>CM050508.1:31067500-32278750 GCA_027563665.1 Antrozous pallidus
GAGGAAGAGAGAGGTAGAAATATTAATAATGAGAGAGAATCACTGATCAGCTGCCTCCTGTATGCCTTACCGAAGAGATTGAGCCTGCGACCTGGGCATGTGCCCTGACCAGGAATCAAACTGTGACTCCCAGTTAATAGGTCAATGCTCAACCATTGAGCCACACTGGCCGGACTAGATTTTTCTTCTTTTATTTAATACCCATTTTCTTGAAAAGTTTCATGCAGCCCTAACTAGTTTGGCTCAGTGAATAGAGCATCGGCCTGTGAACTGAAGGGTCCCAGGTTCGATTCCAGTCAAGAGCATGTACCTTGGTTGCAGGCACATCCTCATTAGGGGTGTGCAGGAGGCAGCTGATCAATGTTTCTCTTTCATCGATGTTTCTAACTCTCTATCCCTCTTCCTTCCTCTCTGTAAAAATCAATGAAATATATTTTAAAAAAAGAGAAAAGTTTCATGTAGATCAAATATTATTTTAAATGCTTCCAGGTTATTCAGTAATGCCTGGTGAATCTTTCTGAGACTACAAGAATTCTCATGTACTGATACATTTATATACCAAATGTATGTTTTATAGATTAGGCTTTAAATTTTATTATTTTGAGTGTCAAAAAATGGATCATTGGCATTAATTATCCATACTCAATACTCAAAAGTCAACTGCACATCATATGTTTTGAGAATATCAATAGTAATAGGATAAATATGGGGCTCCATGAATATGGATGTGAAATATTTAGCACTTCCTCTTGTTAGGTGTGACCATAATGTGGCCTTCTTTGCAGTAACAAATGTTTCTAATATAATCAGTTGAAGATATGAGATGTGGATGCTGCAAATCTAAGGGGGAAAAAAAAAGACTTTGGTTGGAGCACTTGAACCATTCTCTTCTTGTGGGACAGGTAAAATTAATACAAGGCACCCCTAACCAGTTTCACTCAGTGGGTAGAGCATTGGCTTACAGACTAAAGGGTCCCAGGTTCGATTCCAGTCAAGGGCATGTACTTTGGTTGCGGGCACATCCCTAGTAGGGGGTGTGCAGGAGGCAACTGATCGATGTTTCTCTCTCATTGATGTTTCTGACTCTCTATGCCTTTCCTTTCCTCTGTAAAAAAAAAAAAAAAAAAAATTTAAAGTTAATAGTAGGTATTGTGGGATAATGTATAGTTTAAGGGAGACTCAGTAGACAGTTTCTTTTACTTTACACAGGAGGAAGGTAGTTCTCTTTTCTATGATCATTTTTGGTGGATTTTGTGTATTTCTACCCTATACCTTTAAGCTGGACACACAAACATAGGAAACCTATTAGCCAGAGCTCAATCAGAATGAACTACAGCCCTTCACCCATGTTATTAGTGTTCTTGAACCTCTGCTTTGTCTTGCCCTTGACTTTGGACTTCCTCCATTCCGTTTGCTACCCCACTCCTATTTACTTGGCCTTGTGACTCAGGTCCCTAGTTTTTCTCTTCACCTTGATAGTAAATCTTCCAGTTTCTAGGCCAGTTCACAAGCTGAGCCTACTCTGGCTCCTTTGCAAGAGGAGATTATTTCATTGTATTGTGAAGGCTGAGGCCAGCATTAGGAAACTATTAGGACTGTGTAACCAGTGATTATGAGAATCAAGGAGCTGGCTTCTTCCTGCTTGTGAAGTGGCAGAGCCTCTGTGACAGAGTTTGAGAACACACAGTGCTTAGGTGATCAGGTTGTAAGGTCAGTCATATTTGATCTGAAAGCACAGCTTCTCTCCTCTGCATCTGTGTGACCTGGGCATGAGCCCTAGCAGGGGTCTGATGACAGTACTCATCAAAGGTTTATTGTGAGAATTAACTAAGATAATGCACAGGAAGCACCATCGTGGCATGTAATGAGGGAATTTGTTTCTAAAGTAGCAGTAATGGTGTCATCCAAATCTTTTCCACTTGGGAGCAAAAACTGCCTTACAGCACAGGCAGTTTGAGAGGCAGCATACATTAGAGGTTGAAAGCATGTACCCCAGATCTTCGTGGCCTGGATTCAAATCTGAAGGTTCACCATCTACTTCACCTCTTAATGAGATCACTAAGCATCTCTACATTTCAATGTCATCTTCTGTAAAATGGGAAGAAGAAAAAGGAGGAGGAGGAGAAAGAGGAGGCAAGTGTTATAAAGTAAAATGCAGTAGGCTGAGAGGAGTGAGGGGAGGGTTGCTCTGTTCTTTTGTACATTTAGGATAGTCTTGACAAGTGGTTGAGTTGCTTTTCATTTCCACTTATGATAGGACACTTACTTTTAAAATAACACTGAAGTGAAATGCTGAGTTCCTGTAAGAAAATTATCAGTAAATAATTGTTCAGGAAGATGCTATGCAAATAACTAACATTTGTCTGGCACTTGTTACTTTTAGGCCGTGTTAATGTTCAGCCTTGGCTGAACATTAGAATTACCTGGGGAGTTTTCAAAATTCCAGATGGTCAAAATATACTCCAGGCCAACTGCATCAGAGCAATGTGCCAAGCAACTGCCATCCCCCACCCAACAGGGGATTTTTTTCTGGAGAAATTGAACTACAGAGTGTTCACATTCAGCTATCAGGCAGGACAGAAGGTGTGAGCTGGAGGACTGAGTGAAGTCTCCTCATTAGACAGTGAAACCTTCTAGCACTTTTCACCTGTCCAGACACCATCAATCTGGCTTATAGTTCTCAAACAGGAGACTGAACGATCCTTTCTTGAAGAAATCAACTGGGTCTAAGAAGAGTAATTTGCAAATAATATTTTGAGGATGCTCAATGAAAAAGTTGCCTTTCTACCCAATCATAACCAGCAAAACTTTCCCTCTGGACACTCTTCCCTGCCTATGAGTTTCTAGTCAGCTTTCCCACAAAGGACTATAGAAAGAAAGTCAAAATATATGCACACTAAGTTAATTGCTTTCTAAGAAGTTGGTTACAGCAGTGGAATTGAGGGATGGTCCAATCTTGAATTAAGTAGGTCATACAGCAGTAGCAGCTGGCAGGTGGTACCACTCACCTGGCCCATCGCTGGTGTCTGCTGGCTAAGAATCATCACTGGGCTGACAGTGAGCCTGGCATTGAGCTATCTCTGAGGAGAAATGAGCTGCTTTTACAGGATTCATGCCCATGCTATGCAGGCATTCTTGCTCTCTGTGAAAATTGGTGTAGGAATGAACTCATGACCTAAATCATGGTAGTCACCCCTGTCCTAGCTCTTTGGCTGTAACTGTTGGGAAAGAGGCATTTTCTGCTGGACTTGCAAAGCTGGTAGGACCCAAGCCTGAAACTGCCAGGGGGGTCTCTTGCTATCTCATGGAGCACAGGGGTGCACTTTCTAAGGTTAAAGTTACCACAAGAAGAGAGTCAAGAATTGGAAAAGCAATGAAATGATGCCTTCATTTAAGCAGTTGGGCCTAGCCATTCTGCCCAGAATCTTCACATGCTTTTTCTATAACCTGAACCAAAATGTGCTCTTGAGCCCGTTTTAATTGAGATTCATTCCTTGCAAGGGTGTGGATCCTGAATCACATATGGCCCATGTGCCCTGTATTACGATGGTGTCCATGGCTCTCATGTGTCATTAATTTTCAGTGGCCCCAGGCCCAGAGTGGTCTTCAGTAACGTACAGAGCACGCTTATACGAGGCATACTCCTTGCTGTTGGGTGTGTCAGAAGGTCCCTCTCTGTTCCCAGGGACCTTGGAGAACGTCTTCTGGTTTGCTGCTCTTGTCCTCACTACTTCTGTCTCTGGAAATCAGACCTTCTCTGGTTGCCAACAACAAAACATCTTTTCATGTGTTCAGTCCAGAACCAAGGCTCATCCACTTCTTTTTGCAGAAAAGCTCCACCTTGGGGATTAAAAGGGTGTGCCTGTCTTGAAGTTTGCCTCTGGGCATTTTGAACAGCAGCAGTGAGAAGCACAGAGGGGATGAGATTTTCAGGGAGACATTTCTTGAACTGGGTAGAGCAGAAGAAAGTCTCAGTATGACTGCCTGAGGTTCCGGATTTAAATGACATGTATGAGCAGGAACAGTGCAGAGCAAAGTTGTCTAGGAAATTAAGCATCTTTGGAGTGCAACTCACTCTGAAATGCTGTGGCCCACCTTTCCCTTCCTGCTGTACTTCTCCAGGTAACGCCTCACTCACTAAGTCACAGTGGTCAATTTGTCCTCTAATTGTGTCCAACTGGCTCTCTTACACCATTTACCTTAGACTATTGGAAATAGAGGATGAGGAATATAATTTCCAATAGTCTAAGGTAAATGGTGTAAGAGAGCCAGTTGGATACAATTAGAGGACAAATTGACCTCTGTGACTTCATTACCATAATTCATTTCAGAAGTAATTCTCAGGTCATGTTACTCCTCTGTGGAATCAAGTCTTCCACTTTAAGAACCCACACTCCATCTCCTCCTCCTCTCCCAACCTCAGCCCCCACCATATAGTCCTTGGGACTTTGCATGTCCTGGGCTCCAGCCAGACCAAATCCTCCTTCCATCAGTCACCCCAGTCTCTGATAGGGCCTTATAGTTTTCTACCTGAGTGCCTTTTGTCATATAATTCCCTTTGCCTGAGATGCCCTTCTCTCCTTTCTATGCTTCAAGGACACTTTGACTCTATTCTGTCATTCAGCAAAGATGTTCTTGATAACCCCTGAACTAATCTGTTGACGTAAGACGTAAGAACATCCAAACCTATAGAGAATTTATATAAGATTTTACTTGAACCAAACTGAAGACAATTGCCAGGAAGCACTATCTCAAATACATCAGAGAATAATAGTTTTGCATCTTCTTTTATGTCCTTGTAAGGTTCATGTTGGGGGAGGGAAGACAGGGAACAAGTAGACCAGTAAACAGATGACCTACCTAATTTCAGATAGTGATGAAAGCAGAGAACTGATAAGTGAAAACACATCCAGATGGGACTTGGAGGCTTTGAGATATATTTTGATCAGTCGTAATGATACAAGTTATAGATGTCTTGCCTATTTTCAAGAGTAATAAATGTTTTTGCAAAGACGAATAGATAAATGAACAATGAGTTATAACATTTTCCCAAGGGCTGTGTTTATTTTTATTGGTTCTGTAATCTTATGATTCAGTGGATTTTAGGTGTCTGACAGAAGGTAGGTGAGAGAAGGATATTTTGAGACAGGACTTTTCCTGTGCTTCCCCTCATCCTTCATGTAATGTGCTGTGATCTCAGGTCAAGTCTGAGTTCTGATGAGGTGGTCCTCAAGTTCAGACATTTAATTCTGACGTAGTCTCACAAAACATGTGAGAGGTTTTGCTCTCACATTGATTTTTTAAATATTTTAATCTTTATTGTTCAGTTTATTCATTACATTGTTCCCCCTTTTTTTCCCCTATAGCTCCCCTCCACCCAGTACCCATCCCACCCTCTGCCCTCACCTCCCCTACACTGTCCTCTCCCATAGTTGCATGATTTTTGTCCAGTCTCTTGCTGCACCTCCCACACCCCTTTTCTCCCCAAGAATTGTCAGTCCATTCCCTCTCTATGCCCATGATTCTATTATATTCACCAGTTTATCCTGTTCATCAGATTATTAATTCACTTGATTTTTACATTCATTTGTTGATAGATGTATATTGTTCATAATTTTTAGTTTTACCTTTTTCTTCTTCCTCTTCTTAAAGAATATCTTTCAGCATTTCATATAATATTGGTTTGATGGTGATGAATTCCTTTAGCTTTTTCTTATCTGCGAAGCACTTTATCTGACCTTCAATTCTGAATGATAGCTTTCCTGGGTAGAGTAATCTTGGTTGTAGATTCTTGTTATTCATCATTTTGAATATTTCTTGCCACTCCCATCTGGCCTGCATATTTCTGTTGAGAAATTTTCTGACAATCCTATGAGTGCTCCCTTATAGGTAACTAACTGTTTTGCTCTTGCTGCTTTTAATATTCTCTCTTTGTCTTTTGCTCTTAGCATTTTAATTATGATGTGTCTTGGTGTGGTCCTCTTTGGATTCCTATAGTTTGGGGTTCTGTGCCCTTCTTGGACTCCTAAGTCAATTTCTTTCGCCAGGTGGGGCAAGTTTTCGGTCACTATTTCTTCAAGTAGGTTTTCATTATCTTGCTCTCTCTCTTTTTCTGGCACCCCTATAATTCTGATGTTGGTATGCTTGAGGTTGTTCCAGAGGCCCCTTAAACTATCTTCAATTTTTTGGATTCTTTTGGCTTCTTGTTTTTCTGGCTGAGTGGATTTTGCCTCTTTGTATTTCAAATCTTTGACTTGGTTCTTGTGGTCCTCTAGACTGCTTTTAGGTCTTTGTATAATATTTTTTATTTCAGTCAGTGTTTGCTTAATTTCTAGTTGGTCCTTTTTCATATCCTCGTAGGTCTTGTTCATTTCCTCGTAAGTCTCATTCATTTCCTGATGAAGTAAGTCTACAGGCTGGGCCAGACAGCACACAGGGGAAGCCCACGTGCCCTCTCAAGGACTCACTTCATCCCACAAAAGCCCAGGTGCTTGCATGTGTCATTCTCTTGTTTTCCCACAGTGAGGAGAAGCAAGAAGAGGGAACACAGAAAATGATACTGTGAAAGCCCAGACAAGGTCTTCCCTCCACTCTCCGGGGACCTGGTGGGGCTCTGATCCAGCAGAGCCTTGTAGCAGGAAGCTGGGAAGCAGGTGCCATGAAGTTTTCCCCTTCGGAAGTCTGGAGGTCCAGTGCCACTACAGTGCAAGCATAAAACTATCAAAGGAGTTAACTCACAAGAGAGGCCAGTGGCACTGATTTCTCAGGGTCTGGTGATGGCTGAGGCTTTCTGTGTGTGTGCATGCGTGCACATAGGGAGATGGGCTCTAACAGAATCTGGCCATATAGGGACACCCTCTGACTTCAGGTCACCTACATACTTAAGGTCAAGGAGGTACAGAGTTTTCAGCAGCCCTTGCTCCTCTGCAGTATACTGAGCTCTCCATGCCCATCCCTGGGCCACCAATTACCATTCTCATGGACCTGGATATAAAACTAATTCCAGGCTTAAGTTCAAACTTTTAAAGAACCACTTTTGGGGATGTAGGCATTTTGAAAGTTAATTTATCAAAGAATCTGAGGGTTGAAAAAAATGCTGGAGATTATCTAAACCAGAGGTCATCACATTGGGCCAAATCCAGCTTGACCCCCATTTTGGGGAAATCAAGTTTTGTTGAAATACAATATCCACTTATTTATAAGTGTTTTTGTGCTAAAAGGTATCAACAATGGCAGAATTGAGCAGTTGTAACAGAGATCATGTGCCCATAAGGCCAAAAATATTTACTATTTATTTACTCCTTTTCATACAGAGTTTGACAAATTTAAACCCACCCAACCCTGTTCACCTCCCATACATGTGATCATTTTTTATTTATTTTTAAGTCTTTCTTATTGAAAGTATTACATATGTTCCTTCCCCCCGCCCCCCCATTAACCTCCTGCAGCCTGTCCCACCGCTTTGCCCCAGGCATTTGCCACTCTATTGTCTGTGTCCATGGGTTACGCATATATACATACAAAGCATGTGACCAATTTTTTTTTTTTTTAAACCGAGATTTATTTCATGACTAATCATCAAATCCCTCAAGACGAACCAGAGGCGGCGGCAGCGGCCCTCTTGGGTTTTGGTGTCGTTCCCTCGCGGAAGCCATGCCTGAATCTGCGGTACACGATTTTCAGGTGCCTCATGCGACCGGTCCCTGTCGCGTTTCGTCGTTTAGCCTTGGCACTCCAGTTGTACTTCCTCTTGCGCTTGGCGGGGTAGCCGCACTTGCCGCAGGTGGACTTCTGCAGGTGGTAGGCCTTGGAGCCGCAGGGGCGGCACAGCGTGTGCGTCTTGTTGCGGCGCTTGCCGAACGATGACGTCCCCTTCGTCATCTTGCTTCTGGCGCCGAGACCAAAGAGGCCGGAAGATGTGACCAATTTTTGAACAGCAGCTGTGATGCAGAGCCACTTCCTATTGCTCACTTTCTAACTCACTAGCTTTTTTAAGATTCCTTATTTTATTCATATATATATATATATATATATATATTTTTTTTTTTTCCAGAGAGGAGGGGAGAGGGAGAGAAAGATAGGAACATAAATGATGAGAATCATTGATCTACTTCCTCCTGCATTCCTCACACTGGGGACCAAGTCAGCAACCTGGGCATGTGCCCTGACCCGGAATTGAACCACAACCTCCTGGCTCATAGGTCAGTGCTCAACCACTGAGCCACAGTGATGGGGCAGAAGATTCCTTGGTTTTCTTTTTGCTGTCACTTTCTTGGAAGACTAAAAAGGCAGATAATTCCAGAGAGCTCATCATTTCTAATGGCAGAATTACAAAGACTTCTACAGAAAAGAGAGTTGGTGAGAAGGAAAGCAACTTTAGAAGTTTCCAAACCATATGACATAGCTATTTGCCTTTTTTCTACCCACTTGGAAAGTCCACTCTCAAAAATTTGGGGACTGAGTCATACCAGCCTTTGGAAGTAGAAGCAACCACAAACCAACATTCCATTTTCAGCCCTTTGAAGGGGATCCCATCATGGCTGTGATCCACATATACGAAGAGTGTGAAATAATAAAAGAGAAATAATTTTGCAAGGGAAGAAAAGTGTCTGAGATTTTGTTAATTTCAGCTTTTCACTCCCATACTGTTCTCTTTACTATTGCTGTGTTGCAAATCACCCCCCAATTTAGTGGCTTAAAATAATCAATAATCGTTTAATTTTGCTTGTGATTTAGTGGGTCAGGAACTCAGGAAGGGCTCAGCTGGGCAGTTCTGGTTTGATGCTTCTCATAGGGACAGTCAGATGTCAGCCAGGCTGGACAGGCTAGATGGCACAGTCACATGGCCGACTACTGATATTGCCTGACAGCCGGCACCTCCACTGGTCTCTCCAGCTTAATTGGACTATTCACATAGCAGCTTGGAGCTCCAAGTACTAGTGTTCCAGAACATGGTGAAGGTGTACTCTATTAATTGCAGAAGTCATAAACCCACCAGGATTGGGGTGAGGAGGGAGCATATAGTCCATCTTTCTTTTTTGAAAGATTCTTAATTGATTTTTAGGGAGACAGGATGGAAGAGATACCAGTAAAGGAGATCAACCTGCAACCCAGGCATATGCCCTGATCAAGAATTAAACCAGCAAACCAACTGAGCCACACCAGCCAGGACTGTAGTCCACCTTTCAAGGGCAGGAATGACAAAGTCACTTGTAGAAGAGCCAGTGGGATGGAAGGTATTGTTGTGGCCATCTTTGGAAAATGCAACCTACAACAGGTATTTTCCTAGAATGCTATGCCATGCTTCTTGAGAAGCTGTGTCACATCCAAAATATGACCCATGAGGGAGAAGTTTTATTATTTTTTTTTCCTTTTAAAATATTTATTTATTAAATTGATTGGGGTGACATTGGTCAACATGAACATATAAGTTTCAGGTATGAGTTGCTATATTACAAGATCTGTATATTGTACTGTGTGCCCCTACCCAAAGTCAAATCTTCTCCTGTCACCTTTTATTAGGACCCCCTTCTCCCCTATCCCTTTCCTTCTGGCAACCACCCACTGCTGTTTTCATTCATGAGTTTCAGTTTTATATCCCACATAAGAGTGAAATCCTATGGTTCTTCGCTTTTTCTGACTTATTTCACTTAGCATAATGTTCTCAAGGTCCATTCATGTTGTTGCAAAATGACACTATTTCATCCTTTCTTATGGCTGAGTAGTATTTCATTGTGTGTATGTACCACATCTTCTTTATTCAGTCCTCTATCGCAGGACACTGTATCTTGGCCATCGGGCATAATGCTGCAATGAACATAGGGATGTGTATATCTTTGTGAATACATGATTTTGATTTTTTTGAGTATATACCCAAGAGAGGGATTGCTGGGTCATATGGTAGCTCTATTAATTTTTTTGAGGAATCACCAGACTGTTTTCCATAGTGGTTGTACCAGTCTATATTCCCACCATCGTGAATGAGGAGCTTTTAAAAAGAGGTTTTTCTCCACTTTCTATTCCTTAGCCCTCCCATCTCAATTGCTTCCCAGTGCTCCATGAATAACAAGGGTATGAATGAACTGTCTGGGGAACACTGGATTAATTTGGTTTTGGATATTGATGTCAGTGCCATTTGGTTCCATTGTGCTTTGATGCAATCATTTTCTTCATTGCATGATGCTTAACAGCCTGGTTTTCTGATGTTACTAGAGGCCTGGTGCACAAAATTCATGCACAAGAGGGAGATGTCCCTCAGCCTGGCCTGCACCCTGTCCAATCTGGGACCTCTTAGGGGATGTCCAACTGTCTGGGCCTAAACCAAAAGTTGGACATCCCTCTCACAATCTGGGACTGCTGGCTCCTAACTGCTCGCCTGCCTGCCTGCCTGCCTGCCTGCCTGATTGCCCCTAACCACTTCTGCCGGCCAGCCTGATCACCTCCTAACTGCTCCCCTGCTGGCCTGATTGACACTTAACTGCTCCCCTGACAGCCTGATCACCCCAACTTCCCTCCCCTGCTGGCCTGGTTGCCCAAAACTGTCCTCCCCTACAGGCCTAGTTCCCCACAATTGCCCTTCCCTGCAGGCCTGGTTGCCCCCAACTGCCCTCCCCTGCCAGTCTGGTCTCACCCAACTGCCCTCCCTTGTAGGCCTGGTTTCCCCCAACTGCCCTCCCCTGCTGGCCTGATCGCCCACAACTGCCCTTCACTGCCGGCCATCTTGTGGCAGCCATCTTGTGAAGGCCATCTTGTGGTTGCCATCTTGTGATGACGTCATGCGAGGGTCTCAGGCCACCTAGGCTTTTATTATATAGGATATTAGGGTTGGATAACAATAGAGGTTATCTGGAGGATATTTCGGAAAATTTCAACGTGAGAGGATTTATTCTTCATCTCTTCCTTCACTAGCTTTCTGCAGGAAATTGTGTTATCTGCTCCAAGAAGGCCACCTGATCCTGAGAACTCTGGATAGTTTGGCCCATATAATCTTTGCATAGCTCCCAGTATAGTGCCATGAACAGCATGCCTGCCTTTCTTCCCCTTTCTCCCTTTTCCTTGGCCTAACAACCATCCTATTGGTTCTTGAGTAGTTGTTTTGGGAAAAATACAACCGTCATATGAAATATATAAACATAGGACTCATATTCAAATATTCCTAACCAGTACCAAAAGTTTGAGTGTTTGGCATGCCATTCAGAAAAGACAGGCAAGAGCCAGTGGAGTAAAAAGTGGACTATTTACTGATAAATATCTCATTCATCATTTGCATATGACTAAGTTGTTTTGCAACTTAATGTAAATCAAATCTATATAAAAATTAAAGGTATAATTTACCAACGAGAAATAAAATTAGCAATATTTTAGGAAGGCATTAGGCAACTCTATGTCTATGTGTACATATAATGTTGGTACACCCACCCCATGCACTGTCACATGGCCTATGTGGGGTTTCCAACCCCCAACTACTGGAAACTCGCTGTGTGTTAGCATGTGAATGTGAACTTGCTATGTCAGCTGGTTCACTGTCTATTTGGGTTTCCTCTAATGTCCTACCTTCCGTGGCAGCCCTGTGTTAGTCGTCACCAGTGTTCAGATGATCCAGGCAGCAGGTAGAAGATGTCACTAGAGACCTGTCAGGCCTATGATCTATCTTCGCCATCCCAGGTTTGGAAAGGCATGTTTTTATGTTACAAATGCAACCAAGCATTATTTGCACTAAAAACACTGCAAATATTTATTTAAAAAGCTTTCTGAGCCCCATCCTGAAACATTCTGGTTTAGTAGGACTTGCATGGGGACTAGGAATTGTTCAACATCAGCTGCAGAACCCACTTTGCCAAGCGCTCTGTCCATTCCAGCTGACCTTCACAAGAGGTTCTGCTTTGTGCTTGGCACTTGAGTACATGAAGCCTAACTTGGGTTCTGGTTACATTTATGAACCAGAAAGCCTTATTAGATATCAAATCTGCCAGTGTCTGGATTTTGAACTTTCCAGCCTCCAGACTGTGAGAAATACAAGCCACTAGTATTTTGCTATAGCAGGACTAAGACATACTCACACTCTCTTTAAGTAGCTACCTAGTCCCTTGTTATGACTCCACCCTCTTTTAATTCTCAACATAGCAGTTATTTGATATATTTCTTACATATTTGTTGGTGTATTTATTATTTCTCTTTCCCACTTATCTTTGAAATACTGTGAAAACTTTTCTATGAAAATTACCTTTGAATCCCCAGTTTCTAAAATGTAGCCTGACACATATTGTCAGTCAATCAATCTTTGGTGAATGACAATGATGGGCAGTAGTTTTAAAGAGTGTCATACAATACCCTAGCCTGTTTGACTCGGTGGATAGAGCATCAGCCTGCGGACTGAAGGGTTGTAGATTCAGTTCTGGTCAAGGACACATGCCTGGGTTGTGGGCTTGATCCCCAGTAACGGGCATATAGGAGGCAGCCGATCAATGATTCTTTCTCATCATTTATGTTTCTATCTCTCTCTCCCTCTCCCTTCTTCTCTGAAATCAATAAAACTATACTCAACACACACACACACACACACACACACGAATCTCATATATGTTTCAGCAGTAGTTTTTAAAAAATAGTTTTAAGGAGTGTCCTGGAAGCAGAGGAGAGGGCATTTTCTGGTTTGATAATCTTGACACTTTATCAGGTAATTGTTTCCTTGAACTGTCATATGGAAGGAATTGATCAATGGCTCTTATGTGCTCTGTGACATGATCTAAGATAAACAGTCTCCTGACAGAATCTAAATACACACCAGTCTTGTCAACAAACATCCATAACTAGTTGCCACCAAAATCCTTTCTCTCTTTCTGAAATGCTCTAAAATCCACCTCAGCTCTCCTGCTGTAAGGCACAGAGCATCCTTCATAACCTCACTGTGTATTCATGGCCCCAACTTCCCTCACCCACTGCCCCTTCACCATAGCTCAAAGGTAGGTTTCAGATTGTTGCCTCTCAGTAGTTGTAGGGCAGGGATTTTTTTTATGCTTTTCAGCCCACAAATACGTCTCCATCAGGGGAATGCAACCTGAATTCCTAAATCTGGGCTGTTTCTGGAACTTCTACAGTCTGCCTATGGAACCCCATCTTCTCCATTTTCTCTTAGCCACATTTTCCCCCCCGGGGATATTTACCTTTGCTCTAGTAGACCATAAAGTGTAGATACCCTCTTGCTGTCAGGAGTCCTGGAAAGAGGCCCCTGCTGCTTTAGGTGGGATCTGTAGATGGCAGCATTGGCCTCACCTCAGAGCTTATTAGAACTGGAGACTCTGAGACCTCTGGCAGCAGAATCCACATTGAACTCATTCCCCAGCCAATGAGCATAAACATGTGAGAAGCACTGTTGTAAATACATATTGGTGTTGTCTTTGACAGGTGCAAAAGTTCTATTGAGACTCCTGTAGCTGTGAGACAGCCCAGGATCATCTGGTTTACCAAATACAGCAGGCAGTTGGGTTTTGGTAACCTGAGGACCATCCTCCAACAAAGAGAAGCCGATGCTGGCAGCTGGGAGGAAAGGCATGCAAGCAGGATAAATGGAGAGATCAGAGGGAGTATGGGCAGAGCATAGATTCCTCCTGCCATACTTCTCAGAGGAGCAGATTGGATCTAATTTGATCTCTCCTGATTTTACCCATGATTGCTCATGTTAACCTCCTCTGAGAGGAAGTGAAACACTTAAAACACCCTCTTCATTAGCAGCCAGCTTTTCAGCCTTCAAACAATTGTGACCAGGTTGAAGGAACAGGGAGAGACAACGTTAGCAAAACTAATTTCTTTCTAAAAAAGTAAGTAGTCTGTTGTTAAAAATGTTTACTAAGTTGGTGATGTGTGAATGTGCATATGTACTTAATTGCGGTCTAGAAAATGGTGAATGTAAGTTTTGAGGAAGTAAATGTTCACTGCTTTTCTTCTTTTGTGGGGATCTTCCCAAATTGCAAAAATAAGTTTCAATAATAATGTGTTTAATTTTTTAAAATTAGATTTATTAGGTATAATTTACATACTGAAAAAATTACCCTTTGAAACATTTAGTTCTCTGAGTTTTAACAAATGTTTGTAGTTGTACAGTCATCACCACAACCAAGACATAGAATAATTCCATCAAAACAAAAAGTTCCCTTTCATCCCTTTGTGCTTTTCTCTTCCCCATGCCTAACTCTCGGCAACCACTGGTCTGATTTCTCTCCAATTTTGCCTTTCCCGATTATCATATAAATGAAATTACTCACTTGGCATCTTTCATGTCTGGTTTCTTTCACTTGGCATAATGCTTTTGAGATTTAGACATATTATGCACGGCAGTGGGTATTACTATAGCATAACTATTCCTTTTTATTGCTGAGTAGTAATCTTGGTATGAATATGCCAAGATTTGTTTATCCATTCACCAAACATTGGGATGATTTCCACTTTGGGGCTATTATGCATATCGCTGCTATGAACAGTTGTGTACAGTTTTTGTGTGGATATGTTTTCATTCTCTTGGGACATATATCTTAGAATGAAATTGCTAGGTCATATAGTAACTTTTAAAAAAGTTTTCTCTTTAATTAAAATCTACTTACACCTGTATTTTACTTTTGAGACTTAAAAATCAGCAAGTGCTTCAATTTAAAGTGGGAAAGGATTGTCAGTGGAAATTCAGAAGAGGAAAAATATAGTAAGCAAATAAATACATGAAAATTAAACACTACAGCACTCTCGAAGTTTTTTTTTGTAATATGGGAATTAAACAGCAATAGGACATAGACAGAGACTTTGTGTTGAAACTATCTGTGTTGAGGGTTCTGGGTTGGGAGTTTTTTGGGCATTCTCATGTTCTGTTGGTTGGAATATATTTGAAATAATCTTTTGGGAGGGACTTGGGCAACATGTATCAAAAACCTTTTAAGTAGTACACAGTCTGACTTAGTAATTTTACAATAGAAAGCTATCTTAGGGAAATAAGTATGTTCTCTAATATTTAGGAGACTTGATGAGAATTGTTTATATAATATGGAAAATCCCAGAAACAATGTAAATGCCCCACAATAGGGGGTTGGATGAGTAATTTAATGTCTGTCCTTATAACAGACTACTCTGAAACGATTAATAACTTTGTGAAAGTATATTTATCTTGAGAAGGAAGGGTGGTTGTGATATATTTTTAAATAGGAAATTATAAACAGTATGTACATTTTTAAATATAAATAACTACATGAGTCATTTAGGAAGCATTTAGTTACAAGTAATAAAGCACTCAATTTATACTGACTTCAACAAGCAAATTTTTTAGTTCATATAACTAGAAGCTCCAGAAGTAAGACAGATATTGGTGTTAATTTAATTTAGCAGCTCAGAATGTTCTTTAACTGAATTTCTTTTTATATCTCTTTTTGCCTTCTGCACCATCTGCTTTCACCTGAAAGTAATTTTTCTTGTCATGGCAAGATAGCCACCAATAGTTCCCAGAGCCATTTTGTTCAAACCCAGAGGAATATCTCTCCCCCAGCCTTTAGCAGTAATCCTAGGTTTCCCTCTTAGTGGATCATCTTGATCACGTGCTTTTCTGGGCAACAAGGGAAATGCTTTGTATTGTCTGGGTTAGGTGCGAGTTCTTAAAATAAACATTGTATCAAGGTCATATGATTATTAAAATTTTGTTTAGTCAAATCGGGAACTGGTCAGAGCTGGGGATAAGGTTAATCCCTATAAAGTTGCACAAATGTTCCACACTAGTGTGGGGTGGAATGAATGTTGAGAGCTCATCCTAAGATTCACCTCACCACGGAAAAAAGGCTGGAAGGATGTTCAACAAAGTGCCAACTGTAGTTATTTTCAGGTGATGGAATTATAAGAAATTTTACATGTTCTTTGATATGTTTATCTGCATTTTACATTTTTGACAACAAATATGTAACTTCAAAAAGAAACAAAGGCTATAAATATGAGGAAAAGCTGGTGTGTAACATTTCTAATTAGTAGCCTGAGGGATTTAAAGCAGACATGTTGGTCAATAGGAACTATGATGATACCAACTGTGCTTTGCAAAATCTTCTCAACTTCCTTTCTCTTGCTTCTGTTATGAAACTGGTCATTTCCATAGGAGTAGTCTGAGATCTTTGAAAGTTAGTTTGGCTTAAAACCACTGGTTGCAATGGCTTGAATGTTCCCCTTATGTTAAGGTGGGGAAACCTTTTCCTTATCACCTTTAAATGCCATCAAATAGGTCCCAACCCCAGAAGGATGCAGAGAACATGCCTCTCTTTGTAGAAGGATACTGTTCACAGAAGGGGAAGCTCTGGCTCCCGGGTTCTCCCACTTCCTTCTTGGAGAGAAGACACTGTGTTCTTTTAGGAAGTGGCTGTCTCTGAGGTCCAGCAGCTCTCTATGCGGTGAATCACCTTGTGACACTGGCTGCAGGCATCATTGAAGGGGCTCCAGGTCTGAAGGGTCAGTGTCCTGGGAGAATGTGAAATGAGGCATGTCCCTTGATTCACTCCTACTATCTGCTGGGCATTGGGAGTTCTTCCTGGGATTCACAAAGAAACTCCAGCTGCTCTTCCACAAACTTTCTCCTGGGAAAGAGAACTCTCCCCCCCCCCTCATTGGCAGGAAAGATCTCCATCGGGAAAATAAGGTAAAGATTTCTCATGTCAGTCTCGACATCTCATTTCTCACTTTTATTTCTCTGTGAAACTGGTTCTCAGTGTTACAGTTTCAGAAACTTGATTTTATCTGATGGTGTCCTTCTGGAATTATTTTATTGTGATGGTAAGCAATCTGGCATCTTAGTTTCATGATGAGAGCTATATTTACCAAAAAGATCACAATACTTCAGTGTGGTCAGGGCATTCCATCTCTGTAGGAAAATATGTGGGAGAGGAAATGAGGCCAGAAGGTGAACACTGGATGGTCTTAAACAGCCAGTCTGTGTGTCTACTGATAATATCATTTACACCCCACCAGAATTTAATCTTCACTCAAGTATGGACTTATTTCTTGTTTGAAATATTCACAGCATACAGAACAGTTGGATTCACTTGACACATATGTGATGAATGAATGAATGAATGAATGGAAGGCCAGCTCACTGGATGAATGAGTTGTTATTTTCTATAGTCACTGTCCTCTGTGAAGTTCTCCCTAACCTTTCTAGGAATATTAGATTCCTTCTTTTGGGTTTCCATGGTACTTTGAATTAAAGCACTTTAATTATAGTATTGAAACTATTTGTTTACATATCTATCTTCCTTAAATGACTGTGAGCTCCACAAGGTAGGATTCTGCCTTATTTTCACTTAACTAACTGGAGACACTTCACAGTACTCTGACAGATAGTAGATATTCATTGAATAAAATAATAATACTGTGGCAACCTCCTGAATATCTCTCAGCTAATGGGATCTACTTGTTCAGTGGATCAGAATATTCCATTCAACAGGATCTGTTTTCTTTTCAATGTTGGTGATGCATTATTAACTTACTACTCATTGCCTCCAAGTGAACAAGCATCCTTTTATTTTCAACTGCCATTTCAATATCTCTCTGTTGAACCTACAAAAAACACTGAAAGGTTTCCATGGATTGCATTTATAGGATCAAATTAGTCACTTCCTGATGTTATACAATGAAGCACAGTACTTAATCTAATCAGCAAACCATCTCCACATCTAAAGGTAGGACGCATTGTTTCTAGGAGGGCCACCTTGACATAACACATCTCTCCTGCACTATGTGATTTCCTACAGCTCTGGTCACAAAAAACTGAAGTCTCCAGCCTGGTCCCCACTCACTCTGGCTCATCTCTGTTATCACCTGTGGTCCTCTGTCTGGAGGTCGAACTTCTTTCAATAGGTGCACTTGCCTTCTGAGCAGATGTTTACTTGGGGACTAAGATATGTCTGGCACCACCCTGAAAACTCGAAAGAGCAAATGGTTTCATATGGACCCCCATCCTGGATCTTCCAGAAATAATATTTGATGTTTTAAGACTAGAAATTTAGGAAGTCAAGACATAGAGGACAAACACACATTTAAGATCAGGACAGGCAGAGAGTCTGAAATAAGGTAAATCTTCAAGTTATGTAAAATTGGTGATAACCAGGGACTAGTGAAGTGAGCCTCTTTCTTTGGCAGATTTTGCTGTAGCCAAGAATTCTATAGTCTCTGCTTTTTTGTGTGGCCTGACCTAATGGACGTGAGTGGTTTGAGTGGCCAAGGAGATGGTAAAAAGGAATTCTATTGGAAAGTTCTTTGTGTGCTGGAGCAAGTCTCACTAGATCATAGTGATACCGCCATGCATTTTTTGGGCACACACCACTGTAGTTCGTATGTTTCCACCTGATTAAGGCCCACCCTCACCTCCCAGGAAGCCTTGCACCCTGCACTTGTGTTGTTGGATTCATCCAGTTGTGTCCTACATTGAGAATCCCTGTGATGACTTCTCATTTGTTCTTTAATGGAGTAGTTTCTCCATACATCTATATCATGATGGCATCAAAAACCTCTTAGTCATTTGGCTAACTCCAATATTGGCCAGTATCTTGAGCTAGCTAACTGTCCCCTCAAACATGTGTTTGCTTAAATTAGAAGAGTCTTCTTTAGGTGCTATCTGCAAGTTTCCATGAATAGATATGCCTTCATTTCCTCCCCACAGTACCAGCCTTTGCTATTTATTTATTTATTTATTTACTTACTTACTAGAGACCTGGTGCAGAAATTCATGGACAGGTGGGGTCCCTTGGTCTGGCCGGTGATTGAGGCCTATCAAGGGGCCAGCAGACCTGAGGGGAAGGGCCCTGGGAGGTTGGCTGGCCAGGCCCCCCCTCCCATTGGGGCCCAGGGAGAGGGGCTATGGGAAGTTGGCCAGCCAGAGGGTGGGGCCATGAGAAGTTGGCTGCGGGAGCGCACTGACAACTAGGGGGCAGCTCCTGCATTTAGCATCTGCCCCCTGGTGGTCAATGTGTCATCACACCTGGTCAACTGGTTGTAATGGTCACTTAGGTTTTTATATATATATAGATGGTGGTCAGTATGTGTCATCACACCTGGTCAACTGGTCATAATGGTCGCTTAGGTTTAGTTACCAACAAAATAAACTGAATAAAATAGAAATAGAGGAATGGATATATTAATCAGACTGACAGCTGTCAGACTGGGGAGGGGGAGATTTAGTTACTTACTCACTTATTTGCAGTGTGGTTTTCTAGAAGGCATCATTACCCTTCTCTGTCATTCTCAAGCAGCCTTACTAAACTTTTTGGTATCCTTGCTTTTTCCAGGAAGTTTCTGCTAGCTCCATGTCTGTACTGCCTGGAACTTATCTTGCCACTCTGGTTTTTCATGCAAGAAAAGGAACCACAATTTCCCCAGACCCTCTTCTTGGAAAAAGAACTCACCTTTATCTAACCAAGATTTGTGGTTTGTATACATTTTCTCCAATTCACAATATATAAAAGATCTATCTTTTTGCCATCTCTCTCATAAACTATACCTGTGTTCATTCCTTTCTCACTTCCAAATCAATAAAGTAAATTTTTTGATAAAAAAGACCATATATCATTCATCTTTGTTAGGCCCAGCATTTAGCACAATGCTTAACATATGTGGGTGGGTGCACAATATGCTTGTTAAATGAAAGAATGAGTGAGTGAATGTATAAATGAAGCAATAAGGATATGGGCATGCATTTTAAAATCCTGATTAAAGAGTTTTGGATGACTCAAAAGTGGTTTAATGATAATTTAGCTAGGGTTTTCAAAGTTAATAATTTTCTTTCTCACCAATACTTAGAAAGTGAGGTTTTTTGAAAAAATACAAAATAGAGTTATAAATAATGTTTGCAAAAAAATAGCATTAGTGACAATAATGTATTTTCTATTTGGGAATAAGTCCATTAAATAAAAAGATAAATATAATGGCATATTTACTGATAATCACAAAGGGGAATATTGAAGCAGCCATTTTCTCTATAAATATGATTCAAAATTCTATATTCATTCTATAAAACAACTACAAATGATACTGAAATTAACCAAGAACTTTAATAACTTGGCATAGTAGACTTTGCTATGAAAAAATACAATTCCATCCAAATGGGAATAAAGAATTTGCTTGTGATAGGTGGGCTTATATCTCTGCCAAAGGACCTTTATACATAGGTTCTGGCAATAGAGAGAAAACATATATAATTAAGTAGAAGTTCAAGTTAATAATCAATAATCAATTATATGCTAAGTAAAAGTTCTCAGATCAGGCCAAAGGTTAAGGCACTCCATGAATTTTTACTTTCAATCATAAGATTTATTTAAAATCATACAGTTTTCAGGTCTTGAAAGTTGACTTTGCAGGACGTGTAAAATCTGAATGATGCAAAGATACCTATTAAAGAAAGAGATATTTTTAAAAATACATTGTTTTAAATGCTTTCAGAGAGCAAGGGAGAGGGAGAGAAAGATATAAACGTCAATGATGAGAATCATTGATCGGCTGCCTCCCGCACACTTCCTTCTGGGGATTGAACCAGCAACCTGGGCATGTGCCCTGACAGGGAATCAAACCTGTGACCTCCTGGTTTGTAGATTGATACTCAACCACTGAGCCACTCCAGCTGGACAACATAGGAATATTTAACCAAGCAATGTATAGTGTATATAGATTTCAAAACTAAAGGAGGTTCTTTTCATTAGTGAAACAAATCACAGCATATAAAAAGGGTTAGTAATAATAGCTATCATTAAATTGCGCCTTACTTTGGGAAATAGAATTAAACTGACAGAAGTTTACAATAATATTCAATGCTGAGTCAGAGAGAAAAAAGCCAAAGTACTTCTTGGAATCTGTGATTTCTGCTTTGCCAAGATTGTACTGATGATGAAGTGTTTGGTTTATGGCTGAAGCCAGGAGCAGTCTGTGAGACAGAGAGAGTATGTCCTGTTGTTTAGGATGGGACTACTGTCTTAACTGTGCAATGAAAGAAAACCATAAGCTCCAGAGTAGAGGATTGCCTACCAGCAAAACACAAAACTCACCCTAACCGGTTTGACTCAGTGGATAGAGCATTGGCCTGTAGACTCAAGGGTCCCAGGTTCAATTCTGGTCAAGGGCATGCACCTTGGTTGCAGGCACATCCCCAGTAGGGGGTGTGCAGGAGTCAGCTGAATGATGTTTCTCCCTCATTGATTTTTCTAACTCTCTCTCTCCCTTCCTCTCTGTAAAAAAAAAAAAATCAATAAAATATATTTTAAAAAAACCCACACAACCCCCTCCCCCCCACACACAAATCATCATTTGGCTGCTATGTATTATTTTGTGAGCTTTAATAATGTTAAAGTCATATGCAGGTAAAATAACTTTTCACTAGCTTAATAATTGTAGTTATGCAACATTAAAATAGCTAGAGAACAAAATAAACTGAATAAAATAGAAATAGAGGAATGGATATATGAATCAGACTGACAGCTGTCAGAGGGGGGAGGGGAGATTGGATGAAAGAAGGTGAAAGGATTAGTCAAAGAACATATAAGCATAACCAATAGACACAGACAATAGTATGGTGATGGCTAGAGGGAAGGGGACTAGGGACTCGGTAGGGGTAAGGCAAAGGGGGAGGAAATGGGGACATATGTAATAGTGTCAACAATTAAAAGAAAACCTGGAAAAAAATAACTTCAGCACATTTCAAAAGTAAATGCTACAAGACGAGCTCTTGTTAGAGAAAAACCAATCAACAACAAAAACAAAAAAGAAAATACCTCTCAGATTCTGGGGCATAGGATTGGATATGAATCATTTTTCAGCAGCAGAATGATGACTGTTTGTTCTTTGTGGTTTACAGATATCAGATTGACCTTTGGCATTCTGGAAAGATAGGGAGGAAGAGAGAATCCATCTGTTTACTACCTGCTAGGTAACTGTCAGAGGATTCAGGAATGTGTAAGCTCCGTGACATCAAAGGCTTGGTGTGTGTGGATTACTGTGTGTCTCCACCTCTTAGATTCATGCTGGGGGCACAGAGGAAGTTGGAAATTACCAAATGTCCATCTCTGCCACTTTCATTCCTTGGATAGTCCCATGCCAATGCAGCGAGCGCCATCCCAGTAAGATTGAATGATTTTTTTATTCTAATCAATGTACCATAATTTCATATAAATTCATTTTTTAAGTTTCTATGGTTTTGAAAAATGTTATGTTACATATGACACCATTATAGTTAGTGAGTATGGACCAGTCTCTTCCTGAAATCCTGGGATGGCTGCAGTTAGGACAGTGAAGGGCGTCATGAATTTGTGCCCGCTTTCTTTACACAGAACTCCTTGTTACTGCAATCAGTTGGATCAGACACATGTATCTAACTCATAAAACGAAAAAAGCTTTGTCATTATTCTTATGAGCTACCTTCTTTCCAATACTGTGTTCTTAAATATTTATTAATATTGCAGGTTTGTGAATTTATGTCACCCTGCTCAGGACCATGGGCAGCCTGCTGTTTTAAAATCTCAAGGTGTTCACTGAAGGTGCGTGTGCACATTGACATTGCTTTTTAACATGTGTTTTAGAGAACCGAGTAGTTTAGAAAAGGACAAGCTTTTATTAAAGCAAAACAGTGGGTCTTTAGATTCAGGAATCCTATGAGTACTTAGAAGACTGTCTGTAGATCAAAATTTTGTTCGGAAAAAATTAAAAGACAAAACTGGAGGATTTCCCATATATATATATGTATGTATATATATAAAAGGCAGGTTAACACTCAAAAAGTCAACTGCCTGGGAAAGCACTCTTTAGGAAAATGTGTAATTTTTCTGTCTTCAGAAATCACGGGATATACCTATAGAGGCTGTGTAACCTCACCCAGCTCTCTACATCTCCTCTGAGAGCCTCTTCCAGATGCTTAGCAATCACGGCTAACACTTAGAAAGTTCTTGTTCTTGTGGCCAAATGCCTGTGCTCAGGAAGCCCTGGCTCCTCCCTCCCTTCCTTCCCCCTCTGAGGAGAAAAACAGAGGAGATCCCCGAGGCTTCACCTACTGAAGTGGTTTTCTAAAATAACAAAGTACAGTGCCAATTAGACCAAAGGAAAAGCCACATTTAAAGAGAAGGGGGCATGTTTATTGTGGGAGAGAAGGCCTGGTCTTTCAGAGAGGGTTTAAGAGCTATTTTGGACATGCCCAGTTGTCCTCATTGGCCTCTCCCAGAAGCCACTGAGCCCTTGAAATCAGTTCTGAATTTTGTTCTCAGCTCATGAGTTTTTCCCACTGGGGGAAAGTGAGACACTGGCCCTGATGGTGGCAGTCACTGCCTGATGATGGACTGTGAACATCCGGGAAGGGAAGGTCCTTCTTCCTCTCAGAGATTAGATATCTTTCCTTTTTCAGAGATTCCCCAGAGTAGATATTGGGCGGATTCTAATAGGACCTATGTGAAGCCATTCTCAGATATAAGCAATAAGGGAGTAGCTGGCAACTGCTTTTTCTTGCTGTATCAGGATGCTAGTGCTGCCCTAACAAAATGCCACAGAAGGGTAGCTTAAACTAGAGAAAAGTGGAGGTTGAAAATCCAAGATCAAGGTGCTGGCAGGGCTGGTTTCTCTGAGGCCACTCTCTTTGGTTTGCTGGTAGGTGATCTTTCTCTTGCTACCTCTTTTATGGTCTTTTCTTTGTGCACACACATCTCTTGGGGGTCTCTCTCTATATATCCTTACGTCCTCTTCTCTCAAGATACAAGGGCATTGGTCAGAATGGATTCTCACTCCTCCCCCTCCCACCTCCCATGGCCTCATTTTACCTTAATCACTTCTTTAAAGACTTCATCTCTAAATCCAGTCACTTTTGGAAGTTCTGGGATTAGAGCTTCAAAATAGGATTTTGTGGGGACATAAATCCAGATCAAAACACCTTTTCTCAACAAACAAACAAACAAACAAACACCTTTTCTCTCTCTCTTTTAAAAGAATTTATTTCACACTCTTTAATATGGTAGGTACTTTTAGGAAAAAACTCAACAGACAACAATAACAAAATGCCATCTCAGAAATCAAAAGAGCTAGGTTTGAAGCCAGACTTCACCATCACCCAGCAACTCCCTGAGAAGTATGGAGAACCCTTCACAATCTTTAAATATTGGCCTTCACTGACGTGGGGGCAGCTGTCCCAGGGCTGTAGAGAGTGGGTCCTGGGTTGGATGGCTTGGTCCAAATTCTAGTATCACTGTCATGAACTAATTAACTCCAGCCAAGTTACTTTCTTTATCAGTGTTTCCTGAAAAAATGTGATTAATGATAGTGCCTACTTTATAGGCTTGGTGTTCATATTAAACAAGTCAGCCCCCACTAGAGCCATCTCAGCGAACAATCAACACATACTATCTACATACTATTTTGTCTGCCACCATTAGGGCCAGTGTCATAATCTCTTTTCATATGCTCCCTTCCAGGTCCCCCACTCAAGTTAGCACACATCCAATACTCTCTTGACTTTCTTCTGCAGTGAGTTGTTTAAGAATGGTTGCTTTGTGAACCCTCAGAGGCGAGAGAAGTGGGAAATTCTCCCAGCTCAGTAACCAGATCTCATGATGAGGCCAAGGGGGCAGTTACTCCTCCAGGAAAGGGATCTGCCTTACTCGGCCTGAACTGCCTGACCAGAGGAGCACAGAATAGAGAGGAAGCATGTGGCCCCCACAAATTAATCAACAAAGCTAATTCCACTAGCACCATCTTTGCCTATAGACATACGGATAAACAAAGACCAATCAAAGGACAAAAGCAAAGGTTACATATTTGGAGTTTGCTAGACCAAGGGAGGCAGCCATCATCACTTAGGTTTTGATGGAGACTGCGAGTCAGACAAAAGAGTGGGAAAGCTTTCTAGTGGGAAAAGGGAAGGGCCCAGGTTTGCCCTGACTGGCAGCTGTGGTCCAGGGGAAGTTCTAGTTCTAGGCAGCCAATTAGAAGTGGGTGTCCTATGTGATTGAGTAGGGGTACATATTTAGCTTTCTCTGGTTGGTCCTAAATTGGAAGCAGGGACAAAAATTAAGGACGAGACCCAGTCCTGCCTTTGCACACATCAGCTTCTTTCTGTTTTGTTTTGTGTTTTTTTTTTTTGTTTGTTTGTTTGTTTTTGCAGACAGTGGTGGTGGCTGGTTCTGATTTGTAAGGGCAGTTGTGGTTATAATGTAATTCTTTGCTGAAATCTCTTAGCACCAGGGTTTTATTTAAAGGCCAAAGCCAAAGTAACATTTTGGGCTAGAAGGAAACAGGTATTCCCCATTTTAGAATTTCAGAAGAAGAAAAAGGCTTTTAGAACTGTCCTTATGTGGAAATAATATGAATAGATGAGGGCTTATTATGTGAGTTTGGTTGCCATGAGCTCTTGATATGCAAATATACCTCTGAAAAGGCATTTAAATTTAGAGACTGAGAGATTTCTTTCTGGCTGCATGATCCTGAATACATTACTGATCTTTCTGAGGTCTCATAAATAAAGAAAAGGCAATGATACTAGCCCTCACTGGTTTTGTAGATTTGCAACCCTCCTGGAGATTTCATGTGTACAAAAGTATTCTGAGCCACCCACTATGCTAGCGATATCTTCATTGTGCAAATCTATCATTGTCCCAGCTACCTGCTCTGCAGACCTCTTATCAAATGCCACTAGGCAAGCAAGAGTGGGCCTCTCATGTTGGCTCTTAACCTATGGTATCTGCTACTCCCAATTTTAATCATACAGGGCCTACAAAATAAATTTTAAGCCTTGGATTGGTATCAAAGCCCCCAGTCTATCCTTAGTCTTCTAAACAAGCCATCACTCTTCCCAAAACAATCTATTCATTGTCCTCTGAACATCCCAGGTATGGTCCCATCTTGGCTCCCATGGTTTTCTGTTGCCTAGAATCTGTACCTCTCCTCTTCCCTTCCCAACTCACCCTTGACCCTGCTTTGCTCTAATTTTCATTCTTAAAAGGTCGATGCAAGCCTCACTTTCTTTAAGGAGCTTTCTCTAACTGCCTCAGTGATCCCTCTATTTCTAAACAATCCTCCCACAGCACATCTAGCTTCCTCATACTTTTGGTAAATGAGAAATAATAGATATGATGTTTCTGGTTATTATCTAATCACATTAATTGTATTCTGCATCTTCACTGGTCAGGAAGCTTCTGTATGTTATCAGTAGTGTTTTATCACCTTTAAAAATATTTTTTATTGATTTCAGAGAGGAAGGGAGAGGCAGAGAGAAATAGAAACATCAATGATGAAGAGAATCGTTGATTGGCTGCCTCCTGAATGCCCCCCCCCCCCAGCACATGCCCTGATCAGCAATCAAATAATGGCTACCTTGTTCATAGGTTGATGCTTAACCACTGGGCCACACTGGCCGGGCAGTGTTTTCCCACTTTTAACCTTACTATTGAGGTTACATAACCTTACTATTATGCAGTGTGTTTCATGGTTCGATGAAGATTGGTTGAGTGAAATGATGAACAAGGTGTCACATTGATTAGTGCATTAAACATATTGGAAAACCAGAGAAAGTAGTTCTTGCTTGGTCTCAATAAACAGTTACTTGAAAGCACTTCAGATCAGGAGGGAGGGCAGTTAGTAGTTTCATCTTTATTATAGCTGCAGCTGCAGTAATTCATGGGGGAATGAACAGCTTTTAGAATTTTATTCTAAAGAAAGCACAATGACAGTCACTCATGCTCAGTATAGAGTTTCAAGTCTTAGAATACAGATAGGCCAAGCCTAGCTTATTGCTATCGGAGAGGTATTGTCAAATAAACTAGACAGGTGTGTGTGTGTGTGTGTGTGTGTGTGTGTGTGTGTGTGTGTGTGTGTGTGTTGGGGGGGCGGGGAGGAGGCAAACGAGCCCCACAAGGTGCAGGGAAGTCATTTAAAGCAAGAATCCAGCTGGGATGCTATAGCTGATGACAGATTCTGGGCAGAATGGTGTGTGGGGAGCAAGACTGAATAATGAGGAATATAGCCCATCAGCTGGGCCAATCCCAAAACACTGAGCCCCCGAGTGGGTGTTGTTGGGAGGTCCAAGGAGACAAGAAGGCCTCCACCATTGTAGAGCCTGCCAGCAGTACCACCCTAAGTTGGGGCTCAGACACTGGGTTTCAGGTCTTGACAGGGAGCCTGGCAGGATGAGGTAGACCCTGTCCTAGAGAGCTCAGGGTTTTATTTACAGCTCCAGCATGGGAATAAGATACAATAGCTGGGGTATAGGTGGAGACAATTTTGTTCTCAAGAGTAAGGTAAAAACCCAGATCCTCCAGGTCCAAGTTTAGAGTTGGCCTCTGAGGATGGGATTGAGGATAACTGTAGATATAAAGAGAAAGGATGTGGAGCTTGATGATGTTGTATGGCTGTGATGTAAGGAACTGAGACCAGAGAAGTGTGGTGCTTTCAATGTCCAGTCACATTCCTTGTTACTGGTTGATCTAGGCTTAGAGCCCAGTTCATGTGATGCCCTAGGCCAATAGTAGAGTGCTTATTTCACTTACCAGGGTTTTCAATGGGATCCTCAGTTTCCATGGTGGTGCCCTGAGGCCAGTTACAGGGGTGTGCTCTGAGAGTGAGCAATTAGGAGGAGGCATTCAATGTGCACAGATTGCACTTTTATGTTTATTATTGAAGGATTCTTATGTAATATTTTTTTATTGATTTCAGAGAGAGAGGGAGAGGGAGAGATAGATAGAAACATCAAATATCAATGATGAGAGAGAATCCTTGACTGGCTGCCTCTTGTACCCACATTGGGGATTGAGCCCACAACCTGGAATATGCCCTGACTGGAGGTCAAACCCTGACCTCTTGGTTTATAGGTCAAAGCTCAACCACTGAACCATGCTGGCTGTAAGATTTTGATTGAAAAATCCACAGCTAAAAAAAGCTTGATGGTGAGTTTGACAATGACAGTTACAATTTCTATCCCTCTCTGAAGAGCTGGAGGATAGAGAAAAATAGATGCCTGGAGCTAAACAGTATGACAATGTAAAAAAAAAAATCCATCAGCATAGGAAAAATTCTCCACAAAGGGTGACAATACAATAGGCAGAAAAAAAATGTGTGCCTTCACCAAGGGATTTTATAAGGAGATATGACATTTTAGATTCTCAGGAAGTTGCAATAGTTGTGTCTTCATTGTGACATAACCTTTAGGAAATCAATAAAATTTATTGTACCTTTTCAGGGTCCATTTTATATACTTTGAACTCTAGAGGCCAGAATAAAGCCATTTGAGCTAGGTCAAATAATATATGGATGTGTTATGTTTTTAGAACCCAAGGACAGAAAGTGCAGAGCATCTCAGTGGAATCAGAAGTCAAGGTTCTTCTCTTTGTTGTGCAAGGGCTTTTATAGCCTTTAAGGGGCTTTTTGGCCTCTATTATTACTCATTTACCAAAAGCATAAGGAAGCTAGGTGTCATGGGAGGGTTGTTTAGAAGTAGAGGGGTCACTGAGGCAGTGAGAGAAAGCCCTTTGGAGAAAGTGAGACTTGCATTGACCTTTCAAGAATGAAGACTAGAACAAATATCTCCCCCTTTCTCTTTCTTCTACTCATCTACACTTCATAATGACTGGCAGGTCACTTATATGACATCACACTTGGATTACATTCTCTAAGTGAAAATCTTTGGGTCAAATTTTTCAGAGACAGACATTAACTCCGCACAGTTCTACCAAATGCAGATCTTGGCCTTACTAGGCAATAATCACACAGCCTGTAGTTAGCCTCTCCAAGTCCCCATATCCCGGTTTGTGAAAACCACATGGTGGACTTTCCCCCTTACTCCCACCACCTGCCACTTACCCTGAGGTTTGACATTCTGATGGACTTTTCTCAGTCTCTGGATCCGTTCTTGTTCATCAGTCTATGTCATTCATTATATTCTTCAAATGAGTGAGATCATGTGATATTTGTCTTTCTCTGCCTGGCTAATTTCACTTAGCATAATGCTCTCCAAATCCATCCATGTTGTTACAAATGGTAGGAGCTCCTTTTTTACCGCAGCGTAGTATTCCATTGTGTAAATGTACCATAGTTTTTTAATCCACTCATCTGCTGATGGGCACTTAGGCTGTTTCCAAATCTTAGCTATGGTAAATTGTGCTGCTATTAACATAGGAGTACATATATCCTTTCTAATTTGCATTTCTAGTTTCTTGGGGTATATTCCTAGAAGTGGGATCACTGGGTCGAATGAGAGCTCCATTTTTAGTTTTTTGAGGAAACTCCATACTGTTCTCCACAGTGGCTGCACTAGTCTACAATCCCACCAGCAGTGCACGAGAGTTCCTTTTTCTCTGCATCCTCGCCAGCACTTGTCGTTTGTTGATTTGTTGATGTAAGCCATTCTGATAGGTGTGAGATGGTACCGCATAGTCGTTTTGATTTGCATCTCTTGGATAATTAGTGACTTTGAGCAAGTTTGCATATGTCTCTGGGCCTTCCTTTTGGATCTTGCATTGCCACGATGTGTCCACCATCTGGATACCATTGCTGATATGTACACATAAAGAATTATTTGACACTGAAACTGGGACTCAGAGCAGTTGGACATTGAAACTGAGACTGAAACATTTTTTGTTCTTATACATTTATTTCTAGTATGCAGAGGCAAGATATTTTTGAAGGAAAGAAACAGGGGAGAGTGATTGATATAGAGGCAGGGAGGCATTGAACAGGCTGTCAAGCTACAGGAGGAAGGCTTGGGTGGATGGGAGGTGAATGCTGGGGGAGATCAACCGAAGGACTTGTATGCATGCATATGAGCATAACCAATGATGAACAGACACTGGGGCGGGGAGGGTAGAGGGTGGAGATATGTGCTGGGGTAGGGGAGGCTGGGGGGGGAGGATAATGGGGAGGGGGAAAGGAAAACTTGTACTACGATTAAATATAAGTTATACTGAAAAAAAAATCAATAAAGATATATTAAATTGAAAAAAAATCCAAAAAGACCCCCAAAACAAAAACAAAACAAAACTACATGGTGGAAAAGGAAATAACCTCCAGGGTTTGTGAGGAATATGCCCTGAGAACAATTTTGATTTCTAGAAATTACTCAGTAAATATTCCCCAGGGTTGTCATCATTACTGTTAATCTCCCTTTTATGTCTTATGGACTCAAATGAATTCAAGTCTCCACATCAATGACTTCTCTGCTTTCTTCACAGCTCTTGCCCTCGCTTCTTCCCCAGATCTTTGCAAGTGTTAAGTGTTAACAAGGACTTGTTAGTTAATCAATTGACTTCAGTAGTGTTGTGCTTTATGCTTTGAACTTAAATCATTCTTGCAATTAAAGATGGGAAAGAGTATGCATAAGAAGTAGAACCTTGACCTGATTTTGTGCATTTGATTAATATAGAGAACATGCCTTTCAAATCTTCCTTTTAGATGATTTGAATGTATGCCTCTCTTCTGAAATAAAGAGAAGGCCCCTGATTGTTTCTCCAGTTTATTGATCCATGTCAATAAGATCTAAAATTGTCATCCTCTATACTGAAAACATGCAATCTGTCCCTTGAGACTGTGCATAAGATCAGAGAGCTGGAAAACCACAGAAGATGCTTGAAGCTAGATTCACTCTTGTTCTTCTCTCCTGCAGGAGCCAAGGTGCCCTGATGATCATGAACTTGACTTCTGAACACTGCAACATTTCAGATTGGCTGAGGCTCGAAGCAACAGTGAAGGCCTCTGTGTACGTGGTCACTTTCTCCTTTGCCACATTCATCACAATCATCATCATTGCAATAGTGTCACAGAATTCAAAATTTAGGAAAGAGGTCCGATATATCTTCCTTTGCCACCACCTGCTGTGCATCTCCTCCTACTGTGGCCTGGGAATGGTGTTCCAAGGGATGCGGGCCCTGATGGCCAACAGCCCCGTGCTGATATGCTGGTTGGTGTTTGGGGCCCAGATAAGTTTTGGAGAAGGGATCCTCTTTACTCTGGCCTTAATGGCTGTCAACACTTACCTGGTCATATGTCGGCCATTGAAATCTTTGTCCTTTGTAGATTCAGTTAAGTATAGAATCCTGGCTGGGACTTGGATAATGATTATACTCAAGAATGTGTGCTTATTCGTCATAGAGGTCACCAACTCCACTTCGGTTGCTGTTTTAAAATTAGAGCCCCTTTGCCCAGTGATTTTCAATGGTACTCTTGCTAGAGCCATTGGCATGATTTTCTTTCTCCTTCCTCTAGCTATAATTATTATAAGTTACTCTCTAATATATCAAGAAGGCAAACGTGCTGGGCATTTTAATAGATCAAATATCAAAGCAAGGAAAACAGTCCTCATTCATTTTTTGCAGATCGCCTTACATGTAATACCAACCCTGATATTTATAGGTTTGGGAAAGATGTGTGGAGTGTTTTTCTTTGCTTTAAATCTGGTGCTTTTTGGAGTCTTTTCATTTGGCCAGTGTTTTAATCCTCTGATCTATGGGCTCTGGAATACTGAGCTACAAAGCAGATTATGTTATTGGATATGCTGTCAACTGTGTTATAGTAGTCACACAATGAACAGAAGAGGGCAAGTTTAAACAAAAACTTAGCTATTTGGAGTCAATAACCCTAGTCCTAATGGACCATCAGCTGGGCAGTGGTTGGCAAATTCATTGTCAACAGAGCCAAATATCAACAGTACAATGGTTGAAATTGCTTTTGAGAGCCAAAATTTTTAAACTTAAACTTCTTCTAACGCCACTTCTTCAAAATAGACTGGCCAAGGCTGTGATATTTTGTAGAAGAGCCACACTCAAGGGGCCAAAGAGCCGCCATGTGGCTCTCGAGCCGCGGTTTGCCAACCACTGAGCTAGGGTGAAGCACTTGCCTTTTACTCAACCTAAAATTGGTGCGTTGACTTGATATTGAAAATACTATCAGTAAGTCAACGTTTCATCTGGCTTACAAACTTTGCTGCTGCATACACTGATCTGTCCTCAGTGAAATTGTTCTAAGTCTTTAGTTTTAAACCCAGATCAACATTTTGGCAGCATGCCTTCTTGTGTTGCAGTAGTTGAGCAACTTTTGAGAATGCTCCTGTTTTCAGAGACTGAGTAATAGTCCGTAGTTGATATGAAAGGAGGAAGTTTGGCTGTTCTCCTTATGGTAATTAGGGATAAGTTATAACAGAGCAGCAACAAAATAACAGTGACTTTGAAAAGTTGGAGATTCTTTTTCTTATGTAAAAGCAATCTGGAGGTACACAATCCAGACCTATGTGGCAAATTGTTCCCAGGGCATATTGTCTTTTCCTTTTGGCATGATCTGCATACTACCTAATGATCCCAGAAGGGTGTTAGTGCTATCATCACACTCTCACTCCAACCAACAGGAAAGAGCAAAGGGCAAAGAAGGATCAGTACTCTTCTCCTGAAGACACTTTCTAGGAGTTCCAGAAAAAATTTTTCTTATATGTAACTGGCCAGAATTTATTCATATGGCTATGAGAAAGTCATATGGCTTTAAGGGAGAATGGGGAGAAATTTTAGCTCAGTAGTAGTGCCTCCAACTCCCCAGTTAAAAATTAGAGTTCTTAATACTAAGAAAGAAAGAAAGAATGTATATCAGGAAGCAAAACTATCTCAGGGGTCATTTTATCAATAAAGTAAAGTATAAAGAAATACAATGAATGCACTATGATTATCATAAAAATATGTTCTGCCTTACAACATGATATACAAACACAGCATTAACTGTTCAGGATTCCAGGAAACTTTAATTGTGTCGTGTCAACAGCTCTCAAAGAGAATGGCATCAATAAAAAGAACACTGAACTGGTTTAAATAGAATTAACACGTTATTTAAATCTAAGAAAGTTTGAGGCAGCAGTATGACATAAATTCTTTCAAATAAGTTTATATATGAAATTTCTTTACATGAGACATCCATCTGTAAATCAGTCAGGATTCATTTCTAGAAAGAGGAATTACCACTTTAGGTATTTAAACATAAAGGAGCTAATACAGGAACTAGATGCTTACAGAGTCACTGGAAGGGTTGGAGGAGTGGAAGTCAGGGCCACCATTCATTGATGTCAAGAGTCAACTACTGCAGCTGTGATCTGCAGGTCAAGCAGCTGCTTCCACCATGGCCCCTGCTGCCTCATGCCACTCATAGCTCTGTGATTTTGTTTGCCAAAATAAATAGCAACAGGAAGACATTCCACCCTCCAGTTCTTACATGATAGCCTCTAAATTGGTGGAACATACCTGGCATCCAGACTCTAAGAGCAAAGTATTTGGGAAAATGTAGTTATGTCAAAAGGAGTGTGAGATGAGGGTTGAATGAGATCCATCATTACAATATTTAGCTTCATTTACTTACCCACAACAACACCCACAATAACTATGATGACAACAAAGAAAATAGATACCATGTATTGGGCAACTATTATGCTCCTGACACAATGTAAGCCATTTTATATACACTATGCCAAATCCTCACAACAATTTTATATGCAGATATTAGTATTCCTGACTTAAAGAAGAGAAATGCTGAGGCTTAGAAAAGCCTTGCAGGAGTTTAGAAGGCCAGGGCCTCCCTTTAAGACAGGACTTGGCCCAGGGTGATAATATCATCATTACTAAGAGCTGGACCAATTGCGAGAGAAATTTGAGCCTTGCTTCTTCACTTTGCTTTGAGTGCAGACACCTGGCTTGCGGAAAAGAGTCTTTTCTCACCTTTTGCTTTGACTACATTCTCCTATCCTTAACACTAGCCCCCCATTTATGTATGTATGTATGTATGTATTTATGTAAAAAAGCTACTTTTAATTTTTATTTAATTTATTGGGGTGACATTGTTTAATAAAATTACATAGGTTTCACATGTACAATTCTCTAATATGTTATCTGTATGTTGTGTGTTCACCTTCCAAAGTCAAGTCTCCTTCTGTCACCATTTATTCCTCCCTCCCCATACTCTCTTCTATCTCCCCTCACCTCCCTTTCCCTCTGGTAATCAGCATACTGTTGTCTGTGTCTATGAGTTTTTGTATTGTTTTTTCTTTTGCTTAATCCCTTCACTTTTTTCACCCAGTTCCCCAACTCCCCTCTTCTCTGACAACTGTCAATCTGTTTTCTGTATCTATGAATCTGTTTCTATTTTGTTCATTAGGTTCTGCATACTAGAATAAGTGAGATCACATGGTCCTTGTCTTTCTCTGGCTGATTTATTTCACTTAGCATGATGCTCTCCAGGTTCATCCATGCTGTTGCAAAAGTTAAGATTTCCTTCATTTTTACTGCCAAGTAGTAGTCTATTGTGTAAATGTACCACAGCTTTTTTACCCACTCGTTTACTGAGGAGCACTTGAGCTGCTTCCAAATCTTGGCTATTGTAAATAACACTGCAATGAACATAGGGGTGAAGATCCCTGTTGTATTTAGATTCTACTGGCTTCTGTGTCATGTGTAGACTCCACTTTGACTTCAAGTTCTTGTCTTCTCTGTTCAGTCTAAGTAAGGCTTTCCTTTTTCTCCAACCCCAACTCTGAGAATTCAAAATATCATCTTCTCTTTTCCAATGTTCAAGTCTTCTCCAGGATGAGCACCAGGGCTTATTACCTTTGTCTCCCTGGTAGACGTCAGGCACTTGACAGAAGATGAAAAGGACTCATTGGTCCATAAGACGTGCCTTTCTACAAACTCTCTCTTCCTAAAACTCCAAGCTGTTTGTTGTTGTTTTGTTAATCCTCACCCGAGAATATTTTTCCACTGATTTTTAGAGAGAGTGGAAGGGAGAGAGAGAGAGACAGAGAGAAACATTGATGTGAGAAAGACACATTGATTGGTTGCAACCAGGGTGGGGAAACTTGCAACCAATATACATGCCCTTGACTGGAATCCAACCTGGGGCCCTTCAGTTCTCAGGCCGATGCTCAGTCCATTAAGCCAAACCAGGAAGGGGTGTCTCTCTCCTTTTGTTCAAATTTTAAGCAATCAAGATTGGGAGAAAATCTCAAAAAATTACCAAGCTTAACTCAGTTAAAATTGTGTAGATCTAATATACACAATTTAATTTATCCTTAAAATTTATTTTTAATCCTTAAAACTTAATCTTTATGTTCTGATATCAAAAGGTAACTTCTACTGATAACATTAATTGAGTATCAGAATGGTAGTTTTTCTTTTCAAAGGAAAATAATTTTTAAAACAATTTTTAAAAATTGAGACTATATAATATGAATTTCAAAAGGTTCAAAATTATATTTACTGAAAAGTAAGTTTTTCTCCTCCTCATTTTCCCAGGTCTCCAGTTCTCTCTCTTTTTGGAAAAAAATAAGTTTTTATTGATTTTTAAGAGAGAGGAAGTGGGAGATAGAAACATCTATGGGCTCTGTCTCCTGCACGCACCCTGCTGGAGAGGGAGCATGAAACCCAGGCGTGCGCCCTGATTTGGAATTAAGCAGTGATCTTCTGGTGCTCGGTTCAGTGTTCAGCTGCCGAGCCACACCGACTGGGCTCCAGTTCTCTTTCGACAGTCAACACCTGTTACTGGCTTCCTGCGTATTCCTCAAGTAATTATCTCAAACTACTAAGAATGATCTATAAACTATTGAGAATTTCTCATTTGTGAGATGATTTTGGTTTTGATATCCTGAACTTGGATTGGGAAGTTGTTTAAATTTTATATTTAGAATAATTAATAATTTATGTCATGAATGACATCAGCGATTATCTATGTCATGATATAAAAATCCTTTGTACCACTAGAGAACATTAAACTTGTGCAAGATGCAAGAAAGAAGGGGAGAGATCAAGAGGGGGCTAAAATCTCTGGCAATTAGTTGCAAGTTCTTGTAAAATGTTATTTTCTCTCATAGGAATGGTGCAATGATACTGAATTTAAAGTCAGAAAAGGTTTGGGGGAAATGTTCAGATAAGACATATTTCTTAAATAAATAAATAAATAAATCACCTAAGGAAAAAATATGTGAATTATCTCAAAATTTGTAAGTGTTTTAAAACCTTTTATCCCCTCTAATTGCAACTATTATCACTGTATGAAACTATTTCTGGTTTTTATGTACATATGCCATATAAATACATGTTGACTAACTAAGAATGAACTTGGGCAAAATCCCTAAAAGCAAGAACAGAAAAGCAGTTCATAGTATCCATCCTAAGAAAATGTTGAATGAATCCAGGCTATTGTTTAGAGAACACTGCTTATACACCCTGGCAGGCGAGGGGAAAGGAGGCCAGAGTGTTCTTGTGAGCCAAGAAAACCTGTGGGCAGGATCCGGCCTTGTGGTTGTTGGAAAAGGCTTCATACCAAAGGGAGGGGCTCTCAGCAGAAGGAGGCTGGAGGTTACCATTGGATGCAGAGGATGAAAATGGGATGAGAAGTAGCTCGCCAGAGAAGCTAACTTTGACTGAGGACCCACAACATGCTAGAGAAGAGAATCACCATTGAGAATCTGCTCTGCCCAGAAGATGCAAACATCATATTACACCTGCCTTCAAAAGGATGGTCTTTCCTGCACCTTATATCTCTTCCCTGGAGGAGTCACAGGCAATCTGGGGTAGAGTGCAGTGATTAGAAACTTTAATTCCATCGGCAATCTTAATTCCCCCTTATAACGTAGCTTAATATAGTCATAGGATTAGGGCCTCTTTGTGGGAAAGGGGGTGTTTTTCTGTTTATCATGTTTTATAGAATGAGATTGTTCTTTGAAGCTGAAAATAACCAAATGACTTTTTTTTAAGACAAGACAAAAAAAATATCTGAACCACAGTGAGATAACACTTTACACCCATTTGGATAGCTATAAATATATATATTCAGGGGATATATATATCCCCAGAAAAATAGCAAGTTAAAGAGGATGTGAAGAAATTGGAATCTTTGTAAGACTATAAAATGGTGAAATTGCTAAAAAAAACAACAGTATGACTTTTTCTAAAAAAATTAAAAATAGAGCTACCATATAATCTAGGATTTCCATTTCTGAGTATATATACAAAAAATTGCAAGCAGAGTCTATTAGTAGATGAGATATTTGTATACACAGGTTCATAGCAGAACAATTCACAATAGTCAAGGGGTAAAAACACCCCAAATTATCAATGGATGAATAGATAAATAAATGTGAGGGTTTTTAAAAAAATATTTTATTGATCTTTCACAGAGAGGAAGGGAGAGGGATAGAAAGTCAGAAACATTGATGAGAGAGAAACATCGATCAGCTGCCTCTTGCACACCCCCATTGGGGAGGTGTTCGCAACCAAGGTACATGCCCTTGACTGGAATTGAACCTGGGACCTTTCAGTTCGCAGGCTGATGCTCTATCCACTAAGCCAAACCAGTTTCAACAAATGTGGTTTATTTTTGCAATAGACTACTATTCGGCCTTCAAAAGGAAGGAAATCCTATCATGGTCTACATGAATGAACCTTGAGGACATATGCTAAGCTAGTCTCACAAAAACAAATGCTGCCTAACTCCACTTATATAAGGCATCTTAAGTAGGCCAATTCATAGAAACAAAAAATAGAATGGTGGTCACCATGGGCTGAGGGGAGGGGGAAATGGGAGTTGTTTAATGGCTGTAGTTTCAAATGAACACTTTTTTTCAGATGAAAATGCTCTGAATATTCACAACAATGTGAATATCCTATATAATAAAAGGCTAATATGCAAATTGTCCCCTTGACTGGGAGTTCAAAGGGGAATTTGACCAGGCAGTGGGGCTGGCAGGCTAATTGACCATGGCCCTTACCCCTATCAGCCTGCCCTGATCTACCCTGGTCGGAACCTACCCATGCACAAATTTGTGCACCCAGTCTCTAGTATTTAACATGACTGAGCTGTACACTTAAAAATGGTTGAGATGTCATATATTATATGGGGTTTTTGTTGTTGTTGTTCACAATTAAAAAAGAAAAGAGCAAGAGACAAAAGTATGGGGTTCAAGATCTCACCCAAGGTTTTATCGGAGGACAGGTAAAAGCTGAATGGACCTGGGGAAAAGAATAAAGTTGTTTCCTACTCACATCCTGTCATGTTCTGCCATTTCAATGTTGTGGCTAACAAGGCCAGTATTCATTTTTAAAAAAATAAATCTTTGTTGTTCAGATTATGACAGGTGTTCCTCTTTCCCCCCCCCCATAACTACCCCCCCACCTGATCCCCCATCCCACCCTATGCCCTTACCCCCCTGCCAATGTCTTCATTCATAGGTATAAGATTTTTGTCCACTCTCTTCCCCCACCCCTCATATCTTCCCCCTGAGAATTGTCAGTCCACTCCCTTTCTATGTCCCTGATCTATTATATTCATCAGTCCATTCTATTCATCAGATTTTTCATTCACTTGATTTTTATATTCACTTGTTGGTAGGTATGTATTTGCTGTCATTTTGCTGTTCATAGTTTTTATCTTTACCTTTTTCTTCTTCCTCCTCTTTTTAAAGAATACCCTTCAGCATTTCATATAATCCTGGTTTGGTGGTGATGAACTCCTTTAGCTTTTTCTTGTCTGTGAAGCTCTTTATCTGATCTTCAATTCTGAATGATGGGCTTGCTGTGTAGAGTAATCTTGGTTGTAGGTTCTTGCTGTTCATCACTTTCAATATTTCTGGCCTGCATAGTTTCTGTTGAGAAATCAGCTGACAGTCATATGGGTACTCCATTGTAGATAACCAACTGTTTTTCTCTTGCTGCTTTCAAGACTCTCTCTTTGTCTTTTGTCCTTGGCATTTTAATTATGGTGTGTCTTGGTGTGGTCCTCTTTGGATTCCTTTTGTTTGGGGTTCTCTGCATTTCTTGGACTTGTAAGTCTATTTCTTTCACCAGGTAGGGAAAGTTTTCTGTGATTATTTCTTCTAATAGGTTTTCAATATTTTGCTCTCTCTCTTCTTCTGGCACCCCAATAATTCAAATGTTGGTAAGCTTAAAGGTGTCCCAGAGGCTCCTTACACTATCTTCATATTTTTGGATTCTTTTTTATTTTTGTTTTTTCTGGTTGGGTGTTTTTTGTCTCCTCATATTTAAGATCTTTGTTTTGATTCTTGGAGTCCTTTGATCTACTGTTGAATTTCTGAATATTCGTTATTTCAGACAGTGTATGCTTAATTTCTAACTGGTCGTTTTCCATTTTTATTAAGCATTGGCATTCTCATTAAGGTCCTTAAAGGTCTCACTAAGCTCCTCAGAGGTTTTTAGAAGATTCTTGAGTAACCTTATAAATATGGTCCTGAACTCTATGTCCAGTAGACTGCTTTTCTCCATTTCTTTCATTCGTGACATGTTTCTTTGTCTTGCATTTTGTTGCTTTCCTGTGTTGATGGGTGGAAGAATTGCTGTACTGGAGACACATCTATGGGGCAGGACTTGCTTCAGTGGGGCTTTGGTGTTCACCAAGTCTAACTCTTGAATGTGTCACTTATGGACGTGAGGAGTTGAAATCTGATGTTGTCTCACACTGACCTCTAGATACACTAGTTTCTGGATCTCCAATGAGATGCAGTTCAGCTACTGTCTGAGGTGACCCAGCAGGAGCTAAAGCGAGAACTAAAGTTTTCTCCTCTTTACTTGGGGTTTGGAGGTTTTGGAGCTGTCTGACCAGAGCTGCAGTTTGTTAGATTAAGCTGTGATAGGGCAGGCCATTTATATGCAAATGCTGCTGTGTACAGCTCGGGTGGGTCTGCAAATCATGTAGGGCAGGGTTTCAGGGAGTCACTAGGTTAGGAGGTGGCAAACAGTGATGGCTGCCAGTCAGCCCTCTCTGCATCTCTGCATTTCCAAATCCCCGAGTCTCGCACCCTCGTACAATGAACAATGATTGCTGCCCACACCTCTGCAAGAGAGCCTCCCTCACTTTCTGACCTGATGGCAGACCGTCCAGCTTCTCCCCATAGGAATCTGAGTTGCCAGCATCTCCTCAGAAATTGGAGTTTAGAGTACTCAGGAGCTTGTTTCCCTTCTGGTTGAAAAAAGCAGTGCCCTGTTGCCTGCTACCAGCCCAATTCACGTGCCTCTGTATTGCAGCTTTTTAGCACTTGTGCACTTCTCAATGCTCTTTTCTCTTTCCTTCTAGTTGCAGAACTTCCACTTGGACAGCTTTCCCATGGTTCTAGGTGATAGACGTTTTGTCTTTTAGTTGTAGTTTTGAAATTGTTGTGTGAGGCAGCAGTTTAGATGTTTACCTTTGCCGCCATTTTGGCTTCTCCAGTATTCATTATTAAGGTTTGTTAAATGAGGTCATATGGGTGGGGCCTTAATCCAATCTGACAGAAGAGGAAGACATCAGGGATGAACATGCACAGAGGAAGGACCATATGAGGATACAACCAGAAGGCAGAGTCAGCAAGCCAGGAAGTGAGAGCTCTTACTAGAAACTAATTCTTTTGACACTTCCAGTCTCCAGAATTGTAAGAAATTAATTTATGTTGTCTAAGCCACCTAGTCTGTGGTATTTGTTAAGACAATTCTGGCAGACTAATAACACTGGTTTTCTGAATCTCATTTTTTTTTTTCAATTAGTACAATCCTCTTGGGACTCATCCATGTTGTTGCATTTATCAGTAGATCATTATTTTTCATTGCTGAGTAGTATTCCACTGTACAAATGTACTATAGTTTATTTAATGATTTGCTTGTTGATGGACATTTGAGTTATTTTCAGCTTTTGACCATTACAAATTAGGTCTTTGTAAGGACTTACATATTTTCCATTTTATTACCTAGAAGGGGGTTGCTGGATCAAATGATAAGCATATGTTTAAGCATATTTTATAAAAACTACCAGACTATTTTTCAATTTGCATTTTCATTAGCCATGTATGAGATTTCTAGTTGCTCAACATCCTTGCCTACTCTTGGTATTGTTAGTCTTTTAAATTTTAGCTGTAGCAATAGGTATGTAATGCTATCTCATTGGGACTGTACTTTGTATTTCCCTAGTGATATTGAACATCTTTTTATATGCTTAACTTGTCCTTTGTATATCTTCTTTGAGGAAGTGTCTGTTCAAATCTTCTGTCTTCCCACTTAAAAAAAAAAACTGGGTCTTCTGATTTCTGGATTATTGAGTTATAAGATTTAATATATATATTCTGGATTCAAGTCCTTCATCATATATGTGTTTTTTAGTTATATTCTTCTGGTTTTGGCTTGGTTCTTTAAATTTTATTTTCTTAAAAGTATTTTCAAAGAACAGATGGTTTTAATTTTAATGAAGTCTGATTTATCCAAAAATTTCCCTTGTAGTTTATGGTTTTTATGTCTTATGTTAGAGATCTTTGTCTAACTCAAGGTCTCCTTATTAATATTCTGTTACTTCTATAACAAGTTACCATAAATTTAGTGTCAAAAGACAACACAAATGTATTAGCTAACAGTTCTATAGGTCAGAATAAATAAAGAGGAAAAGTGGGTTCTTTGGCTGGTTTCTCTGCTCTGGTTTCTCACAAGGCCCAAACTAAGGTGTTGGTTCGCTGGGTTCATATTGATAATCTTGAGAAGAATCTACTTCCAAGTTCATTCAGATTGTTGTCAGAATCCTGTTTCTTGAGGTTGTAGGACCGAGGTCCCCATTTCCTTGCAGGGGCTGGCCCTCACTCCGGGAGGCTTCTCTCTGATTCTTGAATGAATCTTCTTAAAGAATATCCTTCAGCATTTCATATAATACTGGTTTGGTGGTGATGAACTCCTTTAGCTTCTTCTTATCTGCGAAGCACTTTATCTGATCCTCGATTCTGAATGATAGCTTTGCTGGATAGAGTAATCTTGGTTGTAGATTCTTGCTCTTCATTATTTTGAATATTTCTTGCCACTCGCGTCTGGCCTGCATCGTTTCTGTTGAGAAATCCGCTGACAATCGTATGGGTGCTCCCCTGTAGGTAACCAACTGTTTTTCTCTTGCTGCTTTTAATATTCTCTCTCTATCTTTTGCTCTTGGCATTTTAATTATGATATGTCTTGGTGTGGTCCTCTTTAGATTCCTATATTTTGGGGTTCTGTGTACTTCTTGGGCTTTTAAGTCAGTTTCTTTCACCAGGTGGGGAAAGTTTTCAGTCACTATTTCTTCAAGTAGGTTTTCATTGACTTGCTCTCTCTCTTTTTCTGGCACCCCAATAATTCGGATGTTGGCATGCTTGAGGTTGTCCCAGAGGCCCCTTACGCTATCTTCAATTATCTGAATTCTTTTTGTTTCTTGCTTTTCCAGCTGAGTGGATTTTGGTTCTTTGTATTTCAAATCTTTGACTTGGTTCTTGTGGCCCTCTGGACTGCTTTTAGGACTTTGTGTAATATTTTTTATTTCAGTCTGTGTATGCTTGATTTCTAGTTGGTCCTTTTTTTTATCTGTGAGGGTCTGGTTCGTATCCTCAGAGGTCTTGTACATTTCCCTGAGGGTCTCATTCATTTGCTTGTAAGTATCATTCATCTCCTTGTAATTCTCATTCATTTGCTGGTTGGTCTTGTTTATTTCCTGGTAATTCTCATTAATTTGATCGGCCTTTTGTAGGAGCCTCTTGAAAAGCCTTATAACCGTGGTTTTGAACTCAATGTCTTGTCGTCTTTTCTCCTCCATTTCTTTCACACCTGATTTCTTTCCATGTCTCTGCATGGTGGCTGCTTTATGTGGTAGATATCCTCAAAGGGACAGTGGCTCAGTCTCCCCAGTTACCTGAGGTGGGTACTCTTACTGCAATCCTTTATGGGTTGTATTCAGTGTTTTTGAATTTAAACCCAGGTTTTTGTTGTTAGCCCTAGGAGGGTTTGACCTCCAGGCCAATTGGCTGTGAAGGGAGACTGAGTTCAGATTGGATGGGCGGAGTCTCTGGGCTGCGCGCAGCGGCAGAGGTGGCGGCGGCAGCTGGGTCCTATGCGGTGCTTGCGCGTGGGTCTCTGTTGGATGGGGATGGCTGCAGACTCCTCCAAGAAAAAGCCGCTAGTCTCTTCCCCTTGCCAGACAACTCTGCCTTTCCCCAAATGTGCCTGCACACCAAAAGTCCAGCCCAGGGCTGTAAAATAAATGGTTTCCGGAACCAAGTTTCCAGGGGGCAAGTCGCGGGTTTACGCACCGCGCCCCGCTTCCATGGTGCGTCCCCCGGACCTCGGACCCCGCCCAGTTCCGGGTAATCTGTGCAGGGGGACCTCTCCTACCCTGGATCTCGGACCTCGCCCGGCTCGGGAAATCTGGGCAGTGGGACGCCTCCGCCCTTCCTCGTGGGCGAAATCCGGCCGGTCCCTGCTCCAGCCCCAGCCCGCGCGCGCGACCAGAGCGGCTCCTAACCTTTTTCGTCTGAAAGACTGCGCTCCCGCCGCTCCTGAGTCTCAGCGTCCCACCTTTGCTCCTATTAGTGGAGTTTACATTCAGCCAGCTTTCTGGCGATTCTGGGTGCTTGTCTGTTCTGCTGTTATGTTGTAGTTCCTAAATAGTTGCGCGGGGCAGAACAATAGGTGTTTGCCTATGCCGCCATCTTGGTGTTCTCTGGGGTCCCTTACTCTTAATAAAAGCATATGGAATCCTTTTCATGTTTGGAAACTCTAATTTTCTCCTCTGCCACAGTTGGACAAAGTTCTCTGTTTTTAAGGTATCATAAGTTTAGATTAGGCCCACTTGAATAATCCAGAATACTTTCCATATTTTATTTTATTTTTAATTTAAAAAATATTTTTATTTATTTCAGAGAGGAAGGGAGAGGAAGAGATAGATACATCAATGATAAGAGAGAATCATTGATCAGCTGCCTCCTGCACACCCCCAAAGGGGATTGAGCCCACAACCCAGAACCTCTTGGTTCCTGGGTTGACACTCAACCACTGAATAACACCAGCTGGGCATTTTTCATATTTTAAAGTTTTTAACCTTAATTACATCTGCAAATTCCCTTTTGCTATATCACATAATATATTCACAGGTTCTGGAGTTAGAGAGTGGACGTCTTTTGGAATTCTTCCCATATGATATCTAATTCTTCTAAAACAACTTGTTGAACAAGTTAAGTGTTTGATTTCTATCATGATGAGAAATTATGATTTTCATAGTTTCTGAACAAACAGAACCATGACTCATGTTTCATAATTGTTATTGCTGATTTCATGGAAAGTCCTATCACATTTTTGCCATTTACAAAACACATTTTTCTCTGGGAATTTTTAGGAGTGGGTCATGTGAAACTCCATTTCCGTCCTCACTTTCCACACACATCCAACATTCCAGATGGCCAAGGAATCCGTAACTTAGTGGCCAATTCTACATTTATGCTACTTAAAGGCAGAGCCAGCAAATCATGGACCAGCTCTTTGGCTGCTTATAAGTTTCTGCCTCCTATCTGGATTGTCACTGGACCTTGGGATGGTTCAAAATATCCACTCTGGGAGCTGGTGGGGGAATGGGGTGAGAAGTGAGGCAGGAATGACATCTTGCTATGAATGTCTCTGAGACATCACCCCTCTTTTTAAAAAAAGTTTCTCCCAGTAAAAACTGTATCTAGGAAAATAAGAACAGAGGATGGGCAGTCTCAGAAATTCTACCCTCCCAGCTTTCCTTAGTCCCCAGTCAGCTCACTCCTTGGGCAGATGGTCTCCTCTGGGCTGGGACTGGGTCACTGTTCTGTCTGAGGATCCCACTGCCTGACCTTAGCCAGGGTCATGGATTCTGGTCAGCCTGTCAGGAGATGGTTACCTGTTCTGTAGTGGGGCCAAACCATGAAGCATGGTGGGACCTCAGCTCCACAGGTACAGAAGGGCAGGGGGGTCGGGAGGACTTGGGACAACTCAGGTCAAGGGCAAGGAACTCTCACTTATCTCAGGCAATGGCAATGGCTTAGCTTTGTGAGCGGCCACTGTGTGCCAGGCAGTTCGCACATGTGATTAGATGAAATGACACTTCTTTCCTCCTGAGAAACTAGGATGCATTATCTGTCAATGAAAGAAAACTTTATATACTCCAGGGCCAAGGGCAGGTATTCTTTCAGCAGACTAAAGCCCAAGCCAGGCTTAGTAGTTCTCAAGAAATTACTTGTGAAATAGACCATGTTAGCTAAATGGAAGGATCTTAGGTTGAAGGACGCAGCTAAATAGAACTATAAATCTTTCCTGGGGACCAGGAGCAGGAGTCAGAAGGAAATTCATTCTTCAGGGTAAGGTATGCTTTGTTTTTAGGTATTTGGGGAGTGAAGGGGGAGCCTATCACTATACACCCTTCCCGCCTCCCCTGGTACAGCATCCCTTCTCTCCAACCCCCACTTCATCGCCTAAAAAGCAGAACAGTGGGAACTGATCCTTTGAAGCACTCACAGGGAAAGAGGTTCTTATGCTAGGGATGCTCCTTTCCCCTCCAATCTCCCCTCCTCACCAGGTCTCTGGAAGGTGGGTGTCCCCAGTGCTTCTTTCAAGGTGTGGCTGTCACTGCTTCCCTACCACATTGGGGCCTCTGGTCCTCAGGTCTGGGACCCTCCTGTTGTCACTTTGTGTTTCTCCAGCCACTGCAGGGAAGCATTTCAGTTTGGACTTATCAATAGTCTGGCTCCCATGATGTTTACAACTGCCTGTAGCCTGAATATAATGGAGGTATCTGGCAGCCAGTTCAAGGTGAATTCACTTTGAAATAGAATACCAGCTCACCATCAAAAATAGCTTCAGCATAAGCATCTCAAGAAAACATCTCAAGTCTCTCAAGATTGGCCCTAGTAAAGCATCTTGAAGATCCTCTCCACTCACCCTCCTCTGAGGTCCTGTTGGCAGTTGCTCAAAAATAGTCTTTTTTCCTCTCATATGCTCACCATACGCACCCCTCACCCTCCAAAACCTGGCCCACACTGCTGCTTTTCCTCTTAGTCTTCCCTGTGTTCTTACTCTCAATGCTTTTCTCTTCCTGGAAGCCTTAAATTTGTTTCCTTGTCAAAAGGTTAAGTAAGACAAAAGACCAATCTTCTCTTAGTGCAATGGATGCCAGGCATAACAGTGCCAAAAAAGGGTCATCTGGCAAACTTGTTGACAACACCCCTTCCTGGGCATCAAACCTAGAGATTCTTATCCAGGGTTGGGAATCCCAGAAGCTTAATTTAAACAAGCTCTCTGGTGATTCTGAAATGGTCCATCATTTTGTAGGGAAGCAGGATTCCACCCCAAAATATGTCTCTTTGGATAAGGATTCTTTTAGGCTGATTATTTTTAGGCTCCAGAAGGACTTCTCATCTCTTCCTTAACTGACTAAAGTGAATTTAGATGGAGGGCCAGGTTTAGGAAGAGAGCTATCACCAGGAATAACTACAAAGAATGTGTGGGCTAGGTGTGGTGGGATTGCGGTTGCCTGTAGGGCCTGGAGATCTAATTCCTTTCTGTGTCCCATTGCCTCTGCAGGGCAGGGCAAACATTTATTTGCCAACATTTGCCCTTCCCATCTCCCTCTGCATTGCCTTCCTTCCTAAGTCCCAGCCCCTACCCCCTTCTCCTTAGTTCAGAATGGCATGTAAGCCTTAATTACATGACTGTCCGTGGTCCCCATATTCTTATGGAGCCTCCTTATGTACAAAGTTAAATTTGTTTTTTTCTCCCGATACTCTCTCTTGTCAGTTTAATTATTAGATCTTGAAGGGCAGAGGAGAAAGTTTTCCTTCTCAACAAGTTCAATGGGAAGCAGACAGACATACAACCATCTCAGAGGACCCCTCTATGAACACCATCTGGTCAGGTTTACTTTATTAGGACCGAAGAACGCTTTGGCACTGAGGACCTGATCATTGGCCTACAGCATCTTGGCGAGCAGGACATGTTCTTGCAAACGAGAGGGTCAGTAATTCAGATGGCTGTTGGCCATCTCCATGTGGCGGGGGCTACCATGTGACCACACCTGTTAATGAAAAACTAGACCACATGGCCCTCTTTCCAGTTCATATTGATTAGTGCACCTCAGTTGTTGCATTATGCTAGCTGTGAGATTCTAAGCTTGGGATACAGAAGGTACCTCTGTAGAGGGGAGGCGGGCATAGGTAGATGGAGGGGAAGAGATCAACCAAAGAACTTGTATGTATATATGCATAACCTATGGACACAGACAATAACAGGGTGGAGGCCTGGGGTGTGGGGTTGGGGTGGGCTATAAGAGGTTAAAGGGAGGAAAAAGAGAACATATGTAATACTTTCAACAATAAAGATTTAAAAATTAATTAATTTAAGAAAAAGAAGGGACCTTTGGCCTCTGTCCCAATAAGAAAATCCTCAATTAAAGTTTTTCAAGACATAAGCACGTGCCTAACCATGACAGTGCAACTGGTTATTCTTAGCCAACCTAATCTGGTTTTTGGTTGGTGTTCCTGTTACTGGATGCTCAATCACAAAGTCATTGAGAGCAGCTTTGCCCTCTTAAAAGCCCTCTCTATTTCTTTCTGGTTACTACTTCCCACTTGCACTATCTTTACTTCATTTCTGTCTCTGGAGAGGATCCACACTGCCCTCTGGTGGTGGAATAGCATTGTACAGTCGCCTGCAGAAGTCCACCGTGCAGCTCAGAGGCTGACTCTGCAGGAGCCTGGAAAGCACCCTAGACAAGTAGTACTCAGCCCAGATGCTGATTGCCAAGGAAATCTACATCTCCTGAGGACAGATGTACTTGCTCGGGGGACCGCACCTTCCCAGCTCCTAAAAATGAGCTTTCCAAGGTTGAATTGTGGTGTCAGCTGGAGTGGGGAGGGATACGTTCTTACATAGAATTCCTTCAAGCATTTTTCTGCAAAGCTTTTCTTTGTTCCATTTTTGCAGCTTTAGCATTGCCAAGCTTCAGGGAACCATTATAGTCATTTATAATATATTTTCTCACAATTTGGGTGGAGGCAGTCCTGAGTTGACCTGGGCACTCAGCAGCCCTGGCCAATGAGGGAGGGAAGGAATAAAACCCAGCTGGACCAGGAAGAGAGAAATAGCCTGAATATAGGACTAGAAGAGATCCCTGGGGAGAGGCAATTGGCATTGTCTGCCAGGCTGTCACTTACACTGGTTTCGTTAAGAGTCATTTGTGTGTAAGGAGTTGTATGTCAGAACTGGGTGGGCCTGGGCAGCAAAAGACCAAAAGAGGGTGGCCTGAGCCTACAGCTCATAGAGAGTGGTATAAGGCCAGCTGAACTCATTAGAATAAATCAAATCCTGCTCTTGGGGGGTGTAAATAGTTTGAAAACCAGAAGAACAGTACAGCAATAAAAGGGAGCCAAAGGGAGAGACAGTCTCAGAGATAGGGGTATTGGTTGTCATGACAACCAGACTGCTAGTGGTTGAAACTTCCCACTCAAAATAAATAAATGATTCTTTACTGTGTTTTTCTGTTTTCTTTTTTAGTGATAGAGTAGCCAAGACCCATGCATGATGGGGGATGGCGAGGAGAGGGGAAAGGAAAGGAGGGGAGGAGGGAGAGAGAGTTAATTTAGCTTACCAGTGCCAGAATGAAAGGGTCACAAATGGATGCAAGATCATGTAGACCACAGCAATTCTGCCCACTGGGAACCAGAAGGTGGAAGATCTGTTATCATAACACTCTAGGGAGAGAAAGCTTTAGTGCTCCCGTTAGAAGAATTTGGAAATCCAAAAATAATCTCAAGAGAATTATCATCTCTAGATCTCACCATTCCCTCTCAGAATGACACCAGAAGTGGCAGTCTTTAAGGCCATATGCCATCTTCTTATATAATAAAAGCAATTCTGTTTAATTATATGCTTTTCTTAAGTTTTCAAACTGCCTCTGCCCTTTTCTGCATCATAGGTAAAGTCAGTCCATGTCACACTTCACATTATTGTGGAAACACTTGTAAATAGGACCTAGGAGATGTCTATACATTTTCTACCTATCATCCTGTGACACTAGGCACCTCCATGGAAACTCCAACACTCTATCCTCCCAGTTTCTCACTGGGAGACTGGGAGATCTTGTTGGACAGTTCTGCCCGGTTTTTGGGAGAGACAGGCTGTGGTGGTGCCACTCATTCTTTGGATTGGTCAGCTTGGGCTTCCTAAACAAAACCACAGACTGGGTGGCTTCAACAACAGACCAAGATGCCAGCTGATTCAGTTACTGGTAAGAGTGCTCAGGGGCTTGGAGATGGCCACATGCTTGTCGTGTCCTCACATGGCCTTTCTTCTGTACCTCTGTGGAGAGACATCTCTGTTGCCTCTTTCTCCTCTTACAAGGACACCCTTTTGACCTCATTTAATCTTTTCCCTTTTTCTTTTCAGAATTTTCCAATATTGCTGGCAACATGGGAGAGCAGTAGGTCATCCATAAAAATCTGCTTTTACACCCCCGCTTCCAGTAAGCCAGCTGCTTATATTGGGTAAAAGATAAAGATTACACAGGGAGGTAGGCAAAAGAAATAAGAATGGGTATAAAGGCTTACATATTACAGGCAATGTGAGCTAGGGGGTGCAAAGGACAGGCAACTGACCTCATTGCACCTTTAAATGTCTCCTTATAGACCCTTTCTCTAAGTAGAGTCACATTGGGGATTAGGGCTTCAACCTATGAATTTGGGGGTGACACAATTTAGTTCATAAAAATCCTCCATTGACACTAAATAAGAATGAAAACTCAGAAACACCAATCAGGACAACTTTGTAAGTTGCAATGACCTTTTTCTATTTTTGAATTGAGGAAAGGAATGTATTGTGATGAAAAGTTATATCCTTTGAGGCTTGGTTAATAGATAGCAATTCACATTATTAAAATGCTGAAGAGTCATCCAGTTTAAAACATTGACATAGAATTACAATCATTTTAAGTTAATATATTTAAGTCTCATACTAATGACCTAAGAGAAGTAGTGCTTTCTGGTACTTTCTTCTTTTTTTATCGATAAATAGGGAGGACAGAGAATAGATAGTCAGCATATGGATAATAGATGTTCTTGAAAGTGAGCCCAGAATAAATGGATCAGAAAGATTTAATGGAACTAAAAAAAGAACCAGTTATGTATCTTGAAAGGGCTCAGCATGCCAGGCAAGATCAATGATAATAATATTACATTGAATTCTATCCTGTCAAAAATAACTAAAGAGGTAAAGGGGAAAATACTATACGCATCCACACACTAACAAAGAGATAGAATTCTGGCTGAACTCAGATTTCAGGGTTGTAGAAAAAAATGCCCAAGGCAGTGGAACAAAGTCTAAGTCAATTCTGAAGATCAGAAATTGTGATAAGATATATATTGTAGCACAATATGTGGTTAATGATGAAAACAATAGAGAGCATTCTGAGTATGCAAAGAAAGAAGACCATGCATGTACTCTTCTTTAAAAATTACTTAAAGATATACTTCAGTTGACTGAAACATGGAACAAAAATGAAGTATGGAAAAGTCATGCAAGAAAAGACCAGTGGGGAAACTTGAACTATAAAACAGAAATACATCAATATTATTTTAATAACTATGAATTATGATATAACACAAAATTTGATATTACCAAATAAATAATAGATGTAATAGAAAAATAACAAAATAATGATATTCTATCTAATAAAAAAGTAATGTGCAAATTAACCATCACTCCACCACACCCACAAGTCACGCCCACCAGCCAATCAGGAATTAGTATGCAAATTAACCCAATCACAATGGCTGCAACAACAAAGTGAGCAGGAGGCCTGGGTTTCCCTGGAAATGGAGGAAGCCAAGCTTTCCGCACACCCTGATGGACCCAGGCCTCCACTCAAGGCTACAAAGTTTCAATTAAAGAGGATAAATAAATTCCAACAAAAATGGCAGCAGCCACGGAGCTGAAGAGAGCAGGAGGCTTGAGTTACCCCTGGCAGTGGAGGAAACTAAGCTTTCCACATACCCTGGCTTGTTTTAGCCTCTTTTCAAGGCTACAAAGTTTCAATTATAGAAGAAAAAATAAATCCCAGCAAAAATGGCTGTGGCCTCAGGGCAAGCAGAAGGCTTGGTTCTGCTCAAGGTTACAAAGTTTTAATTGTAGAAAATAAATAAATCCCAGATATCATGGCCTCCGCTTGGGTCACCGGGGGGCATGGCCAGCTTGCAAAACACCACAGCCTCCTAGACTAGGGAACCCCCACCCCGATTCGGGACACCTTTCAGGGCAAACCAGCTGGCCCCCACCCATGCACCAGGCCTCTATCCTATCTAATAAAAGAATAATATACAAATTGACCATCAATCCAAAACACAAGATGGCTTCCCCCATGTGGACACAAGATGGCTGCCACAGATGGCAAGCAGGGGAGGGTAGTGGGAGGGACTAGGCCTGCAGGGGAGGGCACTTAGGGGCAAACAGGCTGGCAGGGGAGCAGTTAGGCATCAATCAGGCTGGCAGGGGAGTGGTTAGGGGCAATCAAGAAGGCAGACAGGCGAGCAGTTGGGAGCCAGTAGTCCTGGATTATGAGAGGGATGTCCGACTGCCCGTTTAGGCCTGATCCTACTAGATCCTACTGGGATCAGGCCTAAACAGGTAGTCAGTCGAACATCCCTTGAGGGGTCCCAGATTGGAGAGGGTGCAGGCTAGGCTGAGGGACACCTTACTCCTCCATGTACAAATTTTATGCACCAGGCATCTAGTCCTATTTAATAAAGAGAGAATATGCTAATTGACTGTCACAAAGATGGTGGCACCCATAGCCAATAAGGAGGAAATATGCTAATTGACTGTCAAACCCTCAAAGATAGAAATGACAGTGCTCACAGCCACAAGATGATGGCACGCAGTCCCCTCTGTCCTGCCGGGAGTCAGGCAAATGGCTCCCAGGCGAGTCCTGCTATTCTGCGCACCTGTCCCCAGAGTTCCCACAGTCTCCTCAGCCTCACAGCCACCCAGGGCCAGCCTGAGGCATAAGAAAGCCTCGAATGACAGCTTCCCAGCCTCCTAGGGCCAGCCTGAGGCACAGGTAATCAGGGATGGGTTGAGGCTTGTGCTGCTGGCAGTGGCAGCAGCAGAGGTGTGATGAGGCATCACCTTTTCCTGATTTCCAGGTTGTCTCCTGCCCCTGAAGGCTCCCGGACTGTGAGAGTGGGCAGGCTGGGCTGAGCAATGGCTCCCCTTCAGTGCTTGAATTTTCACGCATCGGGACGTTAGTATAATATAACTAAATACAATTAAAATAATTAATTGGAGTAAAATATACAAATGTTAGTAATGTAATGAATAGCAAATAGATAGGAAATAGGGAGCTGAGAGATATAAGGGGACAAACACTTTAGTTTAAACATGTGACACATTAAAGATATTTTATTTTTATCTCTGGCATTTAAAACATACATTACAATGCACTTGAAAAACTTTCAGGTAAGTATTAGAAGAACTAAAAACTGTTACAATGCTTCCAGAATAGAAGATAAAAATAAAGAAATATAGGCAAAAAAGAAAGTATTCAAAATGGAAAGAATTAAATAATATTTAAATCAGGCTGACTATAAAAACACCCACAAATACAATGGATTACTTCTTAGATAAAATATAAAAGTGGAACTGAGTTAAAAAGCAATAGAATATCTGAATAGTCTAATCACCATGAAAAAAAAAAAAAAAACAGAGAAAACAGTCAATAAGTGCCTCTCTAAAGGACTCTAGACTATATAATTTTATAAATTTAAGACACTAAATGTTACTCCAGAACATATAAAATGATAGAAAGTTTTATGAATTATTTTATCAAGCAAGGATAACCCTATGCCTAACTATGGAAAAATACAAAAATTTATTGACCAATCTCATTTATAAATACAAATGTGAAATCCTAAAAAAATAGTCTCTGCAATGGTATATTAAATATGTAACAAACAAAAATAGATTCCATACAAACTTATAATTCAACTTAATACATTTTTCATAATGGTATGAGTATACAAAAGCCCAGAATATGAACAATTTTATAGGTTAAGGGCCCGAGGCTCTCCAATGAATAGTTGTCAAGAAATAAAATTGGCAAACTTATAGAATAGAAAGGGGCTTAAGAGGCAGAGTAGCAAAATGCAATGTGTGGAACTTGTTTGAATCTTGACTGAAACAAATCAATTGTAAAAAGATATATAAGAAATGGGGAGAATGTGAACTATGATGGCTATTTAATGGTATTAAAGAAGTATTCCATTTTTTAAGTGTGAGGTATAATTTTTTAGTTGCAAAAACAAACAAACAAAAAAACAAGCAAACACTAGAAGGAGGTAGGAGGTGTGATGATGCTATGAAGAGCCTGGATTTGCGTCAAGGGGACAGCCTCCCAGACTCATTGGCAATCTAAGGATGACCAAGTTCACATCATCTGGATCCTGAAGTGGAGGTGCCTCAGTCCTTCCAGAATGGGGTCAAGGAGGAGCCTGGGAACTGTTCTCATGGGCTTCATGAACAATAAGCACTTCTTTGAGATCCTTTTCAAAATTTGCCTCTAAATTCAGTTCTATCTGACCCAAGTCAGAAGCCTGAAAGAGAAAACAGCAAATGCATAGATATGAAGATAGAATTAAAGAAATATAGGAAAAAATAACATGAAAAGTACTCAAAATGGAAAGTAATAAAATAATACTTAAGTAAAGTCAACTATAAAAAACAAATGCAATGGATTACTTGTAGAAGAGATTTTTCCCTGGGCCTCCCTTAAAATCTTCTTCCTTAAAATCCTTAGGAAGGAGGATGCAATGCACTCTCCTTTCTGGGAGCTTGCCCAACCCAGTCCTTACCTTTCGGTCCCAGTCCTCTTCCCTAACCCAGGCATCTTATCAATTGCTTCCTCACTCCTAAGTTCCAAGGGCCCCTCCTTTGCTGGAAGCAAATTCCAGTAGTTAGCATAATAAATGTGAGAAGTTAATCGGAAGGCTGATGGACTGCTTTAGCAGGGCTGAAAATCTGCATATATTATTATTATCTGCTGCTGTCACAGCTGAAGGCAGTTTCCCCAACCTGATAATCTTTTTTATTGTTCACCAAACTTTACCTTTGATATGTATATCTGCTTTGCTAGAGGGCAAGATGTGTGAATAAAAAACCCTGGATGCAGAGGTTCCAGGAACTTAGTCACTAAAACTAAGCTTCCTCTGGACCCCCTAATATGCCTTCCAAATTTATATTTCATGTCTAGTCTCTTTATTCATTTATGTGCAGTTCCTTTTCCAGATTCCTGAACGCTTGTAGATGCTGAGAAAGACCCTGGCACTCCTTTATCTCTAGAACTTGTTTCCTAAGCCCATTTCTTCCAGGATTACTTCTATCTCTATGATTTACCAAATAAATGTTCTCTTACAGTTTGAATTCTTTCCTAGCCAGAACCCAAGTACCCAGGATGCTGAACTCAGGTTTAGTCTGACCCCACTGCTCAGACACCTGGTGCTGTTCCCACTGCCTACAACCTAAGGACATTAGATGAGGACCATTCAATCACTCCGGCACTTAGGCAGAATGCGTGCAGAGATGCTGCTGCTACACTGAAATGGATGAGACTCTTGCCTGGTTGGTAACTTGGATCTGACAGGTGGATCTGAAGAGCTGGTTCTGATCACTCAGAAGCCCAAGATTGGTGTTACATAGGAAAAGTGGAGGTATTTCTTGAAAGCCTACTCTTTGAAGGAAGGATGAACCTCCTGATGAACCTCCACAGTCAAGGCTAAGACTGTGTTGACAGGTGTGAAGGTACTCCCGGGTCCACTCTGCTACTTTCAGCTCCATGTTTAGACACAATTTGTGGCTTGTGAACATAAAGAGGGAGGGAGCCTGGGTGAAGGTGAGAATCTTCTTTAATTACCTCCCCCAAAATGTCTGTACAAGTTAGAGTAAAAACCAGGAAATACTCAAGAAACCAAGGTTAATGATGTCTTGAGGTGGGGGGAGGGGTTGAAGGGGTCAATTGGGAAAAAAGTATATATAATACGTTCAACAATAAAGATTTAAATTGAAAAATACCTCAACTAATTGTCTTTCCCTACAAAGGAAGGTGGAAGACAATAAGAGCTCAGGACAATTTTGCATGATGTTTAAGTTTACTGGGAAGTTTAGGTGTCATAAGTCCAAGCATGAGCATCTGGAAGTTTGTTATGCCCAGATTTCATGATCCCCAAAGACCATCAGGGAGCCGAATCCCATGCAGTAGCATAGAACCTTTATTACAAGCCCGGGCTTGGCCCTCTGCCCCCGCTGCTGTGGTGGCAGAAAGCAAAACAGAGAGAATTTCCCAAGCATGATGATTTTATAAGGAGGTGGGGCCAGACGGGAACCAATGAGTTGGCCGATTCCAATTGGTTGGGTGATGGCTGGGTCTAGTGATGGAAATAATCCCTAACGCACGTGACCTGTCCTGTCCTTTGCTCTTGATTGGAGCTCAAGCGTACAGTCTTTCGTGATTGACTAATTCAAAGGGGGGTGTGTGTTGGTCTTTGTGATTTCAAGATGGCAGCCCCCAGTTAAATTTACACATCATACGGTCAACATGATGGCTGCCAAGTCACACAGTCCAAAATGGCGGCTGTCTAAATTGTTCTTTGCAGTCCCGCTCTGCCCTTTCATTCCCCCCTTGTCTGGGAACTTATGGCTCAATCATGAGACGTACTGCATTTCTACCTTGCCTTCCATTTTTACTCCTGAATAGTCAACATAAAAACAACATTCCTCCCCTAGGGCTGCACATAGGCCTCCTTTCTGCATGAATACAGAGGCAGGCCATCACTATTGCCAGGAAAAAGGGTGGACTTCTGGCAGTGTGGGTGACAGCGAACAGAGTCAACAGAGTTACCGACATCAGGTGGGTCAAATGCACCGTAACTTGAGCTTGAGTGGGTTGTGGCTCCATTGTGTAATTAAGTCCTTCTGGACTGCAGAGGGATCAGCTGGGTGTGGTGGACCCGGTTTCGATGCTGTCTGCCTTGAGAGAAGTGGGTGTAGTCAGCACCACGACGTAGGGGCCCTTCCAACTCGGCTCAAGGGTCTCCCTGCGGTGCCTCTTGACAAAAACCCATTCTTCCGGTCCGCACTGACAAGGTGAAGGGTTGGGCCAGCCTCATTATGGAGGTGTGGCCAAATGTCCTCGTGCACCCTCTGGAGCCCTCTTGAGAGACAAATTCAGTAACATGATCTAAAACCTAGGGTGTAGGGAGAGTTCCTCACCTGGTAAAGGGCATATGGAAGGAGAGCCACCCAGCCCCCGCCAGTCTCCATGGTTAATTTGGTAAGGGTCTCTTTTAGAGTTTTATTTATTCTACCTGTCCTGTACTTTGGGGCATATAAGCACAATGCAATTTCCAATCTGCCCCTATAGCCTTGGCTACTGTCTGTGTTACCTGTGAAATAAAAGCTGGTCCGTTGTCTGACCCTATCATAGCAGGAAATTCATACCTGGTTAGGATGTCTTCTAGCAGTTTCTTGGCCACCACCTGAACTGTTCCATGCTTGGTTGGGTATGCCTCTACCCATCCAGAAAAGGTGTTCTGCCCCCTTTTGGTGTGAACTTCCCTGGCCCACCCTCAGACCAGTGAATTTCGCTAGGGAGCACAAGATTAAAGCCTCCTCCAGTCACCTGGACTCTCTGTGTGTTTTGTTTCCTGCATGACAAACCTTACATCTGGAGCCGAAATCCGGGAGGGGGCTTAGAGTATCCCATTTGACTGTTCACAGTCTGGGGTGCTTCCCCCTCTTTCCTCCTTGTGGCCTCCCCACCAGCTCGGCAGCATCAGCGGTAAGTCCTGGTCCCTATTGATTCCTGGTGGTCGTTTTTCCAGTGTCTCTGTCCGTAAAACTGTGGCCGGTGTCAGAGATTGCCTTCTGGGCATAGCCCTCTGGGCCCCTCCAGGAGGGGTCCCGCAACTGGAGAGGCAGCAAAGAGGTTCCTGTCACCCCCAGTTCTCCAGCCTTTTGGCCTCACTCCAGACCCCAGGGGGTATGGGAGATGTTCCCTGCTGTCCCTCAAGTCCTCTGTTCATAGCTTTGATTCAACGATTGGGATGCCAGTCCTTGGGCCTCTGCTACTGAACCTAGGTTTCAATATGGGCAATCAAAAATCCAAATCAGACCCTAAGACCCCTCTAGGGTGTCTCCTCACGAATCTGGCTAGGTCTGTCTCAGGATCTGTGTCCTAAATGCCTCATTTACTTCTGTAACATGGCATGGCCTCAGTATGAATTGGAACATGGTTCAAAATGGCCCGAGAGCAGGACTTTTGACTTTAACATTCTAACTGACCTCAGTAATTTCTGCCAACGAGCTGGGAAGTGGCCTGAGATCCCATATGTCCAGGCCTTTTTCTCTCTGGGCTCCTGTCCCTCCCTCTGCTCCTCCTGTTCCACGTCCCAGATTCTCCTAGCTTGCGAGAAACCTCTTCTGCCTACCAACACCTCTGCACTTTCTGCCTTACCTGAACCCCCTGAAAACTTTTCCTCCCCTCCGACTTGCCCACCTCCCTACCACAGGGCTCTTTCTGCCTTTCCTCCTTCTGCCTTGCAATCAGTTCCCTACCTTCTACCATCCTCACTCCCCGACCTCCCTCTGCCACCCCATGCCCCAGAGCCTTCTCTCTTACCTGCTGACTCTCCCACCCCCCTGCTTCTCCAGTCAGCAGGCACACCCGCTTAGGGGCTTCTCCTCTCCTCTGCTCCCTCCGGGAAGTTGCAGGGACTGAGGGAGTGGTCAGCGTTCATGTTCCATTCTCTCTGTTGGATCTCTCCCAGATTGAGAAACAGCTAGGATCCTTTTCTGCCAACCCCACTGCGTTCATCAAGGAATTCCGATACCTTTCTCAGGCCTATGACCTCACCTGGCATGACATCCATGTCATTCTCTCTTCTACCCTAACATCAGATGAAAGGGAGAGAGTCTTAGGAGTGGCGATGGACCACACAGATCAGATCCACCTTACAGATGCCTCTATGCCTGTGGGGGGCCCAGGCCATTCCTCATCAGGAACCAGGCTGGGAGTCCCAACTAGATACCTCTGAAGGGCAAGACGGGTGCCGACATTGCGACCAGATGCTCCAGTGCCTGATAGCTGGCCTATAGGCTGTCTCCCACAAGGTAGTCAATTTTGATAAGCTGAGGGAAGTTACTAAGGGACTAGATGAGAACCCTGCGGTCTTCCTTAACAGGCTGACTAAGGCTCTGACCTTATATACTCATCTGGACTGGGTCCCCAGCTGGAGCAACAGTTTTTGTCACCCACTTCATTTCACAGTCTGCCCCAGATATTCGAAAAAAGTTAAAAAGGCAGAGGATGGCCCTCAGACTCCTTTCTGGGATCTAGTGAATATGGCATTTAAGATCTTTAATGCCCATGAGCAGCAGGCAGAATCGGATAGGAAGGCCCACCCTTGACAGAAGGTGAACCTGCAAATTCAAGCCTTGATAGCAGCCCTGAGGCCCACAGCTGTTATGCATGGTCCAAAGGGGACTGTGCATGGTGGGGATACTACAAGAGGACAAGTGCCACCTGTAGGATACTTCAAGTGTGGAAATGAAGACTACTGGGGCCTTCAGCCCTGGCCTCTAACCAAGCCATGCCTGGCATGCAGTCAAAATGGCCACTGGAAAAGTGACTGCCCCTGGAAAAGTGATGGGCCCTCTGCATCTCAGTCCAGAGGGGCCATCCTTCCAGGCCCTGACCAGCCGCTGGCCATGCCGAGACTGGCTCAAGATTGAAGATCCCAGAACTCGATGATTCCCCATCACCCTTGCTGAGCCCAGGGTAATTAATGCTCAAGGTAGTGGACAGCTACTCCAAGAATATGCTGACAGATTTCTGCCCGGACCAGAACCAGCCGACCAAGGCTCCAGAGGACCAGCCCTCCAGCCAGGGGACTCAGTCTTCCTTAAGAATCTATATCCCAAGGCCTTGGAGCCCAGGTGGACGGGACCTCACACAGTATTCTCACAGCCCCCACCGCAGCCAAACTACTTGGCAAAACTACCTTCGTGGCACCACCTATCCAGACTCAAGAGGACCCCAGAGCAGCATGACTTCTATAAATGTGAGGTGTTGGGCTCCATTAAGGTCTGCCTTAGTTGCCCTCTTCCCCCTCCTTCTCCTGGCCCTGAATAACCTACACCCACATCCCCCTGCTTATGTGTGGAGGTTCAAAGTCCATGAAACCTACAACCAGGACAGCACACAAGTCACCCAGCAGGTAGGATCTCAGGACTGCCCTCTTGTCGGATGCCAGGCGGGGATCCTGATCACTGTCAACCTCCAGTCAGTGTCCAATGGTTGCTGACCACATGTCTGTTTTGCTTACAACCAGCAGAACCCAGACAGTTGTAATCGAGACGTCAACACCTATGGGGGTTGCCTCTGGTCAGGTTGTAACATCCATGATGCCTATAATGAGGTCAGGCCTGGCCTCTTTTTCTGGAAGGATGGAACCTTCAACATCAGGGTCTAGGACTGCTGGGACCAGAGATGGGTTGTGGGCGTTATGGGAAAACTATATGGGAGTGATTGGAGCTCGACCCCTTCGGGGACCATCTACATCTCCCGGGAGTATGTCATGGTTCAGGAGACCCAAATCCAGGTCTTCAACAGAACCTACAAGCTGAACAGTCCCTTAAAGGGAAGCTGCCTGATTCCCCTCTCCCTCCTCCTCCGTAGAAGTCCTGTCTTCTTGGCTCCAACTTATCCAACACACTATTATTTCTTAACGAGACCCGCACCTTGCCCAATGTCTCACTGCTTTCTATGTGTCTCTCTCCAAAGACCTTTGCTGGCTGCCATCCCGCTCATGACTCCTCCAGGAACCCATGGACAAGATGAATGTCAGCCTCCTCTGGCTGACATTCCCTTCTGGGAACCTGAAACTCGAGAACCCACCTTGGCGCGCCCCCCCCTCCCCCTCCCATATGCTACCAGACCAGCAACCTAGTAACTGGGGCACGGGTCACTTGGAACTGTACCCAAAACCACACTGCAGCCAGTCTCACTAAGGCCAGCCCTGGTACCTTCTTTTGGTGCAACGGCACCTTAAGCAACTGCATCAGCTCCTCCGACCTCAGGCCTTGCTTCTCGGTCATAGGAGTTCCCCAACTAACTTTGTATAGAGAGTCAGAGTTCGCCTGGTTGCTCCCTTCATCCCAACCCCGGCCCACGGGGCTGCCTTCCTCCCTGTCATGATAGGGGTAAGTATTACTACCTAGATAGGCCTAGCCAGGGTGGGGAGGGGGGAGTGCGGCCTCAGGAACAGCGTAATCTCTGCTCAAAATTTCAATGACAGACTCCAGATAGTCCTGGAGTCTACTCCCACCTCCTTAGCCTCCCTGCAGTGGCAAGTAACATCAGTAGCTCAAATAGCCCTGTAGAACAGACAGCTCCTAGACCTCCTTACTGCAGAAAGAGGAGGAGCCTGCATATTCCTTCAAGAAGAATGCTGCTACTACATCAACGAGTCCGGGGTGGTGGAACAGAATGTGCAGATCCTAACTGAATTTCGTGAAGAATTACGTGCAAGACATACCCAGGACAACTCTCTTTTCGGCTGGTTCCAAAGCCCTTTAGCTACCTGGATCCTACCCCTGATAGGGCCCCTGATTCTCGTCTGTGTCTTTTTTTCCCTAGCTCCCTGCCTCCTCAAATTCATCTGCTCCTGGATCACGGAGATGTCACAGGTGACTGTAAACCAGTTCCTGCTCTACCCCTACACTCGGCTGCCCTCCGACCTGCCTCTGCCTGACCCTGGCCTTTAACATTCCCCTCACCCTTTTTGTCCCTGATCAGCAGGAAGTAGCCAAGACGATTTCTGTGCCCCCCTATTACCACAAGGCCAGGATGTTAGGCCTAGGCACAGGGGGGAGGAGGGGAAGTCCAGAGCCAATGCATGCATCCGCAAGGTAGATGGTGACAGAGATACAGAGATAGCTGGTGCCTTCCTAGCCTTCCTAAGACCCCGGCCCAAGGCAAAAATTCCACATCTCTCATGCCCTCTGCCTTCCCCGCACTAAACTGCTATGTATAAGAAATACTGATGCCCCCTTTTGGTGTGAACTTTCCTGGCTCACCCTCGGACCATCGAATTTAGCTCGGGAGTGAAAGATTAAAACCTCCTCCAATCGCCTGGACTCTCTGTGTATTTTGTTTCCTGCATTGCAAACCTTACACCCTCAACTGTCCATAACGCAAACATAAGGACCTGGGTAAAAGTTTAGAGAGGGAATGTTTTTCCATTCTCAACACTGGCCACTCAGCCAAGGTGAAAATTTCTTTTGATTTTGGGATGGGGTCTTCTTGCTTGTAACTGAGAGGGGGATTCTTAGCAGCTCCCTCCATTGACTAGGCCCCATGACTTCATAAAGAGAGATCTCCCCAGACTGAAGTTCAGTGCATCTTTCTGGGCTTCCCATGCTGAACTCTCCAGGCTGCTTTTCTTTGGCCTTGGGGTTGATACTCTATGGTCATTCTTGTTCTTTGACTGGATGCCTGGCCTGCTCTGGACCAGGATGCAGATTCTAAGGTAGCCTAGAGTTACCAACTCTTCCTAGTTAAGACGCTAGTTGGATGCAGAGTCCTGAGCCACTAGCACCCCTTACTCCCATATACTCTGGAGTGAAATTGTTTCAAGCACATATGATATGATAGAAAAATAGAGAAAGGGTATACAATTCCTCAACCCCCTGATCTCTAAAAAGAGTCTGACTCTAATTTTTGTGATGACCATTGATAGTTTCAAGCCCCACCCTCCCTCTTACCCTCTTGCCACATCTGTGCAAGTTGATAAGAAAGCTATGGGTTTATAAAGATAATTTTTTAAAAAGCTATCAGTTCCTGAGATGGCGGCATAGGTAAAACACCTATCTTGCTGTCATGCTCAGCAATTTTAATACTACAACTTAATGAAAGAACAAACACCTTCCAGAATCACCAGAAAGCTGGCCAAGTGAAAATTCCACAAATAAAAGTGAAGATAAGACACCGTGACTTGGAGGAGCGGCAGCAAACAGTGTTGAAAGATTCACGCGGAGAGAGGTTTGGAGCGCGGGCCAGTGGAGAGGGCGGGTGGCTGAAAACCGGCCAGTTTTCTCGAACGGGGAGACAAAGATGTCCCACTGGACTGATTCTCCAGCTCTGGGCGAAGTCCAGGGAACCCACTCTCACACGGGGTGAAAACTGGACAGTGGGAGGGCACGCTGAAGCTCGGGTGCTGCAGGGGTCTCCCAGCTTGTGGAGAAGGCAGCTTGCGTGAACAGCTCAGCTGCGTGACCGTGCAGAGAATGCTCTGCGACTTGCTATCTCATTCGGGAAACCATCAGACTGCTTTGTTTTACGACCCTGGGTGAGACATTGGGCGTGCAGACTCATTTGGGGAGAGTCTGAATTCCCCGGCAGCCAGTGGAGCTTGGCAGCGGCTCTCTCTCAGAGGTGCTGGCAGCCATTGCCACCAACACAGAGTCCCTGGGGCCGCATAGGGCGGAGCTAACACTGTCTGGTTGGCCCGGAGACTCCGCCCATTCAACCTGAGCACAGCTGAACTTCACAAACAATTGGCCTGGAGGTCAACCCCTCCAAGTGCTTACAACGATTAACCTGAGCTTAGCTTCAGCAAGACTGTGCAACCCATATCCACCTCAGGTAACTAGGTAGGCTGAGCCACTGTCCCTAGTAGGAAGTCTACCACACAAAGCTAATTGACCAACTCAGGGAAGCAGCCACCATGCAGAGACATGGAAAGAAATCAGATGTGAAAGAAATGGAGGAAAAAAAATGCCTGGACATGGAATTCAAAACCACGGTTATAGGGTTTTTCAAGAGGCTCCAACAAAAGGTCGAGGCCTATAAGGAATTAAGCAAGACCACAAAGGAAATGAATGAGTCCTACAAGGAAATGAAGGAGACCCTCAAGGATATAAAGGAGACTCTCTAGGATTTGAAAAAGGACCAACCAGAAATTAAGCATACACTGACTGAAATAAAAAATATTATACAAAGACCTAAAAGTGCTCTGGAGCACCCCATGAACCAAGTTCAAGATTTGAAATACAAAGAAGCAAAATCCACTCAGCTGAAAAAACAAGAAACCAAAAGAAACCAAAAAATTGATGATAGTGTAAGGGGCCTCTGGGACAACCTCAAGCATACCAACATCCTAATTATAGGGGTGCCAGAAAAAGAGAGAGAGCAAGACAATGAAAACCTATTTGAAGAAATAGTGACTGAAAACTTCCCACACCTGGTGAAAGAAATTGACTTAGGAGTCCAAGAAGCACACCGAACCCCAATATATAGGAACCCTGAGAGGACCACACCAAGGCACATCAAAATTAAAATGCCAAGAGCAAAAGACAAAGAGAGAATATTAAAAGCAGCAAGAGAAAAACAGATGGTTACCTATAAGGGAGCACCCATATGATTGTCAGCGGATTTCTCAATAGAAACAATGAAGGCCAGATGGGAGTGGCAAGAAATATTCAAAGTAATGAATAGCAAGAATCTACAACCAAGATTACTCTATCCAGCAAAGCTATCATTCAGAATTGAAGGTCAGATAAAGTGCTTTGCAGACAAGAAAAAGCTAAAGGAGTTCATCACCACCAAACCAATATTATATGAAATGCTGAAAGATATTCTTTACAAGCAAGAAGAAACTATAATGTTGGGGCGATGAATTAATGATTTGGATTTTAAATATCTTTATTGTTGTTTTCTGGTTACAAAAGTAATAAGTGGTTATTTAAAAATTTCCACATGTACAGAAATGTGTAATATGGAAGGCAAATTCCCCTATAATCCTGTCCCATAATAGCTAACTCTTTCAGATCTTTTAAAGGCATAGACCTATACATTTACACAAACAAAAGATAGTACTACCATTTTGAGCTTCCAAAAGCTTTTCTGACCTCAAAACCTGTGTGTGATTTTCTACTGACTGAAGGATAAATCTTTACCTATGCATTTAAAAAATTCTGTAGATTTCTTAGGATATTTTATAATACAGATGCACATTTGTAGTCTTCCCTAATTTTTTTTTGCTATTATAATGAGCATCATGTACATATCAAGGTGTTTCAAATCAGTATAGAAAAGAGAGTTTATACAAGAAATGGCATTGGGGGACCATTGTTTCACACACTTTGAATGGAGCCAGCCAAGGGTTAAGGTAGCCTACAGGGCAAGAGGGGAGTGACACCATTGTCTCTGCTGGAGGCTCAGATCTAATGAGAAGCCCAGAAATAGGACTTTTGAGGAAGCATCTAAGCAAGTAAAGAAGGCTGAGGAAAAGCAGCTGGTACAGCCAATGGACTGCCATTTTCACCTGGAGTGAGGCTCTGCAGACACAAAGCTTAGCTCAAACACATTCTTCCATTCTGATGCTCTTCATAAAGAGCATGTTGAATTAGGATGATTTGGTTTTCAATCAAGGATGATCATCTTTCCTTTTCGGTTCTTATCTATTTCAATACCATATTTACTTTTCAAATTAGAGCACTCAATTTCTGACACCCTGGGTTTGCCATCATACAAATATCCAGATCTTTGTTTACAATATATACATCATCAGCTTTTGTCCTGATCTTTATTCTAAAGAGTTATTTGCCCCATCTCAATCCATTATGAAAATAGTGGTGGCATGTATAGGTATCAGAGTACTAAAGCAGTCAACCTGAAGAGTGACACAGCTGGGTCACTCAGAGCTGGGAAACTCCAGGATTCAAGGATGAGCCTTTGGACATAAAAAGTTGGCAAGTTGGTGATAGAAAATGTGGTAGATATTCACTTTCTCTTTACCTCTTGAATTTTTTTTCTTGGAGGACAGAACAAAAGTCCTTTCTGAAAGAGAGAAGAGGTCAACGAATTAGGCTATTCTGAAGACTTTTCTTTTGTAATTACTTAAGTTTTCACTTTCTAGTGAATATTTGTACCTGGACATCCTACTGGGTCTCAAACCTTAAGTGTCTAAAAGAAAAGTGAGCTCCTTTCTCCAATCAATTCTTCTTCTGGACTTGATAAAATCATTTCCCCCTATTACTCAAATTCAAGACCTGTCAGTCTTTTTTTTTTCTCAGTCCCTTCCCCACCCACTCCTTTTCATTTGCATTTCTTCCTCTCTAGATAAAATCCTATGGTTTCATCCCAGTAATAATTTCTGAGTGTACTTGAGAGGCTTTGTGTTGTGATCACTAGGACCCTAGTAAGTTGCTCACGGGATGGAACAGTGTGCTAGGAAGTACAGAGGAGAGACTGACCATGGACAGAGCAGCCTGGAAACACTTCACTGAGGGGTTCAGATGGAACAGTGTCTTGAGGAGTGTTTAGCGGGTGGAGGACACTGGAAAGCTATGGCTGAGGTCTGTTTCATCCACTTTCCTTTTAGCCAACCTTACCTAATACCACCAGGGAAAGCTACTTAAATCTCTCCTGACTTGAAAACCCTTTGCTTGCACTTAAAATTTTTCCGCTATCAGCACCAATCTGCATTTTTAGCTTTATCACACACATCTTTTTTTTTCTACTAAGGTTTACGTCTTTCTCAATCATGCTGTGGAATCCTAATGGGAATTTATTCACACTTCTGTTATTGACATTTCCATCATATTTCAAGGAATTAAACCCATCACCTATCTGCCCGTTATCCTTATCATACCTCCATCAGCTGTTGTAGGGACTGTCCCCAATTAAACCCATCACCTATCTGCCCCTTATCCTTATCATACCTCCATCAGTTGTTGTAGGGACTGTCCTTTGCAATGCACATTCCGCTTCCAGTGCCTTGATTTTGTTCCTCTTCCTTTAATTTCAAATTCTCTGGGTGTGAACCAAACTCCCTCCTCATTCTGAATGCACTTCTCTGAGAATCCTATAAAACAAAGACAGCCCATCCCACCATCTACTTCCATCCTCTAAATTCACCCTAAACTCCAAACCCTTGATTTTGGGGTTCTATCTTTCTGGATTCAGGGAGATTCCTGGGGAGGCAGAACAAGTAGCAGGGAGTATGGGTTCCTTCTCTCTCAGATTCAAGGAAGTCCTAAAACCTAACTGAGTGGTGAGGGGTTGGGAGAGAATTGGCATTTTATGTGACACCTTCATGTGGCAAAAACATGGATTCATCCATGGGGTCCATGGATGAATGACTCCTTTAGGGGACTGCAGTGGCCACCAGGTATATCACAACCAGGAAAACTTTAAAAATTCCTTTTTAACAAACACCCCCTCCCTTTTTTTTTTCCTGCAGCCTGGCTTGCAGGGCTCATTTCTTGAACAATCATGCATCTGAGTATGTTCCTTCCCTTTAGTGATTCTTTGTTAGGGCAGGGCAGGGAACTTTCTTTCTGCCAAGGACCATTTGGATATTTATGACATCATTTGAGAGCCATACAAAATTATCATCTTAAAAATTATCCTGCTATATTTGGTCAAACATTTAATTAACTCAGCCCTAATGCCTTGGTAGGGACTGACCAAATGATTTTTTAGGCCTTATATGGCCATTGGTCCAACATTCCCCACCCTTTGTCTAGGGGTTCCAAAGAGCAGACTATCAAGGAACTTACCTTTTTCCATTTTCTCCTTATGTAAAATTCCCGTCTCCCCACCACAGGTCACAGGAAGTGTAGGAGATTGAAAATCTACAGCATCATCTTTGGGGTTTTCTGAAAGTGGACGAAGAGCACAGTTCATTACTCAATCCTTATTCTATTTCTCTCATGAAACCTCCTTTCTATGAGCATAAGCACACCTTCTTTTACTTGATTCAGGCAGCTCACTGAGTCATGGGGACCTTTTGTCCCCAGTACTTCAGAAATGACAACCCTGCTGCTAAGGGAGGGAAACAACTTTCTGAAGTGTTCCCCCAAATCTTGTGTCTGGCTCAGCCTTCCTCACTCATTTTAGCAAACAGGCCTTCAAGGGTAGAGCCCTGCCTGGAGCACTCCAATGTGGATTAGGTCACCATTAGTAAGTGTGAGCCAATAGGAGGTGCCTGCTATGAAAGTAAGCAATTAAAAAAACAAAGAGAGTCCATGTAAACAGAAAGCATTGGGGAGGAAATGAAAAGCCTCACAGAGAGAAAGAAGAGCAGAATGGAAAAAAACAAAACAAAACACAAAACACAAGGAAAAAATTAGCCATGGGAAGACTAACTCCAGGAATTCTTACCGAACATAAGGAAAGGGCACTAGGTGAAAATGATATGGAAAGACACTACCTGGGCAAAGATCTGGGAGGGTTATGATCAGCACACACATTCTACTGTTTATTTTTACAACAATCTGTGAAACAGGGAAGGCAATGATGATTCCCATTTTACAGGTGGAGACGCAGACTTAAATCTAGAGAGAATTCCTGGTGGCCACCACATTTCATGAGGGGTAGTTGGCTTTGGATCCAGACATAACATCTAGTCTAATACTCTTCCCATGACATCCAAAGGTCATCAACAAGACTTTCTAATAAACTAGTATAATTGATAACAGTACAGGGACACTGTTAACTCAGAAGGCACAGCCAAGGGTGGAAATGTTAAGGAGGCAGGAGAAGCTGATGTTGGTGGATAACCATTAGTGTTTGCCTGGATTCTTGCTTACACTGGTGTTTTCTAAAAAGACCAGGGATTTTTTTTTTCTTGTAAAAAACAAAGAACTTGAAATTTGAACACCTAGGTTTTTAGCTCATGCAAGTTTTTTTTTCTGTTCTTATTAAGTATAAAATGAGTTGAATCATACTTGAGGGTTAAATAATAAAATGTAGAGCAAAGTGATTTGACAATTGTAAAGTAATGTACACACTTATATTGTTGTCAGGGCCTCTGTATAAGGTTGTGTGGGTTATGAACTGAGCAAGGATTCCACCTTGGAGGGGCTCTGATTTGCATCCAAGGCAGAATCCATCTGTATACTTCCTACAGCAATCTTCCAGCAGAGGGCAGAAAAGGCCGCAGCTTCAGGAATCAACTCCAAGGGAATGTGGGGAACATGATTGAGGAAGGAACACTCTTTTCTAGTTCACAGGGGCATCATAAGGGTAAATGAAGGCCCTGCTGTTGGTATTCATCCTTGATGAGGAAGAATGAATAAGGTTTTGATGATTTGACAGTTACTTTAAAATGTGTGAGGCACAGGGGAGACAGCAAGACTGACCCACTTACTGACTTCATTTAACTTTCACACAGTGAACAGAACTTATACAGCTGATTAATTACAGTTGTGATAAGTACCAGAGAGAAAAAAATACAAGTAGCCCTTCTCCTGCCTGCAGGGTGGAGAATGCTCTATTTAAGGTGAGGCCTGAGGATGTTTAGCAAAGGGAGGAATGAGGATGAGGGAGTGTGTGTGTGTGTGTGTGTTGTGGAGGGTGGGGAGGGCACACCGAGCAGGTTCTGAAAAGGAAGGAAAATAGAGCATTCAGTGTCAAAGGAACTTATGTGTTGAGAAATCAAGCTGGTGGCCACCGAGGGGTGTGGGGAGGGATTGAATTATGGGAGTGGATTGTATTCTGCTTCTTGACTTGGTGCTGGGTACACATGGGCTCTGGCTTTGTGTTAATTCCTTAAGCTGTACAGGTATGGTGCATGCATTTGTCTGTAAGCAGGTCATACCAGTACTAATAAGCATGTGGCCTGTGATGAGACAGGGGCTTGACAGTGCACTGCTGCCTCCGCTGGGTACGTCTGGCCACAAAAACTGTGTTCAATGTCATAGTTGGTTCACAAACTCTGCAGACCTGCAACAAACAGGTCTGTAGGTGGCACCAGTCTGTAGACTCCACTTTGAATAGCACCTGCTATATCCTACCTAATAAAAGAGTAATATGCAAATTGACCGTACCTTCGCTATAGCCACTAAACCATGCCCATGAGCCACACCCACCAGCCAATCAGGAGCAATATGCAAATCAACACCCAACCAAGATGGCTGCTGTCCATGGCAGGGCCATTGCTGGGTTCCCAAGGCTATGGGGAAAAGCCTCTTAGAAGAGAGCAAAAATCATGAGATCTATGTAAAAAAAGTACTCCTTGGGGCAGGCATGGGCCAGGGCTGAGGATCCCAGCCAGCAATCGCCCTTCGATCCAGCTGATCGCTGTTTGGCTCCACCCCAGCCCCGGCCCAAGTCCCCTGCCCAAGGACCAACTTTGGGCAGGCTGGGGCTGAGATGGAGCCAGCCAGCAATCAGCGCCATCGCAGGCTACTGCTGGCTGGGGTCCTCTGGCTGAGGTCCCCTGCCCAAGGATGAAAACCTCCACCAGAGGCTTTTGACCTTGGGCAAGCTGGGGTTGAACAGTCAGTAGGATATCCCCTGAAGGCTCCCAATATGTGAGAGGGGGCAAGTTGGGCTGAGTGACCTCCCACCCCCAGTGCATGAATTTTGTGCACCAGGCCCCTAGTATTTTAATAAGTTAATGGGACTATAAAAACCAATGTTGCTTGTGGAAGAGAGGAAGGAGAGAGTGACAAGAAAGAATGCTGAAGAAGTAAGTTATAAAAGCAGAAGAAAAGTGAGTACAGGAAGAGAAAGAGAAGAGAAAGGAGGAGGAGGAGGTGAGGACAGTCACCTCAGGAGGAACAAGAGTTCAGAGGGACAGAAGCAAACCTAGAGCCTGACCCATAGAGACCAGACCTGCACTTCTGACTAACTCAGGAAGAGAAAGTCGGTTCCACCAGAAATGAGAACATTGCTAGGCTTTGCTTAGATTAGGGTTTTCACAAATTTCTAGAATGAAGAAAGTAGATGTTTATATTAAACTAGATTTATGTGTTCGGTCATTTGCCCTTATCGTTTTTGGGTCTCTATAGGTACTGTGTTGAAGAGTGGTTGCCAGGGCACAACGTGGATAGATTGGGTGGGCAGCAGGGTAGCACTCCTTACATCATTCAGGGGGAGTGTATCACATGTGGCACCTTGTTGAAGTAGAGAAGAGACCTAGGAGGAGGACGAGGACAGTGGGAGGGAGTGCGGAGGAGGGGAGGGAGAAAGGAGCTTTCAGCAGCAGGCCTGGGCCCTGGGGCACGTAAGGGCAAGTCTCTGCTTTGCTTACTTAACCTTTTGGGGAGTATTTTTCTGACAACTTATTGTTGAATTGGAACAGACATATTTTTTTTTCTTTTCTAAAAAAAAAAAAGTCAATTATAATTGGAAACACATTTACATGCTTTATATGTCAACTACATTGAAGTAATATTTCTTGTCTTTATTCCAGTTTGGAGAAAGACAGATATAAATTCTTATGAAAAGAAAATCATAGTATTAACCAAATAAAAATAGCAAGCCATGTTAATAGATAGGAAGGCTAAAATATTATAGAAGTCAACATGTCAAGTAATTATATATAGTAATATGTATACTAATGTATTGTATACATTTAATACAAGTACTAGGAGTTAATAAAGGATTAGCCTTTTACATATTATATAGGAAGGACTTTTAAGGCAGAAGTACAGGGCATAAAGCAGTGATTTTCAACACTGGGTGATTTTACCATCCAGGGGCTATATGACATGTTGGGACTATTTTTTTTTTTTTTCCAGGACTGGGAGGCAAATGCTATTGGCCTCTGATTGGTAGAGGCCAAGAATACCAAGTTGTAAAACTCTGGCATAAACCATACTGGAAAAGATAAACTGATTTATTTGTCTAATACAAATTTAAAAAAAGGTTTCTATAACCAAAAATTTCTTAACTTAGAAGATAAAAACAAAATAAGAAAAGTTGCAATAACAAAGTGTTAATTTTGATTAAACAATAACAAAAAGAATATTCTTAAACAAAAATGGCATATATAAACAGGTGATCCTTAAAAAATTCTAATAAAAATTTTATTAAAAAATAGGTTCTGATCATTTATGATTGTCCCAAACTTCAGTGGTTTATTTATAGATGTCATCAAATTACACCCTGACGGCCAAATTGGCTCAATGCCTGTTTTGTAAATAAAGCTTTATTGGAATACAACCAGGTCCATTTGTTTATATATATTTATTTCTGGTGGTTTTTGTGCTACAATGACAGTATTGAGTAGCTGCAGAGACAGTAAGACCAGCAAAGCCTAAACTATTTATTAGTGGTCCATTTTTAGAAAAAGTTTGTTAAATGCTTGTTTAGAAAAACACAGGTTTACTTCTCCCTCGTGCTGTTTATTGATCACAAATTAGATGAAGTCCCATTCCATTGACACTCATGGAACCTGGGACAGGGATGCCTCTGGCTAGAACATAGCTGGCCTCATGACAGAGAATGACAACACAGGGGCTCTTAAAGCTTTGGTTTGGAAGTGATCCTCTCACTTCTGCCCACTTTCCTTTGTCATATCAAGTCACATGGTCATTCCTGAGTACACAGAGCAGGGACATATACTGAGTGGTCAGATTATTATGATCTCTGAACACACAACATCTGGCCACTTTGTATATATATTAGAGGCCTGGTGCATGAAGTCATGCATGGGTGGGGTTCAGCCAGCCTGGCCAGAGGGAGGGGATATGGGTGGTTGGCCAGCCTGCCTGCTGGTTGAACTCCTGGTCAAGGAGACACTTTGCATATTAGCCTTTTATTATATAGGATGTACACTGAGTGGCCAGATTATTATGCATTCAGAGATCATAATAATCTGGCCACTCAGTGTATAATCTTCTGAAATATTGTTAAGCAGTAATACAACCTGTCACAACATGTTTAACCACATGCATGATGCAAAGAAACTCAAAGAGAAACATTGGTGGAATATCATTCCATGCTTTTCATTTGTCAAACACAGAAGTCTCTTTATTTCTAGTTTTGTAAAGGTATAGGGAAGAGGGTGTCCATATCTCATTAATGGGAGCCTAAAGTGGCAATTATTTGGTCATCACTATATGTTCATTTTAAACATGCAGACTCACTGACCAATTGACTTCACTTTTAGAAATTCACTAGTAAGAAATACTACTGAGAATATGTCCACTTTGGGGATTAGTGACAGTCTCCTCACTGGGTCACCTTGAATCAAAGAGGAGCCCCAGACTCAGTGAAACGTGGTGACTCTACCAATAGGAATGTAAACAGTAGACACTGGGAAGTGGTCATGTGAGTCCACAGGACACAGCTGAGGTCAACTGCACCCAGGGGACATACGTACTATTTCCAACAACACTCAGACTAACAGACTTTTGGTGTGTTCATGCCCTTCTTGTCTACACTGTGTTCTTCTCATGTTAACTTTTCATGTCCACCTAACCCTGTGCCTGCTGCGTGAGAAACCCTCCCACACTGAGCCTTCAAATGACAGATTCTGTCACCAGCCTTACCCTCAGGTCCAGATGTTTGGGCACATTCAGTCCTTGCCTTTTGGGCCCTTGTCATCATCCTTGAGTTTCTAGTTGAGTTGTTATTTTGAGTTGCCTGATCCACCATTTGAGGCTTCTCTTGGGTTCTGTGCGCAGGTGAGGTGATTCCTGGGCCAAATAGTGATTTGTGAGTAGTTTCCATTGGGATCCCTAATGAAGCTTCTCTTTCCCATTAGTGACCTTTCTTCTGATGCTCCCTGTCTCCACACTGCCAGGAAATCCTGCATCCGTATACTTCAGTTTATCTTACTGTTGTTTTTTTTTTTTTTTTTATAAATACTCCTCTCCTTTCTTACAATACACCTTCTGGTACTGTATCCCCTTTCGACTTCTCTTTTTGTCTGTTAATTAGATGTGTACCAGTGAGAATGTAAGCTCCATGTCTTATATATATTCTTCAAGTCTTGAAAAACCAGGTTATAAATTTGAAAAAAGAAGGCCTAACTTAAATGTTAATAATGTAGTATATCTTATTACTTCATTATTCAACTTTTTAAATTTCCAAGTAAAATGGAGTACTTTTTTTACATAGATCTCATGATTTTTGCTCTCAGATGATTCCCCAAGACCTAGGACACATATCTGGCACCCATCTCAACTCAATTTATCTTTGCTGAATGAATACACAAGAGCATTTAATATTTTTGAAATCACTAGAATTATGAATTTTTCTTTCTTATAAACCCCAGTGTCCTAGGGTTTCCTAATTATTAAATCAATAAGCCTCAGGGGAGGGCAGATGCTAGCTAGAACCGGGAAGTCACAGCTCAGTTGAAACCATTTTGGAGACATTACACATCCTGAAGCACAGAATTTGCTGAGAACAAAGGGGATTTTTAAGTTCCGAAAATTTTCTTCATTTACCGAGAAGAAAGGTTTGGAAGTCTGAATGTAAAATTTTCATAGAAGTCACTGGTAACAAAAAATTCAGCATCTGACAAAGAGTAAGTTTCCTTCAGCCCAGGCAGGCACTAGGGTTGGGAGTTGGGAGAAAAGATAAGGGCTGGAGGAGGTCTGAGTCCCTTCACCCCCAAGATTGAGGGAGTTAGAAAGAAGCAAAAAAATGGGGTATGTCCAAAGCAGGGAAGCTCATGTGATGCTGCATGTTTGGAAGTAGAGATAAGATACCCACAAAGGGTACCCAGGACCCCATAAGGTATGGAATCCAAGAGATTCCTCACCCACTAGCATACCTTGAGCTACAGAAAAAGGAAAGGAGAAAGGAGAGGAAAGAGGTAAGAGGGAGAGAATGCAGAGAAGGAGAACAGGGTGATGAAGACAGCAGAGAGAATAAAGGAGCCAAAAAAAATGCAGTTTCATGAATTGTTATTTTCTGTGGGAAAATAACACAAGTTTCATGGTAGATGTAGGATCAGTAGACGGTTTGGTGCACTCAGTGACTATAAATCTAACTCCAGGTTGATGTGGGAAATCTGAATCTTTCCTGCACATTCATATTTGTTTTGTCTGTTCTTCCTGGCTCTGAACTTGCACTAGACACAGTCCTAATCTCAAATTTGCCTGATGCTTCTTGTCCACCTCTCCCTCATTCCTTTCCAATGGTAAGAAAAGAAGCTTTTGGAACCAACAGAATGTCTGGGTTCTCTCTTTGTGAGAAGAAGTCCTTTCACAGGGTGGATTAAGGGGCAGGGATGGGACTAGTCATGTTCCTGGGGCACCAGGTGACCATGTGCCTGAAAAAGAGGCGATGCTTTTCATGCAAGTGAGGGCCCTCATGAATAGCAAGGAAGCGATGACTTCCCTCTTCTTGCTTATTTCCAGGAGCCTTTCTTTCTTTCTTGTTTTTGCCCTTGGGCAGCTATATTTTTTTCTTCTATTTTCGAAAACAAAAAAAATTTACCTCATGTCTATATAGATTGATTTCCAAGATCGAGATGTCAATACTTTATAAATCAACTTACTTCTCTCTTCCCATCACTTTGAGGAAGCAGAAAACCATGAGATCTATGTAAAAAAAGTACTCCATTTTATTTGGAAATTAAAAAAGTTGAATAATGAAGTAATAAAGATATACTACATTATTAACATTTAAGTAAGGGCTTTTTTTTTTTTTCAAATTTATAACCTGGTTTTTCAAGACTTGAAGAATATATATAAAAATTATTATAAGCTTTAGGTATAAAATATTTCTTAGCCAAAACTCAAGGACAGAAATCATAAAGGTAAAAGATAGATTTGACCATTAAAAAAATTAAAAATGTCCATACTTTAAAACATCACCACAATACTAAAACAAAAAATAAAAAATTGCAATATAGTAAAATATAGAGGGTTAATATCCTTAATAAATAACACAAAAGATGAATAACACAAGAAAAATGGGCCAAAAACATAAATTGAAAATTATTAAAGTAAAAATATAAATAATAAATTTATTTTAAAATTATCTTTAGACCATTAAAAATAAAAAATGCATTGCTTAGTTTTAAGGATACCCCACACTTTAAAAAGTTTATCCTATCTAAGTTGATGAGGATATAGTTTATGAGAACTCATGTATTGTTAAAGAGAATGTAAGCAATTATATTTTTGACAGAACAATTTGGTGACATATACGAAATTTAAGATAAGAAGATTCAAACCAAGTAATCTCACATTTAGAAATTCCAAAGAAAAGATTAGAGAAGTGTGCAAAGATACAAATACATGTGAACATGATTTCTGTTTTCATATAAAAATTGAAAATAGCTTAACTGTTCATCAATAGGTGATGACTTACATTGTTAATCACACAATAATGTGCTATGCAGCTAAGAGAAAGGAAATAGAAAACACTGACTTGAAGATATGTGCATGAAATTTCCAATAAAAGGTATTAATAAAATAGGGTAATAGTATGAGTACACACACACACACACACACACACACACACAGTATATGACAACCAGTAAGTGTGATGTGGAACCCACCGAGACAGAGAACACCCAGGTTCTACACTTACGCTTTTTCCTTGGAGATTTCCTCAGAGATAGTCTGCCTCCATCATCCAGGGAATCTACAAAGTAATGACAAAGTTACTTTTAAATAAGCAGGCTTTACATTTGTTGACCACACTCATTTCAGACAATATTAAGATGAGAAAGCTTTGACAATGCTATTTCTGTTCCTTTCTTTCTGATGGGGAATCATGATTCCAAGGCATGAGTCCTGTATGCAGAAAAGATACTACATTGTCTAAAACCCATTCACCTGTTACACATCTCAGTGTTCTCATCTGTAAAACTGAATACTCACACTTCTCCAAGGGCAGCTGTGAAAAAAAAAAAAGAATTTATCCACGAGAAAATTGGAAGTGTTATCATAGAAGTCAGTGCAATGGAGGAGAAATTGTTAAAATGATTATTTATTTCAAAGGCGGTCAAATTTAACACATTCTTTGTGGCAATGACTAGATGTATATTGTTTGTGAGTCAATCTGGAATTTGTAAGTTTTGATTTGTAAGTTGTGATATAATGACCAAAATCACCAATGAATAGAAGGATGTTCAGCTTTTTCTCCTTCAAGGACAGTGATTACAAGGAGGATAACAGTAGCCATGGTCAGAATGAATGAACATGTACTCATGTACCAGTGCATGCCAACATTATCAGTGGCTTGTGTCCAGTTATACTATTATATTTGTGTTTATGATGAGATGTTCTTTTCCCAGTTTTCCCAGAAAAGTCATGTGAGAAGCTGGAGATTGGGACTTAAGAAAAAACTTGATCCAAGGCTTGGGTACTGCCAATAAAGTACTAAGCATATGCTTAGTGCATGAATTCTCAGTAGTGGCGATTCTGCCCCAAAATTGATTCCTGGGGTGGGAGCGGGGAAGGGTAATCTTACTCTCTTTTATGTAAAAGGCATAAGTAAATATATGCAGTCCCTAAATCAATATATACTATCTTTGTGATATTAAAATGTCATGGGTGTGTGTGAACTTGATTAGGTAAACAAAAACAAAAACACAAAAAACTCCAAAAAACACAACAGCATGCAAGTGGGCTACCAATGGCAGTGTTAATGAAAAGAGGGCTAAGAAACTCTTGCTTAGAGTAAAACAGTTCTGAATTTGGACTCCAGAGACCACACCCTGAGACTTGCAATTCTTCATCTGTAATCTTGTGTGATTGTTGGTGGTGTGCTGGGTGGGTCCTGGGGACTCTCTGCTTCATTCATATCTGCAGTGTCATCACTGACCTCTCAAAAAAATGCATTCTGTTCAGATCTCAGTAAACACGCCCTAGAAAGTTTCATGGGAATCTCGCAGAGATCTGGGGAGGAACCTTGCACGCCCTGCAGCTGAAGGCTGGAGGCTGCACGTCTTCTAGAGCCTCCACAGTGCCCTCCTGTGTAGCCATCACTGGGTATCTCCCACTCAGGGCAGCAGAGCATCCAATGAGAGAGCAGTCATCTGAACCCCTGGACCAGAGGCTCAAAGTGAGGTCATGAACCCCTGAGGGGTCCTGGAAACCCTTTTAGGAAAATTTGAAGGCAAAACTGTTTTCTAAACAAGGTGTCCTTTGTCTTTGTCACTATGAGCATCTTTCTGCACATGGATCAAGAACTGCTGGTGCCTTAAGACAAATCAAAGCAGTATCTCCAAACTGTAGGAGTGGTCACTTCTTACTGTCACTCACCAGAAAAAAACAAAACAAAAAACCCCGCCAATTTTAAGAATGTTCTTGATGAGGCAGTGAGAACTATTAATTTCTATCTCTGAGGACACATCCTTTTAATAGTCTTTGTGCCCTAAGTCCCAGCTGGGGTCAGTTATATCCTGTAATCACAGCTGTTTCTTTAACAAAAACTCCTCAGTTGTAACCTGTATTTGTGCCTTCTCTGTTGCTCCTGTCATATCTCATCTTTCCCTGCATTGCTCCCTCCTTCTCCTATTAATTTCTCATGTCCACCTTACCCTGTGCCTGCTGTACAAGAGACCCATACTGAGCCTTCAAATGACAGATTCTGTCACCAGTCTTACCCTCAGGTTCAGATGTCTGGGCACATTCAGGCCTTGCCTTTTGGGTCCTTATCACCACCTTTGAGTTGCTGGTAGAGTCATTCTTCCTTTGAGTCACCTGATCCACCATTTGGAGCTTCTCTGGGATTCTGTGACCAGGTGAGGCTGGTTCTGGGCCAAATAGGGATTTGTGATTAGTTTCCATTGGGATCCCTTCTCAGTGACCTTCCTTCTCATGCCTCCAGCTTCCAAATGTTGAGATCTCTGTACCCCTGTGCCTCACTTTTCTCCTGCTATTTCTCTGTAATTATATATTTTTTCTTGTGTGCGCCTTACTTCCCTTCCCCATCCCCAAATTCACTACTTGATCTCACTCTTTGTACCTATTGAAATCACCCAGAGAAATTTGGGGGAATCCCAGAGCAGTGGGGCTTATTTACTGGTTCCTGTGTCTGAGTTACAGCTGTCACAAGGAGGTGGCAACATCTGAGTAAAAATGGCCTGGTGGTTTGTTTCAGCTTTCTAAAGTTTCTTCTCCAGGTCCCCCAGGGCTCAGGTGTGGTATGGAAGAGATGGGGGTGGGGGGAGGGGGTGTCTGTGTGCAGGGTGAGTCTGCCTCCTTGTTGAAAGAGATGACAATTTTCACTGACTGTGGACTTTAGAAGCTGATCCCCAGTTGAGCAACAATATCTCTTTGCAGCAGGAAGGCAGGGGAGGTGTGTGTGTGGGGGTGGGGCTGTAAGAGATCAACTGAAGGACTTGTACGCATGCATATAAGCATAACCAATGAATACAAGACACTGGGGGGAGGGGGCAGGTGAGGGCATATTCTGGAGGGTAGGGGAGACTGGGGGGAAGTCAATGGGGGAAAAAAAGGAGATATATATACTATTATTTATAACACTTTAAACAATAAAAAAAAATAATTATAAAAAAATAAAGCCGGGGGACAGTATATGCTCTCTCCTAAAAGATGGACAGATAAACTTTAAAAAACATTTTTTTAACATTCAAGTGCCACTTGCAGAGGAAGCAGGAGTGGCTAAAAGTTGGAAAGGAGGTAGGTATCCAGGACGTTCAGTCATGACAATTACTGAGTATCCGAAAGTCACTGGGGCCACCTAAAAGAGCCTAACACTTGAATAAAAATGGCCTATTTGTGAAGGTCACTAAGAGGGGATCCCAATGGAAACTAATCCCTGATAGGTACTCCTCCCCAACCGGTGGGCGGAGTTATGACGTAACCAGCACCTGCCCAATACCTTAAGGCCCCCCCCCCCCCACTCCTGGGTTCAGGGGTACCCAATCATGCGCCTTATATGAAGCTGCCGATCAGCACGTGTCCCATCGCCTACCCCTTAAAAGACACCTTCACCCCGCACGTTCTCTCTCTCTCTCTCTCTCTCTCTCTCTCTCTCTCTCTCGCCCTTGGGAAGTGAGCCGGCAGGGTCTTCTCTTCAATAAAGTCTGTGTCCTGGTACCCTGCTCTCTCTCTCTCTGGTCCATCTGTTTCATCTTTCAATCCCTATTTGGCCCAGAACATGTTTTCCCCCTGTCACAAAAGGAGGGTTTCAGAGAAGTTGAGAACTGTTACCAAAAATAAAGACTACCACTTTTTTTGCATTCAAGAGTATAACATGTATATTTTTAGTAGGACCATGTAGGCCATGTAGGTTCTTTTTCCCTCAAAATTTGGTATCTCTTTTCAGGTGTTATTAGTATTTTTAATAAAGATGATTATTTAACTGTAAAGTAAATAATATAGGAACAAAGCCAAATCTGGAAGAGCCTGGCATCTTCTTAGAGGGAAGTCTCGGTAGGGAAGTTACCCAAACAGAACAGCTTAACATAAGCCTGTAAGTTCCCCATTTTTAATGAGGTCACTCTGACTGGGGAGTGTGTGCTGTTACATAGTCACATACATGTTCCTGCCCTCAGTCCCATAAACCTTTAGAGCACTATGAGAGTGGATGCCTTAGTGTTGGAATGCTGGCTAGAGGGCATGCAAACCATCCCTGCCTGCTCTAAACTAGGGATAACAAGAAATAGGATTATGTGGGTTCTATTTCTAAGCCATGAGATTTCCTTCCAATAACTCTTAGTTTATATCAAGATCACATGCTGCTAGTGGTACCTGTGACTCTGCATAGCATAATAATATATCACAAACCATCTTTTGTCAGATCATTCTTCAAATTATGGGAGATAGGAAATATGGTTTCTTTCATTTTTTTTCATTTAGGTAATAATGTTGCATTTGTGCCTGGAGATTACCATGTAGCTTAAGAAGAAACACATTACTTAAGTAGTAATTACAATGGAGTATGTGGAATCTTCCCAAAGGGCCAGTGCTGAGTGCTATAGGAACATGCAATGTGACCACCTTATCTAATTTAGCATTAGAGAACACCTCGAAGTAGACATTGAAGCCAACACCAGTGATGAACAGGAGATAGCCAAACATTTATAGGAAGTAGTGTAGGGTCGGAATGTAGCATTCAAAAGAGGAGCATATATCAAGGATCAAAGAGGAGAGAAATAAAACAGGAGGAATAAAAGTTCAAAGTGCCAGCTGGAGTTTTGAGTGGGGAAAGATGGAGTGGAAGAGGAAGAGAAGTGTTGGATTGGAGAGAACATTGTCAGTCACACTAAGAACTATGAGCATTATTCTAAAAGCACTGGGAGATCACAGATAAGTTGTGAGCATGGGAATAAAACCATCAGATTTTAGTGTAGCAAAGAGGAGGCAGAATCAACTGGTGGGCGGAGTTAGAACTTGCCAATATACTAACAAGGATGACTTACTTTTTGGCTTGGCAACAGGGTAATTAATTTCAAGTTAAATAAACTCCAAATTCCTCCCAACAGCTTGTGAGGGTCACATGATCTGGCCCCTATCTACCCTCCTTGTATCATCTTCTCCTTTCTTCATTATAGACCAGGTCAAAAGGGATGAGACCAGAATTTGGAGACACCTCTAAGTAAAAGACAAGGACACCTAGGGTTTCTATAGTTCTTGGAAAGTCATATTTAAGTCCCAAAAAATTAGGGTATGGACCCAGAATACTGTCCTAGTCCTGTATGTGAACAGCAAATCCATCATTCTCTATTTCTTGTCTATGGAATATAATCTGCCACTCACATAGAAAGATTCCATCAGCTCTCTTCTTGCTGCCTGTAGGTATGCATGTGGGGATATACGCTGCAATTTTAATCTGTCTATTAAGCTGCTGATTGTGATTATCAATAAAAAATTATTTTCCCTGACCCAAGTGACTTGGGTTTCTGTAGTAGTCATATATCTAAAGAATATGACTATGCAAGTGGGATAACATCTCATCCTATCACAGTTCTTGGCAAAGCATGTATTGGACACAACTGCATAGATGGTTAGCACAGACCTTTAAATGGACAGATAAAAAACTGAATTATAAAATCTCCCCCCAAATATATTGTATCCTTTCTCAGCAATGGGAACCACCATTGACCCAGACATTCAAGCCAGAAATTGAAGAGCAAGTCTTGAGATCACTGTCTTTTTCATCCTGTTTCCAGTTTATCAAGTCCTGTCAACTCGACCTTCAAACTGACTTTGAATTGGTCCTCTTCTCTCCATCTTCACTGCTTGATCTGAATCCAGGTTACTATCAACTCTCATGACATCTGCTCTCCAAATGGTTTCCCTATTTCCATTCTTTTCTATTTCCAATTCATTCTTTACATACCACCCAAATCAGACTTGTCTAGTTTAAAATTGGATAGCGTCATTCACTGATTAGATCTGTCAATGGCTCCACATTACATTTAGAATACAATTCACCTTCCCATACCTTCACCTACAAGCATGAGCTGCCTCCAGCCTCCAGCCTCCTCTTCTACTGTCATCTTACCTCTTGGAAGTCTTTTTTTCGGTTGTCTCTTTTTATGACCAGACCATATATTTCTTTTCCTTTTCTTTCCTAAAAAGACAGAATATATATAATATTTTATAGCTACACACATAGATCTCCCAATTGTCTATGTCAACAATTCTCAACTTTTGTGTTTGGTCTTCAAACGACAATGGCTAGGCAGTCATTGGTGACCTTAGGTGATGCTGCTTCATGGAGTAATGGCAGAGAAGAAATTCTGAAGTGGCAGAGGCAGGAGAGACACGAAGAAAAGGAGACAATGACTCCAAGTAATGCGTTTCTAGAAGCTTTGTTGTAAACTGGAGGGAAGGGCTATGGAGGCAAGAGAAGAGAGATGGGGATCAAGAGAAATTTCCTTTATGAACTGGGTAGACATGGGCATTGGTTAGGATGCAGATCCTTGTGAGAGGTTGATGCTGAATTCCACAGTCAGGCAAGATGGAAGGATTGCCTTGGAGAGAAAGAAGGAACCAGAGGGGAGGAACTTCCCACCTGATGGTTTTCTATGAATTAGGAGGAAAATTAATCTCTTGAGGGGAAAAAAAAAAAAAAAAGGAGGCATGAAGAAGGACAGAAGTTTGAAAAAAAGAGCTCAGATTTAAAAGTATCATCACAGGAAGTGGGATTGTCTCAAGGTGTGGAGGGATCATTTAGCTGAAGCAGTGAAGACACAGTGGGTGTAGTCTGCTTTGCTGTGTGTCTCTTCCCAACAGTGCCTGCTTTTAGTTGCAGTATGCAGAAAGCAGTAATAGGCTCCTTCCAGACCCTTCAGAGAGTTCTAGGAAAAGACAAAGAGTCAAGGCAGGTTAAGTGTCTGCCATAGGTAACTGAAATGGTAGCTCTTGGACTCCAAGCTGGTATGAAGGGGTGTGAGGAAAGGCAGATAATGGACTGAACAAGGGAAGGGCCAACGAACTAGTCATCCCAATGAGGTCGAAGGTCAGCTACAGAGGGAACACATTGTAGGAAGAAATCAGGGAAGGATATTTTAAAATTAATTTTTTAGGATTGTGCTGAGAAGGAGAAATCAGAGATTGAATGATTGTTGTAGAAGGCGCAAACTCAAGGATTTGGTGTAAAAAAAGGAATTAGTTAATTATTGGGAAATTGAGTCAGGTTTGAGTGATGAAAGAGCCTGTGGATAGTCTTAGAGTGCAGAAGACAAATGATTGGTGGAGGAAAAATAATTGAAAATTATCAGATGAAGGATTGGAGAAATCAGAGTACTGGATGGGCCTGTGATTCATATACTAGAATCCTAGTGCATGAAATTCATTGCAGTATGGGGGTTGGGAGGCAGGTATCCCTCAGCCCAGTCAGCCCCTTCTCCAATCTGGGACCCCTCAGGGGATGTTCGACTGATGGTTTAGGCCTGATCCCTGAGGGTGGCAGTGGGACATCCCTCTCACAATTTGGGACTGCTGGCTCCTAACCGCTCGCCTGCCTACCTGCCAGATTGCCCTTAACCATTTCTGCCTGCTAGCCTGATCACACTCTAACCACTCCCCTGCCAGCCTGACTGACACCTAACTGCTCCCTGGCCAGCCCGATTGCCTCCAACTGCCCTCCCCACCTGGCTGGGTTACCCCCAACTACCCTTCCCTGCCAGCCCAATCAGCCCCAAATTCCCTCCTCTGCTGGCCTGGTCACCCCCAACTGCCCTCCCCTGCTGGCCTGATTGCCCACAACTGCCCTCCCCTGACAACCGTCTTGTGGTGGCCATCTTGCGACCACAGTGGGGTGGCTATCTTATGACCACATGGGTCCGGCCATCTTGTATAAGAGCATGACAGTCAATTTGCATATTACCTCTTTATGATATTACCTCTTTATTATATAGGATACATTGAAGGTGTCTAGGATAATGGCAAGACTTGAAAGAGAAAAACTCTTAAGTCAGCTTTGAGTTCTGCTGGGGAGTGGAGGGGAAGTTGAGGGATGATACTGATGAAGTAGTGAATAAGTTAAGCCTCAATGGTTAAGCCTCAGCAAAGGGGATGGGGAGCAAGGGGCTGGCTGGTACAGTGGGGAGCAAGGTGTGACATACAGCCTGCCTTCCACATTGAGGTGAGTGATAGCAGAGAGAATATGCAGCCATGTCTTAAGAGAAAGCAGTGTGCTCTTAGAAAATCACCTTTAATTTAAAGGAGATGTGACTAACCCTTTATGAAGTTGTGGATATAGGAGAGCTTAGTGATTGCAGAACAGGCAACTTCAAGGGGTGCATATTATAATGGCTCTAAATGCCTTCCACTTTTCTATCATTTAATGAAGACCTCAAAGGAAGAGGTAGTGAAAGAGAATTACAGAAACAAATAGTACTGAGCATCATGACTACAGAGAGAGTGCTCATGACAAGATCCAATCAGAAAAACAGGATGCAGCTTTGCATTCCCCCTGCTGATGCCTGTAAGAGGAGGGCAATCCTTACCTTTCCTGACGAGAGGTGTGCTGGCTGCCTCCTGGGGCTCTGCTGGTTCATTTGGTTCAGGAGAATAATTTCTTATCACTGATAAGGGAAACAATTCATGTCAGAGGACAGATGGGCTGAGAAAGTACTGAAGGAGCTCGATGTGAGAACAAGAGGATGGAGGACATGTGTGGCCCGGGGGAGGGGGGGGGAGAGGGGACCCACCAGTACAGGGTTTCCTGGCTCTGCCCTGAGTCAATCAAACTTGTGGTTATTGTAACTTGCATGACTACCGCAGAACCAGGAAGCAATTGCCTGGAGAGGAGGGTTCAGTTTGGTCTATTGGATGGATTCCCCTTACTCAATGGAAGATGAATACAGGGACTCTCAGTAGCCCTCACTCAGGGAATGAGGCTGAGAGCAGTGGAAGCGGAGACCTTGAATTCTGTCAGCCACAGTGAAGGTGAATGTCTGCTATATAAAGATATATGTTATTGCTTAGATGTCTATGAATGGATATTTTTAACCTGCTCTACCTGATTATTTCACCCTGAGAAACAGTGAAGGAGGCTAAGCGCCTTATATATATCAGCTGAAGAAAGCAGGAGCCGGGGGTACTTGCTAGCACTTGTTAACAGCAAATAAATACAACTGTTCTTAGCTGATAGAAGGCTCAAAGCCATCACAAACAGAGGCCCATCTCAAGAAAGCCGTCACCTTTTTGTCTTCACAAGGCTGTGACATCCATCTCAAATTCTGGCCTACTTGAGAACAGGTAACTGGGACAGGTGGCAAGCAGTCGCTAGACCTTTAAATAATTTGTTACATTTAAAACTATTCAAATAGTTTTAAATAGAAACATCAATTTAAAAAATCCAAACATACAGAAATTTTGAGGGTTGACAGTGATCATTTCCCACAGTTAGGGTGGGGACTGAGAAGGAGGGCCATCCATATCTGGGGCACTGGTTCAGTGTGAGGACCACACAGTGGTTTTGCTTGCTTTACATTTTGATGGAGTAGTTTGAGCCTTGCCTTATTTAAGTGGCCTCAGAGGGTGGCTGAGTCAAATAGTCCTGCCCTGGCTTAGTGCTTCATGCTTCCCCTGGTGTTCCTGGCACAATCCCTCTGAAAGATGAATTTCTCTCTTTGAAGACCCCTTAGTGGTGTTTGAGTCCAGATCCAGTGGGTATTAGGAGGGCTCCCATCCCTTGTCATTGGTGTCCCCTTCCCTGTCCACCTTGCCTTCCCCAGGGATTCTATCTCCCTCTAGGAGCTCAGGTCTCCTGTCTGTCCAAGCCCCCAAGGGCTGGGTGAGCAGCCAGGAGCTGTACCATGATGGTGGTCAGGAGCAGTGAGGAGAGCGTTATCTCTAGAAGATTCAAATGGATTCTCCTCTTTGCGGACATAAAAACTAAGGTGGACTTAAGTTTGCCTAAATCAAAATTACCTGGCTCGTGGGCTGAGGGAGCCTGGGGCACCTCTTGAGTCTCTTCTTTATCTTTTGCTTGCGGGGTTAGGTGGTCACTGGACACTGAGCAGAAAAAGAAAAGGAATTTCAGATGCCAGGACCAGCAAGCAGGGATCAGAGAAGGAGGAAAGAGAACAATTTATTCTATCAGGAGAAAATGATGAGGCCTGGACTGAACACCAAGGCTTGGTGAGGGTGAGGCAGAGTGGGAGAGTGAGCCATCATTTGCTTTCAATGGCTACTTACTAATTTAATTATGCTATCTATTTTTTTTTCTTTGAAAAATCTAGAATATGGAACCTTACATTGTTATTCACTCTATGATGATGTTAACTTTAGTCATATATTAAGGTTATATATATTATATATATATATTAATCATATATATTAGAGGTGTGGAAGAAACATTATTTAGACCAAACAGGACCCCTAATTCTCAAAATTCATGACACCGTTTCTGGCAGCACCTAAAATATACCATGGTATATTTAACAAACTCCAACTCCTTTATAATGACACTTTGTGGTTGATAAGTGACATAGTCTCAGAAACTAAATCAGGTCCAGCAGACCTTTAAATATTTTATCCTCTTTTCTAATAATTTTAATACCATTGCTCTTAGAATTCAAACCACATGAAGATGAATATGGTTGAAACTGAAAGGCCTGTGATCAATCCGAGGGTGGGCAATCAGGAGAAGATGATGTATGTGACTGTTGCCCACATTACTTGTCAATCAGAACAGTGTGTTTGAATGTTGGTTGGACAGGGCTGTTGGACATCACAGAGTCGACTGGCTGTGGCAGCAACCCTGACAAGTGGTCCTGTGCCAACTCGGTGCATTGGTTCCCCTCTGACATTTTCTTTGTTATACACACTTCTTTCTCTCAGGGTTCCTACCACCAACCTCCTGGTTGGCAGGTGTGTATCCTCCATCTACAGATAACTTGAGCTATACTAAGTCAGCATCAAGTACATTACCTTGCATAGTAACAGGGGGAGTGCTGGGCATCTGTTGTGAGTCTTCTTCATCATTTATGTGGGATATTAAGTTGGCCATTGAAGAGAGGAAGGAAAATGATTACAGGTTAGATCAGTGGTCGGCAAACTCATTAGTCAACAGAGCCAAATATCAACAGTACAACGATTGAAATTTCTTTTGAGAGCCAAAAACCGACTTCTGCTCATGGGCCACGAAGTTTCAATCGCACTGTATGTGTGCACCTGCATGTGGTATTTTGTGGAAGAGCCACAGTCAAGGGGCCAAAGAGCCGCATGAAGAGCTGCATGTGGCTCCTGAGCTGCAGTTTGCTGGCCACTGGGTTGGATGGACAGGGTGTAGGGGAGGAGACTAAAGGATAAAGTGCCTGAGGCAGATGGAACACCAAGGTCCAAGGGCAGAGGGTTGGGCTGTTCCAGGGATGGAAGCAGGGCTCTGGGCCCCACACCCAGGCCCCTTGCAGTGTACATAATCCATCTTAGAAAAGGCTGTATATGGGAGGTGGGTGTATGGAAGGGGCAGATTAACACAAAGGTGGAACCTTGGGATTGTAGACATGGCTACAGGCACCCAGGCTGGTGATGTCCAGGTGTTGGACTGAGTCTGTTTCTCACCTGGAATGGTCCTTCCTTCCTGGATGACTATTGGGAGAGTGTTGGCAGGGCCAGCAGAGCTGGGTGGCTTGTCCAGGACCTTATTGCTGTGCTGTGGGATTGCTCTGGGCTGATTGACTCTGGGCACAGCAGTTGGGCATCTCTGTGGGGGGCGCTGGAGTGCAGGTAGTGGCAACAGGTTCTGATGGTTGCTTCTACCTATTGAGTTAGCTGGGACTTCAAAGACGGCCACTGTAGCTCTTTTCCATCCTCCACAGGAAGCGACAACTGGAATTGGTAAAGGAACACACATTAGCACCCTAGAGACTCAGAATTATGTGGGAAAGGAAATGCTTTACACACATGACTTCCAACAGGTTGGGGGGCTTAGAGTTACTCATTTTCTCCCCAGGTATGGAGAATTGACTAATCGTCATCACCATTCATTTGTGGTCTCTTTTTAATTTATGAATTTGAGCAGTGCTATAATAACTGTATCTAGCCTCTATCTAACAACAAAGTAGTTTCACACATGAAATTGAGTTTCACTTTGTCCCCATGGATTTAAACTTTTTAGATTTTCCTTAATTTTGGCTTCAGAATTTAGACAATTATGAACAATGCTTTCATTGAATACATTTTCCTGTTTTAATAAAAAACATACCAAAGTTCCCTGTAGAAAATAGGATAAAATATAAATTTCTTTTCATAGTGTTTCTGCAGACTCAGTTTCCATGCCTCCTCACTTTGGACCCTTTGATGTGGCTCACCCAACTTCCTTCCCATCCCTAGTACCCCAGGCCCATCACTTTTCCCAGGCTGTTCCCTGGCATGGCCAGTGTTGGGTTTCTCTTATTATTCTTCTCCATTATTTATTTCAGAAGTAAAGTTGTTTCAATCAGTGAACACAAAAAGACAAATAAGGTGGGATTTTGGAGAGGGACCCAGAAAAAAAAATCACAGAGTAATAGATCAAGAAGGAGGTTTGAGCTCAGCTAGGTTAGGGGGGCACGTTAGTGTGTGGTCCCTCTGACTTGGTTGCAATGGCCTTTGAGAACAACATTTCTCCAAGAAATGCCCCAATGCTGCCAAGAGCATGGGCCCACATACCTGCTTGAAGAGTGACTTTTCTCTTTTGAGGCCCATTGTGCCCAAGGATTCATTTCTCCCTTTGGGAAGGAGCCTCTGGATGGAAAAGTGTTGGAGGACAGATGAAGAGCTGTCAACAGTAGCACTTTGCTGCTCTCTCTGCTGCCGTTCTCAGATAAATGAACCTTGTGTTTCTCCTCAAACCTGAAATAGTTTTATCATCTGCTCCTCTTCTTTTTTTCCTGATCTCTAGCACTGTTCTTTTTTCTTCTCCTTTATTCAGTTCTTTCTCCCTCTAAGTGTGCTTCATGCTCTGTCTTTTTCATATCCTCTTTCTGCCTCTGTGTCCACAATTCCCCTCCCTTTTCTCTCTTCTCCAGTGTCACAGTCTGCCTCCCAGCTATCTGCTTTAGTAGAGTGATTAATATTCCAGGCCTTGGTATTAGGAGATCCAGGTAGGAATTCTGGCTCTGCTCTTAACAGACAAATAACTTTGAGAAGTTACTTTTACTTTGAGCTTTAATTTCCTTCTGTGTTATATGGGGATAATTGTGATTCCACAGAATTGTTTTAAATATGATATGAGATAATCATATAAAGTACATGGGATATTGCCTGGCACATACCAAGCACTCAAAAACAACAACAATAACAACAACAACAATACTACAATACCACCACCAAAAAATATACTTATTATTAACTCTCCTTACCTATTACTCTTCCTCTTCTTGTCCTTCCATCAGAAAGTGTCTCTGGAACTTTGCATTTCCTCATATTATGCATTCCTTAGAGACTGTCCAGTATGCTAATCTGTACAATTTTCCCAAATTCTTAGAACAGGTCAGACAGAAACATATGTGCCCTCTAGAAAGACATCTTAGAGGACCAGGGCTAGAGGCTACTCTTGCTGCCACATCTGTGAGAGAGCATGGCCCACACCTTCCCAAAGAGAAAGTAGGTAATTAAAGTGTCTCTTCCATGGGGCCAGACAATCCGAACTTTCAGCATAGCAACCCTCCACATGCTTCTATAGTCCCAGAGGTATTTAAGAAGCCTCATACCATTTCTGAAGCTCCTATGAATTGCTTCCAGGTTGGGGTATTCACGTAGATTGATCTGACTGAACAACATTTCCAGAAATGACAGATTAAATGGATCCTCTAGTTTGGTGAGAATGTTGTATACCACTCTGGATACAGGGATCATATTTCTACAGGCTTCCATTGATTCCTTGAGAAACAGAATAAAGGATTATTATACAGGATTATGAAGATAAATAGAAGTTTGTTATACATTTGTGGTTTTCTAAGTTGTAATACAGCTAGTTTGCTCTTTTAAGAAGAAATTTAATGCAAAATGTATAGTTAAACTCTCTAATATAGAGAAATCACAGTTCTACCTGTTTACTTGGTAACTTCATATATACATATTTTGATAGTCATAAAATAAATAATTTAGCCTTCTTTAAAATAAGTCTGTTTTGTAAGCTTTATTTTAGGTCTATTTGAAGGAAGAGGGAAATTTTAAGAAAGGAAAGTGGAGTCAATGGTATAATTAATTCTTTAAGGCTCTGGGCAGGACACTTCAGCAATTGACCCAGTGGTCAGTAACTAGTTGTTATTCTGTTGATTTTTGTTAGCCTGTGTTCTCTCTTTGCCTCTTGGACTTGAGATGGCTCAAATAGGTTCCAGCCATAAGGAAATGACCCAGAGAATTCTTGATGAGAGGATGGCTAAGAAGACAAATATGGAAAGAGAAAATTTACTGCAAAATGTTTGTGGAGCACCTACTAGTCCAGTCCTTGTGTACAAAGCAATGGAGAAGATTAACATGGTGTTCCCCTTATTGGGGGAGGGACACTATCAGGCAAAGAAGATAGGCATCCTATATAATAAAAGGCTAATGTGTAGATTGTTCCCTCCACCAGGAGTTTGACTGGGAGTTTGACCAGAGGGCAGGGCCGGCTGGCCAACCACCAGCAACCCCTCCACTGGCTGGCCCAACCCCCCATTTGAAATCTCCCCCTCCACCCCCACGATCAGGCCAGCCTACCAGAACCCACTTGTGCACAAATTTGTGCACCGGGTCTCTAGTTAAATAATAAACACAAATTAAATAAATATCCAATTATGGTTGAGAAAAGTCTTATTAAGGGAAATAATAGGTAGAATAATGAGGGTGGTCTTAATTAGGAGTAGGCCACGGAGACATCTCTGAGAAGTGACGGCTGGGCTATGATCTAGAGAGGGCTTAGAGCCAACCAGGCCAAGACGAGGAGGAGATGGTTCTATCACTGCTAACACTTATCTAGGTTCAGGAAATGATTTAAACACCCCAAATTATAAGAAAAGAGTGCCATTTTTATACATATAGACATATCCCATTGCCTGCCTTTATTCACATTAAAATAGAACATGGGTGCCATACTTTTAGGAATTAAAATGGTGCCTTTAGTAGAATGAATGGTGTCCTCTTCCTCCAAAGAGAAGTCCGTGAATGTGATCTTGTTTGAAAAATAAAAAAGGTATTTGCTGATATAATTAAGGATCATTTTGGATTAGGTGGGCCCTAAGTCACAATGACAAGTGTTCTTAGAAGAGAGAGAGAGAAACATAAAGTTATGTAGAGATGGAAGCATCAATTTGATGTTTTTATAAGCAAAGAATACCAAACATTGCTGATACCACCAGAAGAAAGTCAGGGAACAGACTTCCTCAGAATCTAAAAAAAAGTCAACCCTGCCAATACCTTGATTTTTGATTTCTGGCCTCCAGAACTATGGGAAAATACATTAAATTTTTTTTTTAGTTAGTGATTTTTTTGGAGAGAGAGAAAGAGAGAGAAACATTGACTTGTTGTTCCACTTATTTATGTATTCACTGGTTGATTCTTGTATGTTCTCTGACTAGGGATTGAACCCCCAACCTTGGTGTATCAGGATGATGCTCCAACTAATTGAGTTACTCAGCCAGAGGCATTATTTTTTTTAAGTCACCTGGTTTGAGATCACCCTATGATATCCTTTTTTATCTGCCAATGAACATTTGAGTCCAAGCCTTCTAAACTCTAGAAATCTGGGGGGTGTGTGTGTGTTGCGGGGGGCAGGAGGAGGTGTTGCTTTGGGACTTCAACAATTGGTCATTCTTTTTTATATATATATATATATATATATATATATATTTTTTATTGATTTTTCACAGAGAGGAAGGGAGAGGAATAGAAAGTCAGAAACATCGATCAGCTGCCTCTTGCACACCTCCAACTGGGGATGTGCCCTCAGCCAAGGTACATGCCCTTGACCGGAATCGAACCTGGGACCTTTCAGTCCGCAGGCTGGCGCTCTATCCACTGAGCCAAACCAGTTTGGCAACAATTGGTCATTCTTGGTGAGAAGTGGGCTGCTATGTGAACGTGGTCAACATGACTCACCATGTACATTTTCTCAGAGATGAAGGATTTGTCTCGGAGACCTTCCAAGAAGGGAAATGGCTTGCATATGGCATAGGAGATCTCCAGCTTCTGGAAGATGAAGTGTTGGCGAAGAGTTTCTTTTAAGTCTCGAGTGATGTTGAACATCCTATGGAAGGGGCAGAAGAAAAAAAAACCCACACAGATATTGTGGAGCTTGGGAAGCTGCCCTCAGTGTTCAGTGAGCATTCTGGTCCCAAAGGCGTCCCTGAGCAGTTTGCAAAGCCACATCTGCCTCAAAGACTCTGGGTATATAAGACAACACCTAGCAATAATGGAGGCTAAAAGTGACCAGCGACATGACTGAAATCCCAAAGGAGCTGCTGGTCAAACATCAGGCAGGTATTTAAAATAGCTAATATTAATTGACAGCTTCCAGTGTGCCAAATTTTAAGGGTTTCCCATGAAGTGACTTATTTGACCTTCACAAAACCTTTGATTACTATGATCACAGCCATTTTTATTGTCAAGGACACTGAGACATAGAGGAGTTTAATAACTCATCTTAAGTTGTGCAGCCTGGAAGTGGCGCAGGTGAATAAACCCTGACTTTCTGGTTCCTGGCTCCCAGTCATAAGCGCTGTGGTCTGTGGCTACACTGACTGAGTTATGACTTCCTAGACTGCAGCTTAAGGCACACCCAAGCAATGCTGATGTAAAAAGGATGGCCGCAAGCAGGCAAAAAGATGGAAACGTGATAAATCATAGACACTTTAATAAACCACCTACAATCTTCAACACACCGATAGGCAAAACAGAAATAAAAACACAAAGGATATGAAAGACATGACTAGTAAAGGTGACTTAACTGATTTATGTATCAATTTCATATCTTGGAATGTGCCTTTTCCCATGCCCATGACACATTTATAAAATTCACCATTTTTAGGCCATGAGAAAAATAGTAAGTTTAACAGGCAGGAAATTGACAGATGACATTTCCTAACAAATTGTCAAGAAGAGGGAGGCATTGACAAAATATTCATTCATCTGGAGATATTTAAAACACAAAATGAACAGAGATCCCATTTTTCCAACACCATTTTATGTCCAAGAGAAAAAATGGAACTGTAACTAATGACTATTTCCCAGGATTTAATCCCAGTTGCAGATTGAGTACCCTGTCTCTCTCTTTCTTCATTCTCAAACCCTTAAAGTTGACATAAAAAAAAAAGATATTATAAAAAGAAATCCAGAACAGTACTAGAAAACAAGAAAAAAATGCTGGGGAGGGGGGTAGTTATAATTGTGAAGAAATCCTTGAAGATAGAGAACAACTGGGAAAGAAATCTTCCATCCACGACATGCATGAGGGAAGGATAGTGCAAGGAGCACAGAGCTAGAGAAAGTCATAATGAACACACAACACGCTAAGAAGAGGAAGCGGCTCTGAGGTGATTATTTATACATCAGCTTTCAGAACGGAACACTCCCCTGGTTCCTCACTCTTAAAAAAGTTGATCAATTATAGTTGACATTCATTATTATATTAGGTTTCAATGTTCTGCAGAGTGATTAGATATCTATGTAATTAATGAAGTGACCCCCCTCATGTCTTGTCTGTTACAATTCCCAGGGATGAAGCACAGAGAGGCGAAGTATCCGGCCCAAGGCATTCGGTGGCAAAGGAGAGCTCATCCGACCAAAAGCCCTGTTCCTCGCCAGCACCTGACACCACGTCTCATCTATGAGTGTTCAGATTTTATTATGCGAAGAAGTCTTAAAGTGAGCCAACAAAAGACAAACATCCACGAAGAAAAAAAGCAGAAGACATAAACAGGCAATTATATAATTGTGCAATAAATATAATATAAAACAGTGTAACTCACTAGTAGTCAGGACAGTGCAAATAAAGACAACTTAATAACATGTTTGCCTCTCAAATGGACCTCAATAGAATCATAAGCGTCTCATGGCCAACTGTCCTAAAATATGTGCTCCCTTGAGTCCCAGATTCCACTTCCAGGAATTTATTGCAGGTAAATAATTATAGCTAGGCTTAAAGAAACACTGTAAGAAGTTTATAATACATAACAGATGTGCCCTCAATGTACCCTCTTTATTTTCTTCTTTCTCCCTGCTTCCCAACTACCTCCAGTCACTGGCACAGAGGATAATGAATGAGTTGCCATTTGGGGCAGAGTGCAGGATCACAGAGCGAGGATGAGCATGGTGGTGAGCAAATCTTGTTTCACCCACAACAGCAGGCTAGAATTTAGGGAATGGAGAGTTGAGCTGTGTGTGTGTGTTGCCCTTCTATGTCTGTCCCCCTATCCAGTAGTCTCTGATTAAATCCCACACACCCTCTATCTCTTTGGAAAACACAGTTTTACAAAGAGTATGTCACACAGTTTACGTAGTGGAATTTCACCCTGCAGCTGCTGCCAGGAAATGAAACTTAAAAACCCAATCGCCAAACATGAACAAAGCAGCTAAGTGGAAAACCCACCTGGATGTTGTGTTTTCCACCTGTTCCTTCCCTTCCCTGGTGCAGGGACCAGTCAGGGGTCGCTCCTGGAAGACTGGAAGACAGACAGGGAGATACCAGCGGGTGAGGCAGGAAGTCTGTGCTTGGCATGCAAAGCAGAGAGGGCCAGGCTTCCCAGGAAGGAAAAGTGAAAGTATAGTGAGCAGTTTGTGCAGGAAGCTGAAAGCTGAACTGCAGCTTCACTCCACCCCCCCGGAAACTTGTGAGGTTACTAGGGTACCTGGGGTTGCTGGTGGTGGGGTGCTCCCCCCTCCAGTCCAGCCTGGAGGGGGAACAGAGGGGAAGAGGTGTAGGGGTTCAGCCCCAGGGTCCTGGGGATTTGAGAAGCCACCGTGGGTCTGCTTCCCTACCCACCTCTGTTTCCCATGACTTGTCCTTCTATACTTTTTGGGTAATGAAAATGTTCTACAACTGGATTGTAGTGATGGTGACAGTCACACAACTGAATACATTTACTGGAAATCATCAAAGTTTAAAAAACAAACCAGAAATTAAGCGGGAAGTGAGGCAGCTCAGCTATGCTTACAGCACACTTTATAATGCTGAGCGTTGGGGCTGTCCCCAGCCCCCTGTCTGGACCTACCTCCTCCAGTCCCAGGCTCCCTGCTGTGCCAGGCCAGCTGTCCCTTTTCTTTCTCAAGCCACCTCAGCAAGGGGAAGGGACAAATGTGAAGCACACTTAGTCCCCAAACAAAGTTACTGCCTCACCTCCGAACAACTTTGATTCCTTTGAATTAGGCTTCCCCGCCTTCTTTCCTTTGAGTGAACAAATGGCCCCCTGTCTTCCTCCTAGATCTGGCCATGCTCCTCCTCCCGGAACTGAGAACACCCTCTGAGGTTGTGGGGAGGGACAGACACCACAGACGCTGATCTGCCTTTTCAAGTTTCTTTTACCCTTTCAGTGCCGCACCTGAAGGATCTTCAATGGGCAGCTGTTCTACCTAGAGCTGTGGGAAGAGAGTTAAGGAAAGTCTAACCAAGGGTGATCTTAGGCCAGCCCCATGGCCCAGGGGGGCCAGCAGATGACAGATGGAGACCATGATCTTAACTGCAGGTCAGTCCTTGTGTCCTCTCCTGTCCTTCATTTCTGGTGAAGTGGGCATCTACTCTTGTTATTTCTGTCTACCCAGCCTCATTCTACAGGTATGCAAGAGAAGGAGATTACAAATAAATACATAATGAGCACATCAGGCTTTTAAAATTAAAGTGGGAAAATTTAAGGACACATGACTCCATTACGTATTTCCTTTTCTCACACCCCAGAACCCTCTCATTTTCTCCATGCCTCCTCTATCCCCACCCTAAGACAGCTCTGTCCAGAAAAGGTCTTTTTAGAAAAGTTAACATCCCAGTCAAATGCCTGATTGTTGCCAAACCTTTTCCAGTTTCCAGGTAGTTGGGAACCAGTTTTATTCAGAGCCAGAGAGTTGATCCAGTGCCTCTGAATACTTGATAAAAGGAACTGAAAATGGGTGGTGCCCAAAAGGGACTAATATAGGGCCAGCAGGGGAGCAGTTAGGCGTTGATCAGGCTGGCAGGGGAGTGGTTAAGGGGTGATCAGGTTGGTAGGCAGAAGCAGTTAGGGGCAGGCAGGCAGGCTGGCAGGCAGGCAGGCAGGCAGGCAGGCAACAGTTTGGGAGCCAGCAGTTCTGGATAGTGAGAAGGATGTCTGATTCCCCGTAAAAGAGCATTTGAACATCCCCGAGTGGTTCCAGATTGGAGAGAGTGCAGGCTGGGCTGAGGAATACCCCCTGTGCACAAATTTCATGCACCAGGCCTCTAGTATAATTTAAAAAGGCAAGATGCATACATCAATATGTTCTTGTTGGTAAAAATTAAAACAATGTATAATTTATGGAAACTTATGCAATGTGGTGGGTCCGCAACACCCAGCACAACTCTCCTGGTAGCAGAGAACATGTCCTGACCACCACTACTCCACTTGCTCCCATGACATTTGAAGATGAGTGAGTAGAGCTAGTAGTCCAGTCAGCCTTTGGCCTTCATGCAGGGAAAGAAAGGCAGTGAGAAGTGAGGTCAGGGGTAATGCTGGCCTCATAAAATCATTTAGGAGGTGATGCCCTTGCTTCCATTTTCTGGAAGAGATTGCAGTTAGTTGAATTCACTAGTGATACCATCTGGGCCTGGTGCTTTCTTTTGGAGAGGGGCTATTAATTATTGATCCAAATCCTTTAACAGATATAGGCCTATTCAGAGGATCTATTTTTCCTTGTTGAGTTTTGGTAGTATGTATCTTTTAAGGAATTTGTTCATTTCATTTTTTTAAATCAAATTTGTAGGCATAATTGTCCATATTACTTCTGTATTATTCTTTTAACATCCATGGGATGAATAGTGATTTATTTGTTTCTGTTATTAATAATTTACCTTCTCTGTTTTTCTTTGTTAGCCTGGCTAGAAGTTTGTCAATTTTATTGAATTTTTTTCTAAAAAATTATCTTTTTGTTTTATCGATTTTCTCTGATGTTTTTCTGTTTTCAGTTTCATTGAGTTCTACTCAAATTTTTATGATTCCTTTTCTACTGCTTGCATTAAGCTTATATTTTACTTTTCTCCCCTTTAGTTTTCTTAGGTAGTATACTTTAAGTTGTCCCAGAGGCTCCTTACACTGTCCTTATTTTTTTTGGAATGTTTTTTTTTTCTTTTTGTTGTTCTGATTGGGTGTTTTTTGCTTCCTTATATTACAAATCACTATTTTGATTATTGGCTTCATCTACTCTACTACTGATTTCCTGTAAATTATCCTTCATTTCAGTTAGTGTGTCCGTCATTTATGATTGATTCTTTTTTTATGGTTTCCAAGTCCTTTTTTATACTGTTGAAGTTCTCTCTAAGTTCATATACACTTTCCCTAAGATCACTGAGCATCCTTTTAACCAGTATTTTGAACTCTGCATCTAGTAGATTGCTTGTCTACATTTTGTTAAGTACTTTTTCTGGAGTTTTGTTCTGTCCTTTTATTTTGGACAAGTTTCTTTGTGTCCTTATTTCAGCAGTCCTGTGTTTGTTTCTGTGTATTAGATAGAGCTGCTATGTCTCCTAAGCTTGGTAGAATGGCCTAATTTAGTAGGGTCCAGTGAGACAACCAACCTCCTGATTCTACCCGAGCTAGGCTTCCAGGTGCAACCCCATGTGGGCTGTGTACATTGTCCTGTTATGGTTGAACCTTTATTGCTGTTGGTACACTCATGAGAGATATTTACCCCCAGGCTGATCAGTGACTGGGTGCAACCATTGTGGATGATCAGCTGTGCAGGGCTCTGGTGCTTGCTGAATCCATCTCTTGAGTGTGTCAATAGTGGGTGGTAGTTCAATGTAGCTTGAAGCTGCCTACTGGGTGTACTGGTTCTGGGGCCACCTGGCATAGCTACAAAAGGTCTGCAGATGGTTGCTACTTGCACTAGTCTTGGAGGTGTCTAAGAGAGACCAAGGTATGAACCAAAGCTGGCTACCACTAGTGTCGGGCCTGGGGCAACTTAACAAGAAGTACCAGACACATGGAGCCAGGTGCTGCTTGTTTGGGAAATTTTAAGAAAGTCTGAAGCATAAGCTAAGGCAGGCCATTGGTATGGAAAAGCTACTGGGAACAGCTTAGATAGGCTCAGAAGTTGGATGAGGCAAGATCTCAGGGAATCACCAGGATGGGGGTGGGGGAATTGGGGAGTGGGGAGGGAGTGCTGACTGACAGCTCTGTGGGGTATGTTTCAGAAAATGTACCCACCTAATTGTTATCTGCCACATGTGAATGGAATCAGCCCATTCTGCATTTCTGCCCCTCCTGTTAGTCTCAATGTGGCTTATTATTTAATTCCTTAGTTGTAGAACTTCCATTTAGTTAGATTTCAGGTGGTTCTGAATGATGGTTGCCCTGTATAGTTTAGTTGTAATTTTGATGTGGTTGTAAAATAATGCTATACAGCATACCTATGCCAGCATCTTGACTGGAAGTCAGTGCAACTTTTTAAATTGTATACACATTAAAGATTGCCATGAAATTCATCCCTCTTGCAATCTGGGACCCCTCGGGGCATGTCAGAGAGCCAGTTTTGGTCAGATCCTGCAGACCAGGCTGAGGGAACCCACTGGTGCATGAATTCATGCCACATGCCTCTAGTCATTATATAATGCCCTTCCTATCTCTGACAATTATACTTGTTCTGAAGTCTGCTTAGTCTGAAATTAATATAGCTACTACAGTTTTCATTTGATTAATGTTGTCATGGTATATCTTTCTTCTTCCCTTCACTTTTAACCTATCTGTGTTTTTGTATTTAAAATGACTTGCTTATAAATAGCATATAGTTGGATGTCGTCTTTTTTTCTCTGTCAAAGTCTATGTTTTAATCAGTATATTTAGACCATTCACATTTAAAGTGATTATTCATGTTGTTGGACTAATATCTATAATTTTATAACTGTTTTCTATTCATTGTATTTGTTTCTGTTTGTTTTTCCCTTTTGTTTTTGTTTTAATTGAGCATTTTATGATTCCATATTTCAGTATATCAATTATTCTTCATTTAAAACATTTTTATTGCTTTACCTAGAGTTTGCAATAAATATTTACAACTAGCTATATCTATTTTAAATAACACTGCACTACTTCATGGTTAGTGCATGCATCTTATAATAAGATGTAAAAAATTCTTTTCTTCTGTCCTTTATAACACTACTACCAGTCATTTTACTTATTCATATGCTGAAATAACAACATAGTTGTTGTCATTACTTTGAACAAACAGCTATCTATTAGACCAGCTCATATTAGGAAAAAATGATTGTACATACATGAATTACTTTCTAATATTCTTCCTTTCTTTTCTTTTTTTTTTTTAAAATATATTTTATTGATTTTTTTACAGAGCAGAAGGGAGAGGGATAGAAAGTTAGAAACATCGATGAGAGAGAGACATCGATCAGCCGCCTCTTGCACACCCCACACTGGGGATGTGCCCGCAACCAAGGTACATGCCCCTGACCGGAATCGAACCCGGGACCTTTCAGTCCGCAGTCCGATGCTCCATCCACTGAGCCAAACAGGTCTCGGCTCTTCCTTTCTTTATCCATATAATTTTCCTTCTGCCTGTAGAACTTTTTTTAAAAAAAATTCTTTCTGGGCATTTCTTTAAGCACCTCAGTGCTTGTTTGAGAAAATATTTGTTCCTCTTTCACTTTGAAGGTTAATTTCAAAGACTAAAAATGTTTAGATTGGTGTTTGTTTTTCATCACTCAAACTATTTCTTTTTACTTTCTTGCATGGCTTCTGATGAGAAATTTGATGTAATTTTTATCCTTGTTCTCCCATAGATAAATTTTTTTCTCCTCATCCTTTTGGATTCTTTTAATAATTTTCTTTTTCTTTGCCTCCTGCAGTTTGAATATGAAAAAAATTGGTATGATTATTTGGCATTAATCCAGTTTGATATTTACTGAGGTTCCTGACTCTATGGCTTGTTGTCTATTATTAATTTTGAAAAAAAATTGGCAATTACTATTTGAACCATTTCTTCTGATTTCCAACTTACACATCTATTATACTTTTTTGAGATTGTTTCATCATTCTTAGTGTGTTGTTTTGTTTTTTTCCCCTTATATTTTTATCTCTTTGTTGTTTAATTTGGGAAGTTTCCCTTGGCATAGCTTCAACTCACTGATTCACTTCTTGGTCATGTCCAATCTGCTGATGATCCCATCAAAGGCATTCTTTTTTTCTGTTGCAATATTTTTGATTCATAGCATTTTCTTTTTTATTATTTCTTTGCGTTTCTATCTCTTTGCTTATTTCACCTGCTGTTCTTGCATGTTGTTTGCTTTATCCATTAAAGCCCTTAACATTTAAATTATTCATAGTTATTTTAAATTTTTGTTTGATAATTTGAAAACCTTTCATATCTGAGTCTCATTTTGATGATTGTTTTGTCTTTTCAGACTTTAGCATGCCTTATAATTTTTTTGAAAGAAAGATGTGATGTATCAGGTAATAGGAACTAAGGAAAATAAGTGACTAATATGAGGTTTTATGTTAATTTGGCTAGCAGATGGGTTATGGATAATATTTGTTCCAACTGTCAGAGGCAGAGCCTTCAAAGTCTTCCAGTGTTCTTGTTGTTGTCTCCCCTATTTTTTAAAAATTTTATTCTCTGGTAACTTTTTCTTAAATCTGGCCTTGCAGCCTTTTCAGCTGTAATCCAGTTATTTACTGGAACCCTGTTGGTATAGCAGTAAGGTGTTGGGAGAGAAAGCATTCTATAATGTTATGACTAAATCTCAGTCTTTTAGTGGAACTGTGTCCCTGGACTGCACATTTTAAAATGATTTTATACCTGTATCCATTTCAGTATCATTTGGATGATACTGAAAGGCTAAAAAGGTCTTAATTTTGGAAACTGCCCTTCAGCTAGGTCAGATAAGTCTGGGGAAAGTGTTTTCCGGGAGAGTAGGCCTTTCTTATGGAGAATGCTCTGTTTCAAAAGTTTTGTTTTCCCATCTTCATGCCAGAAACTGGGGAGGGGGAGGGAGAGGGAAAAGAAGAGGAGGAGGGAGAGGGGGTGGGAGAGGGAGAGGGAGAGGGAGAGGCAGAGGGGGAAATCTGGGGGATTTTCTTACCACTTCACCGAATACCTGGCGAGGCCCTGGGGTGTGGGGGGGAACTGATAAAAAGTTCTCACTGTCATACACAGTAAGTCAATAGTCAGTTTCCAGCAATTCATCAAACATACCTTTTAAGTGTTTCTATTGGTTTATGGATCTGGTTACTTCTGGTTCAGGCAGCTGATCTTATATGTGATTCTCCAAATTTGCATCCAATAGAGAGATTTGGGGTGGTAGTTTGCCCTGTGACCTGGATTTTTTGCTAGGTACATGACAAATCATTGATTTTCAGTTTGTTGACTTTTTGTTTCCACGAGGATGAAAGTGATGACTTACAAAGTATTTGCGTTTTAAAATCTCCATTTGTTTCGTTTTTTTCTCTAAAAAATATTCTTTTTGTTTTAAAATTTGATCTTGTAGTATGATCTTATAGCCAGAACATGTAACTGTTCATTTTCTCTGTATTATTTATTTAGTTTAATTCAAGGCCAAATAATTGATATAAATATATTTTTCTAATTTGTAAAAAATGTCCTATGTGTGTATGTAAATACTTTAGGAGTTAAGGATAGAATGTAAAGTGGTTTTTAATCATCATGAAAAATTTGTCTATTTGTGGTCTTAAATTTTACTTTGAAAATACAAATATTGTTATTTTTGCTTTCGATCTTGTTTGCTTTTATCTAATGTAACTTGCCCATCTATTTCCATTTAAAATTTTTAATGTCACTTTGTTTTTTGTTGCATCTTTTATAGTTATTTTTTTATTGTTCAGTTTATTAATTACATTGTTTCCCCTTTTTTATCCCCCTATATCTTCCCTCCACCCTGTACCTATCCCACCCTCCACCCTCACCTCCCCCTCCCCAATGTCCTCTCCCATTGTTGCAAGATTTTTGTCCAATCTCTTGCTGTACTTCCAACAACACTTTTCTCCCCAAGAATTGTCAGTCCATTCCCTCTCTATGTCCATGTTTCTGTTATGGTCACTAGTTTATCTTGTTCATCAGCCTATCAGTTCACTTGATTTTTATGTTCATTTGTTGATAGATGTGTATTTGTTGTTCATAATTTATATTTTTACCTTTTTCTTCTTCCTCTTCTTAAAGAATATCTTTCAGCATTTCATATAATACTGGTTTGGTGGTGATGAACTCCTTTAGCTTTTTCTTATCTGCGAAGCACTTTATCTGATCCTCAATTCTGAATGATAGCTTTGCTGGATAGAGTAATCTTGGTTGTAGATTCTTGTTCTTCATTATTTTGAATATTTCTTGCCACTCGCGTCTGGCCTGCATCGTTTCTGTTGAGAAATCTGCTGACAATCGTATGGGTGCTCCCCTGTAGGTAACCAACTGTTTTTCTCTTGCTGCTTTTAATATTGTCTCTTTATCTTTTGCTCTTGGCATTTTAATTATGATATGTCCTGGTGTGGTCCTCTTTAGATTCCTATATTTTGGGGTTCTGTGTACTTCTTGGGCTTTTAAGTCAGTTTCTTTCACCAGGTGGGGAAAGTTTTCAGTCACTATTTCTTTAAGTAGGTTTTCATTAACTTGCTCTCTCTCTTTTTCTGGCACCCCAATAATTCGGATGTTGGCTTGCTTGAGGTTGTCCCAGAGGCCCCTTACGCTATCTACAATTATCTGAATTCTTTTTGTTTCTTGCTTTTCCAGATGAGTGGATTTTGGTTCTTTGTATTTCAAATCTTTGACTTGGTTCTTGTGGCCCTCTGGACTGCTTTTAGGACTTTGTGTAATATTTTTTATTTCAGTCTGTGTATGCTTGATTTCTAGTTGGTCCTTTTTTTTTATCTGTGAGGGTCTGGTTCGTATCCTCAGAGGTCTTGTTCATTTCCCTGAGGGTCTCATTCATTTCCTTGTAAGTATCATTCATCTCCTTGTAATTCTCATTCATTTGCTGGTTGGTCTTGTTTATTTCCTGGTAATTCTCATTAAGTTGATGGGCCTTTTGTAGGAGCCTCTTGAAAAGCCTTATAACCGTGGTTTTGAACTCTATGTCTTGTCGTCTTTTCTCCTCCATTTCTTTCACACCTGATTTCTTTCCATGTCTCTGCATGGTGGCTGCTTTATGTGGTGGATATCCTCAAAGGGACAGTGGCTCAGTCTCCCCAGTTACCTGAGGTGGGTACTCTTACTGCAATCCTTTATGGGTTGTATTCAGTGTTTTTGAATTTAAACCCAGCTTGTTGTTGTTAGCCCTAGGAGGGTTTGACCTCCAGGCCAATTGGCTGTGAAGGGAGACTGTGTTCAGGTTGGATGGGTGGAGTCTCTGAGCTGCGCGGCAGCGGCAGCGGCAGCGGCAGCGGCAGCTGGGTCCTATGTGGCGCTCGCACGCGCGGGTCTCTGTTGGATGGGGATGGCTGCAGGCACCTCCAAGAGAAAGCCGCTAGTCTCTTCCCCTTGCCAGACAACTCTGCCTTTCCCCAAATGTGCCTGCACACCAAAAGTCTAGCCCAGGGCTGTAAAATAGATGGTTTCCGGAACCAGGAGACAAGTTTCCAAGGGGCAAGTCGCAGGTTTGCGTGACCCTTGGGACTAGGAGCCTCTGCCGTGCCCCGCTTCCAGGGTGCGTCCCCCGGACCTCGGACCTCGCCTGGCTTGGGAAATCTGGACAGTGGGACGCCTCCGCCCTTCCCCGTCGGAGAAATCCAGCGGTCGCTGCTCCAGCCCCAGCCCGCGCGTGCGACCAGGGCGGCTCCTAACCTGTTTCCGTCTGAAAGGCTGCGTTCCCGCAAGTCCTGAGTCTGTGTCCCACCTCTGCTCCTATTAGTGGAGTTTACATTTCAGCCAGCTTTCTGGCGATTCTGGGTGCTTGTCTGTTCTGCTGTTATGTTGTAATTCCTAAATCGTAGCGTGGGGCAGAACAATAGGTGTTTGCTTATGCCGCCATCTTGGTGTTCTCTCCGCATCTTTTGTAGTTAGATTGGCCATTTGTACTTTAAGATGATAACTTAATCTATTTTAAATGACATATCTCTTTGCTTATACTTTTTTGCACTTTTTATATCTTAAGCCTCTGTTTTTTCTTATTAAAAATAACAGAGTATATTTTCTTCACTTTTTTTCTTATTGTTTGTTAATCCTCACCTGAGGATATTTTTCCATTGAGTTTTAAAGAAAGTGGAAGGGAGAGGAGAGACAGAGAGTCACATCAATTAGTTGCCTCCCTCACACTCTGACTGGGGCTAAGGATTGAGTCTGCAACTAAGTTACGTATCCCTCACCAAAATCAAACATTGACTCTTCAGTCTATAGGCCGATGTTCTACCCACTGAACCAATCCAGCTAAAAAAGATTTTACTTTGATGACATGTGAAAGGGTCTTACACAGTTCCAGGATATTGTCAACGTAAAAATGTGCAAGCCTATACAGCACCTATTAGAGTTTATTTGACTCAAATTGAGTACATGCCCAGAAGCAAGCTCTTAACTAATTAATAAAATGCTCCAGAGAATGGCAGTTTTGCAGCCTTCATTTATTTTTGTACATTTGAAATCAAAAGAGGAAGGAAGATTGCATGATGTAAATTGTTGATAGATTAAGGAGACAGAGAAAGCAAGGTGGGAAATTCTTATGACTGAATAAAATGTAAAATGGAGAGATATACTTCTTTCGTGTTGGTGGATGTAAGATAGTTAACATTTAACATGTACAGTGAATGAGGGTGGTATACAGGCAACAAGACCATTTGCTCTCTTGAGTAGTTAGTTATACATCTAAGCATACTTTTTAATGTTGTTATACCTCTTAGGGATCTGAAAAGAGAATTATTCTGGTATTTCAAAGGTATGTTAACCTTTGAGCACAGAAACAATGCACAGAAACAATGGACAGGGCTTGCTTAAGGCAAAGATAAACTTTTTAGTAAGGAAGTTATATGTCTTGGGTGTGACTATGCACCATGAGCTGCCCAGTAGGGGTTTATGTTCAGATCGAACTGTGAGGTGGCTTTCCATAGAACCCCCCTTTTTTGTTGTTCATAGTCTAAAAATTTTTATAACCTTTTTTTTTTCTTATATTTGGTTGGTCACAATTTTCTGAGAGAGAGAGAGAGAGAGAGAGAGAGAGAGAGAGAGAGAGAGAGAGAGAGAGAGAGAATTTTGAAATATGTATTTACAAGGAGTTGGCTTACATGATATGGAGGCTGGCAAATCCAAAATCCTCAGTGTGGATCAGTAGGCCGGAGACCCAAAGAGCTGATGGTGCATTTCCATCTGAAAGCAGTCTGCTGGAGGATTTCTTATCCATGGAGGCTGATCTTTTGGTTCTATTCATGCTTTCAACTGATTGGATGAGGCAAACTCACATTAGGGAGGACAAGCTGCTTACATAAAGTTTACCAACTTAAATGTTAGTCTTGTCCCCAAATTGTCTCCTAGTTGACATATAAAATCAACCATTACTTCTGCAACCTGTTGCAGCAAGAATTCAGGAATCTGGAGAAGGAGCTTCGACATAAATGAAGAGACTAAACAAGAACTATAAATTGGAAGGCACTGGGGGATGTCAGGTGAATCACTTCCCTCTAGTGGAGAAACTCGCTGAGTCTCCAGATCCAAGGCTTTTTATTTACTAGAATACACATTTACCCTTTAGCAAAGCAAACACACATCGATGTACCGTTTGGTAAACAATAAAGGATTATCACGTTAGGGGAATTGCCTTTAGCTGTTCAGCCAGTATCAGGTAATAATATGCAGATTTTCAGCCCTTCTGAATATCGAAGTCCCAAGGTCCACCAGACTTCTAAAGGACTTCGTGCATAATTATGACATGCTGATCTTAGCCTCCAGCACATTACAATATCATATTAATTTCTGTAAAAAGTTTAACGTTTAAAAATTCCTTGTCTTCTCTAGAGGGTTAGGGTTAGTTCATTTTTAGGCTTTACTTTTTATAGTAGCTTTGATTGGCACAGGGTAAACTCTTTCACTTTTCTATGTACAAGGCTCTATTGAATTTAGTGTTTTCTTTTATTGCACCCTTGATTATTCTTTAAATAAGTAAACTCCATTTATTCTGATCTTGCCACAAGAACATTATTTTACATGTGTTGGCTCTCCATTAACTATCTTTCAAGCCTCAGATCTTTTAGCCCACCACAAGCCTCCTAGAAACCCAGTGTCTAAGGGAGGTAAGATATCCACCAAAGGATCTGTATGCATGCATATAAGCATAACAAATGGACATAGACATTAGCGGGGTGAAGGCATGTGCTAGAGGAGGCGGGGGGATAGGAGTGATCAGGGAGAGATCAATGGGGAAAAAGGAGACATATGTATTACTTTCAACAATAAATAATTTAAATTAAAAAATAAAAAGAAACCCAATGTCTATTTTTACATCGTGTCTTTGTTTGTCAGGGGCCAGAGCCCAGAGGACCAGAATCCAGAGGAGCAGGCTTTCTATGAGTTCATTTTTAGGCTCTTCAAGGAAAATAAGGTGATAATTGCAAAGGCAATAACGAAGCCATTTCCTTTTCTTATGGGCCTCCGAGACCTTGGCTTTATCCCTGAACGGATGTATAATGTAAGTAAAGGGGCTTTTCTCCTGATAAACAGCCCCTCAATGTATTATAAAATTTGGGATGCGATGGGCAGGCTAAGGGGCTCCCTGTGAGTGTCGACCTTCATCATCTTATACGTTAGGAAGTAACAGGAGAAGCAGCACCACAGAAAGCATTCCCTCTTCTGTAGTAAGTGTTGGTGGAGGGGCATGGGATGGAGATGTGATAGGATTGGAAATGATAATGCTCCATAGGTACAGAGAATCTCAGTTATATTGAAGACAAGCCTTCTCTCTATTTGTGAATTTTCTTTGCCCTTTGGCCAGGTCCAGAGCAAGGAAGAGTGGTTGTCTGGTTTTCTGGAAACTTCTTGTCAATGGAGGGAAGTGGGATACTGTCTAAATACCAAAATAGCCAGTTAGGCCAACTCTTGAAGCATTCTGGCCAGATTCTTAGAGGCTCCACACAATATTCAACTTTGAAACCGCTTTTATTCTTCAAAATAGCTCTTTCAAACGTACATAAATGTTAGAGGATCAGATTCACAGAAAAAGTATATTTTTCTAGTGGGGAATATTTAAGGAGTCATCTAAATATATGTGACATTCTAATATTTTCCAAGAGAACAAATATTTTATTTATAATCTGAATATTCTCTTACCTATAAATGCATATCTATAAAATTGTCTATTTAATATTTTTAAGCATTTTCAAGACGCTTGTACAAACCTGGTCCCCATGGACACAGTGGCATATAAAGTTCTCTGTGAACTGGAGAAGAAATTTGACACGACGGTTCTGAATGCCTTGTTCAGCACGGTTAATCTGGAGGTTTATCCTGATTTATGTGAGATTTTCAAAAGGTTCCAAAATGGTAATTATAACTTTCAATGAAATTTGGGGACTCAAGTCCATATCATTCACTGATTCATGTATTCATCCACTCTTCATTAATATCTGACAATTGTCCTGTTTGGGTAGTTCAGCTGGTTAGACATCATCCCAATATACCAAGGTTATGGATTTCATCCCTGGTCGGAGCACATACAAAAATGAACCAATGAGTGCAATAAGTGGAACAAGTTGATATATCTCTCTCTATATATATCTAATCCATATCTAATCTATATCTATATCTAATCTATATCTATATCTATATCTTATCTATATCTATATCTATATCTATCTATCTATAGATATATTTTTGGCAATTATTTTGAGTAACTATTGTATTATCTCATGGTAAGCATGAGATAATACAGTGTTGAAGAAAACACCTACCTTTGTCCTCATGGAGCTCACACATAGTGGGTGACAGAGGTTAACCAAGAAATCCCATAAATGATTCTTCAGTCATGGCTTAAATTTAGTGCTAAAAACCATAGTATTTGAGTCTCTACTTTACGAGTGGGAGATATGAATTATGCTTCTTTATAAGAAAGAAGGAAATCCTTTCTGATATTTGCAGAAATGTTAAAAAAATGAAAAGGTTTCCTTTGTATTAGAAAAGTTGTAATTAAATTCAGACCTTTACTAATTTACTTCTCCAAACAAATCAGTGGAGAAGTCACAAGAGTCCATCAGCACACACCCATAAGTAGGGAGGGGCAGCATGTGAAAGCTACAAAATGCAAAAGAAACTTAAAATATCCTCTGACTAAAGAAATAGAGCATAGGAAAGAGTGGTAGGAAGCTAATTCTGAAAAGGGAAGTTAGAAAGAATTTTTGAGGGTCCACCACTCTGTGCCAAGGAAAGAAATAAAAAGGTAATAAAGGTTTTTAAACAGAGAAAAAGGAAAAGAAATCAGTGTAGAGAATGGATGTGTGGATGTGTGAAAGCCGTATCTTGTAAATAAGAGTCACCTCATCTTCACACTATGATATATCTAAGTCAGAGAAAAGGTTAAAGAATTCAAATACTTTGTCACAAATTTTAAGCATGTCCCTGGACCATAGGTATAAATAGAATGGCAGTTTCCTTTACTCCCTACATCTTAGGGTCTGTAATTCTCTCCATGGATTGTGGGGTTATCCCTACTTTGGCCCCAGCACCCACATCTCACATGTAAGCTTCTGGGGTTTCCTAGCAGGGATATGGCTGCACTGCCCACTTGCCCCCAGAAAAGTTTACTGCTGGTACCTCCTAGGCCCGGATGTCCATGGGAGCTGTGGGTCTTCAGTCCAAAGCCCAAGCTTTTAGAAGGGTGGCATGCAGGTGTAGAGAAGACCCCCTCATTTTTGAAATACCTGTGCTTGGGTTCCCCCTTTATGTTCTCTAGACCCTACAGCATTTATATGCCATGTCCTCCTCCAGACTTGGCTTGGATATGAAGTCAACATGTCCTTGGTGTGGCAAATGCATCTGTTGTTCTAATAGGAACTTTCTACCTTCATCCCCTCACTAGTGCTCTGATCCCTCAGTAGGATTTGTATCCAGAAAGTCTGCTTCAGTTATCTCTGCTTCTAGGCCAGCATCTTTCTGTATTTCTTGGATGTTTTTCTCATGTGTTAGGAGTTTTGCATTTTTAAAATCTGTTTTCTGAGTTACCTCAGCCTGCATCTTTGAAGTGCAGTGCCCTGGACTGGTTTCTTGAATTTCATGTTACCACTTCCTGGGTCACTGGTACAGTTGTGCTATGTTCACTTCCAGTTTGTGCCTCTCAGAAAATATTCATTCCTGCCCTGACCAGGTGGTTCTGTTGGTTGGAATGTCATCCCATACAACAAAAAGTTTGCAGGTTTAAGCCCCGTTGGGCACATAAGGAAGGCAACCTATCTATGTTTCTTTCTCACATCAACGTTTGATGTTTCTCTCTCTCTCTCTCTTTCAAAATTAATAAAAAGATTAATTTTCAGGTGAAAATCAATCCTATATAGTAAAACTCTAATATGCAGTTGACCGAATGGTGGAATGACTGGTCGCTATGATGTGCACTAACAACCAGGGGGCAGGTGCTCAATGTAGGAGCTGTCCCCTGGTGGTCAGTGTGCTCCCACAGGGGGAGTGCCGCTCAGCCAGAAGCCAGGCTCATGGCTGGTGAGCACAGTGGGGGTGGTGGGAGCCTTTCCTGCCTCTGCTGCAGGCAGGCGGTAAGGAGCGAGGGATCCCAGATTGTGAAAGGAATTTCCAACTTCCAATAGGGAGCCGGCAGTCAGACATCCCCTGAGGGGTGCTGGACTGAGAGAGGACACAGGTAAGGGTAAGGGACCCCCTCCCCCAGTGCATGAAATTTCATGCACCGGGCCTCTAGTAATAATAATAATAATAATAATAATAATAATAATATATTATTATTATTATTATTATTATTATTATTATTATTATTTGTGCTTTAGAGAAAGTATCTTTTCTTTGTTTCCTGGATTCCTCCCACCCATTCCACCTTGGGGGAAGTTCTAGTTTCTTTTTAGTTTTATGCATCTTTCTTTGTAACCAGGTAATCTTCCCTGACCCAAGATATACTTCCTTCTTCCCTTCCTTCCCTCCTTTCTTTTAAATTCTCAATCCTTAAAGATGTAGGAGCTTTTTTTTTTTTTTTAAAGTAGGTCTATTTCACTATAAGCATTACCTTTTTTCCTAAGGAAATCCCTGTGCTTCTTCTCTATTCCTAATGTATATAAGATTTACAAAACACATTGTTTATTTTAACTTGGCTTCCACCATTCTATGATTATTTTGAAGAGGTTTAACCCTGATTCACAACTTGTACACTGTCCATCATTTTTAAACCTTGAGAGGTGCATCTCTGTGTGGGACAGCTAGAGGATTCCAGGAACATCATCAAATCACAGGTTATGTGAGACCCACAAAAGCCCAAGGTTCCCTGAGTGCTAGAAGGTTCCCTCTGAATTACTGGAGTCCAGAATGTACCAGGATGTGCAACCTGAATGCATCCTCTGGTCATTACCAGAGACCTATAATTGCCTTTTCCTTCTTCTTCTCAGCGTTTCATAGTGAATTCCATTACCAAGCTATTGATAATGAAGAAACAACAGAGTTACTCAACTGCCAACAAAGCTGTGAACAAGGTAATTATGACTTGATAAACATGTTTTCTCATCTACCAAATATTCAAAAATTTCATGCACCGGGCCTCTAATACTTATATAATAAAACCCCAATAAAAACTCTGAATACCAAAGTGTGGATGAGCTTCCTAAATTGATAATATGCATGGAATATTGATGGCAATCTTCTGTGCATGGTTACACATCAATGGCAGGTGCATAATGCATCTTGAGAAAAATGAAAGCTTTGAGGTTGGAACCCTTTGGAGGCCTCCCAGGCTAATTATTGTCTAATTTTAATGTATTAAAATTACCTGCTTCCTACACTATTCAACATAGCAAAAACTTTCTTTCCAAATCATTTTAATTGTTAAATTTTTCTTTCCATTTCTGAACCTTCTCCATATGTCTTTTGAGAACAGCCTTTTTGTTCCACTACCATCCAATTACCCTTTCTAGTCTGGTTAAAATTGTTTAAAACAGACTCTCTCAGACAGGACTTTATTTTTTTAGAGAGAGAAAGATCTAGAAAGAATAATTTTGAGACAAAGGGTAGAAGAGAAAGAGCAATATCACAGAAAGCAAGAGACAAAAGGAGCAAAGGAGAGGAGAGAAACACACCAAGAGGAAGAGAAGCTCCAAGAGATACCAGCAGAAAGAAAAGGCAGACCTTGATAAAAAGTATAGAATGAAACAGGAAGGGAAGATAAAGAGAATGAGAAATTTTCTCCAGGATGAGTGAATCATTCTCAGTCTGTAGGAAAACTACTGAAGCAAAGTTAACCTTTAGGTTGGGTCTTTTTGAAGAGTGGGGAATTCCAGATTACCAACCTTCTTGGTTTTCTTGTTATTTTCTTGTGGTGATTCCTTCTTGGTCATAAATTGAGATGCCAGTGGGATTTCAATCCACTCTGAAGACAATAGCAAGGCCTGTTGTGTAACCTGTGATGGAGAAGAGCCCCAGGAAGCTTTAAGCTCCCCAAGAAGACATGAATCAGGTAAGAAAGGGGAAATTGGCAGCTCTGGGCTGCAGGTGGCTAAATTCAGAACTGGTATTTCTGGATGTGTCAAATTGTGAACACACTTCACTGTCGGTGTTCCCTAAAACTTCACGAGTCATATTAATGTTTCTAAATGTATAAATATGCAAATATGTCAAGAAAAAAGGTACTTTTTATATCTATTAATACTAAAGACTTGAATTTACATATACCTACCCTACCTCTTTCCTACAGAATAAAAACTAAGTATTTATTCTCTTTGTTTATAATGTTACCAGAGGCCTGGTGCATGAATTCATTCACTAGTGGGAATGCCTGGCCTGTGGGATCTGGCTGAAACCAGCTCTCTGACATCCTCTAAGGGGTCCTGGATTGTAAAGAGGGCACAGGCTAGGCCAAGGGACCTCACTGGTGCATGATCAGGGCTGGGGAGGGATGCAAGAGGTTGACCAGCTGGGGAGGGACCACAAGAGGACTCCAGGGTGGGTCCAGCCCATCCCCCTCAGTCCCAGTTATCTGAATCCCAGCAGCAAACTAACCTACAGGTTGCAGCATCTGCCCCCTGGTTGTCAGTGTACATCATAGAAACTGATCAATTGATTGACTGTCTGCTCCCTGATAGTGAGTGCACATCATAGCGAGTGGCTGAGTGGCCCTAGCATATAATTAGTATATTATGCTTTGATTGGTTGAATGGACGACCAGATGACTGGACACTTAGCATATTAGGCTTTTATATTTAGGATTATTTTGTACCTAACTTTAGAAAACCCTCAGAGGAAACATGGTCCTTCAGATCAACTTGCCCTCAAATCTAAATTATAGTTTTTGCCAATAGTTTTGCATTATATTATTTAATTTTTCAAAAAATTTCGGCAAGTAAGGAGCCATTTTATTTATAACATAGAAGGGTCTTTTACTATTTCAAATTAGTCAAGCTAGTTGGTGGACCAGAATCCTTGATGACTCAGTGTGGTTATGGTCATGTGGGGCTGGCAAAGGGTCAGGGCAACCAAGGTCACCTGTGCTGAGTTCATTCTGGAGAACCCATAAGGTCTGCAGGTTCCAGAGGAGTGAAATAGGGCCTGATGCAAGGAGACTGTCTTTCAATAGGTATATTTTGTTGGCAACAGCAGGGAAAAGCAGAAAGAGATCATAGGAAGGGACTTGCCATGAGGGATGCAAGAGATATAGAGAGAGCTAAAAAGAAAGAGAGAGACATAAGCTGGAAAAGTGATGAAGAGCAATGAAGAAGTAAAGGACTTCTTCCTTTACTTCTGAAAAGCCAGAAAGTCAGGGAGATGAACAATCCTTCATGACACAGAAGCAAAGTGTGTGGTGACAGAAAATGAGGTGACTGAGGGAAAAGACGAAGGAAAAGAGGTAACATAAGGCTACAGGAGCAACTGTACCTTTTGCTCAAGGAGAAGCTCACCTGAGCACTAAACACCAGAATTCAGCTGAGTCTGTGCCCAGATCATCATGACTGGTTGGTCATTTCCATGTTTCCCTTCAGTTTCCTGTGAGCATGAAGCTCTCCAAAGGACTAGTGGAGGTGATTCTGCAGAGATACCGAAACTGCTTCCAATCCATGGGGGAGGTAATCATGTTTTAAATGACTAAATACCTCACTATATTTGTTTGACTTTCTGTATGCAAGGGAAGCTTCCTTTCCTTCCCTCAAACATAAGTTCATGCTTTTTTTTTTTTTTTCTCTCTGGTTGCTCTCTCTAGGCATTTGGAGGGAAGGAGGAAAGGAGGAAAGGAGGAGTAAGCACCTTAATGAAGGGTCTCCTGGGAGGACAATTGAAGAGCACAAAATAATAAAAATGTAGATTTGTGGAATACATTGGAGTTGTCTAATTAAGCTGAATTTGACCTAAATGTATATGAAATCTAAATATTATCAGTTTTTAGATTTCAAATACTAGAGTTTGAGAAGAAAGAATTTTAAACTCACTTTTCAGGGATTGAATGGGAGTAATGAAATATTATGTATAGGAAAGACAAAGAGGAAATGAGTTCAAAGAATAAATAGAAATACAATGGAGCAAAAAGCTGAAGAATATCATGGAGAATGGAGACATAAATGCAGGGATGATAGAAGTCAGGGATAGGAAGTCACAGTCAAAGGGAACCACAAATAGCCTCGTGGTGCAGATGTAGCAATACGTAGAAATAGAGTGAGAGGGGTAAAAAAGAGGAGAAAGGGGAAAAGGGCCTAACAAAATACTCAGGAGTACAGAGCAAAGCTTGTTTGGTGCAACATACTTTTATCCCCAAGAAGCAATTCTTCCACACTTAGAGCATCAGAGCTCCGAAGCACTCTGGATATGACCACTTCGAGGTAGAGTTCAGGTGACTCTCAATTGCTCATCATGGTCCTGTTTCTCTCTGCAGTGCCCTTGGAACTTGTTGATGAAAGAGAAATAGAAGCAATGCCCAAGTTACTGCCTTATGATGGAGATGGTAATTAGTATTTAAATGCTCTATTTTGTAACTAAAGCTTGACTTTCTTGTCAGTATAGAGCAGTGGTTCCCAATGTGGTGAACATGCCCCAAAGGGAGGGAAGCAATTTGATTTTTAAGGGAAGGGGGGGCAATTTGAGAGAGTTATTAACAGTGAATTTTTTGTATTTCTTGTGGTTCTTGGGGCCTCATATACAGTATATAAATATATATTGTGGCATATTTATGCATTTCAGTTCTCTAGTATATGTTTTGAAACTTTATTTGCTTTTTTTCATATCACTTTATATTATTTTTAAAAACAATTTCTTAGTGATTTCTTCCTCAGCACTTCAACTTTCCTTTCATTCTTTTATTTTTCTCTTTCATGGATGCCATTTTTTTTGGAGCTTGTTTAGAACAAGTTAATGCACTTTTAGGTTTCCTCCATATGAATAGGAGGTCACTTTTTGAATAATAAGAATTATATGTCACAGATGGGCATCAGGATTTTACAGATGCTTAGGTAGGGCACGGCAAAAAAAAAGTGGGGAACCACTGGTATAGAGAAAGACTAATTCTTTCCTCTCCTTTCCTGCCTCTCCTGCTGTCACTTCAAAACTTTGGGTAAAATGCCAGGAATTTTGATTTTTTTCGACTACTCTTTCTCATTTGAGCCTTTGCACCTGTGTAGCTCTGTGCCTACAACGGGTGTTTGTTTTGCCCCCTCTACTTTCCATTCTGCTCATTAATTTGCTAAATTTATGTGGAAATTACATACTATCTCAAAGATGCCTTTTATGATAGTTTTGGAAAGCTTCAGAATCAGACAGGAGAAGACATAACACATGGCTTAAGGAAGCAGGAGGGAAAAGAGGGAGGTGAGAACAGGCATGATAAAAGAAATAAATTGGGACAAATGCCAAGAGATCCCATCAGCAAGAATCAGAGGTAGAAAAAGAAGAAGTAGAGACAGGTGGAAAGGGTGAAAATGAGAAAGAACAGGGATGGAAGCCAACGATGCAAAGTTTCTGACAATTTTCATCAGATTATTGGATCGTGCAAGGCCTTTAACCTTTATAACACCTAAGACACAGACATGTAAACTACTGTAACTCTATTTTATGGACAAGGAAATAAAGCATAGAAAGCCATGCAGGTCAGTTTTTAAGATCAAAGTAGAAAAGGAAGAGTGGCACAAGAGTTGCTGGTATGTCACTGAGGGTGACATTTTAGGGAAGCTTGCAGGTGGTCAGGGTCAGCAGAGAATCAGGAAGACTAGGAATTCTGTAGGTTCCCATGTAGTATACCCAGTTTCCAATGTAAGAACTTAATTAAGAAAAAAAATAATGTTGATGGGTAAGGAATGGAAACCACTGAGAAAGCATAGGAATGCTCAAACCATGTGGGCTAAGAGAGATCTGGAATCATAGAGATAGAAAATTAATTGGAAAAATGATATGCTACCCTTAAAAAAAAAAAGCCACAAACTAGACCTAAAAAGAAGAGACGGGGAGAAAAAGCTGACTATCAAAACAATGCACAGTGAGGAAACAGAAATGCATGGATGCAGAGCTGTAGGAAGGACATGGAATCAGAGAGAAGGAGAAGGAGGTGTCATTCTATGGCAAAAAAGCAGAAGAAGATGGCATGGCTCTCAGGACCCGTGGTTGGGGCAGACTCACCACTTCCTCATCATGGTAGGCACAAACACCCTGAGGTCAGTTTCTGATCGCTCTCCAGGGTTCATCATGTCTTGTTTCTCTGCAGTGACCTGTCATCTCAAATCTTCAGAAATGACTAATGAAAGAGAAGTACAAAAGGTGCTCAGCCTACAACCTGCTGAGGGAGTAGGTAATTATGATTTAAATTCCCAGATTCCTCAATGTATCTTTGTTTTCTGGTCAGCAGGGAAAAATATCTCCCCCTTCTCCCAACCTCCCATCTTCTTCCTCATATTCACATTCATACAGATGGGGTTGCTTTGCTTTTTCCAAACTGGGAGAGAGACAAAGAATAAAGGTGAACTCAGCTACTGAGAGGAGTGGGGATCCCTTCAAGGAGAATGGAGAAAGACAGACTATGCCAAAGGCAGGCTGGGGCCTTTGCCTGGACAATTTTATTAAGTGCATACAAAATGCAGATATCAGCAGGTTATGGCAAATCAGGCAAGGAGGTCATTTTCAGCCTACTTCTGGAAATACCAGGAATACGGAAATAAGTTTTGTGAATGATTGAGGAAGTTTGGAATTTAGGAAGGCTCTTTAGACTGTTAAGATAGAACTGATTAGGGAAGGCTTTCTGGCACTATAGTCCATGTGAAATGGAAGAATTTTTGTCAGTTTGGGAGAAGGGACCTGTGAGAATGAGGAAAATATATAAAATAATAGAAATTCTTACAGTCATCCAGAAGGTGAAGACTCAGAGATAGAAAAGAAGAAAGTGGCAGACAAAGTAGAAAGGATATACTTTCAATTAAAAAATGAGATACAGAGATAAAATCTAGAAAAATTACATAGAAAGGCTAATAAATACCCCAAAATAATAATAAAGTAACATAGAAGGAAGCACAAAGGGAACTACATAAAAGAAAGAGTTCCATAAAAATAGTTTTAGAATCAACAAAGAGTGAAAACTGCTGTATAAGGAGGAGAGAAGTTGGATCCTGTAATGCTGAAGTACAAGTCACTAGAGAAGCATCTGCCAGAAAAAGCATCTTAGTAATGAGTTTTCAGATTTAGGTCTCCCCAGGTAGAGTAGTGCCCATAACATGCTCAGAATGATGCTCTTCTCCCTGGCACCCTCAGCTACTCTCCAGTAACAGAATGAGTCTGAAGAGCATGTCTGCTAGGCAGACTTGTCTCCCAAAGTCATCAATCTATGAACCAATGGTATTTATCCCAAGACCTTGACCATTTATATGTCTTTCAGGAACTGACACTACCAAGATGGAAACCAACATTTTCTTTTGTGAGACAGAAATTCCTCCTTCTCCAGGATTGGCTTCCCTTCTTCCTTACCTGGCTCACATCTGGGTGTGGAGTACCCCATTTCTCTTGCTCCCAGCCCACCCATTTTCTTCACTTTAGCATGATTGCTATTTGCCAGGTGTAAATCAGATCATATTATTTCCCCCACATAAACCTGGTGACCTTTGCTGCCCTTGGATTAAATCAGTTATCTTTCTTCCTAGGGATTTCTTTGCCTTCCATTCACCATGGGGCTTCAACTTATGACTTCTATCTCATCTCTAATGAAAGTATAAATACTTTCAGTTACTGCAATGCTCTGATCTTTCTTTTATATGTGGGCCTTTGAACAACTCTTCCTTGTGTTTGGTGGTAATGCCTTGGCTTATTCTGTTCCCCATCCCATTCCCTGATCAGGTTATATTATACTATTTTAAGGATGCCTTTCCTGAAAGGGAGTGAGACAGAGATAAGTGAGATGAGAAAAGTCAACAAAGAACAGTGTCAGGAGCTCAAGAGAAAAAGAAATAGGAGCAGGGGAAACAGAAACACATCATAAGCAACTAGAAGCATTTAAGAACACTGGCAGCAGGAAACAGGGCAGAGACAGAAACAATGTGCAAAGCTAATGGGGCTGGGAAAGAAGTAGAGAGAGGATTAGGTGTATTGAAGGGAGGAAGATAGCGGATGGATCTCAGCTCCTGGGAACAGTGATAGAAGAGGGCCAGTCTTCAGAACAGGTGAATGCAAAGGGCAGACCAGAGTGGTCTGGGACATGGATAGTCCTAATATGGGGATACTTGAGCTTCCACATCTTCACTCTGAGTTTAATTGCTATGATTCCCCCTGGTTGTATATGGAGACTTCTGAGGAAGTTCATTTCTTTCTTCAGAGGACAGCAATACCTCTTGGGAGCCCTGTGATGGAGAAGAGCTCGAGAAAGACTTGAACTCCCCACCCAGATGTGAGCCAGGTAAGGAAGGGGGCATTGCTAACCCATGACTGCACTGTGTCAGGAGGATGAATCCAGAGCTGAACACCAGGACCCTTAGTGTTAGAATATGTGTGTTACCTATTCATTTTGTAGTAGATAAATAAATACCAAGGAAAGATAGCATTTTTCACATTCTTTATTCTTATTGATACTAAAGACTCAATACTGTGATTTTAACCTGCCCACCTTTATTGTCTATATAAAGTATAAAAACTTAATGTTTATTTAGTGCTTAATAATAATATTATTAAGCTGCTGTAACCTTGGGTAGGCTTCAAAAGAAACACGGTTCTGAGATCTGCTTGTTGAAAAACAACAATGAGTCTCAAGATCAAATTACAATTTTCCCCCACATATATTCTTCATAAGATTATTGGATTACATAGCACTTCTTTCTTTCATAGTACTTGGGCAAATGTGACTTCCTCACAAAACTTTAGGACTTAGCCAGGGAAACTGTTACTGTCCCTCCTTAGAGATAAGGACATGGGATGCTTATATCCCCCAAGATCAAAGTAGGAGGGAGAACAGAGACCCATGGCCCAAGTATTTCACTGCAAGTGATGGCTGTATGAGGTTAGTGGGGGTTAATGTGGTGACATAGTCAGATTCCAAAAGGGGGACTTGCAGGTTCCCAGGGAAAGAACAAGGCTTGATGCAGAGACACTTCTACTTCACAAATAAAGCATGTCCATAGGGAGGGGAGAAATCCAGACAGTGAGACAGGGACCAGATTCTGGTGTAGGGATTGGAGAAACCTGAGTGAATAGAACTAGATAAAATAAGCTGAAAAGAAGAGATCAAGATCACCATTGAGGAAAAGAGCAGATAGAAAAGTAGCAAGATAGGAGAAGTCAGTGGGAGCAGAGACCACAAAATCAAAGATGCACAAATATACCCCTCATGCAGAAGAGAAATATCTGGAGACAGGTCTATAGGTAACTGAGAAGCAGAGAGCAAGAAAGTGAGATGCATGAGATGGAAATAGATGCAGACCAGGTCTTGGTTGGATCTCAGGTGAGGTCCTGGGAGCAGCTGTCCTATTCTCCCCTCGTAATATACTGAGACCTCTGAGGGTGTTCAATACTTTCAGCAGAGGACAACAATGCCTCTTGGGAGCCCTGTGATGGAGAAGAGCTCGAGGAAGACTTGAACTCCCCACCCAGATGTGAGCCAGGTAAGGAAGGGAAGATTGTTTGCCATTGAAATACAAAGTCATCGTCTGTGAAGTTTTGTCATTTATTAAGATACTAGAGGCCTTGCGCATGAAAATTTGTGCCCTTAGTGGGTAGGGAGTCCCTCAGCCCCGCCTGTGCCCTCTCACAGTCCAGGACCCCTCGGAGGATGTCTATCTGCCAGCTTAGGCCACTCCTTGGAGGATGGGGCCTAAGCAGGCTGTCAGACATTTCTCTGGCAGCGTGGGAGCCCTTAGGGGATGTCTGACTGTGGCATAGGCCTGCTCACTGTGGGGAGGGGACCTAAGCCGCAATGGGACATCCTTAGTGCTGCCCTGCTTTTGACTTTGCAGAACTCCCCATGTGGGAGTGCACTGACCACCAGGGGGCAGCTTCTGCATTGAGTGCCTGCCCCCTGGTGGTCAGTGCATGTCATAATGACCAGTTATTCCCTTTTTGCCATTAGGATCTATTTGCATATTACTCTTTTATTATCTAGGACGTGCCACAGTTAGAATCACAATGAGGCTACAAAAAGGAAGTGGAGTTCTGCCAGTGGGAAACAGTACCTTTGGCAAAGACAAGCTCATGACCAACAGCAAAGAGGCCACAACATTGAGTCATAAGTGTGAAAGGTGTCTTGCATGTGAATAGAGTACTGAGCTTATCTACCAAGCAGAGACTTAAAAAGAGACATATGGTCAATTATATTATAATAATTGATCTCAGATTATGTGTTAAACCAAACTATTTCCTTAGAATTTGATAGAATGTCAAGTGCCTTCATGAAAAGTTTGGTGAGCGACTCAAGACAAAATGACCAAATCTCTTTGTGCAAATTAGCTACTGTCTAATGGACCTATACCCGTTAATTAGTCTCTTGGACTGGCTTGGATAAGGAACTTATCAGGTCTATGCCGCCTTCCATTTGCTTTGGATCACTTTCTTCTAACATTCAAGAAGCACAGGAAAATAAAGAACAAATACATATGAAATAAGACTTTTTACAATAGACAAGAGAGTAAGAGTAAATGAAATAGTAAAAGAATAAGCACATTACCGAAATATTTGCTAAATGGTACACCTCCAAAGCAAATGTCCAACTAACTACTTTGCATATAATTGCATATACATAATTAACTAATAAGATAAATCCAGGAATAAGAGCTCATGAGACTGCTTAGAGCTCAAGTAGTTGTTGGTAATGAAGATTTACACTTATTGTTTCAATGGTGCCACACGACTTTTCTAAGCAAAAGTCTTTAAGGTGATCTTAGTGGGATCTCCATTGTGAAGGGATCATCTATATACAATATCTGAAGCTAAAAGAGACACTTATTTATTGCTTAACAAAGCACACAGTAGGAGGAGGCAGTGTACTTATTGAACACTGTTTCTTAAAAAATGGAAACTATTGATTTAAAAAATATTTTATTAATTTCAGAGAGGAAGGGAAAGGGGGAAAGAGATAGAAACATCAATGATGAGAATCATTGATCGGCTGCCTCCTGCACGCCCCCTACTGGGAATCAAGCCTGCAACCAGGCATGTGCCCTTGACCAGAATTGAATCCAGGACCCTTGAGTCCACAGGGTGACGCTCAATTCACTGAGCCAAACCGGCTAGGGCAGAAACTATTGATTTTATGTGGCGTTTTGGGAAGCATGTAGTTCAGGAACTGCAGACTTTCAGAAATCAGAGTGATTATAAACAAGCTAGCATTTAGCCATAGATTCAGGCTTTCTGGAGTGTGGTTGTTGCTGACTGGCTGATTTTCAAAATGTAAGGCTGCAACTGATGTGGTTGGTGATGTAAGCAGTCATTAGTTAATTAGCATGAGTTTAAAAGTGGTTCTGGTAGATTCTTATATAATTTTCAAAGAACAGTTAGTTTTTTTTCCTGAAAGAACATAATCTTTATTTTTCTTAAGGCTGCAAGTAGAAAAATAAAAGTACAGGAAGCAGAATAAGGAGTAAAAGATAGGAAAATCATGGCTCTGTGGGATCTCAAATGTGATTATTGGAGCAGGTGTATTTTTTCAGAGGAAGCAGAATATCAGTGTGCTGCATGAGAGCACCAGGAACTCTTCCCTAACCATTGTCTTAGGATCCATAAATTGTAACTTTCTTATCTTTCTTTAGTATCTGGTGAACTAGAAGCTCCCCAAATAGGTAGAGAAGGAGAATCTGAAGAGCTTACCTCTAGCCCACTACCCTGTGATGGACAAGGTAAGCATGACTTAAAGAAACAAACTTCTGATAAAGAGAAAAAGACAAGAGAGAAAAATAGGAGATTTAAAGGAAGAATCAGATGTAGGGTGGATCAATGGAAGATTTTGAAGGAATCAGTAGAAAATGGAGATCAACAAATTTACATAAAAGAAGATCCTTAGTGCAAATGAAAGGCCTTCATAAATCACAATTTTGTTCCAGGAGCAGAGCTACCAGCAGGTGGAAATGAGAAGTATGCCCATGTTATGTGCTTCTCAAATGACATGCCCGAAGGTCCAGAAACAAGGACTGAAAGTAGTGAAGCATATGACACAATAGGTAAGGCTGTCCACAGGTCACGTCATGAGGGTAGATCTACAGGCAACACAGACCCCAGGTAGAGTGTTACAGGTGGTCCAGTCCATCCCACTATCCTGTCCTTGGCATTTTCTCAACCTGCCCTCTTTGGGAACAGCACAGAGGCAAAACATCTCTCTTTGTAAAGAGATGTTTAACAGGATGAGCCCTGTTGATTATACATAGTTGATTATAGTAGAATTAAACTTTTAAAATGACTGTATCTAGTTTACTACATTAGTATATTAGTAATAGATTTTGTATTTATAGAGAGATTTTCATCCCGGTTCCACCTGGAATTCAAAAAAAGGGAGAGTGTACTTTTGTTAGTAGATAATGGTATCATTTTTTTTTCACAACCTTAGAAAGACCTGAAAGATAACTAATCCTCCTATTTAATTTTCAGTAGGAAAGACTTCAGATCAACTGCTCTTAACCCAGCCCATATTTTTGATGGTTGTTCTCCAGCTTGTCACTAATTTATATATTGTTTTTCTACAAACTTTTGCACATAAGATGTTATTTAATTCTCATAAAAATATCTTTAGACCTAGACAGAATAGGATAACTGGATATATCCATGAATTAATTTAAGTATAAAGACATTTAAGAGTGTTTTTCAAGATCCTATTGAGAAATAAAGGAAGACCCTAGGCCCATTCTGGATCCCTACTTCTCAATTCAGAAGATTTTTAGTCCCTTTGGAAAGAAGAGAAGAATGATAGTATAAACATCTTTAAAAACTTAAGCCTTCTGTAGTATGAATGACCTTAGGATTGGCAACTTTTAGTTATTAATTTGTTTCCTTACATCAACCTCTTATTTTCTAGATAATGTGGATCTTGGAAATAACTCTACTTTGAAAAAACTCAAGAGGAAAAGAAGTAAGAATGCATTACATTTTACTTGATTTTGATGTTAAAATGAGCTTTTTAATACCAGAGTTTTAAATTATTACTAGAGGCTTGATGCACAAAATTCATGTAAGAGTAGGCCTTCCTTCCCCTGGCTGCTGGCACTGGTTTCTCTCTGGCACCCAGGACTTGGGCTTCCCCCAGAGCCCAGCTTCATCTGGAAGGTCCTCCGGAAGGATATCTGGTCTAATTAGCATATTATGCTTTTATTATTATAGATTTACAATAATAAGAGACAATAAAAAATAAGTGATAATAATATGATAGTTGTTCAAACCTGTTTATATCTTAATCTCTAGAACATATAATGTGTTTTCTCCCATGGCAAAAGGAATTTTACACATATAATAAAGCTAGGGTCCTTGAAAGGGGAGAATATCCTGGATATTTATTTGGGTGCCACCAATATAATCAATAAGCTTTAGAGTGAAGAACTGTTCTCAGATATGGCGAGAGGAAGATAGTCACAGAGAGATCCAATCTTTGTGAAGATGGAAAATCAGAACAAGAAATATGGGTTATATGAAGAAGTTCCAAGAGTCATGGGAATAGCTTCTTCTCTATCACCTCCAGAAAGAAAGGAGAGCCCACTGAAACCTTTATTTTAGCCCTTGTCAGTCTAGACCCTCGTCAGGCTTCTAACTGACATATATTTGTAAGATAATAAATTTGAAGTGTTTTAAGCCACTAAATTTGTGGTCATTTGTTATGGCAGCAATAGAAGAGCAATACAAATTTTGGTTATTATACAGCTATAACACATTTCTAAAAAGGTGGAAGTGGCTTAGGAATTGAGCAATGAAAAGAGAGAACACAGGCAATGAGAGGAATTTTAAGTAGAATGATAGAAACTGTCTACATGGCCTGAAACAGTTTGTTAGTAGAAATGTCCAAAGACTACTAGCGAGGACTTGGAAGGAGGTGAAGAACTTAGGAGTGAAAGCCTATATTGAGCTCCACACCCAGATGTGAGCCAGATAAGGAAAGGGGCATTGCCAGCTCCTGCAGGCTGTGAAAGTGAGATAAGTGAGATGGAGCTCAAGTGAGGTAAGTGTCAGGAGTTCAAGACACTTAGAGAATACATAAGTCATGCTCAACAAATGTTAGTAGAAATATGGAGGCTAAAGGTGTGGCTGATGAAGACTGAGAAGGGAACAAGAACATGTTTTGGGAAACTGGAGAAAGAGGATTCTTATTAAGTCAAGGCAGAGAGCTTAGTGAAATTCTTCCTAAAGATATGTGGAAAGCAAAACTTTTCAGCTGTACAGCTAAGGATATTTGGAAGCAAGTGATAAAGATTCAGCTGTTTTGTTTGTTTGTTTTTGTTTCTTAGAGTAAAAATATATGAAGAAATAGATAAACCCATAGAAGAACTGCTCAACAACAACATCAGAAAATTAGGACTTGATGATCTGAACAATTCTTAGCTTACTCAGGTTGCAGAAGCTGCTAAAATTAGGAGATCCACTGTCAGGAAAGTGTCCTCTGTTGAAGTGATCAAGAATGTGGCTTAGTAACTTTTTGCCGATGCCTCAGAAATAACAAAAGATCAGAACATTCATTCACATAAAAGGTCCTTTGAAGAAATTAAATGTGTGATTCACAAGTCCCCCTCTAAGCCACCTCAGCAGAGATTAAAAAAAAAAATAGATATGTAATTGTGTAGGAAAGACCTGCGGAGGAGCTCTTTTCTATGGAGTAATTCTCTATGACATACATGGAGATCTATAAAATTCTTGAGAATTATATAAGAAACAAAACTTTCCCTGTCTAATTCCTAGAACCTATAATATGGTTCTTTACATGGTGAAAGGGAGTTTTAGGAATCTTTAGATGGGGAGGTTATTTTGGATTATCTTGGTAGCCCCAATCGATCACATGGGTTCTTACAATCAGAACTTGCTGTACAGAGAAGGATATATACACATGAAATAATCAGAGCTACAATGACCTGGCTTTGAAGATGCCGACATGGGATGACGAATGAAGAAATTGGAATCTGAAAAAAAAAAAAAGGATGATCCCTCATAGCCTTCAGAAATGAAACAGCTCTGTGGACACCTAGATTTTAGCCCAGTGAGACTTGTGTCACATTTCTGACCTTCAGATCCATAAAATAATAAATTTGTGTTGTTTTAATCCACAAATTTTATGAAAATTTATTACAGCAGCCATGACAACTAATACCTTTTGCAAACAAACAAACAAAAAAGAATATTTCACCTTTATATGTTAGATTGAATCTTTGAAAAATAGCAATTGATATTTTTAAATGCTCACATCTTTGCATGTCTTTTTAATTTTAAAACATATGAACTTTGTAAATGTGGCATATGTAGTTCTAGATTTTTTTCTATCTATGTATAAACACATTTAGAATTATATCATATATCTAAAAAATCTATTGATACTATTAATCCTTACTTTAAATGACTATATCATGTACAAGACATTATATACATTTAACATATTGCCAACTTACCTTTAAAATTTTTTGAGATAAATTTTTTGAGATAAATTGTCAGATAGACAATGAAATGAAATAAAGTTGGGAATATCATTTGATGTGTTCTGACATATGCATTGTCCTGTGTAATCCAAATCCTATCAAGATACAGAACATGACCATTACCCTGGAAAGGGCCTTTCTGCCCTTCTGGTATATGCTCACTCATCAAATGCAATGACCTATTCTTATTTTTTCATGAAAACTTAATTTGGCTTGTTTTCAAACTTTAAATAAATAAGATTTTAGTGCATATTCTCTTTTGGTGCAGTGTTGCACTCAGCATAATGTTCTTTGAATTTAACCACATTGTTGAATGTATCAGTAGCTTATTTTCTTTTGATTGCAGTTAATGAACATTGTGTGAATATATATATTGAGTATATATTTTCTTATTGACGGAGAGCACAAGTGTGCCAGTTTGGGGCTAATATGAAAAAGCTGCAGTGAACATTCTTCTGGAAGTCTTTCTGTGGCTCCATGCCTTCATATCTCTTATATAAATTTCTAGAAATAAATTTTATGAGATATTGTATAGATGCATCATCTCCCCCCCGCCCCCCAAACCCAAGTAGGGGCTATACAGCACATAGAAATGGTGCCAAGTTGAGAAACAGAATGCTTCAGGAACTGTTTCTACTGGTCAGAAACCTCTGCCTTAAAAGGAGGTTGTTAGTAAATCTGCTCAAACCTTATCCCTCAGGGAGACATTATTTATAAGCAGATCTCCTCTGATGGGAGGAGGAAAACATTACTATTCCAGAATATTTCTAATGAGGGAGATGTTCTCTATTTTATACTGGTCAGGAAATTAATATGCCCTCTGATCTTGATGGCCACATTAGATACTCAGAAGCACGTGGAAATGCCACCAAGAATTACCTCTGAACAAATCCACCTCACCCACCTCATCCTGGTGTAGCCAGGATCAGTTGCTTTGTAAGTTGGAAGTGTGGATTATGTTGATGTACCACCAATAGCCCCAAGAGGAGTTTGAGGCCTGATCAGTGTGTCAGGAGCAGGCAGAGCAAAGCCCCTTGTGATGTGGCTCCCTGACCATAGAATGAACAGACAGGTAAACGTTAGCAGGAATCATGAGCCTGGCACATAACTAAAGTATCCCATCACAATCATGGTGTCATCCTGCCAGCGGGTACTTGGATATCTCCATGAGGGGTCCAGACTGGTCTGTTAGCACCACAAGTTCATTTCTGCAGTCATGCCTGAGAGAAGGGCATCTTAACTTTGCCAGCCTGTTGCTTTCCACTTGGCCAACAAAACATCTAGGCCACATGCAGGGAAGCCCAGTTGTCTGAGTACTGCCAACCAGAGGAGTGACCAAATTTGCTTTTGGTTCTGCAAAGTTGGTTCTCAGGCGAAGCAGCCACAGTAGCTCACTGGACACCAGCTGTCAGCTTAGGCAGGCATTAAGGCACCAGGCCCAGCCACCAGGGGAATCTTGCTGAATTGAGGACCCTGCAAAGCCTATGCTTGCTTTAGGCCGCGAAGGAGAATAGAAAGCCTACAGTGACATTAAGCAACATCCCCATATTCTTTTTTAAAAAATGTTTTTTATTGATTTTTCACATAGAGGAAGGGAGAGGAATAGAAAGTCAGAAACATTGATGAGAGAGAAACATCAATCAGCTGCCTCTTGCACACCCCCTACTGGGGATATGCCCACAACCAAGGTACATGCCCTTGACCAGAATCGAACCTGGGACCCTTCAGTCCGTACGCTGACGCTCTATCTACTGAGCCAAACCGGTCTCAGCCCCATATTCTTGAAAATACCATTTCCACTTGAAGATCAAGGCTTTCAGGCCATTTTTACACTTTAAGTCCTAGAGTTGAGTTGACCTACCTCAAAATGGGAATCTTGGGAGAGAGAGTTATAGGTTTTCCTCCATGGATTTTTACTTTCAGCAATAAACATCTAGTAACTGGCTATTATGATATTAACTAGAGGCCTGCTGCACAAAATTTGTGCACAGGGGGACGGGGTGTCCCTCATCCTTCACCCTGGCCTCTAGCCAGAGGTTCCTCTTCTTCTCCTGCACAACCTCTGGAGAGATGCTTGTCATGGGGCCTCCTTAGGACCCCGGCACATGAAGCCCTGTCGGGTACGTGGGGGCTTGGGCTTTCAGATCTGGCTTCCCTGCCTGGCATGGTGCAAATTTGCTGCCCCAGGCCTGTTCTCTCCCTCCAGGCAGCGGGAGAGGGTGGGTGCTTGGCCGGCTGAGGGCACAGATGGCCTGCCCTCTCCCACCATGCATGGCCCACCCTCTCCCATAAATCCTGCCAGGGGCACTGACAGCCTGCCCTCTCCCATGGCGGGAGAGAGCAGGCCGCCAGGTCGGCCGGAGGTGCAGACAGCCTGCCCTCTCCTGCCATGGCGGCCAGGGGTGCTGAAGGCTGCCCTGTCCTGCAGTGCCCGCCCCCCTTGCCTCATGTCACTTGACCCCACCCCCGCTCCTGATTGGCTAGTAGCATAGCAAAGGTATGGTCAAATTTGCATATTATTTTTTTATTAGATAGGATAATAATAACAACAAGACATGATCTCTACCCAATGCCAATGGTCTTCTCACATTCACATGTTTTCATATCATTCACGAGAAAGCAAAAATCACAATCACATAAAATCTGCTGTGGGTCTTTTAGTTCTCCAGGAACTTTGGGTACGAGGTTAAATATAAGTGAGAGGATCTGCTTTATACCTATAAGAGCTCAGAGATTATTTCATGAAAACACACCACATAGAAGTTGAGAATGTTTCCTTGTTTTCTAGCCCAGTGTATGACAGATGATATTATTTAGGAATAAAATAATGAGTATGATTCCCCATTGCACATTTGAGTAAACAGTTGAAAAGGTAAAATAATGCTATCTTACCATAGTTGTCTGTCTAAGGCATCAGCAGGAGTTTATTTTCTAACTTTAAAAAATAATTTTAAATGCAGGTCATCTCTTATTGTCTCTTGAGTCCTTGCAGCGTAAGATATAACTCCATAACAAGCCTCGTGTGCTACACTGATAGTTAAGAATTTTATCCCATTATTTTGTGGATCAAAGTCTGAAAAAAGTGCTTGAACACTACTGAACTAAGAGGCTTTGAGAATGATATTCATAGTTCTGAATAATTAACTTTACTCTCTTCCTTTTTGTAGAAAAAAAGAAAGGACATTCCTGGACAAGAGTTAAAAGGAAATATTTGAGAAATATATATCGAAAAGGTAAGTGGGCAAAGTGAAGTAGTGACACCTTTTGAGTTTACTGAGGCACTGCTTATTGTATCCTTGTATCCTGCAATCTCCTCAGGGCCATGTGAGTTTCCCAGCTACTATATCAGGTAGGATATAGGCTAAGACATTGTAATAAAGAGGCCAAAAAATTCAGTGACATCAACAAAATGGTTTATTTCTGATACATGTATATAATTCTCCAGAGCTAAATGATCCTGGGCTAATAAGGAGACACTGCCATCCTCCCTTCATGCCATTGTTGGGTCTAAACTGGCAGTTGAACATCCTTCTCACAATCCAGGACTGCTGGTTCCCAACTGCTCACCTGCTTGCCTCCCTGAATGCCCCTAACTGCTTCTGTTCGTAAGCCTGATCACCCCCTAACCATTACCCTGCCAGCCTAATTGATATATAACTGCTCCCCTGCCATCCTGTTTGCCCCCAACTTCCTCATCTGCTGGCCTGGTCACCCTTAACTACCCTCCCCTGCAGGCTTGATCACCCCCAACTGCCCTCCCTTGCAGGCCTGGTTCCTCCCAATTGCCCTCCCCTGCTGGCCTGATTGTTCACAACTGTCCTCCCTTGCAGGCCCAGAACCTCCCAATGCCCCACCCCTGCTGGCCATCTTGTGGTGGCCATCTTGTGTCTACATGGGAGCAGGATCTTTGACCACATGGGGACAGCACTCTTGTGTGCTGGAGTGATGATCAATCTGTGTATTACTCTTTAATTAGATAGGATAGAGCCCTGGTGCATGGGTGGGAGCCAGCTGGTTTGCCCTGAAGGGTGGGGGTCCCCTTGAGGTGTGGGGTGGCCTGGCCAAAGGGCCTGTGGTGGTTTGCAGGCTGGCCATGCCTCCCAGAGACCCAAGCGGAGGCCCTGGGATCTGGGATTAATTTATGTTCTACAATTGAAACTTTGTAGCCTAGAGTGGAGGCCTAGGCCAGCCAGGACTGCAGAAGTTTGACTTCCTCCATTGCCCAGGCAACCCTAGCCTCTGCTCTCTCCAGCTCTGTGGCTGCTGCTATTTCTGTTCGAGTTATGTATCTTTGAGTGACATCAACTTTGTAGCATTGAGTGGAGGCCTTGGCTGGCAATGGCAGGCGGAAAGCTTGGCTTTCTCCATTGCCGGGGAAACCCAAGCCTCCCTTTTGCTCTCAGTGGTGGCAGCCATATTGATTGGGGTTTATTTGCATAATTTGCTTCTGATTGGCTGGTGGATATTTCTGTGGGTGTGACTTGATAGGAGGTACAGTCAATTTGTATATTATTCTTTTATTAGATAGGATATGTATAGAGAGAAGTCAAGATATGGATATGTAGAAGAATCAATGGCAATTCATACATAAAAATATATGCAGTGATTACATTTGGTCATTGAAATATAAGTAATGTTTATTTTTTTGTTTGTGTTTTAAGCTATATGTGCGTATTCATAATAATAAACACATTCAACTATTGTAATGAAAAATATTACTCAAATAGTAACATATGCAAAGGAAAATTCTAAATTGATGCTTTGAACAAGTTAATTGTGGTTAGTCCCAGATGGTGATGTTTCATACTATTTCTATTTTCTAATTTTTCAATAATGTATATGTATTACTTCTGATCAGATCCCTGAGAGCTTGTTTATTTCTGTAGCTATTTATGGTAAGGAACTCCTTTCTTCTAGACAATAAGGGTGAGGCCTCATCTGGATGATTGACAATTTTAATCAGTAGAACTATGTAAGATTTTAAAATCTAATTAAAACTCATTAATTTTCACCAACCTAAATATCTTATGTTCTTAACAATTTACAAGGCTGCTTTGTTGGGGAATATATGCAATTTTTGTTTGGAAAGAAAGGAAAAATGATTGAATCCATTTAAAAATTATTTTCCAAATACCAAATATTGGGATTTAATCATTACAATGTTTCATTTAAGTGCACAAATGAGTAAAAAAAAAATTCTAAACCACTTATTTCCAAAGTACAATGAAATCTTGCATGTAATTTAAAATTGTCTCTCCCAAAAGGAGAGAATATTCTGGAAATCCAAGACCCTTTATCATAAATTTGCTTTCTTGTCTGAATGTAGAGTGAAGGTGTTCAGAATTGAATCCAGGATTCCCACACTTGCTTTTGGCCTCATATGAGCTGCTGTTTTGCCCAACTCTGTTTTTTCCTTGCCTCTCCTTAGACAACAACAAATCTGTTCACCAGTTAGTTCTTCTGGAGCAGAAAGAAGGTGGGAATGAATCTGCATGATCCTGTCAAGATTAGGCAAAGATAAACTTTGTATCACTCTTCTTTGCACTATGTATGGTTCTATACAATATTTGCTAAGGTTTTGAGGAACATAGATTCTCATTTTTTCTTTTTTACTAGTCAAGCTTACCAGTCAATCTGAGAGCCATGAAACCTAAAAAGCAAGCCCAGTTTTGCAAATTGTTTGTGTTTATATTGTAGCTCTTATTTGCCCAGAGCCTATAACTTTTTTTCCTCTGAGATTTATCTGCTTTTTATGGAAATTTCTTTACCTGACATCACTGGCTTTTTGAAGTGACTGGACTTGGTGAATTGTTTATAGCAGTTAGTACTGAATAGTCTGGAGAATAATTCTTCATGGGGTCTAAAAGACCCCACTCAGAGCCAACAGATGGTGGTCAATAGATGGTAGGCATTGAACACAGAAAGAAGAAAACGAATTTTTCTCCCTGCCTTAGAAAATAAGACACATTTGAATAACAGCAGACATTGAAATGTCTATTCACAGCCAGCCAATTAACTTACAAAACAGAGGAAAATTCTCTGCTGCATCATCTATTAAGTCAATCCTTAATTGTTATTTGAAAGTAAGATTTTGGGAGAACCCAATTCTACCCATTACTCTTTATTAGACTTCTTGTTGTTGAAGACATATTGGGAAAAGAACAAAAGATCTGCACAAAAATTCAATTAACTTTACTGAAACAGTTTATATACTACCTCTAGCTATTGTTATTTTCCAAAAATATTTCTATTCACTTCTTCAGCACAGAATCATGGGCTTTTATTTATACAGGAGAGAGCAAAAGTAGGTTTACAGTTTTGAGTATGTGAAACAGTTTATTCTTGTATTATTTGCTAACTAGGGGCCCAGTGCACAAAATTCGTGATTGGGGGTGGGTGGTCCCTCAACCTAACCTGCCCCCTCTCACTTACTGGGAGCCCTCAGGGGATGTCTAACTGATGGCTCACCCCCAGCCTGCCCAAGGACTAAAGCCTCTTGCAAGGCTTTAGGCCTTGAGCACCCAGACATTGCCCTGCTCAGCTCAGTCCTGGCTGCCTGCTACCACCCGGCCCCAAGGGCTGGGCGCTCCCCACCACCACCATTTCATCTCCACCCCTGGGGCCCCGCCCCCACTCCTGATTGGCTGGTAGCATAGCCAATCAGGAGAGAAGGTATAGTCAAATTTGCATGTTTCTCTTTTATTATATAGGATTATTACATTATTTTGCACACAAACAACTGTAAATCTATAAAGGAAATGTAAGGGAATCGGACAACCAGCCTGGTACTTTCATTTTACTTTACTTTATTTTTATTTTAAAAACAATACTTATCACCAAATAATATTAAGTCATGATTTACTAGTAGCATGAAAGTATCCCAAATATCTTTTCTGGAGTGCACATTGGAAGCAAAATCCCCTTCACTGAGTAAGAATTATAGAGTTCCTAGATGGAGAATTATTTTGTCTGCACAGGAAGATAGAAGAAAGATAAAGTAGTGATGTTTCATAAATAGTTAATTGGATGGCAGAACACTGGTGAATACCTTCAATCAACAACAGAGTTGTACAGTATGTAATCCATCATATGTAAAGGTGATGCAAGTCCAAATATAAAAAGCTAAAACTGATGGCCAACTGTAATTATTTTGAGGCAATTAAGATAAGTTATGGCTGTTAGCAATGGGCTTTTGATGGCTGTCATGGTTTGGACTAATACCCCTAGAACATGGCCATATAAAACAAAAAGATTGCGATAATATGAGGGATCCAGTGTAGGTGGCTGCTGAGGAAATATTTTGAGAGCATGAAGGTATTTTCTATTTGTGCATTCCTTGAGAGTGACTCTAAGATATTTGATGTAGTCAAATGTAGGAACACTATTACAGAAAAGTTTGATACCCATTGTCTTCAATACTAAGTTAATTCTATATTTCCCCTTATTTGTTTTTTAGTAATTGTTTTGGGTAAATGTGGATACTCTGTAACATTTATTTATATAATGTTTTTCTTTAGCTAATAGATTATGGCTTATTTTCAAAGGGTAAGGCTGTAACTTATTAGCTTGCTTTAAGTGTGGTTGGAACTGTAAGCAGTCATTGGCCAATTGGCATGAATTTAAAAGTGGTTCTGGTATCAGTAGATGAGTGGATAAAAAAGCAGTTGTACATTTACACCATGAAATACTATGCATCTGTAAAAAAGAAGAAACTTTTACCCTTTGAGAGAGCATGAAGGGAACCTGGAGAGTATTATGCTAAGTGAGATAAACCAGTCAGAGAAAGACAAGTATCACATGATCTCACTCATATGTGGAATCTAATGAACAAAATAAACAGATGAACAAAATAGATCCATAGAAGCATGAAGCTGTTGAATCTCAGAGGGAAGGTGGTGGTGGGTGGGTAGGAAGATATCAACCTAAGAACTTATATGCATATGTGCATAACCCATAAACACAGACAAGAGTGTGATGAAAGCTTGGGGAAGGGGATAGGGAGAGCTAGAAGGGATCAATGGGGGGAAAAGGGGACGTATGTAATAGTTTTAACAACACAGATAAAAATATGTGAATGGAGATTAAATGGAAACATAGCCTAGGCTACACAAAATACAAAAAAGATTTCTTAAACAAATGAATAAAAGTGTTTCTGGTAGTTACTTTTACAGTTTTCAAAAAACAGTGGTTTTTTTTCCCTGGAAGAATACAATATTTTTATTTATTCTTAGGGCTACAAGCAGAAAAAAATAAAAGTCAAGGAAGTACAATGAGGTACAAAAGATATGATAAGCATGGCTCTGTCAGAACTCAGGTGAAATTATTGTTTTTCTGAGGAAATAGCTCATCTTAGCTCAGAATACCAGTGTGCCACATAGGAGCACCAGGAACAATTCCCTAATCACTGTCTCAGGATCCATAAAGAGTAAATTTCTTGTTTTTCTTTAGTATCTGGTGAACTAGAAGCTCCCCAAATGGCTAGCGAAGAATCTGAAGAACTTACCTCTAGCCCACTACCCTGTGGTGGACAACAAGGTAAGCATGACTTAAATAAACAGAGTTCTGATAAAGAGAAAAAGAGAGACAAGAGAAGAAAAAAGGGAGACATAAAGGAAGAGTAGATGAGGAGAGGATTAATGTTATATTTCAGAGGAAGAAGTAGCAAAACAGAAATTAACAAGGGTACCAAAAATAGAATCACTGGGGCATATGAAAAGAGTCTTCATAACTTACAATTTTGTTCCAGGAGCAGAGCTGCCAACACATGGAAATGAGAGGTGTTCCTGTGTTATGTGCTTCATAAATTATGATTTGGGTCCAGAATCAGAGCAACCAGCACATAAAAATAGTGAGTGTTCCTGCATAGTCTGTCTCTAAAAATATGTGTCAGGAGGTCCAGAAACAAGGGCTGAAGGGACTACAACAGGGGTCATGGTGTGAGGGTGAATCCATAGTTACCCAAGACCCCAGGTAGAGTGGAGCAGGTGGTTCAGTCCATCCCGCTCTCCTGTTCTCTGTGTTTTCTCAACCTGACCCTTTAGGGAACAGCAAGGAGGCAAGAGATAATTATAATGTCATATTTAACAGGATGGGTCCTATTGATTATTATGGATGATGTAGTAGAAATACACTCTTAAAATGGCAATATATAGTTTGCTACCTTGAATTTATGCAGCTATTTCCACTGCTGTCACACCCAATATTCTACGGAACCCAAGAAAACAAGGTGTACTTCCGCTAGTAGATAATTGTGTCATTTTTTTTCACAACCTTAGAAAGACCTCAAAGACAACTGATCCTGCCACTTAATTGTCAGGAGGGAAGACGTCAAATCAACTTTAATTAACACAGCACATATTTTTGTTGAATGTTCTCTGCATGTCGTCAACTTATACTTTCCCCCTACAAATGTTTGCACAAACGATGTTATTTGGTCCTCACAAAAATCTTAAGACCCAGATAGGGTAGGACTCCTGTTCTTATCCATGAATGAATTGAAGTTTGTAGTTATTGAAGAGTTTTTTAAGAGTCCTATTGAGTAAAAAAAGAAGGAAGATCCCAGGCCCATCTTGGACTCCTACTTCTCAATTCAGGCCCTATTTAGTTCCTTTAGAAGGAAGAGAAAAATGATAATCTGATGCAGGAAACCAATCCTTGTCGCACTAATAGAAAGATGCGGACAGGAAGCTCGAAAGGCTGGTAAACAACCTTAATTGCTCTGAAAGGTCAGAGCTTAAAAACATTGTTAACTGAAGCAATCTCCACCTGTTTGTTTTTTGTTTATTTCTGTTATTGGAATTTCCTGCCTAAAGCCTATGGGTAGATCATATGTCTTAATAAAATGAATAGCCAGTCCAGAGCATGGTGCAGTCCTTCCACTAGAGATGGGCAGCCACCTGGCCCCCAATATTCCCAAATTCATACTTTTCTAGTCTCTTTTCATTGGTGTGTGGCCTTCTCCAGAACCAAAACCCTGAACTGGAACCCTGAACCACGTGGGATATGAAAGGGGTTCCTACAATCCAGACAACTTTATAAACTCAAGCCTTCTGTAGTATGGATCATCATAGGATTTGGTAACTTTTAGCTATTAATATCTGTTTTCTTACATCAATCTATTTTTCCAGATACTGTGGATCTTGGAAACAACTCTACTTCGGGAAAACTCACGAGGAAAAGAAGTAAGAGTTCATAAGATTTTACTTGATATTGGTATTAAATTGAGGTTATTAATGCCAGAGTTTCCATTTTTATAATAATAAGTGATAACATGATGATCCCTCAAACGTGTGCATTTCCTAATCTTTGGAACCTGGATTGTGTTTTCTTCCATGGCAAAAGGGATTTTACAGATATAACAAAGCCAGAGACCTTGAAAGGGGAGTTTATTTTAGGTATCTGTGTACCACTAGTATAATCAATTGGCCTTAAAAATTGGAGAAGAGTAGAGAGAGGGAGGAGTAACTCTGGAAGATATAAAGAACTATAATATTGCTGGCTCTGAAGATGGAGGAAATGAACAAAGATATGGGTGACTTGTAGAAGTTGAAAAGTCACAGAAATCGCTTCTCCTCCACAGCCTCCTGAAAAAGAATAAAGGCCTATGTTTTAGCCTAGAGAGACCCTTGTCAGAGTTCTCACCAACATATCTGTAACATAATAAGTTTGCATTGTTTTAAGTCACTAAGTTTGTATTCATTTGTTATGGCAGCTATAGAAGAGCAATACAGATTTTGGTTATTGGAAGTGGCATGCAGCTATCACACATCCCCGAAAAGGTAGAGTTGGCTTAGGAATTGGGCGGCGGGAAGAATTTTAAGTAGAATTATAGAGCATGTCTTCATGGCCTGGAGCAGTTTGTTAGTAGAAATGTGGATGCCAAAGACAGAAATCATGGCAGAAAGCTTAGTGAAGTCTAGTCTGTAGACATGCGGAAAGCAGACCTTTCTGGGTATATATGAGGAAATTTCTAAACCAAATGATAAAAGTGAAACTGGTTTCATTTCACAGTTTAATGTGAAATGGGCGAGGAAAGAGATAAATTGAGGGAAGAACCACTAAAAATAAATCAGGACTTGATGATTGGAAAATTCTCAGCCTATTCAGGTTGCAAAAGATGCTGAAATTAGGAGAGCTACTGTCTGGAAAGTGTGCTCTGAAGAATGAATAAGATTCTGGCCTAATGAATTTTTGCATATGCCTCAGAAGTAGCAAAAGACCAGGATATTCAGTCACATAAAAGATTCTTTGACGAGATTAAGTATGTGACTCATAAGTCCCCTCAAGTCATCTCAGTAAAAGTAAAACACAGATATATAATTATATTGGAAAGATCTGTGTAGGAGCCTCTTTTTAGTGGAGTAAATCCTCATAATATACATGAGAGATTCATAAGATTCTTAAGAATTTTATACTAACAGAAACAGAACTCTCCCCCTCTAATCCCTGGAACCTATAATCTGTTTCTTTACATGGAGAAAGAGAGTTTGAACATGTAATTAGGGATCATAAAATGGGGAGGTTATTCTGGGTTATTTAGCTGGCCCTAATAAATTCACAGGTTTCCTTAAAATTAGAAAACATTTCCAGCTGTGGAGAAGAGGATGTGTACCCATGAAATAATCAGAGATTCAATGCAGTTGGCTTTAAAGATGCATACAATGAACCAAGAAATGTGAGCAGTTTCAGAAGCTAGTAAAGATCAAGATTATCCCCGATAGCCTCCAGAAAGGAACATAGCCCGTGGACACCTTGATTTAGCCCATTGAGAGTTGTGTCAATTTCTGACTCCAGCACCAACAGACAATTAATATGGTTAAATCACGTATTTTAAAATAGCAACTTACATTTTTCATTACAACTTTATTTGGCTGGTTTTAAAACTATTTTATCGAGAAGTTTGCTTTTACTCAGCATAGTTTTTCTCTCAGCTTAATGATTTTTATTTATTTATTTATTTTTATTTTTAAAAATTTATTTATTTTTTATTTACAATATAACTTATATTTAATAGTAGTACATGTTTTCCTTGTCCCCTCATGTCCTCCCCCCCAGCCTCCCTTACCCCCTAGCACATGTCCCCCTACCCCTGCCCCCCAGTGTCTTTCATTCATTGGTTATGCTCATATGTATGCATACAAGTCCTTCGGTTGATCTCCCCCAGCATCCGCCTCCCATCCACTCCAGCCTTCCCCCTGTAGCTTGACAGCCTGTTCAAGGCCACCCTGTCTCTATATCAATCACTCCCCCCTGTTTCTTTTCTTCAAAAATATCTTGCCTCTGCATACTAGAAACAAACGTATAAGAGCAAAAAAAGTTTGAGTGTCAGTTTCAATGTCCAACTGTTCTGAGTCCCAGTTTCAATGTCAAATAGTTCTTCATGTGTACATGTCAGCAATGGTATCCAGATGGTGGACACATCGTGGCAATGCAAGATCCATCCTCTCTGGTATGGTCCTAGGCCGAGCTTAATGATTTTTAATTTAATACACTTTGTTTAATGTATCAGTAGCATTTTTCTTTTTTATTGTAAAGTAGTGCACATTGTATGAACGTACTCAGTTTTGTGTATATATTCTTCTATTGATGGACACCACAAGTGTATCTGTTTTTGACTAATATGAGAAGGCTGCAATGAACATTCTTATAGAAGTCTTTCTGTGGCTCCATGCCTTCACATCTCTTGTATAATTTCCTAGGAATGAAATTGCTATGATATGGGATAAATGGAAACCCATGAAGGGGTTATGCAGCACATAGAGGCTGTGCCAAACTGAAGAATAAAATGCTTCAGAAACTGTTCTTATCTATCAAAAACCCTCAGTCTTAGAAGGGGTTAATAAACCTGTTAGTAAACCTGCTTAAACATTACCCCTGAAGGAGATATTATATCATTAGCTAGAACCTAATCAAATTTTGTTTGAGGCGAGGAGGGAGACTTTAGTGTCCTGGAATACTTTCAGGGAGGGAGATATTCTCTGGTTTTATACTGGTCAGTAAACAAATCTTCCCTCTGACCTGGGGGGCTACTTATCTCTGCTTTCCAATGCAGTTTTGAAACATCCTTGAAAAGATAGGCTGAAGCATGTAGAAATGCCACAGAGAATTGCCTTTGCATGTATCTTTTCAATTTTCCCAGCATCATTTATTGAGGAGACTGCTTTTTCCCCACTACATATCCTTGCCTCCCTTGTCATAGATTAATTGACCATATAAGTATGGGTTTATTTCTACCTAAGCAATTTACAGATTCAGTGCAATACCTGTCAAAATATCAATGGCATATTCCATAGATCTAGAACAAATAATATTAATATTTATATAAAACCAGAAAAGACCCTGAATAGCCAAAGCACTCTTGAGAAAAAAGAAAATGAAGTTGGAGGTATATAATGCTCCCTGATTTTAAACTATACTACAAAGTTATGGTAATTAAAACAATATGGCACTAACATAAAAACAGACACATAGAGAAATTTCAGAAATAAACCCCTGCTTACATGTGATTTATTTTTAATTGTCAAATAAAGGTAATTTCCTACAGTCTCTCAAGTCCACACACAGTAACTCCATAAACAACCTCATGCTGCTACACTGGTAATTTAGACTTTTGCTTCATTTTTGTGGATCAAAGTCTGAAAAAAGTTCTTGAACACTACTAACCTACGAGGCTTTGAAAATTATATTCATGGTTCTGCATAATTAACTTTGTTCTCTTCTTTTTTTGAAGGAAAAAAGAAAGGGTATTTCTGGGCAAGAGTGAAAAGGAAATGGCCGAGAAACATATATCGAAAAGGTAAGTGAGCAAAGTGAAGTAGTGACACCTTTGGAGTTTACTGAGGCACTGCTTATTGTATCCTTGTATCCTGCAATCTCCTCAGGGCCATGAGAGTTTCCCAGCTACTATATCAGGTAGGATATAGACACTGTAACAAAGAGGCCAAAAAGTTCAGTGACTTCAACAAAATGGGTTATTTCTGATACAAGTATGTAATCCCCCAGAGCTAAATGATCCAGGACTAATAGGGAGACACTGCCATCCTTACTTTGTGGTTTCTTTACTGGGTCAATTCATTTTTATTAATTTAGAAAGATATTCCAAAGAAGGCTGAGTATGAAAGCAGACTGTATGTATGTATATATACTATAAACACTTATACATATAGCTGAGACTGGTTTGGCTCAGTGGGTAGAGCATTGGACTGTGGACTGAAGGGTCCCGGGTTCGATTCCGGTCAAGGGCATGTACCTTGGCTGTGGGCACATCCCCAGTAGGGGGCGTGCAAGAGGCAGCTGATCGATGTTTCTCTCTCATCTATGTTTCTGACTTTCTATCCCTCTCCCTTCCACTCTCTAAAAAATTAATAAAATATATTAAGACAACAACAACAAAAACAAACAAACAAAAAAACTTATACATATAAGCATATATCTGTACAAATATGTTTAACATATGTATAAAAGCTTATTTATACTAGTACATATTATCAGTCTCTATAGAGAAACATAGATATAGATATATAGAAAAGTCATCCATAAAATATATATGCAGCAGTTTTATTTGGTCATTAGTTATCTTTATATTTTTATTTGTGTTTTTAAAATGTATGTGTGCATATTAACAATAGTAAACATATTCAACCTTTGTAATAAACAAGTATTTCATTAGTAACGTGAAAAGAGAAAAGCCTAGGACGATGTTTTTGAACAAGTTAATTGTGGCTTCTGCTAATCAGACTCCTGAGGTTTTATTTATTTTTATAGTGATTCAAGCAACTCTTTTCTCTGAAACAATGAGGTTGAGATATCATTTTCTATATCATTAAAAATTTTGAGTCAATATATATATATATAATAAGATTTCAGAGTCCAATGAAAAATTCCCAATTTTCACCACTCTGCATATCTTATGTTTCTGCCAATTTACTTGGCTGCTCTGTTAGTGAATTTGTATAATTTCTTTTGAGGAAAAAGAAAGTGGTTACATTCATTTTAAGAATGGTTATTTTCAAAATACATAATATTAGGAATTAGTTATGAAAACATTTTTATATGTATATAGATGGATTTTGAATTATTTAGGCCTATATGTAAGTAGATGGATTTTGAACTATTTCTTTCTACAGTACAATAAAATTTTATATGTTATTTAAAAGTTATCCTTCTTAAAAGTAGACAGTGTTCTGGACACCTTCTTGAGATCCCTTATTGTTAACTTGCTTTCTTGTCTTGAGTGTAGAATGAAGGTGGTCTTACATGTCAGTTGCAATTTTGCCCAATTTGATGTTACTGTCTACTTCAGCAAAGCTGTGGTCCAGTTGGTCTTGAGTAGAAAGAAGGTGAAAATGAATCTGCAGGATTCTGCCAAGATTTTGGCAAAAGATAAACTCTGTGCCACTTCCACTTTGCACTATGTATGGGTCAGTGCAACTTCTGCTAAGCTTTTGGGAATTATAGAGTCTACTTAAATTTTTATTACTCAAGCTTACCAGGCAATTTGAGAGTTATGAAATCTAGAAAGCCAATCTGTTTAAAGCTGTGATTGTCAATTGTTTGCATTTATATCATAGCTCTGCCAAAACCTATGATTGTTCCCCTCTGAATTTTATCTGCTTTTCATGGAAATTTCTTTACCTTACATAATTGATTTATGAAAGTGGCTGGATTTTGCTGAGACCGGTTTGGCTCAGTGGATAGAGCGTCGGACTGTGGACTGAAGGGTCCTGGGTTCGATTCCGGCAAGGGCATGTACCTTGGCTGCAGGCACATCCCCAGTAGGGGGCGTGCAAGAGCCAGCTGATCGATGTCTCTCTCTCATCGATGTTAAGAAAGTGGCTGGACTTGGTAACTAAAGAAGGTTCATTCTTGCTGAACTTTCAAATCTACCCTCTAGATGAGTTTCTTCACTCTTGGGCAGGCTTGGTAGCTTCTCTGTTCTCTTGTTCAGTATTTGAGAGTCCTTCCTTGTCTAATATTAAAACTTCAATATTTTCTTTGACTCAAAGGAGCTGGGCAAGCCTTGGACTGGGACACCTGCAGTGGGAAGGTAGAAATGTCCAGCTCTTCTCTCTCTCTCTTGGTTCTACCCCGACTCAAGAGCCATTGGTTTGGGTCCATCAGGATGGGGAGGTGGAAAGGCCAGGAGAGAGAAGAGTATAGGAAGTGTCTTATGTGACGGGCACAGTTGTGAGATGACATTGGATGTGAACAGGGCACAATCACTAACTCTTTCCTCCACGAGATGCTCTCATCAACTCCATGGGAAAGGTAGGGGCAGAGTCAATCACAGCTAAACTTCTTTCAAAAGAAATATAGCATTTCTTCTACTGCCTGGATGTGACTGAAGACCTAGAGCCGATATAACCAGTTCCATCAATACTTTGTATGGTAGCTGAATAGGTGGTTTGGTGCATTGCCTTTAGGATGTGGTGTGACCAACCTGACTTGGTTTGCTCAGGACTTTCCCAGTTTTGCCACTGAAAATCCTGGACCCTGGGTACCCCATAGTCTCTGAACAGACTGGGGCAGTTGGTCACCCCTTTTGGCACTTAATGAATTATTCCCAACTGTTGAAACTTCTATTAAGATTTTGAGAAAACAAGAAGGAATTTAAAATTCTGTCACACTTACTTCTAGAGATTAATTAATACCAACTAAACTTTTAAAAAGAACCTTAAGTGATACTCTGACTGCCATTGTATTTATTAGAGTTATGATGAGGTTTCAGTGTTATTAAATGGGTTTTCCAGCCTGAGAACCCCCAAAATAGTTTAATCCTGCCTTGCTTAGCCAATATATTATGAGAGTAAAACACAATAATGCTATGTTATGAATTAACTCGTTTTAAACTCCAAATCTCTTTAGCTCCATAGGCTAAAGTGGACTTCAATGTATTTTCTTTTTTCCCTTAAAAATATTAGGCCTACCAAGTTTGATGAAAGCTAAATCCAATATACTCAGGAAAAATTAACCAGAGAGACACAGAAAGCACTATGTATTTTCTGGATCCTACAAGGTTGTAATTAGAGCTTTGTTTCAGGCCTGACCTGAATAGGGAGGAGACAAGAAGATGTGTGAATCTCTTCTAATTAGGCTGAGCATGGCCTTTCAGAAGAGGAGGCAGGAATGAGAGAGGAAGAGATATCCTGGTCTTCCCAAGTCCCTCACTACTTTGGCATCTTGGGTGAAAGAGGAAAGGAGAAGAGCTTCTTTGAGAGCTGTGCCTAGGAGGATGACCATCTATTGCCTGGTGACCCCACTTTCCAGATGGAGGAAGGGAGAGAAAGCAGAAAAAGAAAATTAATCTGCCTCTTCAAAAAATATATTTTCTCCTTTTTAGCAGTTGCTTCTAGCAATTTTTGTACAAGTCCTCCACTTTATGACACAAGTTTATCTCTGTAGACATCTTGTTTGAGTTGCTATTATCTTGTTTACATAATAATAAGGTAATAATTAGACAGTCTGTAACTTGTTTGATCTTGTGAAAAAGTCTAATTATTAATATTTGTCCTATGGAGCCATTTTGATGTTAAAGAGATAAATGCCCTCTCAGCAACTGTTTAGGCTAAAGACCAGGAAGTGGGATCATTTTACCAAGTAATAAATTCATTTTGGGTTTGATTGAAGGAAATATAACTCTTATTTTGCTGGTCTAGTATGCTCATAATGTGCTTAGCATTTATTGTACCTACGGTTGGGAAATCCACATCATTTGACCTAGCACCACCAGATGGTGGTCAATGGATAGTATGCATTGAACACAGAGAGAAGAAAATTAATTTGTCTTCCTGCCCTAAAGAATAAAACACACTTAAATGACAGCAAACATGGAGATGCACATTCACAGCCAATTAACTTACAGACAGAAGAACATTCTCTGCTGCAACATCTACCAAGTCAGTCCTTAGTTACTATTTGAAACCAAGGTTTTGTAAGACTCAATTCTATCCACTATCCATTTCTATTGATTAGCCTTCTGATGGTAGTTTCTTAGATGATAATATCTTTGTTCAAAACAAGGTAAACAAAGCCCTTGGTCACATTTACTTCACTTTTATATCATGTTGTGCACAAATGTACAAATAGCTCTCTCTTCAAGATAATGTGCTGCTCAGCTGTAAGCCCACCACAGGGTTTTCCTTAATGCACAGAATTTCTATTTTTTCCTATCTCTCCATCAAAAAGTTCCTAAATATCTTCACTTAATTGTGCAATTTTTGCCTCAATTTTCTCAGAATATTTTTAGTTTCTGTAATGGGAGTAATCATCATGTTGATCTCATGTATTTGTTGTAAAGGTGAAATAATTTGTAGATATATAATTGACATCTATTAAGCACTTACCTCATGGCAATTTGAGACATAAGTGAAATGATGATTTCAATGGTTTTACTAATTAGTGTTATGAAAAATAAAATAGAAAATCAATTTAAGATTAGCCATTTATTCCTTGGTATTTCAAAATCTAGGGATTATATATTTTTCTTTATGCATTAGATGGGCTTAGAGGAAGTTACTTTAAATGGAAAATTTGAAAAGCACTAATATCTGCAAAGAAACTGCATGTCTGCAACTGTGATTACATGTTTTTCGTTTTGTCAGGGAAAAGAGAGGCAGATCTAGAATTTACTCCATTCATATGGACAGAGCCCTAAAGAAGAGAGTCCACTCAAGAGGCAAAGAAGGAAAGGGGGATGTACTTTCAATAAATAAACATCTAATTTCCTGCGCTCTAGTCTGTGTTTTTAGTAATAAACCAATTTCCTAATTGCTTCATGTAGCTTGACTAACTGTTGAGAAATTTATATGATTTGGTCTGTTTCCAAAATGTGTCAGGTACAGAAAGAAGATAATTCCACACACCTATTACCTGGTGACAGATCTAAACCAGACCCTGGGGTCCCGGGTCCAATGCAGTGCTGCTGTTTCCAATGAACTGATAGTTTTCAAGCTGTTGCCATATAAAGGATATATATATAACCCACAAATTATTTAGCTGCTCTTCTGCTGTTACATGGAGTCACTGGTTGCATGTTGCAGGTGGCCCAAAGTACTGGTCAGAAGTCCATGTCCTCTGTTTTGACAGTCTGGGCCTGTGCCAGTCACTTGATCACTTTTGCTTCAGTTTCCTCATCTGTAAATCAAAAGAGTGAATTAGGCCAATCGTAATTCTCAGGCCATCCTAGTTCTAATAGTCTGCCTATCTCAAAATTAGAACATGATAAGGTATCCACGTTTCATCAAGAAAGAAGATAAACATTGGCTGAAAGGGCAGGATTAACTACACATCCTTCTTGAGTTAGTTCATCTGGAAAACTTTCATTCTTCTGTGTAATCAGGTCTCTAGCCCCCAACCCCTATACAATTTTCAGATTATTATAGAGTTTCCTGAGTTCCACTTTCATCATTGGTGAAAGTTGATGTGAGGAAAAATAAGGGAAAACAGATAACACATATTCTAGTAGACACGATCTTCATTAAATTATCCCATTATTATCCTCTCTTCTCATTGAGTCAGAGCTGAAACAGGGAGATACAAATACAGTCTCTGACTTTGTCTTCAGCTACCTAACTACAACTGTATGTCTCATTGTAAGAATGTAATGAATGTAAGAATCGGGGCTGACTGGATTGGGAGTTATGCCAGTTTATTGAAGCCCTATCTTTCTGCTAAGGCATTCTGATTGTGTGGGGTTTGAGGGTAGAAGCAGACACTCTGTTGTTATGTATTAAAAATGCCACTTGGAAGACAGATTTTGACTCCAGAAACCTGTTGAATAAAGTTTCTGAAGTACCCCTATGTGTTTCTAGAAACAGCCTTGACATAGGAAGAGGGGTACATGTGCAATTGAAAATGATACAAAATGAAGAAATCTTCTGTTTCAGGGTCAAGAAGGCATAGAGGTGAAAGTGTGGATTTTTGCTCTGAAATACTTCCTGTGACCTGTGGTGCAGTAAAAGGGATGTTACATAAGAAGAAATTGGAACAAGGTGGGTTTCATGGTCTCATGTGCAGCTCTCATGTGAAGGAACGACAGGAAGTTATAGAATTACCCATCATTCAAGGAATTGAGGAGCCACTGTGGCTTGAGAGAAGGAGGAAGGAATCCCAAAGATTATATTTTCGCACTTTAAGAAACCATACATTTTAGATGTCTACTTCCACATGGCAGTGAGCACGGAAATGCCCAAAGAACCAAAGAAAAGTGAATCAGAAATAAAAGGCAAGAGGCTCTCAGCTTCCACCTTCATATCCTTTATTCCTTCTGGATCATAATCACACGGGCAAGGTGACTGATGTAGTGAGATGACAGAATTTAGAGTTAGAAAACCTGAGTCCCAGCCTCAGCTACGTCAACAGTTAATGATTCATCTTGACCTTGAAATACTTCATCTAAAAAATAGATGATCTGCTTCATGGTATAGCTATAAGGAATTATTTCACATAATTGATGCATAATATTTAAGTAGCTTTCCTGATGTAATTCACAAATCATACAATTCACCACTTACAGTGTATGATTCATTGTTGAGTTTTGTTTGTATATTCATAGGATTGTGAATTTACAATCTAACTTTAGAACTTTTTGTCCCCCACTAAAAAAACCCTATGTCTCTCAGTAGTCAATACCCATTTCCATGTCATCCAGTCATAAGGAAACACTAACCTTTTTTCTGCTATGTAAATTGGCATATTCATATAAATGGAATTTCATATAAATGGTAAGTATTTCAGATAATTGGAATCATATCATATGAGCCCTTTGTGACCTCTTCTTTAACTTAGCATGAGGTTTCTAAGGTTCATTCATGTAATAGCATGAATAGAACTTTATTACTTTTTATTATCAAATAATATGATAATATCTTATTTTAACTATACCTTATTTTGTTTTTCTCACATCAGTTTGGGTTATTTCCATTCTTTGGGTTTATGTATAATGCTATTTTAAAAACCTATGTGAAAGTTTTTGTTTTAATGCATGATTTTAATTATTTTGGATATATACCCAGGAGGGAAAGTATTGGTTCATATGGTAATTTTATGTTTAAGATATTGAGAAAACACTAATATAGTCTCTATAGTGTCTGCACTATTTTATATTCCCACCAATAAGTTATGAGGGCTCCAATTTCTCTCTGTTTTTGCCAACACTTATAATTGTCTGACTTTTAAATTATGGCCCTAGTAGTAGATGTGAAGTGATATCTCATCGTGGATTTGATTTGCGTTTCTCTAATGGCTAATAATGTTTAGCATATGATTATATTTTATATGTAACTTAAAATTTCCACTGAATACATGTCACAATTATTTTTATTTTCGGTTGTTCATGAATTCAGGGATGAAAAACTCACTGATCAATAATGACATTAAAGTGGATGAAGCATGTTGGAATAAAGGACACAGATGTTTCTGTGGTTCCATTCTGAGCTGCAGGGCGACCACTGAGGTCTCAGCCCATCCGGAGGTTCTGCCTCCACCTTGACCCAGGCTGTCAGAGAGACTGGCCTATTCTCTGTTCCCAAAATTCAACAGCAAATGGAAATCCTCTCATTGTTCAGAATGAGAGGATTCTTGGAGGGTTCCTTATAGGTGATTTTGGAATCCTTTTACAATTTTATTTTTATGGTAATGATAAATTTTGTTGTACAAAAGTTCAAGAAATGTGTGCCCAAAGCAAGAAATCTCTGGGGTTGGAACTTACAGGCTGGGTTTGGTGATTCTGAAGTCTGAGACAGAAGGACAGACTCTTCTGCTAGTGATCTTGAGCCCAAATTGGGTGACTCCAGATCTAGTGTGGTGGGAGGGAAGTGTCTGGGTTATGAGGACAAAAGGCCCAAGATCAACTTATCTTGGTCTTACAGGATCCAACATGAAGTGCATACAGAGTGAGGATGGAAATTGGTTCACTCCCAGAGAATTGGAAGTCAAGGGAGGCCGTGCAGGATGGAAGAACTGGAAAAACAGCCTGTACTGTGGTGGGAGAAACCTAAAATGGCTGATAGAGGTATTCCAGTGATAGGCGTTTGGTTGTGGTTTTTGTGGTTGCACCCTAAGATAAGTCACTTTTTGTTCACCAAGTATATGTAGAGTTCTAGCTAAAGCCCTAACCCCTGACTCTATGCTTATCCTAAACTCATACCTTAGTGCAAGGCAGCAGTCTTTCAGGGTAGATTTAGGATCCTGGAGGAGGGAAGCTCATCCTGGCTCAGGTGCGTGCAGACAACTTTAGGCGCTGAAAGAAAGGATACAGTGTATGGCCAAACAAGTGGTCAGAAGGCACTCCAGAGAAAGAAAGGTGTGAAAACAAGAACCATGACTAATGTGGCTCCATGGATTGTGTGTAACATGGCCTTACCTATCCATTTGTGGAGGGAATTCATGCCGGGCTAAGGAATTTAAACTCATAGCATATACAATGCAGGACCTGAGGTGTGAAACGACATGTTTAAAAAAACAGTATCTCAGACAACATGGGCCCTGGAAAAGGCTTCATTGTTTTTAAGCCCAAGAAGCCTTAATCAACCTACAATGCTCAACTCCAGTGTCACCCCTCTTTTAATATTCCCTGACTGACCTGCCATGTCATCCCTTCCTTGGGCCCTCTGACCCCACTATTAAGGCCCTTCTCACACTATTTAATACTTATCATTCCATGAATTCTCTTTATGTCTCTAGACCCCTCTAGAGTTTTTACATCTTGTGTATCCAACATTTCCAGAATGTCTGACAGCCTGTAGGTGTGGGATACATTTGTATTCGTTCAATAGCCCTGATGTGAGGATGCAATTTTGAATGGATCTTGTGGGAATAGAAAGGAGATAAAAAGAATCAAAGGGATTGTGAAGGAAAACCTCTTAAAACATAGGGGAAAGGAACAAGATCAAGGAAGAAGGTTTTAAAGGTGATTTTTCTGGGTAATGGAATTTTAGAAGAACAGGTGAGGAGAGGGGGATGGTGTATCATTTAGATACCTTGGTCTTAACTGACAGTGGGATATCAAGCTAGAAATATTTGGGCGGAGGTTGAAAATGGCAGACTCCACAAACCAGACCCACAGGCTAATCATATACTTGGATCTTTTTATTTTTCAGAAAGGATTTCTAAATAATCCCCCAATAATATACAAAGGGAGAAAAAAGGTAATGATTATATAATTTTCTATAAATTCTCATTTCATAACTGATTTTACATATGCAACATGGTATTTTATTGTTATAATTAAGTATCCTTTAATTTTTGCATGCACCTTCAGGTTCCTACATTGGACATTATATTTTATACAAGGTTTTGTTTGAATTGCAAATCATTTGAGATGGAGATGATAAAAAGTTATCAAAATAGATCTCATAGATGAGTGTTAGCCATAGATGTTGCTATAAGGGTGTCAAAGTTATAAAGCCAATCATATTTGTGAAATACATAAATGCATTTAATAATGAAGTCACAGGGTCACCTTCAACTCAAGGTTAGATTTTTAAAAGTTAAGGTTACTATTTTCTAACTATATTAAAATCTGATGGTGCAAAAGTTTGCTCACCATCATCCCTATGGCCCCTAGTCTAGTAGTGTGTCTTGGAACATCTCCCCAAAACATATACACACACTATGAATAATTATAAAGGCAGTGTTTATTAAAATACATTTTCTGTTCAAAATTGAGCTCTCAGCTATTAAAGTGTGTATACATTATTATGGGATACACTGCCATACACTATTTCATGAGATAGGCAACTAAAAGCCCATTTCTTTTCTAATCCTTTACATCTTCCTCCACCTTCCAATAAAACATGCACAGAGACATTCAGAATTATTTTTCAGGGGGACATTATTTGCCCTTTGTGAGGAGAATGCTTTTGGGGAAGAAGCTTTTGAGAGATCGATGAATATAGGAGGCCTGACCTGGAAAATTGTGTACTTTGATGTTAACAAACAAATACATAATGCACAGTTCAGATTCAGGACAAAGTGATGGCTTTTCCAAGATTGGGTATGGATGAGAACTTGAGGTAGAGGGGGAGAAAAGAAATGCCATTCTTTTATACTTCTGGTAGAAATGGCCATCCAAGACATTCTTGAATCCTAAAATAGGTCAACTATAGCTGGCCAATGAGATTTATCTTTCACTGAGGATGTGAGATCCAAGCCTTTATATTGTCTGATGATTTGAATGGTTTAAACTGTCAGGCTGTGGGACATTTTATTCATTTAATTTCCTCTTTGTAAACTTACTAGACTTATTTAGTGAATCTAACGAAAGACGAGCATCTGTGCTATTCCTAAGGTGTCAAGATTTATTCAAGTAGAGCACCCAAGTGAGCTGTCAACGTCCTTTCACTAGGCTCTACCCTCATTTATGAGTCAAACACTTTTTAGTAACAAACTGCAGTTGCCTGTGTGTTTTGTCTCTCTTTGATCAAAAATAGAAGCTCCCCAAATTGGCAGATCTCACGACCAGTAACTACTGCTGTGGGTTCTCTGTAAACTCTCTTGCTGATGGAGCCAATTGGTTTCTGGAAACATCAGTGTCACTCTTAGTACCACAGGAAAGCTTCCCTGGTGCCTGAAGAAGGCCTCTAATATATTTTGGTGGCAATATTTTGTGAAATAATATACTCCTCAAGAAGAATCATTTATTGTATGCTAATGTTTATTTAGGAGAGAGCAAGTAATCTATTTTCTAAGTAAAATAATACTTATCCATTCACTTCTTTAACATAAAATTGTCAAGAGCATACTAAATACCCACTAGCCATTATAGAAGATTTAAACAATAACCTTGACCTCAAGGATTGTTTCAACTCATTGTCTAATATGTAACTATAACTTCTAATATGGAACAATAACTTCCATATTAGACAATATAGAAGGCATCTAAGCCACACAGATTTGGGCAATGACATGGCCACCTCTCAGTGGATCACAATTTTCTGTGACCTGTATGCCCTGGGCTGGAGATAGAGTCTGAGGCTACCTGAATCCAGAAGGGAAGGACATCAAGTAATTCCAATGAATATGCATAAGCAATGGAAGTCTGGTAGTCAGTTATCTCTGAACTGTCATCAGCTAACATCTTGGGATTTGAATGGAGAGAAGAGAGTGACCTTCAGAAGAAGAGCTGCAACACAGTGGCCCTTGAGCACATTTTTTTTCTTTAAAGCTACACCCTAGAAAAGTTTCAAAGGATGGTGGAATTCTTTTTTGGGACATTTGCATGGATTCCAGGAATCTGGGCTCTGAGGTTGTTGGAGGCTGTTAGCATAATACTTTCATTATAGCTACTGTGGTGGGTTACTTATTAATATGGAGTAGAAGGCCTGAGGGCCTCTCAATGTAGGAGAACCAGAAGAGCTCTTCCAACTTCACCTGTGGAAACAAGCCCCAGATCACTTCCATAATTTCACCACAGCCCACCTTGGGTCTGAGAGCCAGAGGATGTAACTAGATTGGGCCAAATGGTGGTACTTTGGCACATTTATTCTCCTTGTAGATGTATTTATGAAATAATAGATATATTGTGAATTGAATTCCTCAAAAGATGGTTGTTTAAATAAGTTATGGATGCAAACATCACATTCAGCATTGTCACACAATCTTTCTCTTTTTGTAGCGGAGAATTTCGCAGTCTCATGACAATACCTTAGTTGACCCATATGTAAGTACTAACTCATACCTGTAACCTTCGAATAATCTTGACCTTTTCCCTTGGTAAATTATCTCTGCCACTACTGCCTTTCCTTGAAGCATGCTCATAAACAGTTGGAACACATCCCTCTGTGTGATGTGCAGAGAACAGCAAATGTATTATTCATACCAGGTAGATGGTTCTGGAGTTGAGTGTCTCAGTATGAAAGCATTCTTTTATTTTGTTTGGAGAAAACTTTGTTTTCTTATTAGCATGGGAGTTAGACCTCTAGAGCACTGGAGAAGGGATTTTAAGTGGAAATGGGCAGGGTTGGCCTGCAGATTAAGGGTAGGGAGCAAATTTGAGATAGTAGCATTTTAAAGAAGGCGAGGGAAAGGGAAAAGTCACAAATATGCACTCCATGGTGCAGGCAGAACTAAGATGGTTTCATGCATCAGACAGAAGGGACAGGTCAGGCAAAGCTCGTGAGTTCAAGGTGTGCATCCTGTCATGAGTCCTGCAGAAAAATGTACTCAGGGCAAGTGGGTCCTTTAAAGGCCCTGCATCCAACCTCAAGGGAATCATTAAAGTACTGAGCTGGTGTTTAGGAATAAAACCATCATCACTTAATGAATCACTGGCATTTTTACTCAAACTGATATCATGTGCCAACCTGCTTTAAAGTCTGCAAAATTGTAGAAGATTCTGATCCCTAAGATAACACATACATTGATTTCTGTCATTTCATCAAGATGGGTATTTTAAGCATGCATGCCCTTGCACAACTCCAGTGGGCAGCACTCCACAAGATACGATGCAGTAATATTGAGATATGACATTCAACAGAGGAGGGATAGTCAAATAGATTTACATACACTTTACCTTCAAAGCAATACTCCAACAAGATTTAGATTTTATTCACATTGATTTTTATCCTTGGCCAACTGAGGGAGTATTCAATCATGTCAACAGCTCTGGAGCCCAGTGTTTGTGTGGCTTGGTTGGGGTGGATGAAGACACAGAGGGCCAGGCCACACTGGTCAGATCCAAAGGAGAGGAAAAGAGTACCCTCACCCTGTTAATATCTTTCATGGAATATACATTACAGGCCACTTCAGTATTGATTTAAAATCTCCCCCTGGCTTAGTAACTAGAATCTGCTCAGGCTAACTTTCTAGGCTGCACACTGGAATCATTAGAAGACCTGGATTTCCCCCAAAGGAAATCTGATTTAATTAATCTGTGCTATGAGTTGGTCCTTAGGATTAAATTCCAGATGATTCAGGCACACAAAATTATCCATTTTATGACTCAAAGGAGAATACCAATGCTTTGCCCCACCCAGACCTAGTGATTCATAATCTCTGGGGCCTTCACTTTTGGAGAATGATGCTGGTAATCTGTGAGTGTCTGTCTAGATAAGAAGAAAAATGGTCCAGGCCTGCCTGCTCGACCATTTCAGTGTCAGGACCCCCACTCACTTCAGAACATTTAATGGGAGCTCTTAGCAAGATATTCCTTGGGGCTAGCACTTCCTCACATATGGCTTTTTGTTTTTATGCTAAACGATTTTCTTTGGCCTGTTTTGACACCATGTGTGTTTTTCATGAGTGTCTGCTGTTAGCATTACAAATGAATATTAATTTTCTGAAGTAAAAATTTTCTGGATTTAATTTACTTACAGGATGTTTTTCCTTACATGATATTACCTTACTACCCCCACTTTTTTTTTTATTAATGGAGGCTTTTGTAAATTTTATAACACAGTCTTGATAACTTTAAATTTTAATTTTGTACACAAAAATATGAGTGTTTTAGGTTCATTTAATGTTCAGCAATTTTACCATGAGATGAACTACCAATAGAAATTTTAGTTAATCCTTTAGGAATAGTTATTTGTCCAGTACAATTAAATTTTCTTGAATATTCACTTCTTTCAATTAATCAATTTATATTAATCTAAAAACTTGATTACTATTTTACTGTCAAATGTAATGCTCTATCATAATCTTAGTTTACTTTGTAAACATTAGTGGAAAGGATTATTTGCATTCTTAAGTAGGCCCTGAGAATTTCTTGTGCTAGGCTGGGTTTAGATATAGAGCAGCTGCTGCCACCAAGTTTCTGTCTGTTACCTGGGTCCCCATCTGAGCTGGGCCAAGTCTCTGTTACCTGGGTCCTGATCTGGGCTGAGCATGAGAAGTGAAGCAGCTATGGGGGCAGGAGACCTCACTTAGAAGGGGTGAGGGTTCAGGTCCCTGCAAGTTGTGGGGGTGAATGTCTATACCCCACCTCTATAGACCCCACATGTTCTCTCCTGATGGTCCCTCTGTGACTGTGCCTATCTTTGATTCTTCCTTCCCTGAGGAATCTTACTTGTCTCTGGCTATCCAGTCATCCTCTGGTGCCAAGCAGGATGATGTGAGGTTCATTTCTGTTTCCTTGGTAGCCTATGCCCCCTTGGCCCCTGCGCCAGGCACCTGCCTTGGAATCCCCTCACCTACTGGCAGGGCCCCAGCATTGATTACATATCTCAGGAACATAGGTATACTCTTCAGGGCGGGCACAGCTCACACCATTGGGCCAGGGACAGATCCATGGTATCAGGCACCACGAGGCTTCAACCTCAGCATGAACAGAAAGCTCAGGTAACAGATGAGGGTAATTGGATTGTATATATGGCCATTTTTAAAAACAAGAGAAATGGTCATGATCCCAAGTCAGCCAACACAAGTATTTTTACCCAAAAGCCTAGAAAACAACTCAAAATAACTGTGAATTAGTGTCTTTTCATCTTTGATTATTTCCAGTACTTAGAATTTTTCCATCTTATCAAATTCTCAATACATTTTTCTTTCCTATTGCCTACCCAATATATTATGTCATTGTGGTGTAGGCCAGTGGTCTGCAAACTCCTTAGTCAACAGAGCTGCAATTTGCTGACCACTGGTATAGGCAAATAGACTTAATAATATTTCAGGAACATGTTTTATATGCATGGCAATGAAATTATTCAAATCCCATGAATCATCCACTTCTTTTGTTGTTGCCTGTGTTTCTGTATTAGAATCTCTGTTTTTATATGAAAAACATTTTTGGTCTGGCATTGAGATCTTTCTTCCTGACCCATTGCAGATTACAGTCCTTTCTTCTGAAACTGCCACTCTACACTGTTCCTTCACAACATAGGGAAAAGCACATAAGGGTCTGTACAGACTCACACTAAGGCAATGAATGCTAGATACACACAGTGCTGGTCTTCAGGGTGTCACTGGAGATCTGAATATTGTTTTACTTTCTAGCCAGGAAATTCAAACGTATGTGAGGTCTGCCGGTATGGAGGAAAGCTATTCTGCTGTGATACTTGTTCAAGGTCCTTTCATGAGGACTGTCATCTCCCGCCTGTGGACATTGAGAGGTTTGTGAGATACAGCCCCATCGCCTTTTAGCAACCCTTCCTCCTGCCATGCACAATCCCCCAGCATAGTTCCTCCTTGTGTTCAGATGGAGAAAGAGCAGGATCAGAGGTACAGGATCCAGCATTATGATCCTGGGAACTGTTTAAACATGCTGTCAACTGGAGGTTAATATTCCCCTCTCTTTTCTTGGAGGCTGAGGCTGGTGGCTGGGTGCTTTTCCTAAATACTGCTAATTGTCCTTACCCGAACTTTCCCAGCATGAAATATTGTCTATGGGAGTGGAAATGCCAGCTGTTTGTGTTCTGTGCTTATTTTGTTATAGAAAAATCAGGAAACATGGACAGGTTCCCTCACTTCACCACATTTGCATGATGAAGGCCTCAGGTCCCCTTGGGTTAAGGCCTGGTCTCTAACATTTGGGTTTGGTGGGCAGAGCTCTTTGTGCTTCCAGAAACTCAGATGTGGAAAGAGAGCTCACCACTCACCCTGACACTACACTCCACCTACTTACCTTCTGCTGTTACCCTTGATGGGAGAAAGGGTATTGGCTCAGACCATACCTAGGGGCTCTGGGAGTATCCCTTCATGTGCTGGGTGTGTCCATTGGTCACTCCTGAAAGGCAGAACAGTGGCAGCCATAGGAATGGTGGCTGTTTCTGAGGTCTTGCCTTTTTCCCTTTTGCCTGACCTCTCAGGAACCCGTGGAGTTGCATCTTCTGCAGGATGAAGGAGTATTCAGGAAGTCAGCAGTGTCTCAGAGAATCTGAGGTCCTGGTGAGGCAAATGGGGCCTGAGGAGCAGCTGGTGAGTCAGATTTCAACCCCACAACTTTTTCTTTTTGCTCACATGTTTTGAGAAGTTAAGAGTCATTAGGTAATGGTGGGGTGCCAAAGGGTGTCTGCTCTTTTGACTGTGCCTCTCACCAGAACTTGTTTGCAGAAAAATGATTTAGCCATTGCATGATTCTTGTAGAGCAATAGTTGTTTGAGGAAACTTCCAGAAGATACTTAAGTAATCTTATAACCATTGTTTTGAACTCTGTATCTAGTAGTATGCTTGCTTCCATTTCATTTAGTTCTTTTTTTTTCCTCTTGGAGATTTCTTTGTTCTTTTATTTGTGACATGTCTCTTTGTGTCTACATTTTGGATGCTTCCCTATGCTTGTTTCTATGAATTAGGTAGAGTTGCTATGTCTCCTGGAATTGGTAAAGTGGCCTTTTATAGTAGGTTTCCTGCAGGACCCAGTGGCTCAGCCTCCCCAGTCACCTGAGCTGGGCACTCTAGGTGCATCCATGTGTGGGCTATGTGCACAATCTTGCTATAGTTGAGTCTTGATTGCTGTTGACATCACAAGGAGGAGTTGACTTCCAGGCCAATTGGCTGCGAGGACCAGCTCTGCCTATAGTGGAAGAGCTGCTGTGCAGGAGATAACCCCTATAGAGCAGGACTTTCTTCAGTGGGAGTTTACTGAGTTTACCCCTCAAATGTGTTGCTCATGGATATGTAAAGTTGTAATCTAACCTGTTAAAAGGTGTCTTCTGGGTACACTGGCTCTAGGTCCTCCCGGGAGGTGTAAAGTTAGCCACTGCCTATGGCCACCTATCAGGAACTTCAGAGTAACGTGCAGATGGCTGCTGCTTATGTTGTGCTTGGAAATGCCCAGAAAAAAACAAGTTTTCTAGGGTCTCTTATGATAGGTATGGGGCATACTGATGCCAGTGCTGTTTTTTTTTAAAAGTAAATTTTAGAAAAATCTGAAGCCTAATCCAAGAAAGGCCATTCATATGGAAAAGCTTCTGCAAATAACTTCAGTGGGGCTACAAATTAAATGGGGCAGGGTCTTAGGAATCAACAGGGTGGAGCAAACAATATGAACCAGGTTTATGGATAATCAGATTTGGCTTCCCAGCAGTTCTTCAATGCGGGAGGTCTCAGCATAGGAACAATGAGCCCTGTAAGCACCCCTGTTTGGGAGAAAGCTGCCCCCAAGTTCTTGTTCCAGTATCAGACAAATTGGTCCTTCCCATATGTCCTTGATACTAGAGCTTAAAAGGAATGAGTCCAAGTAAGTTCACACCCTGGTTCTTTAAGAGGAACTGCCTGAGTAGCCTCTGTGTTACTCAGCCATAATCCCCAGTTGTTTTTACAGCCTCAATTAGAATCCTGGTGTAGGGCTGGCACCCCTTGCTCCTCCCAGAACACCTCTGCTACTGAGATATTTCTCCTGATGAAAAACACATGCCACATATAGGTGTTGGGCCAGCCAGTTCTGTGCTTCTACCCCTCTTATCAGTCTAAATGTGCTTCCTTCTTTACTTCTCCAGTTGCAGGAGTTCCATTCAGCCAGCTTTAAGTGGTTCTGAATAATGGTTGTTCTGTATCATAGTTGTAATTTTGATGAAATTGTGGGAGGTGGCGGGTATCAGAGTTTACCTATGCTGCCATCTTGGTTGTCTATCTCCAAGCTGCTTTTTATTCATATCTTCCTTCTTTTATAGAAATGTGAGTTCCTCCTCTTGAAAGTCTATTGCGATTCAGAGAGCACGTTTTTTTCGAAGATTCCATATTATTATTATGTAAGTAACAACAACAAAAAACCATGATTACAGGCTGCCCTAGTGTTACCTGACCTTGACGTGGGCTCTTGTGCGATTTGTGATATGAAGCCCACAGGAGGGATAGTGTGAGCTGCCATTATCTTTACCTGGTATTTCTGCTGGACTTTAAGGGAATCCACAGAAAGCAGATATTGAATTGTGTCAGTAATTGTCTCAATGATATTTCCCCCCACTAGATTAAAGAGACTTCTCAACATCTAAAGGAACCCATGTGGTTGGACAAGATCAAGAAGAGGCTCAATAAGCTTGGTTATCCCCAAGTGGAAGGGTTTGTGAAGGACATGCGCCTCATCTTTCAGAACCACAGGGCATCTTACAAGGTAAGAGGCTCTCCCTGCTTCCATTTCCTTTTTTTTTTTGAGTCGAGTCACTCTGCCCTCATTTCCTGGTGCTGGGAAATTTTAGAATTTCCCTCACCTTTAATGATGAACGTATATAAGCAAGGGTTCAGGAATTTAGTGGTTTTTAAATTGAGGATTTAAGCTCTTCAGGGAGAGTAACAATGAGTCAGGAGGTATCCTTGGAACCAGACTGCAGGTCCCTGAGAGTTCATCCTCGTCAGAAAAGGCAACAGTGAGAAGAGTCTTTTCATCCTTGTTCCAAACCCAAGAAGAAGATTGAGTCTTAAAGTCATGTTGTTCTTATCTCTCTCAAATATACTCAATCAAACCTCTCAGAAATCTCAAATTCCAAAGTGCTTTACATATGAATGGACTACATAGTTAACAGGGATCACCAAAGGGGAATAGAAGTGACAATATGAAAAGAAGATTGTTCTTAGACATCTGTAATATTTGATTGTTACAAAGAACATGGATTATTCGACAACCCAAACTAATAAGTGAGAGTCCCCACATATGGTCATGATTTCCCATTTCTGTCTAGTTAACAAGAATTAATTATGCACTTAGGACACAGAATTTACTCCTAGCCACAAGAAGTTTTCATTTCAACCTGCATAATGTAACTTAGGTGTTTAAGAAAGTTATTTTTGAATGCAATGTTTCTAAACATTGGTAATGAGTGGCATTATTTTTGTTGTTATTTATCTTTCTTTCCAGTACAATAACTTTGGCCTAATGGGACTCAGACTGGAGGCAGAATTTGAGAAGAATTTCAAGGAAGTGTTTGCTATTCAGGAAACAAATGAGAGCAGTTCACTTGTGTAGTGGGTACTTTTGGGACCCTGGAAAAACCCTCATCCTGTAAGTGCTATTCCATCTCTCCCTAGAGTAATATTACATTGAGGCCAATCAGCCTTGCATGGAGATTATATTGGTGGAAATGGAGTTCCTGAAGTGCCATGAGGAAAAGAATTTCCTGAGGCCCTTTGGGAGGATGGGGTTACATGGAAAGCTTTTTTGATGATGTAAAATTAAGGGAATTTCCCTCTAAGGTCCCATCTTCATTTGTCTCACCATGCAGGAAGTCCAATATTGCCTTCAATATGGCTAGAATTAAGGCCAGTGCCCATAATTTCTGCTCCATATTAAACTGCAGGCTAGTCCATGCCAGCATCTGGCTAGCTTAGCTTGTGTTCTCAGCTTCAATCCAGGGGTCTTCATGGCCCATCACCATGTGGCTGCTTAAGGCCACATGGCTATGGAGAGAAAACAGACCATTGTACGGGCAAGTGTGGGATATGGAGCAAGAGAGAACCAGAGTGAACAAGAGAGGAGGAACTGTCTGGGGATTTTACCATTCCAAGATTTTGTGCACTTGCTGTGGCTTCACCCTTCCAGGCAATGATATTTTTCCTTGGCTAGATGGCAGGCAAGCACTTTCCCTACATCACCCTGACTTCACTGCCCATGCACCCATCTCCCACATTGTTCTATCCATTCCTCCAGTATTCTGCAGGGAATGGACTGGTTGTTTCTGGGGAGCATGAAGGTATAGCTTCCTAGTGAAGCTGCCCAGATAACCATGCTCTCTTCCTATTATTAATATTGACAAAGTAGCTAATTGCAACAATGACAATTACACCTCCTTGGCCTTGGTCTAGCTTCAATGAGTGGCATAATTCATGCTCCCCACTGGGATTAGGTTAGAGCTAGTCTAAGCTTTGATCACATCCTTGCTTAGCTTTCCCATCAGACAATCCTGTTTCCCTCTCCACTTCTCCATCTGCGAGAATCATCATCATAAACCATTTACTTAAGGTTCTTCAACTCAGATTCTGCTTCTATGGAAGTTAACATAATAGCCCTAGGAAGAAGGCCCTAAAATTGGGGTTTATGAGTTGGATTATAGGCAGAGGATAACAGGAATAATATTGATAGTTTTTATAATAGTGTCATTGACAAAACTTTTATCTATAGGAAAATGAATGATATAGAGGGGAGAAGGTATGCCAGCTGGTACAGGTCTCTGGCATTTATAATAATAACTATAAGAAGGACTTAAATGTAAGACAGGAAACCTCATAAAAATCCTATAAGATTCCATAGGCAGCAAAATAACAGACATATGTCATAACAATATCTTTACAGACACAGCTCCTAGGGCAACAGAGACTAAGGAGCAAATAAACAAATGGGACTGCATCAAAATAAAAAGCTTCTGCACAGCAAACAAACCATCAACAAAAAAAGAAGAAAGCCTACTGCATGGGAGAACATATTTGCCAACAATATTTCAGATAAGGGTTTCATCTCCAAAATTTACAGAGAACTTATACAAATTAACAAAAGCCACATAAACTATTCAATCAAAAAATGGGCAAAGGATCTAAATAGACACTTTGAAAGAGGACATACAGAAGAACCAGAGACATGAAAAACATGCTCAAAGTCACTTATCATCCAAGAGATGCAAATCAAAACAACCATGTGGTATCATCTCACACTTGTCAGAATGGCTGTCATCAACAGCTCAACAAACAAGTGCTGATGAGGATGTGGAGAAAAAGGAACCCTCCTGCTGGTGGGAATGCAGCCTGGTGCAGCCACTGTGGAAGACAGTATGGAGTTTCCTCAAAAAGTTAAAAATGGAACTCCCATTTGACCCAGTAATCCCACTTCTAGGATCTATCTCAAGAGACCAGAAATACCACTCAGAAAGGATATAAGCATCCCTATCTTCAAAGCAGCACAAATTACAATAGCTAAGATTTGGAAACAGCCTAAGTGCTCATCAGCAGATGAGTATGTGCAGGAGGAAGCCAACTGATGATTCTCTCCCATCATTGATGTTTATACATCTTTATCTCCCTTTTCTTCTGAAATCAATAAAAACCCTAAAAAGAAAAGAACTGTGGATTTTGGTATCTATTGCTAAGTGAGATAAATGTATTGAAAAGAGTACATGATAGGCTTAAATCTATTAGTCACCACCTAAAACAAAGATCCTCATACACATGCAATGGGAGGCAATAGTTCTAGGCCTGAAACAGGCTTTAATTTTAAGAATGACAGAACTTCACAGAAGACTGAATTCTAAGCCCAGCTGGGCCTCTTTTCCAGTCAGGGCCCTGATATAGGAGTGAAGCCCTGAAACTCAAAATGGGGATTTCTAAGATGTTGTACATGAGAGCTCCAAATTCCAGGTACCTCAGAACCCACTCAGATGCAAAAAGTCCCCCGCTCTTTGTTGTAAGACAGACCTCTACTCAGCCTCCCTTCTTGCTTGAATAGAGAATATGCAGAGTCCTCACAACATGATCCAATAGGCACGACCTGGGTGGGACAGCTAGGAGAGGAGAGGGTTTCTATTCCTTTTTTTTAAAAAAATTAAATTTATTGGGGTAACATTGGTTAACATGAACACATAGGTTTCAGGTGTGGGTTTCTATGTCATAAATCTTTATCTTGTACCATGTCCTCACCACCCAAAGTCAAATCTTCTGTCAGTCCCCTCTGCCTTGTATGAATTTCGTGCACTGGGCCTCTAGTTTTAAATAATGTTATAATGAACATTTTTTTTGAGTTAGTGTTTTCATTTTTGAAAAACAAAAACAAAAAACAAAAACAAGTGTGTTTCTGGATCATAGGGTAGTTTTAATTTTTGGAAGATATGCCATACTCTTTTTCATAGTGTCTGCATCAATTTACATTTCCACTACAGTGAACAATGATTCTGTTTCCTTCACTTTCTCATCTATATATTTTTTTGTTTGTTTTTTTGTCTTTCTGATAATAGCCGTTGTAACAGGTACTTCTTTTAGAATGTTTTTAGTAGCAGCTGGAGTTCAAAACATACAATTTTTGTCACTTCACCTGTAGCTCAGGCACCCTATAATAGTGTTTTCAATTACTGCTTTTCATCCCTTGTGACATTGCTGTCATTTGTTGGACTTATCTATGTGCTATAATCATCACCTTTTTCAATCAGAGACATCTAGGTTCTCTGTCTGCTGCTGGGCTGCCATCTTAGATTTCTCTTTAATGGCTTCAAGGTTGAATTCATTGCCTTCTTATTTTCACATCTTTTTCACTTCAGTTTGCTTTTCTGTTTTTCTGCAATTCATCCTATTGTATTTTTTAAGAGTGAGAGTGTACTGCACAATATTCTACATGAAATAAATAAGCAAATAAAGAAACTAGAATCATATTAGATGACAGAGAAGTTTTGCAGGGTACTAATGTATAATGATGCAGAAAAGCAGTGTATGATACAGAGAAAGCAAGTAATGTAATATAATATAATGAAAAAATCTTGCAAGATATGGGTAGGTTACAGTTTTAGGTAGAGGGAATTATGTGCTTAGGGCAATTTAGGGAAGGAGACATACAAGTTTATTAAAATGGATTATGCAAGACGGTTGGGACAGTGACATGGATGAAACAAGCAAAATATAAAAATAAAATAGTGATTGCATAAAACTTTAAGAACACAAATTTCCATTTTAAAAATTGTATATCTGTATTAGAAACTATGTAAAGAAAATAAATAAATGTTTAGGAAAATATCCAAAATGGATGTTTGTAAAGTAAAATTTATTCTTTTTGCATATCTGAGGTTATCCTGATTCACTCTGAGGATTGAAAGTCTAGCTCTACAGTCACTGTTACTGAACAGATGTCTCAAGCTATTCTTGTCATCAGTACCCATTAGGTAATCAGGTTTTTAATTGCTCTGGAAGCTTTTAAATTCTTATCTTTGTTCTTTAGGTGTTGTCATTTTTAAAATGATTTATCTTGGCTTGCTACTGTTAAAATGCATTTTTTCTAAATACCCTATTGTACACTTTCAGAGTCATCTCATTTTCCTCTGTGGTATCACCCCTTAAAGAATTCTCTTGATATATTCCTCCTCTGACTTTTCCTTGCACAGTTTTTAAAAGTCCAATTAGGTGGACATTATAACATCAAAGTGAATCCTAACCCTCTTATATTTTCTCTCAAATTTATTATTTTTCCATTTTAGCATGTTTACTTAATTTTCCAGGAAATCTCCTGTACAACCATTTTAGTAAATATCCAAAACTTAACAAATATCTAACTACTATCTATCTCTTTCTCTGTAAACATTTTCTTTTCTTTTCTTTTTTTTGCTTTTGGGTGTAAAATATGTATTCTATATCTCTCTAAATAAAGAATAATTAAAGTTTCTAAAAGCATTCTCTTATTTTCAACAATATCCTTATCTCTCCTGAGGTAACCCTTTTAATATTATCCTTTCTTTCATTTATTGGAGAATATCCTCAAATTACTGTTGAACTGTAGCCATAGTTAAGAGAAGACTCTAAAGATCAATAAGTATCAACTGAATATTAAAGTATAAAGATGAAAAACCATATGAATAGCTCAGTAGATGCAATTTATAATTATCAATATCTCTTTATTATAAAACTCTCAGTGAACTATAAATAAACTGAATTTCCCTGCAAAAACATAGGAGCAAATATAATTACTAGTGGCCCAGTGCACGAAATTCATGCACAGGGAATGGGGGTGTCCCTCAGCCCGACCTGCACCCTCTCCAATCTGCAACCCCTTGGGGGATGTCTGACTGCTTGTTTAGGCCCACAGGGATCAGGCCTAAACCAGCAGTTGGACATCCCTCTCGCAATCCAGGACTACTGGCTCCTAACCACTTGCCTGCCGGCCTGATTGCCCCTAACCACTCTGCCTGCCAGTCTAATCTCTCCCTAATGCCCTCCCTTCCAGTCTGATCACCTCTAACTGCCCCTCCCCCCTTGCTGGCTTGATCACCCCCAACTACCCGCCTTGCTGCTCTGATTGCCCCCAACTGCCCCCCACCTTGCTGGCCTGCTTACTTCCAACTGCCCTCCCCTGCCAACCTGATTGCCCCTAACAGCCTCTGCCTCAGCCCTGCCACCATGGCTTTATCTAGAAGGTCTCCCAGTCTAATTAGCATATTACCTTTTTATTAGTGTAGATTTCTATTAATACCTGCCTGCCATGTCACTCCTCTGTTCCTTCTGGCACCCAAATAAGCACAACTTGATGCCGGGTCTTCATTTAATGTAGCTAATTTGAGAGACAGGTAAGCCTGGGCATGTAAGATCCAGTTACTGAGCACTGATTTGTAAGCACTGGGACTGTGCTGGTGATGTTACACACATCACCTTATTTCATCTTCACAGTATCTTTCCAGTAGCAATGGCATGTTGCCTGTTTACTGATCTGGAATCAGAGGTTTAGAGAGGTTCAGTAACTCTGCAAGGAAATTAGTCTACCCAGAATTGAAACTCAGTTTTTGTCTAACTCCCGAACCATTGCTTTTGCTTCTGTGCAACATTGCTTCCCCTGTAACTTGGCCTATTTCAGAATTCAATTTATCTTGGAATAAGCAGTTTACTCTCCTAGGTGTTATGACCTATTTTCTTGCCAGGTAAATAATTTAAGACTGTGTGTGTTTTTAATTGTTTGTCTACATGTTGTTGCTACTGTTATTTAAAACAAATAAACAATAACAAAAGTCAAATAGCCAGGAAGCCAGCCTGCACATAAGAAAAAAAAGAGAAAAGGTAGCTGTGATAAGTGAGTCATCTCTTCACCTGGTGTCATATCTCCTCTTGGGCATATGCCTTGGAGCATTGGGGCCTCCGGGTGCTTTTTATTGCCTTAATTGTTTAGCTCAATAACTGTTCCCTTGTGCTTTCGCAGTAATGTGCATCTCTTTAATAGGAAGGGATGAACATTGTATAGTCTTGAGGTCATGTAATGAAATTCTGATTCAAAAAACCACATGAACGTCAATATTGACTGGAACTGGTTGATAACCAAATAGTTGTTCCATTCTTTACTTTTCTTTTTTGTTTTTTACAAATGTGAAAATTGAGGTCCTGACCCCGTGCTGGGCCCAGGGCTGTGGCGATCTGGACCACCGCTGCTGCCCTAGGCTTGCCAGGGCTGGGCTTTGGCAGGGGTCCAGACCCCATGCTGGGCCTGGGGCTGCCACAATTGGGACCGCCCTATGCTTTCTAGGGCCAGGCTTCAGCAGGGGTCTGGACCCCCTGCTGGGCCTGGGGCTGCTGATGGGGATCACAGCTACTGCCCCAGGCTAGCCAGGGCCAGGCTTTGGGTCCAGTCGCCATTTTGCTTGGGGGTTAATTTGCATATTTCTCCTATTGGCTGGTAGTGTAGCGAAGGTATGGTCAATTTGCATGTTTCTCTTTTATTAGATAGGATGATACTGAATGCTTTTTCTCTGAGATTGGAAACAAGACAAGAAAGTTCATGTTTACCACTACTTTTCAACATTATATTTAAAATCCTAATTGCTATAAAAAGACAAAAAATAAATAAATGTTGGAAAAGAATAAGTAAGAGTTATTTGCTAATGACATGAATATTTTCTACAAAATCCCAAAGGAATCTACAATACTTTATTAGAAATATTAAATGAATTTAGGAAAGTTGTGAATACATAGTTGATACTTTTCAAAACCAATTCCAAACCCATATAATAAAAACGCGCAATTTAAAAAGCAATACCATTTAAAGTAACATAAAATAATCAGAAGTAAGTTTCATAAAAATGTGCATGACTTCTATACTGAAAACTATAAATATTGTTAGGCAATTAAAGAAAACCATAAATGGAGAGTTATACCATGTTAAAGGATTGGAAATTCAGTATTAACATATCAGTTCTCAAAAAAATTATCTATATGCTCAATGTAAATCTAATAACAACTAAAAAAAACTTTTAAGTAGAAATTGGCCAACTGATTATGAAAGATATGTGGACAACCAAAGGACCTAGAAAGCCCAAGGCAATATTTGATAGTTGATTTTAAGACTTTTTCCAACTATAGTACTCAAGCCAATATGCTATTGGCATAAGAATAGACAAAGAAATCAATGGTATAGAATAGAATACCCCCAAATATATGTATGCTTATATTGTAAATTGCTTTTGGAATATTTTTATTAACTTAGTATAGGCAAATATTTCTTAGATAATACATTAAATTCATTAATCACAAAGAAAAATACCTGATGATAATCCTTAATCAAAATTAAAGTTTCTCATCAAAGGATATGGTGAAAAAGTAAATGCAGGCCACAGTCTGAAAAATATTCATTTATACATCAGTCAAAACTTTGTTTTGTTTAACGAAGTCTTATATATCAATAAGTAAAAGATAACCCAAGTACATATATAGGCAATCGGTCAATGAAATCTTCACAAAAGAAGACGTATTACCAATGACTTTCCAAGCATATGAAACTGTGAAAACATCACTAATCATTAAAAAAATAAAAATTAATACTGAACCACATGTATTAGTATGGCTACTTTCACAAACTTTGAAAAACTATTTGGCTTGTTCTAAAATAGTTAAACATATTCCTGCACAATCACCCAGAAATTTCTCTTCTGGTTATTTATACAAAAGTTATAAAATCATTATGCTACCAAAGAGCTTTACAAGGCAGCAGCTTTATTCATAATAGTCCCAATCTAGAACAAACCCAAATGTCCATCCATAAGAAAACAAATAAGTTGTGGTAGATATACACAATGAAACACCACTCAGCAATAAAAAGAACAAACTTCTAATCATCTAACAACATGGATGATGAGCAAAAGAAGTCAGACACAAAAGCATACATGATGTATTATTCCATACATAAAATCCAATAACAGGGAACAGTAACTTGGTGATAGAAAGATAGAATGTTTGCTTCAGAGGCCCCAGGTAGTCAGCTTGTAGGTTGTGGGGTAGAGGATGCACTGCTCTGTACTTTGTTTTTCAAATAAAAAGTCAGTTTTCAGCACATTATTTGCCTTGCAATCCTCAGTCCTCTTCAGGATCCACAGGGTACACTGTTGCTTTACTGATCACTGGGATCATCCTTCATCTACAATAGCAATTCCTGCTCCTTTGACCACATTTGATCCTATATATGTTGGTTGAAATCTCTCATCTACTCATTGTCCCACCATTCTCTTTGTCACTTTGAACTTAGTTCCTTTATTATCATTAGTGAAGTTTTCAATACAAGAAAAGACAAATGCTCCTCTTCATCTTCTATCGTTAACCAAACATTTTTTATACAGTATTCAATACTATTTTACATTATTATTTTCTGATTCATGTTGGGTAGTGTGAAGTGCCAGTGATTCTCTTCTGGTATGAGAAAAGAAAGCTTATGAATATTAATAAATCTTAGAAATACAAAATGTTAATTAAAACATTATTATTAGAGCAACAAAAAGACCAACTAAGAACTAGACTTATATACCTGGATTTAAAATGAACTTCACAGGAAATAGCAACAATTTATGAAATGCAGATCTCTGAAGTTATTTACTATGAACAATAATAGCATAGACAGGTTTATATTAACACAAAGCAAAAAGTCCAGGAGAAATTATCAATATTCTTTTGAAATCTTCAGTTTATACTTTACCAGACCATTATTAATCCACATCACATGTTTTATGAACTAGTTTTACAATGCAGGATGGTATTTCCCTGATTAGTTTTATGTCAGAGAAGTACATGGTTTTTATCTTTCTGAGATTTATTTTTTCTTAGTTGTTAATTAAGAAACACTTTCAAAGTTTGATTTTCAGTTAGTTGTTTTCCAGTCTTAAATTTATTTTGAATATGTATGTATTTAGGTTTTTAAATAAAAATATTTAAGATATGGTAATTTACCTTTATATTGGCTTTGATAAGGACAGGATGGGATGAACTTTTTCAGTCTTAGTTTTATCTTTTTGATCCTCCATGCTTCCTTCTTTACATCTTTGTCTATTGCTTCAGTTCCATTTATTCTGGTATCTACTTAGGACTATTTATTTATTTATTTATTTATTTATTTATTTATTTTAAGACCACTTATTTTATATATGTTGGTTCATCACAGCCTATTTTTCATTTATTAAAGCTACAGCCTTCACAAGAATCTCAGAATCTTGATGACCATTTTTTTCAAGGTATCCCTTCTCCCTAGGATGTCTATAGAAGACCAGAATAGGGTTATCTATGAGACTGCACTCTGGCACTTCAGAAGAAATAAGGTAGAAATTTCAATAAAAAAGGCATTTCCTTTTGTTGAAGGCCTTCATGACCATGAATTCATCACGAATTAAATGTCTGAAATAAATGAGTTTTATTACATCACAATCTGGTCAATGACTCCCAAATACTGGTAAGTTGTGCTTTGATATCCTGGAACCAAATGTCACGGAACCACTCAACGATGGAAGAGTCACTTATGAGTAGAACCTGTTCAAGTACTGTTGTATTACTATTAGGTAAAAAGGGAAAAGAGAAGAAGGACATCCCCTGAGACAGTCCTGCTCCTAGCAGCAGGAACAGTGCTCCGTGGTTCCTCCCAGAGTTGTGTGAATAGCACTGGAGATAGGCTGCATCTGAAGTAGGTGTGCTATATAGATGCCTACAATATAGCATAAACTGGGAATTAAAAGTAATTTGAATGAGTACATGAATAAGTTGAATAATTTTACTTAAAATAATAATTAAAACAATTTATTTCAATAAACATCAATATAAATAATAAATAATTAGATCTGAGAACATTAAAATCCAGATACCTTTTTAGGACAAATTTGGAAATGCTTGCTATTCTTGCTGTTCCAACAGTTTTCAGTTTTCTTTCCTCCTTCCTCCTCCTCCCCTCCCCCAGGTATTTCTTGAGCTTTGAAATTTAGGTTAATTTTCACAAAAGATGTAGGTGTAAATGCAGAGATGCACGTCTTCTCTTATTTTATGAATAAGTTTTCTCTATGATCAAGTTCACTAAAAGGGAGAATTGTCATAGATTTCCTTGAGCCCTTCCAGGTCACATCAGTCCTGGGGAAGGGACAGGATTGTCTAGTTAATAGAATAGCAGCTCGCTACCTGCTAAGTCTATTCCTAAAATATTTGGCCAGGTTCTTTAAGGACTACAAATCATTTAACTCTGAACCCACCTTTACTCAGAATTGCTCCTGTTTCCACCTAATGTAAATGAGGGTGAGGAGATCAGTTTCACAAGTGGTATTTTTAAGGAAAAAGGGTTTACTTAATTCACTTAGTAGCCATACAAATATAGAGGAATTTAAACTTTATACGAGAAGATACTTATGTTGGGAAATTATAATATATTAACAATAAAGTAACTTTTAGGGCTTTTCTATAACTCGGAAGGCTGTATTTACATTTTTCTCCATTCAGTGTTCTTTAAGGATTCTCAAGAATCTTGTAGAAACCTGGTCCCTGTACATAGAGTGGTGTACAATGTTCTCAGTGAACTGGAGAAGACATTTGAACTGACACTTCTGGAAGCATTGTTCAGCGAGGCCAACATGCTGAAATACCTTGATTTAACTCACATTTATAAAAGCTTATTATCTGCTTTTAAATGTCCAGGGCCAATTTTTTCTAAGTACATATTTAGCCTCTACCATGTGCAACACAGTGCTGGGCAGTGGGGATATAGCAGTTAAGAAATGAGACATATCATGAGCCTCTCAAAGCTTATGATGAAATGGCTACAACACAACACTGACCTGTAGGTCTGCTTAACTGGACATGCTGACTCATAGCACAACCAGAGCTACAGTAGCATCAGATTTACTTAGAAGGACAAACGACAGGAAACACTGCATTCTAACAGGGCATCATCAGTTGCTGCTTCTCTGTGGGACCCCATGCAGCTATTCACACAACAGTCCAACCAAACTGACTACTACCTATTTCATGTGACAGCTTAGATGTGGGTACAGACACCTACAGAGGATCTTATTTCTCTCCTGAGGAAATTCTTCTCCTTCTTCCTTACAGTTTGAACAGATCAGAAAACATATTTCACCTTTATTATTTATTTTGATATTTGCTTTCCTAGCCATCTGTAAATTCATTTTACATAAAAGGTTCACAATGTTTCCATGACTCCTTTTCCCTGACATTCGAGTGCCTCCTTTCTGTACAGAAAATAGAAGAGCTCCTTTGTTGTGGGTCCTCTATTCTGTCCCAGGGATGATGGGGAGCTTTAGCTTGAAGATTGGGACTCACAGAGTTGTGAGTGACTGGCAGGCTGCAAATTCCTAAATGTGTAAATTTGAGCTGATGTTCCTGAGCTGTGATGAGATCTTTCATTTCCTCTCTCTGCATTTTCTCAGCGATCCATGAGAAAAGTTATCAAGCAAGTGAAGAACCCTAATGCCCAGCCAAACCTTGACCAAGGTGATTTTGACTACATAAAAATCAGTTCTCATCTGATAAGAAAAAAGGAAAAGGAAAGTATGCCTGAATCCTGAGTGGAGGTTGGGAATCAAGGAAGAACTGTTGAGGGGCATGAAGAAGGCAGGCAGGGCTGTTGGTATGAGTGTCTGACAAGAGGCTGATTCTGGAAGAGGAGCTATGATTAGATATGGATTGCCCAATAGCCAGTACAGAGAAATAGGAACCCAGTGTGCCAGGAAATCAGATTTAAAGACAATGCTGACCTGGAAGTTACTGTCATTTAGAGGGAATCAGTAGGGGAAGTTCAGTGAGAGGCTGTAAAAGGCTAAGAACTATGGGCACAGTGTCAAGTCAGAGAGGAGACCTTTGAGACAGAAAAAGAGACTGATTTAATGTGGGAAATGTTCAAAAGCACAATATTCAAGGGATGAGCAGTCATATATATAAAGAAGAGAGGAAGTGATAAGATGTAAAGGTAGGGATATTGGTATTTTGAGAGAAGAGGAAGAAACAGCAGAAATGAAAGAGGGGAAAGAGTCAAAGAACACAATGAGAACAAACATCATTATTAAGAGCCCACTTACTGAACACTTATTCTGGCAGTTGTGGGCTTAGTGCTCACAGCTGCCCTTGGGGGTAAGTACCACGCTCTAGTTGCAGAAAAGGAGACTGAAGTCTAAAGAGATCATGTATACAGTTGGCCTGGGGTTAAATGTTCAAAATGATCCCAGGTTTTCTAAATCAAGGCTTTCTAAATCAAGGCTTTTTAAAAATATGTATATGTTTAGTGATTTCAGAGAGATAAAGGAAGAAGAAAAGATATAGAAACATCAATGATGAAATAGAATAATTGATTGGCTGCCTCCTGCATGCCCCCTGCACACCTCCGCAACCTCGGCATGTGCCCCGACCAGGAATTGAACCTTGACCTCCTGGTTCATAAGTCAGTGTTCAACCACTGAGCAATACTGACCTAGCCAGCGCCTGTGTTCTTAACCCTGTACGTACACTTAATCTTCATGGAAGGAATAACAAGACAGGAACAAACATTTAAAGGGTGGATATGATGTGAAGAAGGTAAGAACAAGGAGACATGACTTTGCAGGAAATAAGGTAAGGTCACTCTTCAGGGGCAGCTTTAAGAACAAAAACAAATTCAGAGTGGCTATGGGTGACAAGAAAAGACATCACCAGTAAATGAGTCACTCATGAGTGATTTCAGTGAGATGTTCTGACTGAGGCCAGGGGTGCAGCTGATGGCAAGAATCATCTGGGATCCTCCAGGTCCAGATGGGCTCTGTGTTGATACATGAGGGGACGGAATCTTCAAGTCCTACTTTGTAAAGATTAAAATGGAATTAGGGGAGAATGGCACAGCCCATACTTCAATATCTGAAATAAACTTCTAATTTCTTCCCCCAAGGACTGGTGGAAACATGTATCCAAACCTGATCTCCTCATAAGCAGATCCCTCATCTTACCTTGGTCTGTTCCTGTTGACTGTTCTGTGATCCTTGTCCCATTCTGAAATGTGCTGAGGAGGGGTTGCTTCTTTTAACCACTAATTGCCCAGAATAAGCAGTCTTTTTGCTGTTGTTGAGAGTATTACTGATGTTCCCCAATTTCCTCCCCTGTACTCTCTGCTCACAGCCTCTGCCCTTCCCCACCACAGGCCTTTACCACACTATCGTCTGTGTCCATTGGTTATATAATTTCTGCAAAGACTTAGATGACAGAGTCTTGATACTATGGCTTTCCTGAGAGGGGCATTCCTTTACACTGTTAAATACACTTTCTGCTATCTCTTGACACCATGGGCTTGACTATCTTGTCCATAAACCTAGCTTCACAGTTTTCTGTCTCACTTGAATCTGTGGTGTTTTGAGGTCACGTCCAGTTGTGGGCAGCACTGCAGTGAGAGAGGTGGGGGAGGGTGTGAAGAGCATGTCCCCGGTGGGTTAGGGTACTGTCCTCATTGGGTCCATGGACACCATGGACATGGGCACCGTGTGCCTCCCATGCAAGCCCTCCCCCAGCATACCTAATATTGTCCACCAAAGACCTTACAGGTCCTTGAAAAAATACTTTGGTATTTTAGCAACCAGTAACAACCGATTACAACTCTCAAACTCTCTTTATGCATTCCATACTTTATAGGTTTCAAATTATGTAAATATTTAAGACATTAGTTATAAGGATTTAATTTCCTGATCAATTACAATATCCCTTAGACTCTAAGGCTTAGAGTACAGTGATATAGGCAATACTTTATTTAATCCTCTCAAACACTTAAAGTGATGGTATATTGTCTGCACTTTTCAGAGGACAAAGAATGAGCTGAGGCTTTGGTTATTTCAGCCACTGAGACTAGGGATTGACCTCTGCCTTAGGGTGGTATCAGAGCAGGAAGTCTGATGACCCATGGCTGGCTTCAAATTATGCCTTGTGACCTTAGGAAGTGGATTCCCCTCTGTATCCCTCAGTTTCATCATCTATAAAATGGAGCTGATAATAATACCTACTTCCAGGGTGATAGATTTTAAATAAATTATGTCAAGTAAAGTATTTACAATCATACCTGTACTTCATCAGTGTTCCATGTGTTCGTTAATATTACTATACTTAACGATCATTATTATTTGTTTTTTTGTGCTGTAGTCTAAGCTTTTAACCACTACAGTAAATTGTGGACTATTTGGAAAAGCAGTGATAACAGCAAAACCAGCCTCAGGACCAGGAAAATAAATTGAGGACTTCAGGATCCCCACCCTAGAACACACTAGTCTATAATAAGTTTCATATGTTTGTTGCATGACTCTCCTTTGAATATGAGTGATATGGAAGAGACTCAGGAACATTCCTGTACATGGAAGGCATTGCAATGTAGCTTCCAGTGGGATGTGTTATTTAAGAAGGATGTTCTAAATTAATAAAACTTCCTATCTAATAAAGAGGGAATATGATAATTGACTACCCCCCTCAAAGAAGGTGGCACCCACAGCAATAAGGAGGAAATGTGCTATTTAACTGCCGTGCCCTCAAAGATGGCAGCACCCACAGCCACAAGGTGGTGGCACCCAGTTCTCTCAGCCCCACTGGGGCAGCAGGTGCAGTGCAAGCCTCTGGAATTCCCCAGTTCTCCCAGGCCCCCCAGCTGCCCAGGGCCGGCCTGAGGCACAGGCAAGCCTCGAATATTGGCTGCCAAGCCACCCAGGGCTGCCCAAGGCTCAGGTAACCAGGGCCGGCTGAGGTTTGTGCCATCAGCAGTGGTGGCAGCAGAGGTGTGATGGGGCATCGCCTTCCCATGATTGCCCCTGAGGGCTCCCAGACTGTGAGAGAGGGCAGGCCAGGATGAGGGACCCCACGCCCTTGTATGCATGAATTTTCATGCTCCAGGCCTACAGTTTTTTATAAAAGAAAAATACAGAGTGATTTTTGAAAGTACCATGATACTTTTAGCAAATCATGTTTGGTCAAAAAGTTAACACTTAAGAATATAACAAAAATCAAACATGCATTTTAACTTTCATATTAGTTAGGATAATGGCTATAACATATAAACACAAATAAGTCAAAGACTCAAACACAATAGAATTTGATTTTTTTCTCAAGTAAAGATTCCTAGGAATGTTAGTTGGTGTAGAGGTGGAGCTCTATTTCACAAAGTCATTCTGGGAAGCAGCCATGGGGTGATCTGCCTTCTCTAATATCAGGTTTCCAAGACAGCCCTGGGAGAGAAGAAGAGCTAAAAATAAATGTGAATATAGATAAAAACAACAAATCCATCAAGAGACAAGCAAAAGGATAAAGCAAATCTGGTATAAGAAAACAGAGAGTCCAGAGAAAGCAGAGATGCCCACTGGGGTGAAATAGCTTAGTCACAGGTCAGGGGAGGGGAGGGATAAAATACTGACCTACAGGTCACAAAAGACAGGTCAACAAGGTCTTAGGGAGGGTCATTCTAGCCTGGGGTTTTCAGAGCTTCCCAGGATTCTTTTCATACACTGAAACCTTCAAAGGGACATTTGCTCCTTCAGCAGGGAGAAATCATCAAGAGTCTTCTGAGCACAGTGCAGATGAGATGCCCCCGGCAATCAGGAGTTATACAGTGAGAAGTGGTCCTGATGAGGAGGGTGAGGCCATTACTGGGCTCCAGGACATCAGGAGTCTGAACTCAGGGTTCCCATTTCTCTGAGCACACACCATGGCCCAGGATGCCCACTCCTGCCATGGTCTCATATGGACACTTTAAAAAACTGCAAAAAGGAAACATTGTAGTTCTGCCTTAACCAAAAAGAATGGCTCTTGTTGGATGGCAGTGAATCTTATTCCATGTTCTCAGACACGTCACTGTGGTGGATCACATTGTGATGTTCCCATACTCACCAGCTATTTTGCACAGAGCAGAGAAAATGGGACAGTCAGCTACTATTCTGTTTTGTCATAAACTTATTCAAACCTCAATGGATTCTGGTCAAAGCTCTATTGACAGAAGGAACAGCTTCTGGTTATTACCATCAAATCCTATTTATAACATTTGTCAGATGACTCCCAATATGATATTAGCCTACAAAGTGATATTTGAAAATATCTTCACCAAAAAAATGTTCTTTTATGTTTACAACAACCTAAAATTTAGACCAGATAACTTGTTTCCATTCATCCCACAGATGGGAAAACTCCTATAAAGAAAGTTTTAAAAATACATATATTTTATTGTTTTTTTACAGAGAGGAAGGGAGAGGGATAGGAAGTCAGAAACATTGATGAGAAAGAAACATCAGCAGCCTCCTGCACAACCCCTACTGGGGATGTGTCCCCAACCAAGTTACAAGCCCTTTACCGGAATCGAACCTGGGACCTTTCAGTTTACAGGCTGACGCTCTATCCACTGAGCCAAACCGGTTTTGGCCAGAAAGTTTTTTTTAATTTAAAACAAAATGTCTCAATTATAGTTGACATTCAATATTATCAGTTTAAGGTATACAGTGAAGTGGTTAGACATTCATTCCCCTGATAAATCTAATACCTCTCTAATACCATACATAGCTATTACAATTTTATTCACTATATTTTTCTATGCTGTAATTTACATCCCCATGACTATTTTCTAACTACCATTTGTACTTCTTAATTTCTTCACCTTTTTCACTTATTCCCCAACTCCACTTCCACCTGGCAGTGTTCTGTATGTATTCCTTTTTAAATATCTTACACATCACATGGAAAGTTACAGGAAGAGGCAGAACTAACAGCTGGACTCATAGCAAACACCCATAATTCTTTATTCAAAACCTCTGAAGCCACATGTAAAATAATATTGTCATATTATTCTAGAAAGTGGTTTATATACTAAATGTTACTGAAGACCCCAACAGAGTCTGGGGCAAATCCCATTCTCAAATATATTCATGTTTCTGCAGCAAACTGTGAGAATTCAAAAGAATGATTAAGCAATTTCATAGACTCATGACAGCTAAGTCCAGATTCACTGCCAACCTGTGAAAAAAATGTTGATTTTCAAAATTTATTTGATTTTGCACGTGGGCTAGAGGATTGTGGGTCTTTGCTCCATTTGGTAGAGGTCTCTTTTCTGTAGATGGGAAGAAACAGAAATGATCATCATCATGGCTTTATGCTTCAAGTTCTTCTACAATGTGAGGTATCATAAGAATCACAACTCTTTTAGTTATGATTAAAAAACTAGATGGAAATGGGAAATCATTAATATTCAGGGGATAGACAACCTGAAAAGACCTAAGAGCAATTAAAATTCTTGATACTAGTATAACAAATAACTTCCTTTGATACAAAAGCTTCCTTTAAATATTTTTGTTTTTTCTTTAAAACAAAACAAAATTAATTTGTTGGCATTTTAGGTGATTCACATGATACATTTTGCCTAGGTGAGCTGGGCTAATTGCTATAAAAGTTCAATACAAGAGTAATGTAAGTTTATATTACTCACTCAAATAAAGGACAAAGTAGTTCTGAGGTGGGGAGTGCTCTGCTCCATATGGTCATTGAGGAACCAGCTGATGGAGGCTCTGGCTTCTAGAAAATGTTGTTTCCATTGTTCACCTGGATTAAAACAAACAAACAAACAAACAAACAAAAACAAAAATAGGGTAGAAGCAGAAGTATGTGCAGACAAGTATAAGAAATGGTGACAAACAGAAGTGTCTTCATGGCAACATTGCTCCTGTCCTTGTGAATAGTTCCAGGAACAACCTTGACCACAGTTCAGATGAAGCCACAAGTGGCCTGGCAGTAGGAATGTTCCTACTCTCTTACACAAGCTTCCCCCCCCCTCAATTTTCCTTTCAAAGATTCCATGCTCCTAGGACTCAGAGTGACACTGTAATGGATTGTATTTCTTTCTGCAAGGATCAACAGTGGTGATTCTTCAGAATTGAGATTGAGTATTGGAGAAGAGCCTCAGGAAAAGGCTAGTTCAGCCCTAAGAAATGGGTCAGGTAGAAAGTGAACTGATGCTGAGAAAACCAAGATGGCAGCATAGGTAAACACCTAGGCTTTTGCCTTACACAATAATTATGAGAATAGAACTGAAGGATAGAATGGACACTGTCCAGAACCACAGGAAAGCTGGCTGACTGGAAGTTATGAAATTGGAGGGTCATAGAAGTGCACACGGATAATCAGAGCCTCTGCAAAGCCCAAGTAAGGTGGAAACTTGCGTGCGAGAGAGGATGGGGTGTCTGAACCTGACAGGGGTGCTCTGGCAGAAAGGAGACAAAAACTCCAGGCTCCACTGAATCCAGTTCAGTTTGCACTCAAAACCCAGGGGAACCAGGCCCTTACACAGAGAACCTGGATTGCAGGCAGACTCCCAGGGAAAGAGCCAGAGGCAGACCTCCAGAGATATGCGTGCGAGTGCGCACAGAGGGGACAAACATGTCTCTGGCTGTGTCTGTTAGGAGAAAGGAGCTCCGGCCAGAGGCAGAACTCTGGGGGCACACACCAGTGCTCACAGTGAGGGCATTCTGTTGATTGTGTGGATGGCATCTGGTGGAAGGGAAAAGGAGTTCGATTGCCTTGAACTGAGGTGCCAGGTGAAAATCTGAGATTCTGGATCCACTGGGGACTGGATGTTCTGGTGGCAGGCAAAACGTGAGGACACCTTTCTCACAGAGGTTCCTGCAGCAATTGCCTGCAGATGTTAGGACCTGGCGACCTTGTGGGTCAGGGCTGACTGGAAGCCAAGGCTGTCGGCTCCACCCTGAAACTCCACACCACCCAGAAACTCCGCCCCATCCAAACTGAGCACAGAGACTTTGGCAAGTTTGCAAGTCCAGGCGCAGAAGGCTGTCTCCTAGAGTAGACACATCTGATCCTCACAGTCAGTTGGCCTGGAGGTCAATTCCTCCCACTGATACCAACAACAAACAAGACTTATCTGCAACATGGCTGTATACACAGTCCACAAAGGGGTGCACCAAGAGTGTACACTTCAGGTAACAGGGGAGACCGAGACACCTAGCACACAAAGTTAACCAACCAACTCAGGGAAGCAGTGAAAATGGGGAGAGAAAGAAAAAGATTGCAAACAAAAAAATGGAGGAAAACAAAAGACTGGATATAGAGTTCAAAACCACAGTGATAAGGTATTTCAAGAGGCTCCTAGAAAAAGCTGATAAACTCAGTGAGACCCTCGTGGATATGAAAAAAGACTAAGTAGAAACTAAACATACACTGACTGAAATAAAAATATTTTACAGAAACCCAACAGCAGACTAGAGGAACGCAAGAATTAAGTCAAAGATTTGAAATACCAAGAGGCCAAAAACATTCAACTGAAAAAGAAAACAGAAAAAAAAATCCAAAAATTTGAGGATAGTATAAGAAGCCTCTAGGACAACTTCAAATGTACCAACATCAGAATTATGGGGGTGCCAGAAGAAGAGAGAGAGAACAAGATATGGAAAACATATTTGAAGAAATAATGATAGAAAACTTCCCCTACCTGGTGAAAGAAATAGACTTACAAGTTCAGGAAGGGCACAGAAGCTCAAGCAAAAGGAATCCAAAGAAGAGCACACCAAGACACATCATAATTAAAATGCCAAGAGCAAAGGACAAAGAGAGAATATTAAAAGCAGCAAGAGAAAAACACTTAATTACCTGCAAGGGAGCACCCATACACTTGTCAGCTGAATTCTCAACAGAAACTATGCAGGCCAGATGGGAGTGGCAATAAATTTTTAAAGTGATGAATAGCAAGAACCTACAACCTAGATTACTCTACTCAGCAAAACTATCTTTCAGAATTGAAGGTCAGATAAAGAGCTTCACAGATAAGAAGCTAAAGGATTTCATCAACAACAAACCAGTATTATGTGAAATGCTGAAAGGCATTCTTTAAGAAGAAGAGAAAGGATAAAAAGGTGTCTGCTTCAAACTAGAGCATGGATGGAACTGAAATAAGGCAGTCAAAGAAAGGTATCACATGAACTTGCTCATTTATGGAACACAATGAACAACATAAACTGATGAACAAAAACAGATTCAGAGACAGAAAAGCATTGACTGTCAAACCTCAGAGGGATGGTAGGGGAGGGCAGGAGTAAGGGGAAGAGATCAACCAAAGGACTTTTATGCATGCATATAAGCCTAATCAATGGACACGGACACCAGGGGGTTGAGGGCATAAGTGGTGACGGGGGGAGGAGGGGATTGGAAGGGGTAATGGGTGATGAGGACACATATGTAATACCTTAATCAATAAAGAAATAAAAATTATTTTAAAAAATGGGTTACGTAAAGAAGATTAAGATGCCAAGCCTTGGTCTGTGTATATCAGGAATCTGAATTAAAAGCAACTGTTTCCAGATGCATTTTATTCTGAGCACCTTGAAGAACTTATACACAATTAACCATGGGAACTCCTGTCAGCATTTTAGAAAATGGAAGGAGGCAGAACATTTATAAGCTCATATTGAACAGGATGGGTCCTAGTGAATAAATGTATGTAACTATATATCTCTGTTGTAAAAGAAATAATTGCCAAAATGATAATATCTTTTTATGACTTTTAAAAAATATTGTTGTTGAAATAATACATTCACTTTTCTCCCCACTGACCCCTTTGAGCCCTCAATAATATCTTTTTAAATACTTGATGTTGAAAGGGCAGAGTGGGACTGACTCCACTTTATACAGTGTCCTCCATCTTGTGTAACTGTGTCCCCTTTTCCAAGAAAAACCACAGGATGTGTCAGTTACTCAGTCCACCCTTAATTCAGCCAATGGGAATACAAGCGGAACTAACCTAAGGCCAAAAGTATACTGATCACATCCTGTCTTTGTGTAACCAGACCCTAGCCTCATCGGCCAACTCAGTGGTCTGATTATTCCCCCACCTCCTGACCCTTAGCCCTATAAAATCATTGTGCTTTTGAAACTTGCTCTCTTTTTTGCATCCTGCCACTGCCTTGGTGGAGGCAGAGAGCCAAGCTAGCTTAAATAAAGGCTCTTTGCTTTTGCATTGGGCTCGGCTCCCTGGTGGTCTTTGGGGATCTTGAAATCTGGGCATAACACTGTGATGTCTACTAACACTAAGATCTTGAATTTATATTGATTCACATTACTGTTATTTGTAACCATAAAAGAGAACTGGTGCTGCTATGTAAGTATGGAAGATATAAAGCTTCAGATCAACCACTATCAAACCTTACTATAGATTATGATAGATCTTCTTCACCATGTGACTGAATTACATTGTTTTATGTCAAAGTACTTTTGCAAATGAGATCTTATTTTGTCATTAAAAAATCCTTAATCTTTAAGGGGCAAACTGTTGCTATTCCCATTTTGGAATGAGAAAAATAGATGTATAAATTACAAGGGTCCAAAAACTAAAGACACAACAAGAACTATTAATATCTAAAAGGCAAAATATAAGAGCTGTGCCAATGATCCATGATCAATGAGGAGGTACAAGGAACCCGTATTTTCACAAAGAATGCATCAGTTCTTATGTAAGAAAACTTATTTTTTAAATACACACACACACACACACACACACACATACATATGTTGGTATATATACATGGATGAAGATACAAATTTAAATATCACAAAGAAACAAAGGGTAGAAATGAAGCTTGCTCTACGGCACACAAAATACCTGAAAGAATAAGAAACAGAGAAATTATGAGGAACAATTATCAAGCGCATCAGTTATGAAAAGAGAGAAAGCAACACAGGAGACAGAAATCAGGAAATCAAAGCATGGGAGAGAGGAATGTGTAAGGCAGAGAACCCACATGGTTGGACAAAATCAAGAAGAGGCTAAATGAGCAGGGCTATCCTAAAGGGGAGAGGTTTTTGTAGAACATGGACCTCATCTTTCAGAAACACAGGGCATCTTACAAGGTAAGTGGCTCTCCCTACTTCCATTTTCTTTTTTCCATTTAGTCACTCCTACCTTGGTGCTAGGTAATTTTATTTTTAAAATATATTTTATTGGTTTTTTTACAGACAGAAAGTCAGAAACATTGATGAGAGAGAAACATCAATCAGCTGTCTCCCACACAGCCCCCACTGGGGATGTGCCTATAACCAAGGCATATGCCCTTGACTGGAATTGAAGTTTGGCTTGGTGCTGGGTAATTTTAGAATGTCACTCCCCTTTAATGCTGAGCCTGTACAAGCAGAGGTTCTAGACATAGTAACTTTTAAAGTTCAGGATATAACTCACTATGGAGCATAACAGTGAGTCAGAAGGTGACCCTGCAACTAGAACCCCAGCCCCCAGAAAGCCCATTACCCTCAGAAAAGGTGACAGGGGCCCATTGATAACAGTCCCTTCCTCTCTGCTCCAAGCAAAGGGAGAAGACAATTCTATCCTAAAGTCATATTGTGCTTCTTATTTCTCCCCAAATATACTCAATCAAACCTCTCAGAAACCCAGTCAGATTCTTTTACATGTGATTGGAGCACATAGTTAATGAGTAAATGTTCCATGTGTGGTAATGATTTCTCATTTCTGTCTAGTTTTTTAAGAAATAATTATGGACTTAAGAGAAATTACACTTAGCCACATGAGTTTCGAAGCTTAATCTGGTTTAATCTAATTATGGTGTTTAAGACAAGAGTTCTGATTATTCTCAATTTCAATGTGTCATTATTTTTGTCTTTTTTCCTCCCTGTACAATGATTTTGCTTTAAAAGAGGCTGAATTATAGAAGAATTTCAAGAAATTGTTTGCTACTCAGGAAACAAACAAACAAAAAAAGAGCATTTCACTGCTGTAGTGGAAGCTGCTGATAACCTGAAAAATTCCCTTTGGGGGCAGATTTCTCATCTGCAAGGGTTGGGTGCTTATGCCACTTCTCCCCAAAGTTTTGACTTTGGCCACATAACACTGGCTTCACAAGGAGTTCACACTTCCTTTTTTAAAAAATATATTTTTATTGATTTTTATACAGAGAGGAAGGGATGAGGATAGAGAATTAGAAACATGGATGAGACAGTAACACCGATCAGTTGCCTCCTGCATATCGTCAACTGGGAATGTGTCCAAAACCAAGGTGCATCCCTCAACAGGAATCAAACCTGGGACCCTTCAATTCGCAGGCCAACACTCTATCTACTGAGCCAAACTGGTTAGGGCAGGAGTTCACACTTCTTTGGCTGGGGGCTGGCTGCTTCCCTTTAGGTAGAAGCAATATGTGGACTGATTTATGCTTCTGAAGTCCCCATGGGATCAGGCTGGAGCTAATCTCTAGCTGTGACTACGTTCTTGCTTAGCTTTCCCCACCATGCTATCCTGCTTCTGTTTCTTCAGTCCCCCTAGTGGGACTCTCAGAATAAATCACTTACTAAGGAGGCTTCATCTCAGGCTCTATTACAAGGAAACTCAACCTATGATAATGGACCTGAATGTTGATTACTGTCAAGCCAATGGGCACAGGTGGTACATTGATAGTTCCTGAAGTGTTATAACAGTGCCATAAGCCAATTCCAGCATGTAAGCAGGACTGAATCATCTAGAGATGGCTGAGGGCATTTCTCCAAAACTGAAAAGGATGCCTTAAATGATTGCTTGCTGCCAGACAGCACACAGAATTTTAATCTACATGTTATTGCCTTCTACTGGCCAAACACCTGAATAGCCATAGGCTATTTCCCAATCTGACAATGGATGGTATACAAAACCCTACCCTTTTATGCGTATATCTCCACCTTGCCTTAGGACAATTTGTGTTAATAAAATGCAAGGAGTCAAGAGACCTTAGCTCCTTTAACCAAGTCTTTCTGACTCCCCATGATGCCTTTCAATATTATGTTTAGTCTCTGTACTCTTCAATAATTTACACACAGTGCGTTCTCCAGGTTCCTGAACCCTTCTACATGCTGTATCAAGACCACCAGCATTAGCCAATTGACAAAAATCAACTTGTACGAAACTGCAGGAGAAAGAGGGGGAAGAGGTATCATAGCTACTACAAACAGAGAAATAGTAACTATAAGAACTGAGGGTTTGGGTGCCTATTTCCAAGTCCCACTAATGTATTGGAAAGGGTAAATGATAGGCTTAAATCTATTGATTGCATCTGGAAAGCAATCTTAAAAAGTACTGGATTAGGTCCTAATTTTAAGAATGGAGGAACTCCAGAGAAGACAGAATTTAAGCTCAGATGGACCTCTTATGTCAAAGTCAAGGCCAAGATATAGAAAGAGTGAAATCCTAAAGCTCAAAATGGGATTTTCTAGGTAGATGTACATTTGAATTCTGAACTGAAGGTCCCTCAAACCCACTGGCCTGCATAATAAACCCCTGCCCCTTGTTGGAAGACAGACATCCACTCATCCTCCCTTCTTGCTTGAATAAAGGATATGCAGAGTCCTCCAAGCATGACCCAATGAGCAAGTCCTGGATGGGATAACTATGTGAGGAGATGGTTTCTATTCCAATATAACTTCAGGCTAACCAACCTATACTCAGAGGTGCCAGGAGATGGAGTTTGGGGGTCGATTCAGAATGAAGAAAGGAGAATATGAAACTGAAAATGAAAAATTGTTGATACAGGTGCATTCTCCTGTGCCACAGAGTTGGGTTAGCCTGTAAAGGACCAAGGAAATGATTCTTTTATGTTCCTGGATGACTCTTAGAGGATTGCTATAAGGCAAGGTGCACACTAGTTGAAGTGGAAGTGGAGATACTAGACTTGCCAGGGAAGACAATGGAAGAGGGGGATCCAAAGTGCTAAGGAAGATGGCATGGTTCTACTTTCTTTTTACAAAAATCTTTATTGTTCAGTTTATTAATTAAATTGTCCCCCCCCTTTTCCCCCCTATAGATCCCCTCCACCCTGTACCCATCCCATCCTCAGCCCTCACTTCCTGTCCCCACTGTTCTCTCCTATAGTTGCATGATTTTTGTCCACTCTCTTGTTGAACTTCCCACACCCCTTTTCTCCCCAAGAATTGTCAGTCCATTCCTTCTCTATGTCCATGATTCTGTTATATTCACCAGTTTATCTTGTTCATCAGATTATTAATTCACTTGATTTTTATATTCATTTGTTGATCGATGTGTACTTGTTCATAATTTATATTTTTACCTTTTTCTTCTTCTTCTTCTTCTTCTTCTTAAAGAATATCTTTCAGCATTGCATATGATATTGGTTTGGTGATGATGAACTCCTTTAGCTTTTTCTTATCTGCGAAACACTTTATCTGACCTTCAATTCTGAATGATAGCTTTGCTGGATAGAGTAACCTTAGTTGTGGATTCTTGCTATTCATCACTTTGCATATTTCTTGCCACTCCCGTCTGGCCTGCATCATTTCTGTTGAGAAATCCGCTGACAATCCTATGGGTGCTCCCTTATAGGTAACTAACTGTTTTTCTCTTGCTGCTTTTAATATTCTCTCTTTGTCTTTAGCTTGTGGCATTTTAATTATGAAGTGTCTTGGTGTGGTCCTCTTTAGATTCCTATATTTTGGGGTTCTCTGTACTTCTCGGGCTTTTAAGTCAATTTCTTTCACCAGGTGGGGGAAGTTTTCAGTCACTATTTCTTCAAGTAGGTTTTCTTTTCTTTTCTTTTCTTTTCTTTTAAATATATTTTATTGATTTTTTACGGAGCAGAAGGGAGAGGAATAGAAAGTCAAAAACATCGATGAGAGAGAGATATCCATCAGCTGCCTCTTGCATGCCCCCCACCAGGGATGTGCCCGCAGCCAAGGTACATCCCCTTACCGGAATTGAACCTAGACCCTTCAGTCTGCAGTCTGACCCTCTATTCACTGAGCCAAACAGGTCTTGGCTCAAGCAGGTTTTCAATACCTTGCTCTCTCTCTTTTTCTGGCACCCCCATAATTCTGATGTTGGCATGTTTGAGGTTGTCTTAGAGGCCCCTTACACTATCTTCAATTATCTGGATTCTTTTTGTTTCTTGCTTTTCCAGCTGAGTGGATTTAACTTCTTTCTATTTCAAATCATTGACTTGGTTCTTGTGGCCCTCTGAACTGCTTTAGGACTTTGTGTAATATATTTTATTTCTGTCAGTGTATGCTTAATTTGTAGTTGGTCCTTTTTCATATCCTTAAGGGTCTCATTCATATCCTTGTAGGTCTTGTTCATTTCCTTGTTGGTCTTGTTCATTTCCTCATAGGTCTTGTTAATTTCCTCGTAGCTCTCATTAAGTTCATCGGCCTTTTCTAGGAGCCTATTGAAAAACCGAATTACTATGGTTTTGACTCTATGTCTAGTCATCATTTTTCCTCCATTTCTTTCACATCTGATTTCTTTCCATTTCTCTGCATTGTGGCTGCTTTCCTGAGTTGGTCGATTAGCTTTGTGTGGTAGATGTCCTCTAAAGGACATTGGCTCAGTCTCCACAGTTACCTGAGGTGGATACTCTTACTGCAATCCTTTATGGGCTTGGAGTTAAGCCTAGCTAATTGTTAGCACTAGGAGGGTTTGACCTCCAGGCCAATTGGCTGTGAAGGGAAACTGTGTTCAGGCTGGATGGGCAGAGTCTCCATGCTGGGAAGGCATTGTCAGCGTCAGTACAGCCCTATGCAGCTCGCGGGTCTCTGTGTTGGTTGGTAATGGCTGCAGACACCTCCACGAGAAAGCCACCGCTGGTCTCCACCCATTGCCAGACAACTCTGCCTCTCCCCAAATGAGTCTTCACACCCAAAGTCTCGCTCAGGGTTGTAAAACAAAGCAGTCCGGTGGTCTCTTGAAAGAGGGAGTAAGTCAAGTCTCAGTGTTGTTGCGCACTTTATGTGCAAACAGCTGTTCCAAGCTACGTGCACACTCCTGAAACTCGGAGACCTCTGCCACGCCTGGCTTTTAGTATGCCTACCCTGGACCTTGGACCTCGCCTGGCACTGGGGAATCTGTGCAGTAGGACATCTCTGCCCTCTGCATTGGAGAAATCCAGCCAGGATTGCTGCTGCTAGCCCTACAGCCCGCTTGTGCTCACAGCTCTGAACCTCTCTCTAGGCGAATCTAGCAGGCTGTGCTCCGCCACTCTTTGGAGTCACTGTGTCCCAAATTCACATTTATTTGTGGAATTTTCACTCAGCCAGCTGTCCGGTGACTCTGGATGTTGTTTGTTTTGTTGTTATGTTGTATTTTTGGAATTGTTGTGCAGGGCAGCACAATCAGTGTTTACCTATGCCTCCATCTTGGTTCCTCTCCCAGCCTGAATACCAGCATGGTTCTACTTTCTACAACTGGAAAATCCATCCATCACATGCCTGTGCCTGCAGCAGTTCTCTGAGACTCTAAGTGAACAAGATCATAAAGGATACACTACTGAAGGGGCACCAGAATCCTGTAGATGCTCAGTGAAGCTGTTTGTATATTAAAATAATGTAGGAATGCTTTACAGATTTGAATTCCCCAGCAGCAAATAAAATGGTTAGATTTAAGAATAATAGAATCAGGTGGCATAGTATAACTTTCAGAGCTTTATGAAGTAATTTGTTTTGTAAACAGCAAGGTGAGAATTACATTGTGGCCCTTGGTTATCTGTAGGAAAAGCTATTAGGAATGTTTTTTGTTAAGGCAATACAGATAAACAGACACAATAATATTACTTTATTATATATCATCAACATCAATCGAAAATGTATGATCTGATGGCTGAAGTCAGCTATTCAAATACAAAGTCAAGATTCTACATTCAGTTTCCAGACCTGAGCAAAATTTTGGACCTAGAACCTGATGACAGAAATGAGTACAAGTCTCATAAGAAACCTTGCAAATGTATATGGTAGTGACTCCCTGAGTTCTTCACTGACAAGACATATGACATTTACACAAGTAATCATATACCAGAACAAAAAAATAAATCTCCACAACTATTAAGGTCTATTAATAAAGCATCTGATCTGATGCTAATACATAGAGTGTATCGAGGCAAGGTAATGTTCATCTAACAATGAATCCACTAAATCTATGGAGCCGCTCAGTAACCACTGCCCAAAACCTTAAATGTGTAATCAGGACATACAGAGTTGTTGACCAAACTGGTTCTTTATAATTTCCTAACCTATGATAGAGCAATGATTATTTTAGGAAAGGCCAGGTAGAGGCCCTCAAAATGAAGTTTTATATGGTAAAAAGAGTAATTTAAAAGCAATATTACATTCTTTGTGAAGGAGGGGAAAGTCAGAGATTAGTACCACTTGAAAATATTTAAATATGCAGCAGTAGTAATCCCCATTATATCTCCATTTGATTCAGCAGTCTGGCTTCTAGAAAAGCTAGGTGATTTATGACTATTAGATGATTACTGGAAGGTAAGCAAGGGTGGGGCATATGGCAAGTAGCACTCAGACCTTGGTGAACTACATTCCTGCTTATAATGGTGCATAAGCAGAGATCTCAGATAGTGGCTCTGCCCTTCTGCAGAACCAAGCCAGTGGTCCCATGTGGCCAGAAAGCTTGACTGACAGTTCTACCTCACAGTACCCAGTCAGGTTATAGAGCCCATTTTACTACCCTGCCCTGGAGGTAAACCAACTTGGCATCTCTTCCCAACTACTGAAAGCAGTTGCAAGCACTGGCCTTTCAGCAGGTCTTAGAGGCAGGGAACCCAGAAGCCATGGAGATAAGCCTATAGCACTGGTGAGCCACAGAATCCAGTCTACATTCCAGCCCAACAGCAGAGTCCAGCCTATGGATCTGTCCAATTGCCAAAAATCAACCTGTCGCCTCATCAGTGTAATAGCTTAGCCAGTGAGCTCACCCAATCATTGAGCTTAGCATAAGCCCCACCCAATGAAGGAACCTATATGACAATCTTGCCCAACAGTGAAGCAGTCTCTAGCCCCACTGATTGCAGGATATGGCTGGAAATGCAGCCCAAGCAGAGTGTAGGTAAGCACCTTACTGTCCCTTGCAGAGTATCGCCTGTGGCTTGATTGTGTAACTAACTTGTGGTCATTCCTAATTCAGGGAACAGGCTTCTGCTCTGCCTTCTAAGAGATGATAGCATGAGGTCAGATCTAACAGTGAAGTCCTGTCTGTGACTCTTCTTAAACATGGAGTCCAGCCTATGTTACAACCAGGTTGGGGAGCATGGACTGAAACTTCAATGAAACAGGAGCCATTTCAGGTCCACCCTCCAACATTGTCCAATCTTAGAGTCAAACTAGTAGCCCCACCCTCGCAGCCTCACCAGACAGGAGGTGATTGCAGTGCCCCTCTGAATGTATTGTACAACCAGCAATCCTACACAGTCAGGGAGTCCAACCAGACACCAAGCTCAGCTAGCATCCACCTCTCAATCTCAGAGCATAAAAGTGGGTTTGCCCAACTGAGATCCTCATAACATGTCCCACCTGTCCATAAACACTACCAGCTATACTGTCCAGTACTGCAACCTGAGCTTACTAATAAAGGCCTTTCCCTGTTGAAGTGAACATGTACATTGTGAATAGGAGACTGCTTACTCAAATGTGCTGATATCAACACGTAGATTCAAGAATCATGAAGAATTGAGGGGAGGAACCAAGATGGCAGCATAGGTAAACACCTATTTTGCTGCCCCACACAATTCCAAAACTACAACTTAACAATAAAACAAACATCATCCACAATCACTGGAAAGCTGGCTGAGTGAAAATTACACAGATAAAAGTATAAAGATAGGAAAATGTGACTCAGAGGAGCAGCAGTACGCAGCCTTCAATATATGCGTGGAGAGAGGTTTGGAGCTGTGCGTGTGCAAGTGGTGAAGGGCGGGTGGCAACAAACCGGGCTGGTTTTCTCCAACAGGGATGGCAGAGGCATCTCACTGCACTGATTCCCCAGTTCCAGTCAAGGTCCCAGGTCCGGGGAAGGCAAGCTAAAACCCAGGCACGGCTGAGGTCTGCGAGTTTGAGGAGAGTGCACTTATACTTGGAACAGTAGTTTGTGCATAAAGTGCACGACCACGCAGAGAGGACTCGTGACTTGCTCCCTCCTTTGGGAAACCACCAGACTGCTTTCTTTTACAACCCTGGGCAAGACTTTGGGTGTGTAGAATCTTTGGGGAGGCAGAGTTGTTTGGCGATGTGTGGAGACCAGCAGCAGCTTTTTCTCGGAGGTGCTCAGCCATTGCCACCCAGCACAGAGACCCGCACACTGCATAGGGGGAGCTGAAGCTGCCTGCTCATCCCAGAGACTCCAACCAACCAACCTGAAGACAGCTTCCCTTCACAGCCAATTGGCCTGGAGGTCAAACCCTCCTATTGCTAACAACAATAAGCTGGGCTTAACTTCAACAATACTGTACAACCCATAAAGGATTGCAGTAAGAGTATCCACCTCAGGTAACTTGGGAGGCTGAGCCACTGTCCCTTAGAGGCCATCTACCACACACAGCTAATGGACCAACTCAGGAAAGCAGCAACAATGCAGAGAAATGGAAAGAAATCAGGTGTGAATGAAATGAAGGAAAAAAGGCTACAAGACATAGAGTTCAAAATCACAGTAATAAGGTTATTCAAGAGGATCCTAGAAAAGGCGGATAACTTAATGAGAACTATAAGGAAATGAACAAGACCTAAGAGGAAATAACATCTACGAGGATATGAAAAAGGACGAACTAGAACTTAAATATACACTGAATGAAATAAAAAATATTATACAAAGACCTAAAAGCAGTCCACAGGGCCGCAAGAATCAAGTCAAAGATTGGAAATACAAAGAAGCAAAATCCACTCAGCTGGAAAAGCAAGAAGCAAAAAGAATCCAAATAATTGAAGGTAGTGTAAGGGGCTGTGGGACAACGTCAAGCATACCAACATCCGAATTGGCAACATTCCAGGAAAAGAGAGAGAGCAAGATAATGAAAACCTACTTGAAATAGTGACCAAAAACTTTTCCCACCTGGTGAAAGAAATTGACTTAAAAACCCAAGAAGTGCACAGAACACCAAAATATAGGAATCTAAAGAGGACCACACCAAGACACATCATAATTAAAATGCCAAGAGCAAAAGATAAAGAGAGAATATTAAAAGCAGCAAGAGAAATACAGTTACCTATAAAGGAGCACCCATAGGATTGTCAGCGGATTTCTCAATAGAAATGATGCAGGCCAGACTGGAGTGGCAAGAAATATTCAAAGTGATGAATCGCAAGAATCTACAACTAAGATTACTCTATCCATCAAGGCTATCATTCGTAATTGAAGGTCAGATAAAGTGCTTTGCAGATAAGAAAAAGCTAAAGGAATTCATCACCACCAAACAAATATTACATGAAATGCTGAAAGATATTCTTTAAGAAGAGGAAGAAGAAAAAGGTAAAAATATAAATTATGAACAACAAGTACGCATCGATCAACAAATGAATATAAAAATCAAGTGAATTAATAATTTGATGAACAGGATAAACTGGTGAATATAACAGAATCATGGACATAGAGAGGGAATGGACTGACAATTCTCGAGGAAAAATGAGGTGTGGGAAGTGCAGCAAGAGAATGCAGAAAAATCATACAACTATGGGAGAGTACAGTGTGGGGAGGTTAGGGTGGAGGGTGGGATGGGTACAGAGTGGAGGGAAGCTATAAGGGGAAAGAAAGGGGAAACAATGTAATTAATAAACTGAACAATAAAGATAAAAAATGAAAAAAATCATGAAGAATCACATAAACATGAACCCAGCTAAGGAAATTAAAAGCCTTTAAAAACTGTCCCTAAAGAAGTGAAAATCTATAAACTGTCTAACACAAAATTCAGGATTATTCTTGAATTTAACTAAACTGCAAGAACACACAGGCAAACAACTAAATTAAATAGGGAAGACTATGTATGAACAAAATTAGAAGTTCAGCAATGTAAAAGTAACTATGAATAAGTCAAACAGGCATCCCAGAGCTAAAGAAGACAATGTCTACACTAAATAATTCAATAGTTTCCTTAGTATACTCAAGAAAGTAGAAGAAAAAATCAGTGAGCAAGAAATAAGGTATTTGAAATTATCCACACAGAGAAGCAAAGTGTTTACAGTATCTTGCTCAGCTCCTAAGGCCATTTGATTTCTGGTCAAGAGCACACACCGGAGTTCACCACCCTATTATCTGTGTCCAGTCGGCATGTGTGTAGGAGGCAACCAATCAATGTGTCTCTCCTTTTTCTTTCACATCCCACCCTTCCTTCCATTCTCACTAAAAACAATGGAAAAATATCCTAAGGTTAGGATGCCTATGTGACTTAGGTAACTTCTTCAAGAAAAACATGCCGAGACCGGTTTTGCTCAGTGGATTGCGCATCGGACTGTGGACTGAAGGGTCCCGGGTTCGATTCTGTACCTTGGCTGCAGGCATATCCCCAGTAGGGGGCGTGCAAGAGGCAGCTGATCGATGTCTCTCTCTCATCGAAGTTTCTGACTTTCTATCCTTCTCCCTTCTGCTCTGAAAAAATCAATAAAAATATATTTAAAAAATAATAAATTTAAAAAAAGAAAAGAAAAACATATATGCATTATGATACTCTTAGGAGGCAAAAAGAAAAAGAGATAGAAAATCTATTTAAAGCAACAATGATTAAAAACTCCCAAATTGGGGGAGAGAAAAGAAAACCCATATTTGTAAAGCCTAAATGACCTAATAGGTTAAACTTGAGCAGGTCTACAGGGATATACTTTATAACTAAATTGTCAAAAAGCAAAGATAAAGAGAATTTTGAAAGCAGCAAGAGAAAAGTGTCTTGTCATATACAAGGGAGCCCTCCATAGACTATCAGAAAATTTCTCAACAGACAATTTGGAGATCAAGAAAAATTGGAATTATACATTCAAAATATTGAAATTAAAGAGCTGTTAACCAAAAACATTCCAGACCCTGGATGGCTGGCCTAGCTATTTGGAGCATCCTACTGTACACAAAATGTTTTGGGTTTTGTTCCTGATCAGGGCACATACCTAGGTTTCAGGTTTGATCCCCAGTTGGGATGTGCATGGAAGGCAACCAATCAATATTGTGCACATCACGCTCTCTCTAAAATAAAAATCAATAAAAAACATACCCTGGGTGAGGATTAAACACATAATGAAATATAGTATCCAGTGAAGTAGTCCTTTAGGCATAAAAGAAAAATAGACTTGTCCAAACAAGCAAAAGTTAAGGGAGTTCATCACCACTAGAATTATCTCATGAAAATGCCAAAGGGTATTCTTTAAGCTAAAAATAAATGTTATTAACATTGTAAAAATATGATCTGAGCTCTCAATTATACAGTTAGGTTCTCTTTTTTACTTTGTTATATACACACTGAATTTGGAGCAGGAAGAAGGCAGAGGGAAGGCTGTGGCCCAAATCCCTTTAAAAGAAATGCTGTATAAATCAGCCCTTGTTGGGGAGGAGGACAGATTCAACAACCATAATCAATCTCTTCCTTTAGGAAAAAAAATCTTGTCTTAATATATTTTTTATTTTATCTATTATATATATAATTTTTGACAGTATGATAGATATCTCCCATTCTCCCCCCATTACCCTTCTCTGCCCATCTCTACCCTATCCCTAGGCCTTCACCACTCTATTGTCTGTGTCCATGGGCTATGCATATAAGTATGTGTTCTTTGGTTTATCTCTCCTTTTCTCCCCCTATCACCACCCCGCCATGTGTATGAGATATGTGTCTGACACAAACTGAGATATGTCAGTCCATGCCTCAGTCTTATTTTGTTGGTCAATTCATTTTTTCCCCATTAGATTCTATTTATAAGTGAGATTGTGTGATATTTGTCTTTTTTGATTGGCTTATTTCACTTAGCATAATAGGCTCTAGGTCCATCCATACTGTCTCAAAGAGATCCTTATTTTTATAGCTACATAGTATTTCATGGTGTAAATTTATCACAGCATTTTTATCCACTCATCTACTGATGGGAACTTGGCCTATTTTTAAATCTTAGCTATCCTATGTAATAAAATATGCAAATTGACCATATCTCCCCAACACCAATAAGCCACATCTAGCAGCCAATCAGGAGCAGGTATGCAAATTAACTCCAGCCAAGATGGCTGCAGCTACAGAGAGAGCTTGAGTTTCCCCAGCAATGAAGAAAGCCAAGCTTTCTGCATATTCTGGCCTGTCCAGGCTTCCACTCAAGGCTACAAAGTTTCAATTATAGACGATAAATAAATCTCAGATACCAGGGCCTTTGCTTGGGTAGCTGGGGGACTGTGCTGGCCTGAAAACCACTACAGGCACCTTGCCCAGGCCACATTCCTGTCCCAAGGGAACCCCCACCCTGATCCAGGACACCCTTCAGGGCAAACCAGCTGGCCCCCACCCATGCTTCAGGTGTCTATACTATCTAATAAAAGAGTAATACACAGATTGACCATCACTCCAACACACAAGGTGGTGTCCCCCATGTGGTCAAAAGTTACTGACCTCATGTGGACACACGATGGCTGCCACAAGATTGGCAGCAGAGGAGGGCAGTTGAGAGGGACCAGGCCTGCAGGGAGGGCAGTTGTGGGTGATCAGGAGAGGGCAGTTGGGAGGGAGCAGGCCTCCAAGGGAGGGGAGTTGGGGGCGATCAAGCCTGCACAGGAGAGCAGTTAGGGGTGACCAGGCTGGCAGAGGAAGGAAGTTGGGGGCATCTGGGCCTGCAGGGAATAGTAGTTGAGGGAGACCCAGGCCTTCAGGGGAGAGCAGTTGGGGGGACCAGGCCTGCAGGAGAAGGCAGTTGGGGATGACCAGGCTCACAGGGAGCAGTTAGGAATCAAACAAGCTGACAGGGGAGTGGTTAGGGTAGTTATGGCCAACCTTTTGAGCTTGGTGTGTCAAAATTCGCCAAAAAAAAAACAAACAAAAACAAGCATAACTCAGGTGGTGTGTCACCTGAAGAAAAAACATAATTTTGTGATATTTATAGTTTAAATAACAAAAATGTATAATTGTAATATATAACTATTTAATAAACCAAAAACTAATTATTTAACTTATCTCTTAGTGACTTCTTTGTTCATTTGCCAGTCGTTTTCTTTTGTTGTCTTGAAATTATTTAACTTGTATGGGGTGCCATGAACTAAGATAAGTGAGGGGAGGGTAATTTTTTTAACTAACCTGCCTGTTAGTGACTTTTTTGTTGCTGAATTTAATTGGCTAAACCTTCAATTGAAGGTTGGTATTTTGTACACTTCAAGCCCAAGCAAGTGCTATTAACTTCATCTGTCAATCTGTTTCTTTTGTTGGTTTTGATATTATTTAACACTGAGAATAAAGTCTCACTAAAATATGCAGAGGGAAAAATTGTGAGTAAAGCCATTGCTATATTTTTCAGGGTGCTAAAAGTATCTGGTAATCAGTTTCAGGCACTCCAAATTTCCTGTTCGTAACGGCACTCATCTTGATTCTCCAAGCAGCCCCTTTCCAGATTCTCAAGCTTTGACCTCAAGTCAACAAACACCTGAGCCCAGATGCTGTCTATAAATTTTGCAAGTTGCATCTCCAAATCATAAATTTGTATTCATTGGGAACCATTTAATTCCAAACTACTATAGACTGCTACATCAGGATTTTTAATTATTTTTATTGTCTGTTCTAGGCTTCTAAATTGATTAAATCTATCACTGAACTGGTCAAGTAACAAGTATAAAACATGCCGGTACTTTATATGCAAGGATTTCATTTAATTTTGTACAGCTGCACTGGCCTTCTCAAAATACTTCGTTACTGGAGGAAAATACTTATAAGTTTTAGTTTCTACATCTTGCTTGAAAATTTTAAGTTCACTTTCAAAAACTTTTATGTATCCAAATGTGACGTCAATACTTTTGCCAAAACCTTGTAACTTTAAGGTCAGTTCATTAATATGAACAGAGAGATCTGTAAAAAATATCAGGGTGTTGACCCACTTATCATCATTGAGCTGAGAAAAGTTTCCCAGATCCTTATCCTCAAGAAATACCTTAATTTCTTCAAACCATTCCAGAACTTTGCCTCAGTTCAGCCATATTACATTATTGTACAACAGCAGTCCACTGTAGGTGGAATCAACCTCCAACAAAAGTGCAGAAAAGTATTGCTTGTGAAGGGGACAATCAGCTACTAAATTGACTATTTTTGCAACAACTGATATTAAGTCTTTTAAGTCAGTGAATCCTGCCTTGGCACATAAAACCTCCAGGTGGATAATATAATGGAAAGGCACAATCGGATGTCCAATAGCTTCTATAAACAATTTGACAAATCCGACTTTTTCCCCCACCATGTTTGGTGCCCCATCTGTCGTCACTGACACAACTTTAGAGATGTCAATGCTTAGGTCACAGAATGTTTGTATAACAACCTTACTTATTTTGCTTCCTGATGTACTTGTTGGCACTGATACTAAAGTTATCAACTCTTCTCTCATTGTGAGACCTTCAGAATATCGAACAATAATGGCCCAGTGAGCATGTGATGTGACATCAGTAGTTTCATCAAGATAAATGGAAAAATATTTACAATTATTTATATCTCTCTTTAATTGACTTTGTAAGTTTGTGTTTAGTCTTATTATTCAGTCTTTTATGATATTTCTACTGAGTGGTAACTCAAATATTCTCTTAATAATCGCATCTTTATTCTGCATATTATGAAATATAACTGGTGCACATCTTAGGAGAGTTTCTTTAATAAATTCTCCCTCACTGAGTGCTTTTCCATGCTGAGCTATGGAGTGAGCAATTCTCAAACTTGCAGATGTTAAATTTGTAGACTTTTTTTTTTTTATAAATTTAAGGATATTATTAGATTAGATTCGTTTTTATAAAGGTATAGTTGCCTGAAAATGTATTCCTTCCTTTCATCCTCAACTTTTTTCAGAGCTGGGAATGATTAGTTTCAACATGTCTATTTATATTCCACATTCTACTTATTAGCGTTTCAGTACATTGAATGCAAAATGATCTGCCATTTTTTTCTATAATGCCATACATTTTGGTCCATGTCCCTTGAAAGGGTCAGCTATTGCTACTACCACTTCTTTTACTTCACCTTGGTTTTTTATTTTTTGGGTTCTCCATCAGGGGGGCAGTGACAGAAGACAGAATTATAGATAGCCTGTTAGCCCTGCAGACAATTAGGGGTTAACTAGCCTAACTGACCACAAGATGGCACATGCAACTGTCTTTTAAGAAAAGGCAGGGTTAATAAGCAGAAATAGGGGGTAATAAGGATGCACAACAGTAATAGTGGTAAAATGGAGTCTGCAAAATGACATTTCTTATATAAATTAAGATGGCTGCCACTATTTCTAAGGGCGGGAAATGGCACCCATAGCACAGGCCCTTGTCTCTTCCAGGCTCCCCCTCACTTATTTCAGTAATGATGGTCAATTAGAATTACATGACACCCAGAACAGTAGATTGGGAGATGGTTGCTGTGATTATGTGGTTGCTGGTAATGGCGATCAGAGGGCCCCCAGAGATGCATCCCCCATGGCATTCTGCTGCTCCCTGCTCCCATGGCTAGAAGTGAGGTCAAAGATCCCCTAATGGCCTAACTGGAAGTCCCAGAAATAGATGCTTTGTGCCAGAGTTCTTTTGTTTTGGCCTACAGACCACCGGCACAGAGTGTCTACACTACACCACAGCAAATGTTTCAACCTAGGCTACTGCACCTGGCCATGTAGTAGTCGAGGATGAATCGTCCTTCTCGTCAAGCATCCCCACACTTCTCTGTATGTGAGCCCATGCAGCCAAATGTCATCAAACATGGCTATGTGTGTTAGTACTGACACGAGTGTCATAGGTTTGCTATCACCGAGTTTGGGTATGATCAGGCAGGGAGGCAGAAGCAGTTAGGGGCAATCAGGAAGGCAGGCAGTTGAGCAGTTGGTTGACAGTAGTCCTGGATTGTGAGAGGGATGTCTGACTGTTCTTTTAGGCCTGAATCTTCTTGGACTGGGCCTAGATAGGCAGTCATACATCTCTCAAGGGGTCCCATATTGGAGTGGGTACAGGCTGGGCTGAGGGACACACAACCTCATGCACAAATTTCATGCACTGGGCCTCTAGTAATAAATAAGCTGCATTTATATTTTTTCTGATTGGTGTTTTTGGTTTATTAGGATATATTCCCAGAAGTAGGATTGTTGGGTCAAATGACAGTTCCATTTTCAAATTTTTGAGGAAACTCCATATTGTTTTCCATAGTGGCTATACCAGTCTTCATTCCAACCATCAGTGTGCTAATGTTCCCTTTCTCCACATAATTGTCAGCACTGTTGTTTGTTGATTTATTGATGATAGCCATTCTGACAGATGTGAGGTTATATCTCATTTAACTTGCACTTCAAAGATGATTATTGACTTCGAGTATTTTTTTTTATGTCTCTTGGCTATTTGGATGTCCTCTTTGGAGAAGTATCTATTCAGGTGCTCTGTCCATTTTTTAATTGGATTGTTTGTCTTCCTTTTGTCAAATTGTATGAGTAATTTATATATTTTGAGGATTAACCCCTTATCAAATGTGTCCTTGACAAAAATGTTCTCCCATACATTGGGTTCCCTTTTTATTTTGATGGTGGTTTCCTTAATGCTTTTTGGCAACAATTTATGTCTCATCATTGTTGGTGGGTTTTAAGTATTAACTCCAGCTGAACTTCTATAGTAATACATGTCTTTTCTCCAAGCATATAATTTTCTTTGTTATCCTGTGTTTAAACTGGCCCTTTCTAAATAGGTGTGTGTTTGTGATAGTCTGATTTGTGTGTCTACCAGGTGCGCCTCTAATACATGGCACAGCAGCATCTCTCTTCCTTGGCAGGCAGGGGCTCAGGGACACTGGAACCACTGGGGTCTAAGAAGCAAGAAGCAGGGCTGGGTTTGGGAGAGGGAAGACCTAATCTGCTGCTTACAAGTGAAGACAGAGTTCTGCTGCTTATTTGCAGGTGTAAGTTCCTAATGATACTGTTGTGGAGCAGAGGTGAGTGGATGACCACTGGAGCCCAGAACAAATTAAATTTTAGGGAGCCTTTTTTAGCTGGCCTGGGGACTGTTCTGCCATCCTCCACACAGGGAGACCAGAGAGCAGCCCTGACCCTTTGTGCAAGACCCCTTTTAAGCATATTAACCACATCCTGTTTTTGTAGAACAAGCAACCCAAGATAAAACAGTTTTTCCTAAGCAATGTCAGTGTCATGCCACTGACAATCATGTTATTCACAGGGTCATCCTGTTCTTCAGAACACTGACAGTGTTCTGTATTTCAAGGCCCACGTGCTGGGTCTGGGCCATGAGACTGTATCTGAAGGCCTGGTCTGGTGTCAGCACTGACCACTCTATCTGAGGCATAGTCCATGGCTTGAGTAGTGCTCAAAAATTCCCACTTTACAACAGATACATCCTCTTAAGAAAAACAGCCAGAAATTCAGGACAATATTTAGAGAACAATGCCTAAGACTTCTGGAAAGTAAACAAAGACAGCACAAGATGCTTCCCTGTGGAGGGAAGTCAAATCTCAGAAGTAGCCAACACAAGATATTTTCAGTTAACTATCATCTGGCTCTAGATAGCAGCCACTGGTGTGGGGAGGTCAAAAGGTTGGTAGAGAGTCCACTTTCTCCATGGTCAACAGAGACAGGCAACCAGGCTTTCTGGGGAAGCAAGAGGGTAATCCTAGAAAATCCTAATATACTGTGTATAGACTCTCCCCAAGTCATCTCACTTGAGGTCCAAATCAACTGACTGGCAAAAAGGTGAGAAGAGATGAGTATCAAAATACCAGCTTTCATCCTGATAAATGCTGAGTCAAGGGCCATGGCTTACTTGTCTGTCAAATAAGGGTTCATAAATCTAAATCCCTGAATTGAACTTATCCTGAAGGCCCCAGGCTTCTCCAGTCAACCAGTCTCCCCAGAGCCCAGGCCGATATCCCTGTGCACTGGAGCTCAGAGGAGCATAGAGCCCTAGCCCCTCCAGCAGGATGAGTCCATTGAGACCACCAATGTGCAGACTCACTTTCACACAACTCCCAGCCTCAGAGTCTTCTCAGGAAGAAGGGAGGGCAGGGGGTCCAGGAGTCTTTCTGACTGATGGGCCACCTCCCAGAAGAAGACATTGGTGTGGGGCCTGAGTGCTCCCACTTGAGTCCCAGGTGCCCCTCTCCATTTCTGCATCTGCAGAGGTGCCAGGTCTTTATCCTGGCCCAGTGGCTGCTGCTGCTACTGCTGCTTCTGCTTCCTCTTGCCTCTGAATTCTCAGATTTGGGACTCTGCCTCCTCGCTGGGACAAACCCTGTCCCTATATGGTCACCCAGGCTGGAAACTCAGCCCACTATTGAAATGTGAATGAAAGCTATTCCTGGTGAGGCAAAGGAAGCCTGCCCTCTGTCCCTTTTCAGTCATTGCCTCTCCTGCTCTCCAGGTCTCGAGGCCCCTAACCCAGGTACTTCCTGACAACAGAAATGGTCTCTGTTGTCAGGGCCCCATGTTACTCTGGACAATTTCCCAGGCCCTGTCTTCTTCCCTCCATATCAGCCCAGCAGATTGTTAGGGCTTCAACCTGCTTCTAAAGATGGTCTCAACGCATTCCTAACCAGGTGTGTCTGACATTGTTTTCTGAACAAAAATATTTGCTTTCTCCACAGAGGACTCTGGTTCCCACACAAACCACTGCTGTTTGCAAAGTGGGGTGCTTCCTGGCTCTCTCTGGTTGCATAGGAATGTGTCCTTCCTTTGGCTGAGGCAGCTCTAGTGTGGGATGTCCACCCAGGAGGTTGGCCTCTGTGGATTCCCTGGCAGCTGACTATGATCAGCCCCTAATTCATGTGGTGATCTAGGTGACACTAAGCCAACCCATGAAAAGCTGGCACTTTATGACAATATCCAGGCTAGTCAACCTGCTGCCTAGGGACAGAGGAGAGAGGGGACACTAGAACAGTCAGGTGTCACTGGTGTCAAATTCTGATGGGGCCCCAAGCACCATGGAGGTTGGGAGCAGAAGACAGCTGTGCTCAGCAGAGGCTCCGCTTACTAGTCCTTCTACTACCCGCTACCCCTCACAAGTGAGAGAGGAGTCAGGGCAGAGAGAGAGAGAGATCTCCCATGTGTATAGAACTTGGGACACACTGAAATCCTGTGCTCTTGTTTAAAAAAAAAGTTATAATCAGTGTATGGAATCTGTCCAGATTTGATGTTTTCTCCTTTGGGAGAAAGAAAAAATGTACATGGAGAGAGGGTAGAACCTTCCCCTGTGTGTTAAATGAAATAGGGCAAGAACCATTATTTATAGCCAGAGGTAGTCCAACACAGGGGGACAAATGTGGAAACCATTGCTCTTGAGAATTTTGCTTCTCCAGTCCTGTTTCTGAACATTGAGACTTAAGGACTCTGCACCCTCCTAGAAAGTTGCATCAGGTGAGGACAGTGGGATTCACTGGTGTTCTTTATGTTTTTGCACAAGCAAGGGAACTCCTGGGGGTTGGTCTTGCTCTTACCCTGGGGTCCTGCCCACCTGGCCTCTAGAATATCTTTTCTTCTTGTCCTTCACTCCTATTGTCACATGTCCTGATGGCTGAGAAACCCTCCCACCCCCAAGTCTTGTGCTCAGGAGAAGGACGGAAACAGTTTCTGAAAATCAGTTTCACTTCTAATTTCCCCGTTTGGGTGGAGCCTTCCCTGGGTGAGTTCACTCACTTCCTGCTCAGGGTTAGACAGCCACAGTGGACCCAGACTGGGGAGACTAGAAAGATTAGCAGTCCAGGCAGGGCCCAGGGCATTATGATGGCCAGTGGGGGCAGTGACCTCAGCACCAGGTCAGTCTCTGTCTCCCTTCCTTTAACTTTCTGTCTGGTTGTGCTATTGCTTTAGTGTGTGTTATTAGACACTGGTCTAAACCTTGACATCTGTCCTGCTTTAAAAGGATAGACATGCCATGTAATGAAATGCAGAAATACCAGTGAGGGAATTGGATTTTTAAACTGCAGAGAGACAGCTGCTGGTGTAAGTGTAGCTGCCACAACCTACAGGACTCTTGTCTTATAGCTACTGACTCAGCTGTGGGCCATCTGGACTCAGTTGTCATTTCTGATGCATTGAGGCAGTGATTTGTTATTTTCTTATTGCCTTTGAACCCTCTGATTTCTCTCAGGCCCCCTATGGTCACCTTAAGATGTCCATCAGCGGAGGGCAGTTGTGGATGATCAGGCAGGCAGGGGAGGGCAGTTAGGGACAACTTGGCTGGCAGGGGAGGGTAGTTGGAGTGATCAGGCCAGCAGGGAAGAGAATTGGGGGCCATTAGGCTGGCAGGGGAGAGCAGTTGGGGGTGACCAGGCCTGCAAGAGATGGCAGTTGGGGATTATTAGGCTGGTAGGGAAGCAGTTAGCAGGCAATAAGACTGGAAGGCAGAAGCGGTTAGGGGCAATCAGGCAGGAAGGCAGGCAGGCAGGCAGGCAAGCAGTTAGGAACCAGCAGTCCTGGATTGTGAAAGGGGTGTCCGACTGCTGGTTTTGGCCCTTTTCCTGGGATATCAGGCCTAAATCAGCAGTTGGACATTTCCTGAGGGTTCCAGATTGAAGAGGGTGCAGGCAGGTTTGAGAGACACCCCATTCCTCCATTGTTCACGAATTTCGTGTACTGGGCCTCTAATATCATATAATGTCGTACCTTATTTTAATATTAATATCAATCTGTTCATTTTCTTATCTTAATACATTATCTAAAACATATATTATTATATACAGTGTATGTAAATTGTGGTAATGGTAGGCATCACTGTTTTTACATGAATGGCCTAATCAATTCAATGGTTACTGTTTTATTGTCATTTCGGGAGATTTTATATCTGGCCAGCTTCCATTAATTTTATGTATTTTTCTAAAAATTGCAGCTAGGTATTTCTAATTTTTCTTTTTCAATTTAATTTATGGGTATAACTAAACATTCTTTCTGCTTTGTTTATTTATTTTTAAAATAAATCTTTATTGTTGAAAATATTACATATGTTCCTTTTCCCCCATTGCCCTCTCCTACCCATCCCTCAAGACTTCACCACCCTGTTGTTTGTGACTATGGGTTATTCACATATGTATATGAGTTCACAGTTTGATCTCACCCATTCACTCTCCCCCCAACAAAAAACTCCCCTGCCTTTCCTCTGATATTTGATATTCTGTTTGATGTTTCTATGTCTCTGGGTATATTTGTGTTCATCAGTTTATGTTGTTCATTGGATTCCACAATGGAATACCACTGAACATTAAGAGGAAAAAACTTCTAGTCACCCAACAACATGAATGATGAGCAAAAGAACTCGGACATATAAGCATACATGATATATTATTCCACTTATGAAATCTGTCATAGGTGACAGGAAAGTATGATAATAAAAAGCAGTATGATAAATTAAAAGTTTTGATAAAACATTGCAGTATGTTTGGTACAAAATAACTTTATAATGGCTTTGATAATAGCAGGCTTGCATTCTTTCTAATCCACCATACCTCATTTTATTAAAGTTTTATCTATTGCTTCCATTCTCTTTGTTCTAATCTTTATTCAGGACCACTTATTTTAATTACTTTTGTTCTTCATAGCCTATCTATCCTTCATATATAAAATGTTACAGCATATCAAAACTTTGATGGCCATTTTATCATGGTATCCCTTTTCCCTAGGATGTCTGCAGAAGATGAGAACATAGAAAACAAACGAATCAATGACATTGCACTCACATATTTCAAAAAATATAAGGTGGAGATTTCAGCTGCAATAAAAACAACATTTCCTTTCTTTGAACTTCTCCGTGACCATAAATTCATCACCAATGAAATGTATGAAGTAAGTGAGGTTTATTATGTTACAATCTGATAAAACAACCCCAAACTAAGTTATACTTTGATATCCTGGACTTAAACGTCAGAGCACAACTGGGCAACTGAAGAGTCACCTATGAGTGGAGACCTTCCCAAGTACTGCTCTTAAGTGTTCCTATAAGGTCAAAAGAGAAGAGAAGCAGGCATTGCTGGAGATAGTCCTGATTCTAACTGAAGGAACAGTCTCTATAGTGGCCCCTTGGAACTGGGTGAATAGCACTGGATATAGGCTGGATCTGAAGTGGGCGTACAATGCCTTCTAGAAATTATATACATAGTGTAATATAAACTGAAAGTTAAATATAATTTTAATGAATGGGTAAGTTGAATCATATCATTTAAAAATAATTTATATAACATATCATTTCAGTGAACATCAGTTTAAATACTAAGACCTGAGAACATTAAAATTCTCAAAGAATTAATGTCTTGTTTGGACAAATTTGAAAGTAGATGCTTGCTATTCTTTTAACAACAGTTTTTCAGTTTCCTTTCTATTCCCTCCCCCCCTTTTTTTAGGTATTGCTGGTGTCTTAGAATTTAGGTTAATTTTAGCAAAAGGTGAAGGCAGAGATATAGAGATGCAGGTCTTCACTTGCCCTGTGCATAGGCTTTCTTTATGAAAAAGTTCACAGGAGCTTCCAGACCAAGTCAGTCCTGGGGAAGGGACAAGGGCTGTCCAGTCAATAGAAGAGCAGCTCATCACCCAATAAGTCTATTCCTAAAACATTTAGCCTGGCTCTAAAAGGCCTACATATTACTTCACTTGAAACCATTTTTGTTTTTCCTAGTAGCTCCTTATTCTATCTCATGTAAATGAGGGTGAGAAGCTCAGATTCAGAAAAGGGTGTTTTCTAGGAGGAATGATTAGTTTTTCCACTTAGTAGTCACACAAATGTAGATAAATTCTAAAACTGTATGTGAGAAGATACCTATGTTGGGAAATTATTACGCATTAACAATAAAATCACTTTCTAGGGCTCCTCTGTAACTTGGAAGTCTGTATTTATGTTTTCTCCATTCACTGTTTTTAAGAAATATCAAGAATCTTTTAAAAAACGGGTTTGTGTGCATCAAGTCATATACGATGTTCTCAGTGAACTGGAGAAGAAATTTGACATATCTCTTCTGGCAGCACTGTTCAGCAGGACCATCATGAACACTTACCCCGATTTATTTCGCATCTATAAAATATTCTACAAAGGTAATTAGGTTTATTACCCACACTTTGATTTCCAAGTCCAACTTATTTCCACAGGTATGTATTGAGTGTCTACCATGTGTGACACAAGGTGCTGGGGAGTGTGGATGTACCAGTTAAGAAAAGACATATAATGAGCCTCTCAAAGTTTATGATATAATGGCTAGAATACAAACACCCAGCTGCGAATCTGCTTAACTGGGCATTTAGAGTCACAGGACTACCAGAGCCATAGGGACATCAGATTTACTTAGAAGAACACATGACAAGAAACATAACATCCACAAAGGGCAGCATTAGTTGCTCCTCTTCTCTGGGACCATTTGCAAAGTTCTACACAGCAGTCCACTAGTTGAATACAACCTGCCTCAAGTGATGGCTTAGATAGGGGTGCTGGATCCACCTTGATTTAGCTACAGCATGCCCAGGAGTGTCAATATATCATGGAACAACTCTGTGGTCATAACTTTTAGAGGTTGCTCAAGGGACATTTGAGTTACAACAGTCACCACATTGAAGGAAGACAGAAAATGAACTATAGTTAACATCTAGTCCCTCCCAGGCCACGTGCAATTTACCTGCCTACAGCCACTGGTCTTTTCTGACTCTAAGCTCAGTGTTGGCCTATTCACACAGAAGAAAGACCACGTGAATCAGGTTTCCAGAGAAGTGAGCAAGGTCAAATTTCCTCTTGAGGAAGCATAAATGGTCTTATTAACTCATTCTTCAGAAAAGGTGTGATCAACAGTCAAACAATCAAAAACCAATTGCTCTGCCAGAGATTGTTTTTGATACTATACAATATTACTGATTGTATAGTAATCAACTACTGATTGATTTTCATATAATATTGGTTTGGTGGTGATGAACTCCTTTAGCTTTTTCTTATCTGCGAAGCACTTTATCTGATCTTCAATTGCTGGATAGAATAATCTTGGTTGTAGATTCTTGCTCTTCATTATTTTGAATATTTCTTGCCACTCGCGTCTGGCCTGCATCATTTCTGTTGAGAAATCTGCTGACAACCGTATGGGTGCTCCCCTGTAGGTAACCACCTGTTTTTCTCTTGCTGCTTTTAATATTCTCTCTTTATCTTTAGCCCTTGGCATTTTAATTATGATATGTCTTGGTGTGGTCCTCTTTAGATTCCTATATTTTGGGGTTCTGTATACTTCTTGGGCTTTTAAGTCAGTTTCTTTCACCAGGTGGGGAAAGTTTTCAGTCACTATTTCTTCAAGTAGGTTTTCATTAACTTGCTCTCTCTCTTTTTCTGGCACCCCAATAATTCGGATGTTGGCATGCTTGAGGTTGTCCCAGAGGCCCCTTACGCTATCTTCAATTATCTGAATTCTTTTTGTTTCTTGCTTTTTCAGCTGAGTGGATTTTGCTTCTTTGTATTTCAAATCTTTGACTTGGCTCTTGTGGCCCTCTGGACTGTTTTTAGGACTTTGTGTAATATTTTTTATTTCAGTCTGTGTATGCTTGATTTCTAATTGGTCCTTTTTTTTTATCCGTGAGGATCTGGTTCGTATCCTCAGAGGTCTTGTTCATTTCCTTGAGGGTCTCATTCATTTCCTTGAGGGTCTCATTCATTTCCTTGTAATTCTCATTCATTTCCTGGTTGGTCTTGTTTATTTCCTGGTAATTCTCATTAAGTTGATGGGCCTTTTGTAGGAGCCTCTTGAAAAGCCTTATAACCGTGGTTTTGAACTCTATGTCTTGTCGTCTTTTCTCCTCCATTTCTTTCACACCTGATTTCTTTCCATATCTCTGCATGGTGACTGTTTTATGTGGTAGATATCCTCAAAGGGACAGTAGCTCAGCCTCCCCAGTTACCTGAGGTGGGTACTCTTACTGCTATCCTTTATGGGTTGTATTTAGTATTTTTTAATTTAAACCCAGCTTTTTGTTGTTAGCCCTAGGAGGGTTTGACCTCCAGGCCAATTGGCTGTGAAGGGAAACTGTGTTCAGGTTGGATGGGCAGAGTCTCTGAGCTGCGCAGGCAGCCTCAGTGTCAGCTGCATCCTATGCGGCGTTCGCGCACGCAGAGTCTCTGTTGGATGGGGATGGCTGCAGGCACCTCCAAGAGAAAGCCGCTAGTCTCTTCCCCTTGCCAGACAACTCTGCCTTTCACCAAATGTGTCTGCACACCAAAAGTCTAGCCCAGGGTTGTAAAATAGATGGTTTCAGGGACCAGGAGACAAGTTTCCAGGGGGCAAGTCACAGGTTTGTGCGACCCTTGCTCGGAAATTTTTTTCCCCGCTTCCGGGTTTCTCTCAGACTAGGAGCCTCTGCCGTGCTCTGCTTCCAGGGTGCGTCCCCCGGACCTCGTACCTCGCCTGGCACTGGGGAATCTGTGCAGTGGGACGTCTCCGCCCTCCCTGTTGGCGAAATCCGGCCAGGGTTGCTGCTCCAGCCCCAGCCCGTGAGTGTGACCAGGACGGCTCCTAACCTGTTTCCGTCTGAAAGGCTGCACTCCTGCTGCTCCTCTGATTCTCAGTGTCCCACCTTTACTTTTATTTTTGGAGTTTTCACTCAGCCAGCTTTTTGGCGATTCTGGGTGCTGCCTGTTCTGCTGTTGTGTTGTAGTTCTTAAATCCTTGCGTGGGGCAGAACAATAGGTGTTTACCTATGCCACCATCTTGGTGTTCTCTGTTCTCCCATTTTTAGCACTCTCCTAAGATCCTTAGTCCAGGTATCTTGGGATGTCTGCCTGTGCCATAATATTCAAATCATGCTTCCAAAGAGTGCCCTTTCTTTATCCTGGGATCTGCGTGCCCCTGGGACATCTTTCTAGTTGCTCTCATGTCCTCTGATTTGTCTCTTTGGGAAGCACGCATCCTCCATGACCCAGTTTAGCCAAAGCCTTCTCTTGTACATGCACATTTTTAAGTACTTGGGATTTTATCCTCTTTTATACACATAACCCTCTTTGTTTTCCTCACAAGGAAATCCCTTTCTTTTTCTTTACAGTTAAAACAGTTCAGTAAGCACATTTCAAAATAAATAGTACATTATTTATTTTGATATATGCTTTCCTGGCCAGCTGAATTTTTTTACCTGAGCAACAAGCTCACAATGCTGCCACAACTCTTTTATGTTGAAATTCAAGTGACTTTTCTGTGTGGGAAGCATAAGGGGTCCTTAACAAAGTCATTCACTTTCTGTCCCAGGAATGAAGAGGGAACATTACTAACAGGATTGGGACTCACTGAGTACTGAATGACCCAAGGATTGGAAATTCCTAAATGTGTAATTTCAGATGACTCTTGTTCCATAAAGATCTCTAATTATCTTCTTTTCTGCCCTGTCTTCAGTGATACCAGATATAAAATTCCTCCTAGAAAATGATGGAGAAGAATATGAGGAGAGGCCTAATGAACAACTAAGCCTGGAACAAGGTGATTACAAACAGATAAAAATTGATTCTTCTCTGCTAAGAGAAAAGGAGAATGGGAAGTGGGCCTGAGTCTTGAGTGGACTTTAAGAATCAGGGAAGACCTGTTCAAGAATATGGAGAAGGCAGGGAGGCTGTTTGTATGAGAGTCTGACTAGAGGTTGATTCTGGAGGAGGAGCTCTGATAAGAGATCCTGGGCCCAATAACCAAGTCAGAGGAATGGGAACCTAGTGTTTGGAAAACAAGATTTAAATACGATGCTGACCTGGAGGTAACTGTGATTTAGCAAGACCCTGCAGGAGAAGATGAATGTGGAGCTGTGAAGGGCTAAGAACTATGGTCCTAAGGTCAACATCACAGAAGATATTCTGGATGATGGTAGAAGAAGGGACTGATTTAAATGTGGGAGATGCTGTTCAAGAGCAGAAATAGTCAAGGAGATGGGCAGTCTTATAGAGGAAGTAGGAAGATGTAAAGGAGGGGATGTGAGTATTCTGAGAGAGAGAAGGAGGGGACATGGGAGATAGGAGAAAGGGTTAACAGACACAGTAACAACAACCATATTACTAAGAGCTAACTTACAGACCATTTACTCTGGCATTTGTGGGCTTAGTGCTCACAGCTGCCCTTGGGGAGAAGTATCACTCTTTACCCATTTGTAGAAAAGGAGACTGAAATCTCAGAGACCCTGTATGTAGTTGGCCTGGGGTCAAAGAAGTAAGTTCTGAACCTAGAACTTGTGTGCTTAACCCTATACACATCCAGATAACCTTATGAAAAAGACAGAATTATGAGTCAAAAGGAAACATGTGTAGAGAAAAAGATACAGAAGGGAAACATGTGTAGAGAGAAAAATACAGAAAGAATATCAGGAGATGGAGGAAACATGGTAGAAGTAGATATTGAATCTCATAAAAAAGCTAACAAGACAGAGAAACAGATTTGTATATGAAGGGTGTGGTGTGAAGGAGGCTTGGACACGGTGAAATGACTTTGTAGGAAGACAGATAAGTTTACCAATTAGGGGCATACCTGGCAACAAAAATAGGTTCCCTAAGGCCGTGGGTGACAAGAAAAGCCATTGCTGGTTACTGAGTTGCTCCTGAATGAACTCAGTGAGATGGCCTGGCTGAGGACAGAGGGCAGCTGATGGCATGAGTTGAGTAGGATCCTCTAGGTCCAGATGGGCTCTGTATTGATACCTGGGGGAGGGGATCTTGAACATCAACTTTCTAAAGATTAAATTGGATTAGGGAAGAATGGCATTGCCCATATTTCAATTAATGAAATAAACCTTCCATTTCTTCCCCCAGGAATTGGTGGTAATTCATATCAAAGACCGATGTGGTTAGGTCCAGATGCCTGCAATTATAATGGCATGTTCCTATTGACTGTTCTGTGACCCTTTGTTGTTCTTATGTCATTGGCAGGTGTTGTGGTATGGGAGTGGGGGGCAGGGAGGTTGCTTCTTTTTAGCAATAATTGCCCAGAATAGTCAGTCTTTGTGTTGGCAATTTCTCCAAGGATTTAGATAATAGAGTCTTCATTTTCTTGATTGCCTGGGAGGTTCACTCCTTCCATTCTCCTGATATGTACTGGTTACAAGCTTCTGACATCCTAGGCCTGGAAGTAATGCCCATGACCCTGGCTTCACAATTTTCTTCCTCTGTCTTGCTTGCATCTGGCTGCAGCCTTGTTTCGAAACCACATCCAGTGTGGCCAGCTCTACAGTGATGGTTTTGGGTAGTGGTGATGAGTGTGTTCCCCCTAGGCCAGACCTCTCTCACCTGTTGTGTTCCTCACACAGTATGCCATGTCCCTCCTGAGCAAACCCTCTCCCATCGTCTGTGGGGTAGCAGGCCTGGAGCTGCTCTAAAAACACCATAGAAGTCATTATCATGTAGCATGCATTGGGATGTGTTATTTAAGAAAGAATGTTCTAAATTAGTAATACCTTTTTATGAAAGAAAAAAACCCTTCAGAATGTTTTGAAAGCACCACTATAGTTTTAGTTATTAACATTTAGGGAAAAAAGTTAATATTTAAGAATATAAAATATCTACCATGTATAAATCCATATTCTTAACAGTTCACCTACCAAGGTAGCTGGTGTTAATGGGGTGGGGGTGGCAGATGAAAGGAAGGAATAATGATAAATAATGCGCAGAGAAGGGATTCAGTGTGCACACAGATATTAAGTGTGGGGGGAAGAGAAAATGATATTATAACTCTAATGATGCACAACAAACCACCAATAAATGTGTCAAAGTGTTTGACTTAGATGGGACAGTGGACTGTGACCAGCATAGGTAAGGGCAAGTTATGCCTCAGGCCCCTTGCCCAAGAGAAGGTTCCAAGGAACTGTGGATGTGGCACAAAACATGCACCAGGGCCCAGGGACTATGTTAATTGTAGGAATGACTATTGAAATTATCTTTACATAAATCATTTTTCTTAGAAAAATAGCACTAAATTTAAAAAAATCTAAGCTGCTCTGAAAATATATTTATCTTTTCATGCACAAGGAAGTTAAATGGAAACAGAGTAGGGGGGGGTTGATGGAGTACAAAATGGGCAGGGGAGGTTCACCATGGAAAAGGAGGTATGCTGGTCCTGTGTGGTTTACTCGGGCATTCATTCCTTATGGGTTCATGCTCTGCTCTGTTCTCTGTCTTTGGCCACAGACTCTGTGGACTTGCTTGTTATCTCCCTTGCTACTGATTCCTGCAGAGTTCCTCACATGGGTGATATCTGCAAGAGAGTGGAGGGGCAAGGAGTAACAGAGAAGCATGATATTTTTCCATCAAAGTCTTGGGCAGCAATTCTGGCTTTGGCTACATCTCCCATGATTCTACCTCCCACCAACCAGTCCAGCCATGGTCCAGCTTACACTTATCCAGTGACCTTGACATATGAGCTCAGCCTGGATCCCTCCCATAGCTTCCTGTTGACTATTCTGTGGGTTGCCAAATTCCTGCATTTAGAATTGTCAGCTCTATCATCAGCTGTATAACTAATTCCCTGGATTAAATTCCCTCTCATCCAAAAACTTAGAGGGCTTTTTATTTTCCTGTTAGATTCTCTGATTGATGCGGGCAGTGACTAAAATGTCTGTTAATCTAAACGTGGTCCAGATACAGCCCCACCTGAACGTGGACTCTTAGAGCACCGCCATGACACACAAGAGATAAATGCAAATGAAACAGGCACAACTAGTGACAATACGGATGCACGAAAAATCCAACAAGCAAATGAACAATGTGCTCAAGAGTCAAAGACAGCAGGCAAGACTGAGTGCCTGGTTTGATGAGTGTGGAGGGGAACTGGCAGATGGAGGGATTTGGTATTGTGGGTTAAGGCATTTGTGGTGATGATTGAATGCTAGAAAGACAAATTTAAAGAAATACAAAATAATTGTGGAAAAGGCATTCACAGCTCACAGGGATAATTAAGAAACAGAAATAGAAAACACAACAGGGAATAGATAAGCTAAAAAAAACCAAGAGGGCCACCTACAAGGAGGATCTCACTCTCAGGACCTTCTTGTGTACTGGGCACCTACAGTGCTTGACCCTAGACCCTAATGGGCTCTGGAGGCACTGATTAAAAAAATATGGAGAAAAGAAGTAAGGAAGAGAAAAAAATGCAGAAGGCAATAATAGCAATAAAATAAAAAAGTGGGGGGAGATTCAAAGGGAACTATGGTGAACTAAAAGACAGTGAATGAAGACCTGGGAGAGAGTGAATCAAGTACAGAGAGAGAGCCAAGCATTGTCTGATTTGAGAATCTTCACAACGAATGCACAAAGGGATGTTCTTGACACCATTAAGAAGGAAATTTGTCCACAAAATAAAAATGGTCCTGGAGCCCACTCAGATAAATATAGGCCACTTCCTCAGATAGTAAAACATATTCAATTCAGAGAGGCACAGAGTGCCCAGCATATGGCTCCATGGTTCAGTATCCACCCAGAAACCAAGATATTTCCAGTTCCATTCCAAGTCAGGACACATGTCCTGGTTTATGGTTGGATCCCCAGCAGGGTTGTGTGTAGGAGGCAGCTGATCAATTATGTTTATCTTGAATCAGGGCTTCTATTTCTCTATCCCTTTCCCTCTGCTTCTCTCTAAAAATCAATAAAAACATTTTTTTAAAAAGGGACAAAAATAAAGGACAGAGTTGAGGAGCAGGAAAGGACAGGGCTGGGGGAGCTTTCCCCTGCAGTAGAATTACAGGGAGAAGGGATTGTTGATAGTCATGAGGGTGCTCACTCCCTTAGGAGAGGCAAATGGAATTCTTCATTTATTACAATATGTCCAAGAGAAGAGATACTCCACCAAGGAACCCAAACCAATTCCTGCTCTGTAGACCCAGTGGATAGAAAGAAGGAAGAGCCCTTTTTCAATTCAGGAGTTGAATGTGAAGCCCAAGCAAGGACTGACTGTAACCAGTCATCTGACGTATTAGGTAAGGTTGACTGAAAGAATGTGTGATATGAATTCCCATACCAGGGAAGGGTCAGAGACATGTAATCAAGGCCCTTGGAGATAGTAATGGTGACCTTGGTTAATGGTAGAAAGGGAAGGGGACAAGGTCCTTATTGAGCGAGGTCTATAGAAACACGTCCCCAGTAAGTGGAAAAAAAAATCAAAACCAGAAATGGTAAATTTAAGTGTTGATATCAGAGTATATGTTTCTATATTGAAAAAGATGAAGGTATTGGGGTACTGAAATTTTCATAAAATCAATATATTCATGAAAGGAGTTGAGAAAAACACACAGATGAAGAGAAGAAGTGGTATAAAGAGACTTTTGCCAGAAACCAGCATAATTGCCAAAAATTTGCTGAACCAAGAGACTTCATTTGAGGTGATGGATGATTGACACAGTGTGCAAATAATATCTTTTTCAGTTGTACACCTGAATCCTGTACAGTTTTGTGAAGCAATGTCATCCCAGTAACTTGAATTAAATATACAACTAATAAATACATTAAAAATTAACAATATATAATTTGATGCCATTTTAAAAGATAGGCTTTATGTACATATATTATTCTTTGATCCATCTTTCTAGCTTAATAAATATTTAGATATGTTTGGAATTAATCAAGGAAAGAAAGAGAAAGAATGAGGGTGGAGATATTAGAGAGTGGAAGTAAGAGATATAGTGATGATGGGAGTTGAAATACAATGGACGTGGGAATAGCAGGTATAGTGAGGTTGGGTATCAGAAGTGTGCTTCAGCTTGGGCAAAGCTGCGCTCTGTGAATGAACTTCATGACCTTCTGGGCAGGGCCTGAAATAACCCAAAGGTCACACACATTGGCCATAGACCAGAGGTACCTCACCTTCTATGTCTGCCTACTGTTCCCATGAAGGAATTTCTACTCAGTGGTCTCTGTAGCTTAACCCAAAGACACTGCGTGCATTTTTCTCCTTTGTGCAGTGATCGACAGTCAGGATTCTGCAGAATTTACTGAAGAAGATAGACTCCCTGATCCGTGGACCACAACATTGAATAGGGAGCCAGGTAAGGAGGTGGGAGGTCAAAGCTTCATGTGCAGGAATCTCAATAAAGAGGCACTGTTTTCTGAGGTATCAATTCTCTGTTCATCCTATACCACAAACCCAGTTTATCTTGGAATCCCATTCTCCGTATTAATTTTACCTGACCTTTGGGATGTGCAAAGTAATAAATCGTTATATTTATATATTTTTAATTATGTGGCCTATTAATTCATAGGTCCTATAAATCAACCAATGCACTGCCTGGAAGGAATTCCAGCATGTAATAATTACAAGAGTTTCATCAAATGCTGGGTGAAGCTTGGGGGCCTCAAAAGACTAGGTCACATATGTAGTTTACCTACATAGTTTACTCTATGTTGGAACAGCTAATCAGCACTTCCCCCAAACCTCAATAGGATTGTCTGCTACCAGACAGCTCAAGGCATCTTAAATCTGCTTGTTATTACTTCCTGTTGGCCAAACACCTGAACTGCCCTATGCTATTCCCAAATCTGACAATGCTTCTGTAAACTTTACCCTTTGAAGTCAATGTCTCCACCTTGCTTTAGGACAAATTGGGTTAATAAAAGCAGGTTCCTGAGTCAAGGAGGTAGTCTTTTAACTCCTTTCGCTAAAGCTCTTATCTCCAATGCCTTTCAAAATTATCTTTCATATTTGGACTTCTTATTGAATCTACACGATGCTCCTTTCTCAAGATTGCTTAACCCTTTCTTAATGCTGAGACAAGAACCCTGGCAATGCAGCTATCAATTGATTAGGTATAGTAATAGGCTAGGGAAGTAATGAATTTATTTTAAAACTAATTCTGAAGTGTAAAGTGTTGGGTTTACACAACGATTTCTACAGAAAAGAGAAAGCTAAATATTTCTTTATTGAAAGGTAATATTGTAATCTAATCACAAAGTTTGAATAGTTTTGAGGGTCATTTCCTCCAGCTATCCTGTGTTAGAATGGATAAGGTGTTTTGAAACCTAAAATGTTGTTCTTCAGAGTTCTCTAGCAAGTCATGACATATAGAATGACTTTCCAAATGATCTTTGCAAATAGTATCTTATCTTTTCCTTTACAACAACCCTGAGGAGTGAGAAAGATGGCCATTATTACTCTTGTTTCTGGATGAGAAAACAAAATCAGACATATGTTTCAAATCTTCCTCAAAGTCACATGGCGATAAAGGGAAAGACAAGACTAGCATCCTGGATTCCATGTTATTTCCTTTGTAAATCTGGAGCACAAAACAGTTATCAAAATGTTGTTTCCTGAATCCTATATGTAGCATGAGTGGTCATCAGATCTGTAGCACTTTAGTGTACAAAGTAATGATTACTTTTCCCTTCTTATTTCCCAGAGGTATTAGAAACATGTCTTTTTACATAAACCCACTAGGAGAAGAGCAAAACACAAATAAAGATGTTACTTAGTCTTCACTTTGGAAGACAATATTGTAAATAATACTTTTATTCTAATAGTTGCCAATATCTATCAATGTGAAACGTAAGTTTCCTTATTTTATTGAGAGTGCACATTGTGACTGTGGCTTAGTGTAGGCAAAGTGTTCTTCCAAGTGGTTCCAAAACAGGGCTATGGCTCAGTTCAGACACGAGATTATTTCAAGGGACACGAGGGGGTAGAAGAGGCTCCCTACCATCAAGTTTCTCAGCATGAGATTTCCAAGGTCTCCTCACAAAGAAACAGCAGATGAGGGAAGTGTGAAATGGCAATGAAAGATTAATAGGTAGAACACAGAGTAGTGGAAGGTAAGGTTCAAACAGAGCACTTGTGCTCTTTGCCATTGACTTGTCTCTGCTATGGGGACAGAGATTGGAGTATCACTAACCTACAAGGCAGAGTGAGCATAATATTTCACTAACTGTTGACAATTTTGTCATTAATAGAAAACTAAGAATGTTTTCAAAATATATTTTGTGCTGATATTATTAATGGAAAAAGTGGTTTAGAGCAACTACTTTCAAACTGAAATGATATTTAAATGATTGACTTGCATTTTGATTTTTCACTACTTTTGTGAGTTAAATTTCACTTTTTAAAGAAAAACCTTAATGGGGAGATAGGGTAAGTAGGTTATGCCATCATTGTAGTATAGGAGATGTTAATGTCCTTTTCAAATTCACATGGACAGTAATTGGGAGTACCAGGCAGGAGCCCAGCATGTGGAGCTCAGGAGAGCACCAGAACTTGTTTCAAGTGAGAGAAAGATGATCACCTCAACACTGATATTATCACTAACCTATCTGCTGTATGAGTTGTCACAGACTGTGTGAGACCACTGCAAACAAATACTGTTCTCTCTCTTTTACTTTACAGAGTCCATGGATTTCAGAAACTCACCTACATCTGGAAAAACACATTTTGAAACAGGTAAGAGCGAGCAAATAAGAACATTCAATGGTTACAAATGAGCAAGTGTTATTGTTTTTTTTATTCAAAAGATTCATTCTAATTTTTGCTATTTATTTTATAGCAAATACAAATTTGTTTTAAGATAGTTTATATTTTAACTTTTCTGTTAATTAGGCTAATGGCTATGACAAATATACCTAAAATGTCAATCACCAAAGCACAGTACAATTTCAAAATATCTTCTGAAGCAAAGACTCTCAACTGTTTTAAATTGGGGGAGCAAATCTATATCACAATGTCATTCTGGGAAGCATACAAATGAGGAATCTGCCTTCTTCAATACCAGATTTCTAAAACCACCTTGGGAAAGAAGCAGAGCTAAAGTATAATATAATGACAGACATGAACATAAATCCATAAGCTACATGTAAAAGAAGGAGAATGAAGTACAAATTACAGAGGGCCAAAAAAACACAGAGAAAAACCATGGCTGTTGTGGTTCAGTTAGCTTTGCAGCCTCCCATGCACATACAAGTCTCTGGTTAGATTTGCCCATCAGGGCACTTGCGAGGGTTGCAGAATTTGTGCCCAATAAGATTGTGTTTAGGAGGCAGCTGATCAATGATGTTCTTCTCTCATAGATATTTCTCTCACTCACACACACACACTCTCTCTAAACTCAATAAGAAATTATATATTTTAAAAGAAAGAAATTAGAGAACCCCACTGAGAGTGAAATATCTGAGTTCAGGCTTGGGGGACAGTGAGGGATAAAATATTGACCTATAGGTCATGAGAGTACAAAAGGCAGATCATGTAAGTCTGAGAAATTGATATTCTACACATGGGTTTTCAGAGCTTTCCAACTTTGTATTCTTTCCATTACTATGTCATACACAGATCTTTAAGAAACATTTGTTCCTTCTATAGGGAGAAGTATTGAAGAGTCTTCAGGTCTCTGTGCAGTGAAGAAGCCTCTAGTAACCTGTGATACTGCAGTGAAAAATCTTGAAGTGTTGCCAGAATTTGGTGCCCAGGGGAAGACCCTGGGACCCTGTAATTCTGCAGTGAGAAACCCTGAAGTGTCTGCAGGATGGACTGCACAGAAGAAGCCTCCAGGAGCCTGTAGCTCTGCAGACAGAAACCCTCAAGTGTCTGCAGGATTCACTGCACAGAGGAAGCCTCCAGAACCCTGTAGCTCTGGAGTGAGAAACCCTGAAGTGTCTGCAGGATTGACTGCACAGACGAAGCCTCCAGGAGCCTGTAGCTCTGCACTGAGAAACCCTGAAGTGTCTACAGGAATCACTACACAGAAGAAACCTACAGAAGCCTGTAGCTCTGCAGTGAGAAACCCTGAAGTTTCTGCAGGATTCACTGCACAGAATCAGTCCTCAGGAGTCTGTAACTCTGCAATGAGAGTTTCTGAATTGTCTGCAGGAATCACTACACAGAAGAAACCTCAAGGAGCCTGTAGCTCTGCAGTGAGAAACCTTGAAGCGTCTACAGGATTAACTGCAGAGAAAATTCCTCCAGGAGCCTGTGGCTCTGCAGTGAGAAATCCTGAAGTTTCTGCAGGATTCACTGCACAGAATCAGTCCTCAGGAGCCTGTAGCTCTACAGTAAGAAACCCTGAAGTGTCTGCAGGATTGACTGCACAGAAGAAGCCTCCAGGAGCCTGTAGCTCTGCAGTGAGAAACCCTGAAGTGTCTGCAGGATTAACTGCACAGAAGAAATCTCCAGGAGCCTGTAGCTCCGCAGTGAGAAACCTTGAAGCGTCTACAGGATTAACTGCAGAGAAAAATCCTCCAGGAGCGTGTATCTCCGCAGTGAGAATCCCTGAAGTGTCTGCAGGATTCACTGCACAGAAGAAGCCTCCAGGAGCCTGTAGCTCTGCAGTGAGAAACCCTGAAGTGTCTGCAGGATTCACTACACAGAAGAAGCCTCCAGGAGCCTGTAGCTCTGCAGTGAGAAACCTTGAAGTGTCTGCAGGATTCACTGCACAGAAGAAGCCTCCAGGAGCCTGTAGCTCTTCAGTGAGAAACTCTGAAGTGTCTGCAGGATTCACTACACAGAAGAAGCCTCCAGGAGCCTGTAGCTCTGCAGTGAGAAACCCTGAAGTGTCTGCAGGATTCACTACACAGAAGAAATCTCCAGGAGCCTGTAGCTCCACAGTGAGAAACCCTGAAGTGTCTGTAGGATTAACTGCACAGAATCAGTCCTCAGGAGTCTGTAACTCTGCAGCGAGAGTTTCTGAAGTGTCTGCAGCAATCACTACACAGAGGACACCTCAAGGAGCCTGTAGCTCTGCAGTGAGAAACCTTGAAGCATCTACAGGATTAACTGCAGAGAAAAATCCTCCAGGAGCCTGTGGCTCTGCATTGAGAATCCCTGAAGTTTCAGCAGGAATCACTGCACAGAATCTGTCCTCAGGAGTCTGTAGCTCTGCAGTGAGAAACCCTGAAGTGTCTGCAGGATTCACTGCACAGAAGAAGCCTCCAGGAGCCTGTAGCTCTTCAGTGAGAAACCCTGAAGTGTCTGCAGGATTAACTGCACAGAAGAAGCCTCCAGGAGCCTGTAGCTCTGCAGTGAGAAACCCTGAAGTGTCTGCAGGATTAACTGCACAGAAGAAATCTCCAGGAGCCTGTAGCTCTGCAGTAAGAAACCCTGAAGTGTCTGTAGGATTAACTGCAAAGAATCAGTCATCAGGAGTCTGTAGCTCTCCAGTGAGAGTTTCTGAAGTGTCTGCAGCAATCACTACACAGAAGAAACCTCAAGGAGCCTGTAGCTCTGCTGTGAGAAACTTTGAAGCATCTACAGGATTAACTGCAGAGAAAAATCCTCCAGGAGCCTGTGACTCTGCATTGAAAATCCCTGACGTGTCTGCAGGATTCACTCCACAGAATCAGTCCTCAGGAGCCTGTAGCTCTGCAGTGAGAAATCCTGAAGTGTTTGCAGGATTAACTCCAGAGAAGAAGCCTCCAGGAGCCTGTAGCTCCACAGTGAGAAACCCTGAAGTGTCTGTAGGATTAACTGCACAGAATCAGTCCTCAGGAGTCTGTAGCTCTGCAGTGAGAGTTTCTGAATTGTCTGCAGGAATCACTACACAGAAGAAATCTCAAGGAGCCTGTAGCTCTGCTGTGAGAAACCTTGAAGCGTCTACAGGATTAACTGCAGAGAAAATTCCTCCAGGAGCCTGTAGCTCTGCATTGAGAATCCCTGAAGGGTCTGCAGGATTCACTGCACAGAATCAGTCCTCAGGAGCCTGTAGCTCTGCAGTGAGAGTTTCTGAAGTGTCTGGAAGATTCACTGCACAGAAGAAACCTCCAGGAGTCTGTAGCTCTGCAGTGAGAAACCCTGAAGTGTCTGCAGGATTCACTGCACAGAAGAAACCTCCAGGAGTCTGTAGCTCTGCAGTGAGAGTTTCTGAAGTGTCTGCAGGAATCACTACACAGAGGACACCTCAAGGAGCCTGTAGCTCTGCAGTGAGAAACCTTGAAGCATCTACAGGATTAACTGCAGAGAAAAATCCTCCAGGAGCCTGTGACTCTGCATTGAAAATCCCTGAAGTGTCTGCAGGATTCACTGCACAGAATCAGTCCTCAGGAGCCTGTAGCTCTGCAGTGAGAAACCCTGAAGTGTCTGCAGGACTCACTACAAAGAAGAAACCTCAAGGAGCCTTTAGCTCTGCAGTGAGAGTTTCTCAAGTGTCTTCAGAGTTAAGTGCACAGAATAACCCTCCAAAAGCTTGTAGCTCTGCAGTGAGAAACCCTGAAGTGTCTATAGGATTAGCTGCAGAGAAAAAGCCTCCAGGAGTCTGTAGCTCTGCAGTGAGAAAACCTGAAGTATCTGCAGGATTCACTGCACAGTATCAGACCTCAGGAGTCTGTAGCTCTCCAGTGAGAAAACCTGAAGTGTCTGCAGGATTAAATGCAGTGATTCAGCCCCCAGAACCCTCTTCATTGATAGTTTCTGAAGTGTCTTCAGAACCCTGTTGCTCTGCAGTGAGAAACCCTGAAGTGTCTGCAGGATTTCAAGGTTTGGTAAATTTACATAATGGGATTTCATTATATGGTCTTTAAATGTCTTTGCCAACAAGATATCTATTTATGTTTACAACAACCAAAACGTTAGGCCAGATAACTGTATAAGATTTGTACCTCTTTTGGTTAAGGCTTTGTTTTCCTTTAATTCCAAATCATGTGAACATTGAAAACAAGTTTGTTTAGGGGCAACAACCTGAAAAGACCTAAGCGCAAATGTAACAAATAGCATTCTTTGTTACACAACCTTTGTTCAAATATTTTTGTTTTTTCTTTAAAATAAAAAAATAATTTGTGATTTTAGATGACATTCATTAAACATTCTGCATTGGTGAGTTGGGCTAAATGGCCTAAAAGGTCAATGGCAAAAGAGCAATGTAAGTGCATTTTTATGCAAATAAAAGGATAAAGTAGTTCCACTATTCTTTGAGGGCCCAGATGAGGGTACTCTGACACCCTATAAAAAGTGAAGACCTGGACAGGATAATATACTTGTTCCTAAACCTACATAAAATGAAATACTAAGGTAGTCAAGGTGTTTTTCAAAGTCCTATAGAGAAGTAAAGGAATTAACTGGCTTTAAGCTCCAAATCTCTTTAGCTCCATAGGCTAGAGTGGACTTCAATCTATTTTCTTTTAGCCCTTAAAAATATTAGGCCTACCAAGTTTGATGAAAGCTAAATCCAATATACCCATTGGTCTCAGGAAAATTAACCAGAGAGACACAGAAAGCACTATGTATTTTCTGGATCCTGCAAGGTTGTAATTAGAGCTTTGTTTCAGGCCTGACCTGAATAGGGAGGAGGCAAGAATAAGATGTGTGAATCTCTACTACTTGGGCTGAGCATGGCCTTTCAGAAGAGGGGGCAGGAATGAGAGAGGAAGAGATGTCCTGGCCTTCCCTAGTCCCTCACTACTTTGGCATCTTGGGTGAAAGAGGAGGGAAGAAGAGCCTCTTTGAGAGCTGTGCCTAGGTGGATGACCATCTATTGCCTGGTGACCCCACCTTCCAGATGGAGGAAGGGAGAGAGAGCAGAAAAAGAAAATTAATCTGCCTCTTCAAAAAACATATTTTCTCCTTTTTAGCAGTTGCTTCTAGCAATTTTTGTACAAGTCCTCCACTTTCTTACACAAGTTTATCTCTGTAGACATCTTGTTTGAGCTGCTATTATCTTGTTTACATAATAATAAGGTAACAATTAGCCAGTCTGTAACTTGTTTGATCTTGTGAAAGAGTCTAATTATTGATATTTGTCCTATGGGGCCACTTTGATGTTGAAGAGATAAATGCCCTCTCAGCAACTGTTTAGGCTAAAGACCAGGAAGTGGGATCATTTTACCAAGTAATAAATTTATTTTAAGTTTGATTGAAGAAAATATACTCTTATTTTGTTAGACTGATATGCTCATAATGTGCTTACCATTTATTGTACCTACAGTGGGTAAATCCACATAATTTGACCTAGCACCACCAGATGGTGGTCATTGGATAGTACACATTGAACACAGAGAGAAGGAAATTAATTTGTCTTCCTGCCCTAAAGAATAAAACACACATAAATGACAGCAAACATGGAGATGCACATTCATAGCCAATTAACTTACAGACAGAAGAACATTCTCTGCTGCAACATCTACCAAGTCAATCCTTAGTTACTATTTGAAATCAAGTTTTTGTAAGACTCAATTCTATCCATTTCTATTGATTAGCCTTCTGATGGTAGTTTCTTAGATGATAATATCTTTGTTCAAAACAAGGTGAACAAAGCCCTTGGTCACATTTACTTCACTTTTATATCATGTTGTGCACAAATGTACAAACAGCTCTCTCTTCAAGATAATGTGCTGCTCAGCTGTAAGTCCACCACAGGGTTTTCCTTAATGCACAGAATTTCTATTTTTTTCCTATCTCTCCATCAAAAAGTTCCTAAATATTTTCACTTAATTTTGCAATTTTTGCCTCAATTTTCTCAGAATATTTTTAGTTTCTGTAATGGGAGTAATCATCATGTTGATCTCATGTATTTGTTGTAAAGACGAAATAATTTGTAGATATATAATTGAGATCTATTAAGCACTTACCACATGGCAATTTGAGACATAAGTGAAATGATGATTTCAATGGTTTTACTAATTAGTGTTATGAAAAATAAAATAGAAAATGAATTTAAGATTAGCCATTTATTCCTTGGTATTTCAAAATCTAGGGATTATATATTTTTCTTTATGCATTAGACGGGCTTAGGGAAGTTACATTTAAATAGAAAATTTGAAAAGCACAAATGTCTGCAAAGAAACTGCATGTCTGCAACTGTGATTACATGTTTTTCATTTTGTCAGGGAAAAGAGAGGCAGATCTAGAATTTACTCAATTCATAGGACAGAGCCCTAAAAAAGAGAGTCCACTCAAGAGGCAAAGAAGGAAAGGGGGATGTACTTTCAATAAATAAACACCTAATTTCCTGCGCTCTAGCCTGTGTTTTTAGTAATAAACCAATTTCTTAGTTGCTTCATGTAGCTTGACTAACTGTTGAGAAATTTATATGATTTGGTCTGTTTCCAAAATGTGTCAGGTACAGAAAGAAGATAATTCCACACACCTATTACCTGGTGACAGATCTAAACCAGACCCTGGGGTCCCGGGTCCAATGCAGTGCTGTTGTTTCCAATGAACTGATAGTTTTCAAGCTGTTGCCATATAAAGGATATATATATAACCCACAAATTATTTAGCTGCTCTTCTGCTGTTACATGGAGTCACTGGTTGCATATTGCAGGTGGCTCAAAGTACTGGTTAGAAGTCCATGTCCTCTGTTTTGACTGTCTGGGCCTGATCACTTTTGCTTCAGTTTCCTCATCTGTAAATCAAGAGAGTGAATTAGGCCAACCGTAATTCTCAGGCCATCCTAGTTCTAATAGTCTGCCTATCTCAAAATTAGAACATGGATAAGGTATCCATGTTTTCATCAAGAAAGAAGATAAACGTTGGCTGAAAGGGCAGGATTAACTACACATCCTTCTTGAGTTAGTTCATCTGGAAAACTTTCATTCTTCTGTGTAATCAGGTCTCTAGCCCCCAACCCCTATACAATTTTCAGATTATTATAGAGTTTCCTGAGTTCCTCTTTCATCATTGGTGAAAGTTGATGTGGGGAAAAATAAGGGAAAGCCGATAACACATATTCTAGTAGACACGATCTTCATTAAATTATCCCATTATTATCCTCTCTTCTCATTGAGTCAGAGCTGAAACAGGGAGATACAAATACAGTCTCTGACTTTGTCTTCAGCTACCTAACTACAACTGTATGTCTCATTGTAAGAATGTAATGAATGTAAAAATCAGGGGGCTGACTGGATTGGGAGTTACGCCAGTTTATTGAAGCCCCATCTTTTTGCTAAGGCATTCTGATTGTGTGGGGTTTGAAGGTAGACGCAGACAGTCTGTGGTTATGTATTAAAAATGCCACTTGGAAGACAGACATTGACTCCAGAAATCTGTTGAATAAAGTTTCTGAAGTATCCCTATGTGTTTCTAGAAACAAACTTGACATAGGAAGAGGGGTACATGTGCAATTGAAAATGATACAAAATGAAGAAATCTTCTGTTTCAGGGTCAAAAAGGCACAGAGGTGAAAGTGTGGATTTTTGCTCTGAAATACTTCCTGTGACCTGTGGTGCAGTAAAAGGGATGTTACATAAGAAGAAATTGGAACAAGGTGGGTTTCATGGTCTCATGTGCAGCTCTCATGTGAAGGAACGACAGGAAGTTATAGAATTACCCATCATTCAAGGAATTGAGGAGCCACTGTGGCTTGAGAGAAGGAGGAAGGAATGGCAAAGATTATATTTTCACACTTTAAGAAACCATACATTTTAGATGTCTACTTCCACATGCCAGTGAGCACGGAAATGCCCAAAGAACCAAAGAAAAGTGAATCAGAAATAAAAGGCAAGAGGCTCTCAGATTCCACCTTCATATCCTTTATTCCTTCTGGATCATAATCACACGGGCAAGGTGACTGATGTAGTGAGATGACAGAATTTAGAGTTAGAAAACCTGAGTCCCAGCCTCAGCAACGTCAACAGTTAATGATTCATCTTGACCTTGAAATACTTCATCTAAAAAATAGATGATCTGCTTCATGGTATAGCTATAAGGAATTATTTCACATAATTGATGCATAATATTTAAGTAGCTTTCCTGATGTAATTCATAAATCATACAATTCACCACTTACAGTGTATGATTCATTGTTGAGTTTTGTTTGTATATTCATAGGATTGTGAATTTACAATCTAACTTTACACTTTTTTGCCCCCCACTAAAAAAACTCCTATGTCTCTTGGTAGTTAATTTCCACCAAAAACAAAAATACCCTCTGTCTCTCAGTAGGCAATACCCTTTGTCATGTCACCCAGCCATAAGCAATCACTAACCTTTTTCTGCTATGTAAATTGGCATATTCATATAAATTGAATTTCATATAAATGGTATTTCATATAATGGAATCATATCATATGAGCCCTTTGTGACCTCTTCTTTCACTTAGCGTGATATTTCCAAGGTTCATTCATGTAATAGCATGAATAGAACTTTATTCCTTTTATTATCAAATAATATGATATTGCATGATATGCCTATACCTTATTTTGTTTGTTTCATTATCATCAGTTTGGGATATTGACCTTCTTGGGGTTATGTGTAATGCTGTTTTAAAAATCTATGTGAAAGTTTTTGTTTTAATGCAGGTTTCTAATTATTTTGGATATATACCCAGGAGGGAAAGTATTGGTTCATATGGTAATTTTATGTTTAAGATATTGAGAAAACACTAATATAGTCTCTATAGTGTCTGCACTATTTTATATTCCCACCAATAAGTTATGAGGGCTCCAATTTCTCTCTGTTTTTGCCAACACTTATAATTGTCTGACTTTTAAATTATGGCCCTAGTAGTAGATGTGAAGTGATATCTCATCGTGGATTTGATTTGCGTTTCTCTAATGGCTAATAGTGTTTAGCATATGATTATATTTTATATGTAACTTAAAATTTCCACTGAATACATGTCACAATTATTTTTATTATCGGTTGTTCATGAATTCAGGGATGAAAAAACTCACTGATCAATAATGACATTAAAGTGGATGAAGCATGTTGGAATAAAGGACACAGATGTTTCTGTGGTTCCATTCTGAGCTGCAGGGCGACCACTGAGGTCTCAGCCCATCCGGAGGTTCTGCCTCCACCTTGACCCAGGCTGTCAGAGAGACTGGCCTATTCTCTGTTCCCAAAATTCAACAGCAAATGGAAATCCTCTCATTGTTCAGAATGAGAGGATTCTTGGAGGGTTCCTTATAGGTGATTTTGGAATCCTTTTACAATTTTATTTTTATGGTAATGATAAATTTTGTTGTACAAAAGTTCAAGAAATGTGTGCCCAAAGCAAGAAATCTCTGGGGTTGGAACTTACAGGCTGGGTTTGGTGATTCTGAAGTGTGAGACAGAAGGACAGACTCTTCTGCTAGTGATCTTGAGCCCAAATTGGGTGACTCCAGATCTAGTGTGGTGGGAGGGAAGTGTCTGGGTTATGAGGACAAAAGGCCCAAGATCAACTTATCTTGGTCTTACAGGATCCAGCATGAAGTGCATACAGAGTGAGGATGGAAATTGGTTCACTCCCAGAGAATTTGAAGTCAAAGGAGGCCATACAGAATCGAAGAACTGGAAGAACAGCCTGTGCTGTGATGGGAGAAACCTAAAATGGCTGATAGAGGTATTTCAGTGACACGAGCTTGTTTGTGGTTTTCATGGTTGCACTCTAAGATAGGTCACTTTTTGTTCACCAAGTATATGTTGAGTTATAGCTAAAGCACTAACCCCTGACTTTATGCTTACCTCACACTCATACCTTAGTGCAAGGCAGCACTCTTTCAGGGTAGATTTAGGATCCTGGAGGAGGGAAGCTCATCCTGGCTCAGGTGCTTGCAGACAACTTTAGGCGCTGAAAGAAAGGATACAGTGTATGGCCAAACAAGTGGTCAGAAGGCACTCCAGAGAAAGAAAGGTGTGAAAACCAGAACCGTGACTAATGTGGCTCCATGGATTGTGCGTGACATGGCCTTACCTATCAATTTGTGGAGGGAATTCATGCCGGCCTAAGGAATTTAAACTCATAGCATATACAATGCAGGACCTGAGGTGTGAAACGACATGTTTAAAAAACAGTATCTCAGACAACATGGACCCTGGAAAAGGCTTCATTGTTTTTAAGCCCAAGAAGCCTTAATCAACCTACAATGCTCAACTCCAGTGTCACCCCTCTTTTAATATTCCCTGACTGACCTGCCTTGTCATCCCTTCCTTGGGCCCCCTGACCCCACTATTAAGGCCCTTCTCATACCATTTAATACTTATCATTCCATGAATTCTCTTTATGTCTCTAGACCCCTCTAGAGTTTTTACATCTTGTGTATCCAACATTTCCAGAATGTCTGACAGCCTGTAGGTGTGGGATACATTTGTATTGGTTCAATAGCCCTGATGTGAGGATGCAATTTTGAATGGATCTTGTGGGAATAGAAAGGAGATAAAAAGAATCAAAGGGATTGTGAAGGAAAACCTCTTAAAACATAGGGGAAAAGCACAAGATCAAGGAAGAAGGTTTTAAAGGTGATTTTTCTGGGTAATGGAATTTTAGAAGAACAGGTGAGGAGAGGGGGATGGTGTATCATTTAGATACCTTGGTCTTAACTGACAGTGGGATATCAAGCTAGAAATATTTGGGAGGAGGTTGAAAATGGCAGACTCACAAACCAGACCCACAGGCTAATCATATACTTGGATCTTTTTATTTTTCAGAAAGGATTTCTAAATAATCCCCCAATAATATACAAAGGGAGAAAAAAGGTATTGATTATATAATTTTCTACAAATTCTCATTTCATAACTGATATTACATATGCAGCATGGTATTTTGTTGTTATAATTAAGTATCCTTTCATTTTTGCATGCACCTTCAGGTTTCTACATTGGACATTATATTTTATACAAGGTCTTGTTTGAATTGCAAATCATTTGAGATGGAGATGATAAGGCGGTATCAAAATAGATCTCATAGATGAGTTTTAGCCATAGATGTTGCTATAAGGGTGTCAAAGTTATAAAGCCAATCATATTTGTGAAATACATAAATGCATTTAATAATAAAATCACAGGGTCACCTTCAACTCAAGGTTAGATTTTTAAAAGTTAGGGTTACTATTTTCTAACTATATTAAAATCTGATGGTGTAAAAGGTTGCTCACCATCATCTCTATGACCCTCAGTCTAGTAAAGTATCTTGGAACATCTCCCCAAAACATATACACACACTATGAATAATTATAAAGGCAGTGTTTATTAAAATACATTTTCTGTTCAAAATTGAGCTCTCAGCTATTAAAGTGTGTATACATTATTTTGGGATACACTGCCATACACCATTTCATGAGACAGGTAACTAAAAGCTATTTCTTTTCTAATCCTCTACATCTTCCTCCACCTTCCAATAAAACATGCACAGAGACATTCAGAATTATTTTTCAGGGGGACATTATTTGCCCTTTGTGAGGAGAATGCTTTTGGGGAAGAAGCTTTTGAGAGATCGATGAATATAGGAGGCCTGACCTGGAAAATTGTGTACTTTGATGTTAACAAACAAATACATAATGCACAGTTCAGATTCAGGACAAAGTGATGGCTTTTCCAAGATTAGGTATGGATGAGAACTTGAGGTAGAGGGGGAGAAAAGAAATGCCATTCTTTTATACTTCTGGTAGAAATGGCCATCCAAGACATTTTTGAATCCTAAAATAGGTCAACTATAGCTGGCCAATGAGATTTATCTTTCACTGAGGATGTGAGATCCAAGCCTTTATATTGTCTGATGATTTGAATGGTTTAAACTGTCAGGCCGTGGGACATTTTATTCATTTAATTTCCTCTTTGTAAACTCACTAGACTTATTTAGTGAGTCTAACTAAAGACGAGCATCTGTGCTATTCCTCAGGTGTCAAGATTTATTCAAGTAGAGCACCCAAGTGAGCTGTCAACGTCCTTTCACTAGGCTCTACCCTCATTTATGAGTCAAACACTTTTCAGGAACAAACTGCAGTTGCCTGTGTGTTTTGTCTCTCTTTGATCAAAAATAGAAGCTCCCCAAATTGGCAGATCTCAGTAACTACTGCTGTGGGTTCTCTGTAAACTCTCTTGCTGATGGAGCCAATTGGTTTCTGGAAACTTCAATGTCACTCTTTGCTCCACAAGAAAGCTTCCCTGGTGCCTTAAGAGGGCCTGTAATAGATTTTGATGGCAATATTTTGTGAAATAATGCACTCCTCAAGAAGAATCATTTATTGCATGCTAATGTTTATTTAGGAAAGAGCAAGTAATCTATTTTCTAAGTAAAATAATACTTATCCATTCACTTCTTTAACATAAAATTGTCAAGAGCATACTAAATACCCACTAACCATTACAGAAGATTTAAACAATAACCTTGACCTCAAGGATTGTTCAACTCATTGTCTAATATGCAACTATAACTTCTAATATGGAACAATAAGTTCCATATTAGACAATATGGAAGTCATCCAAGCCACACAGATTTGGGCAATGACATGGCCACCTCTCAGTGGATCATAATTTTCTGTGACCTGTATGCCCTGGGCTGGAGATAGAGTCTGAGGCTACCTGAATCCAGAAGGGAAGGACATCAAGTAATTCTAATGAATATGCACAAGCAATGGAAGTCTGATAGGTGGTAGTCAGTTATCTCTGAAATGTCATCAGCTAACATCTTGGGATTTGAATGGAGAGAAGAGGGTGACCTTCAGAAGAAGAGCTGCAACACGGCGCCCGTTGAGCACATTTTTTTTCTTTAAAGCTACACCCTAGAAAAGTTTCAAAGGATGGTGGAATTCTTTTTGGGACATTTGCATGGATTCCAGGAATCTGGGCTCTGAGGTTGCTGGAGGCTGTTAGTATAATACTTTCATTGCAGCTACTGTGGCAGGTTACTTATTAATATGGAGTAGAAGGCCTGAGGGCCTCTCAATGTAGGAGAACCAGAAGAGCTCTTCCAATCACCTGTGGAAACAAGCCCCAGATCACTTCCATAATTTCACCACAGCCCACCTTGGGTCTGATAGCCAGAGGATGTAACTAGATTGGGCCAAATGGTGTTACTTTGGCACATTTATTTTCCTTGTAGATGTATTTATAAATAATAGATATATTGTGAATTGAATTCCTCAAAAGATGGTTGTTTAAATAAGTTATGGATGCAAACATCACATTCAGCATTGTCACACAATCTTTCTCTTTTTGTAGCGGAGAATTTCGCAGTCTCATGACAATACCTTAGTTGACCCATATGTAAGTACTAACTCATACCTGTAACCCTAGAATAATCTCAACCTTTTCCCTTGGTACATTATCTCTGCTACTACTTCCTTTCCTTGAAGCATGCTCATACTCAGTTGGAAAATATTCCTCTGTGTGATGTGCAGAGAACAGCAAATGTATTATTCATACCAGGTAGATGGTTCTGGAGTTGAGTGTCTCAGCATGAAAGCATTCTTTTATTTTGTTTGGAGAAAACTTTGTTTTCTTATTAGCATGGGAGTTAGACCTCTAGAGCACTGGAGAAGGCATTTTAAATGGAAATGGGTGGGGCTGGCCTGCAGATTAAGGGTAGGGAGCAAATTTGAGTTAGTAGCATTTTAAAGAAGGCGAGGGAAAGGGAAAAGTCACAAATATGCACTCCATGGTGCAGGCAGAACTAAGATGGTTTCATGCATCAGACAGAAGGGACAGGCCAGGCAAAGCTCGTGAGTTCAAGGTGTGCACCCTGTCATGATTCCTGCAGAAAAATGTACTCAGGGCAAGTGGGTCCTTTAAAGGCCCTGCATCCAATTTCAAGGGAACCATTAAAGTAATAAGCTGGTGTTTAGTAATAAAACTATCACCACTCAGTGAATCACGGGCATTTTTACTCAGACTGTTATCATATGCCAACCTGCTTTAAGGTCTGCAAAATTGTAGAAGATTCTGATCCCTAAGATAACACATACATTGATTTCTGTCATTTCAACAAGATGGTGGAATTCCTTTTTGGGACATTTGCATGGATTCCAGGAATCTGCCCTTGTACAACTTGCCCTTGTACAACTCCTGTGGGCAGCACTCCACAGGATACGATGCAGTTATATTGAGATATGACATTCAACAGAGGAGGGATAGTCAAATAGATTTACATGCACTTTACCTTCAAAGCAATACTCCAACAAGATTTAGATTTTATTCACATTGATTTTTATCCTTGGCCAACTGAGGGAGTATTCAATCATGTCAACAGCCCTGGAGCCCAGTGTTTGTGTGGCTTGTTTGGGGTGGATGAAGACACAGAGGGCCAGGCCACACTGGTCAGATCGAAAGGATGAGAGGAAAAGAGTACCCTCACCCTGTTAATATCTTTCATGGAATATACATTACAGGCCACTTCAGTATTGACTTAAAATCTCCCCCTGCCTTAGTAACTAGAATCTGCTCAGGCTAACTTTCTAGGCTGCACACTGGAATCATCAGAAGACCTGGATTTCCCCCAAAGGAAATCTGATTTAATTAATCTGTGCTATGAGTTGGACCTTAGGATTAAATTCCAGATGATTCAGACACACAATATTATCCATTTTATGACTCAAATAAGAATATCAATGCTTGTGCCCCACCCAGACCTAGTGATTCATAATCTCTGGGGCCTTCACTTTTGGAGAATGATGCTGGTAATCTGTGAGTGTCTGTACAGATAAGAAGAAAAATGGTCCAGACCTGCCTGCTAGACCATTTCAGTGTCAGGAGCCCCACTTACTCCAGAACATTTAATGGGAGCTCTTAGCAAGATATTCCTTGGGGCTAGCACTTCCTCATATATGGCTTTTTGTTTTTATCCTAAACGATTTTCTTTGGCCTGTTTTGACACCATGTGTGTTTTTCATGGGTGTCTGCTGTTAGCATTACAAATGAATATTAATTTTCTGAAGTAAAAATTTTCTGGATATAATTACAGGATGTTTTTCCTTACATGATATTACCTTACTACCCCCACTTTTTTATTAATGGAGGCTTTCATAAATTTTATAATGCAGTCTTGATAACTTTAAATTTTAATTTTGTACACAAAAATATGAGTGTTTTAGGTTCATTTCATGTTCGGCAATTTTACCATGAGATGAACTACCAATAGAAATTTTAGTTAATCCTTTAGGAATAGTTATTTGTCCAGTACAATTAAATTTTCTTGAGTATTCACTTCTTTCAATTAGCCAATATATATTAATCTAAAAACTTGATTAATATTTTACTGTCAAATGTAATGCTCTATCATAATCTTAGTTTACTTTGTAAACATTAGTGGAAAGGATTATTTGCATTCTTAAGTAGGCCCTGAGAATTTCTTGTGCTAGGCTGGGTTTGATATAGGACAGCTGCTGCCACCAAGTTTCTGTCTGTTACCTGGGTCCCCATCTGAACTGGGCCAAGTCTCTGTTACCTGGGTCCTGATCTGAGCTGGGCATGGGAAGCGAAGCAGCTATGGGGGCAGGAGACCTCACTTAGAAGGGGTGAGGGTTCAGGTCCCTGCAAGTTGTGGGGGTGAGTGTCTGTACCCCACCTATATTGACCCCCCATGTTCTCTCCTGATGGTCCCTCTGTGACTGTGCCTATCTTAGATTCTTCCTTCCCTAAGGAATCTTACCTGTCTCTGTCTAACCAGTCATCCTAAGCAGGGTGATATAAGGTTTATTTCTGCCTCCTTGGTAGCCTATGCCCCCTTGCCCCCTGCGCCAGGCACCTGCTTTGGAATCCCCTCACCTGCTGGCAGGGCCCCAGCACTGATTACATATCTCAGGGAACACAGGTTTCTTCTCCAGGGCGAGCACAGCTCACACCATTGGGCCATGGACAGATCCATGGTACCAGCCACCACAAGGCTTCAACCTCAGCATGAACAGAAAGCTCAGGCAACAGCTATGGGAAATTGAATTGTATATATGGCCATTTTTAAAAACAAGAGAAATGGTCATGATCCCAAGTCAGCCAACACAAGTATTTTTACCCAAAAGCCTAGAAAACAACTCAAAATAACTGTGAATTAGTGTCTTTTCATCTTTGATTATTTCCAGCACATAGAATTTTTTCCATCTTATCAAATTCTCAATACATTATTCTTTTCTATTGTCTACCCGCTATATTATGTCATTGTGGTGTAGGCCAGTAGTCTTCAAACTCCTTAGTCAACAGAGCTGCAGTTTGCTGACCACTGGTGTAGGCAAATAGACTTAATAGTATTTCAGGAACATGTTTTATATGCATGGCAATGAAATTATTCAAATCCCATGAATCATCCACTTCTTTTGTTGCCTGTGTTTCTGTATTAGAATCTCTGTTTTTATATGAAAAACTTTTCTGGTCTGGCATACAGATCTTTCCTCCTGAACCACTGCAGATTGTAATCCTTTCTTCTGAAACTTCCACTCCATGCTGTTCCTTCACAACATAGGGAAAAGCACTTAAGGGTCTGTGCAGACTCACACTAAGGCAATGAATGCTAGATACACACAGTGCTGGTCTTCAGGGTGTCACTGGAGATCTGAATATTGTTTTACCTTCTAGCCAGGAAATTCAAATGTATGTGAGGTCTGCCGGTATGGAGGAAAGCTATTCTGCTGTGATACTTGTTCGAGGTCCTTTCATGAGGACTGTCATCTCCCGCCTGTGGACATTGAGAGGTTTGTGAAATACAGCCCCATCTCCTTTTAGCAACTCTTCCTCCTGCCATGCACAATCCTCCAGCATAGTTCCTCCTTGTGTTCTGATGGAGAAAGAGCAGGATCAAAGGTACAGGATCCAGCATTATGATCCTGGGAACTGTTTAAACATGCTGTCAACTGGAGGTTAATGTTCCCCTCTCTTTTCTTGGAGGCTGAGGCTGGTGGCTGGGTGCTTTTTTTAAATACTGCTAATTGTCCTTACCCGAACTTTCCCAGCATGAAATATTGTCTATGGGAGTGGAAATGCCAGCTGTTTGTGTTCTGTGGTTATTTTTTTTATAGAAAAATCAGGAAACATGGACAGGTTCCCTCACTTCAGCACATTTTCAATTGCATGATGAAGGCCTCAGGTCCCCAGGGGTTAAGGCCTGGTCTCTAACATTTGGGTTTGGTGGGCAGAGCTCTTTGTGTTCCCAGAAACTCAGATGTGGAAAGAGAGCTCACCACTCACCCTGACACTACCCTCCACCTACTTACCTTCTGCTGCTATCCTTGATGGGAGAAAGGGTATTGGCTCAGACCATACCTAGGGGGTCTGGGAGTATCCCTTCATCTGCTGGGTGTGTCCACTGGTCACTCCTGAAAGGCAGAACAGTGGCAGCCATAGGAATGGTGGCTGTTTCTTAGGTCTTGCCTTTTTCGCTTTTGCCTGACCTCACAGGAACCCATGGAGTTGCATCTTCTGCAGGATGAAGGAGTATTCAGGAAATCAGCAGTGTCTCAGAGAATCTGAGGTCCTGGTGAGGCAAATGGGGCCTGAGGAGCAGCTGGTGAGTCAGATTTCAACCCCAGAACTTTTTCTTTCTGCTCACATGTTTTGAGAAGTTAAGAGTCATTGGGTGATGTGGAGTGCCAAAGGGTTTTTGTTCTTTTCACTGTGCCTCTCACCAGAACTTGTTTGCAGAAAAATAATGATTTAGCCATTGCATAATTCTTGTAGAGCAATAGTTGTTTGAGGAAACTTCCAGAAAATACTCAAGTAATCTTATAACCATTGTTTTGAACTCTGTATCTAGTAGTATGCTTGCTTCCATTTTATTTAGTTCTTTTTTTTTCTCCTGGAGATTTCTTTGTTCTTTTATTTGTGACATGTCTCTTTGTGTCTACATTTTGGATGCTTCCCTATGCTTGTTTCTATGTATTAGGTAAAGCTGCTATGTCTCCTGGAATTGGTAGAGTGGTCTTCTTTAGTAGGTTTCCCAGAGGACCCAGTGGCTCAGCCTCCCCAGTCACCTGAGCTGGGCACTCTAGGTGTATCCATGTGTGGGCTATGTGCACAATCGTGCTACAGTTGAGGCTTGATTGCTGTTGACATCACAAGGAGGAGTTGACTTCCAGGCCAATTGGCTGTGAGGACCAGCTGTGACTACAGTGGAAGAGCTGCTGTGCAGGAGATAACCCTTATAGAGCAGGACTTTCTTCAGTGGGAGTTTACTGAGTTTACCCCTCAAATGTGTTGCTCATGGATATGTAAAGTTGTAATCTAGCCTGTTAAAAGGTGTCTACTGGGTACAATGGCTCTAGGTCCTCCCGGGAGGTGTAAAGTTAGCCACTGCCTATGGCCAACTATCAGGAATTACAGAGTAACGTGCAGATGGCTGCTGCTTATGTTGTACTTGGAAATGCCCAGAAAAAAACATGTTGTCTAGGACCTCTTATGATGCCAGTGCTGTTTTTTTTTTTTTTTAAAGTAAATTTTAGAAAAATCTGAAGCCTAATCCAAGAAAGGCCATTCATATGGAAAAGCTTCTGCAAATAACTTCAGTGGGGCTACAAATTAAATGGGGCAGGGTCTCAGTAATCAACAAGGTGGAGCAAACAATATGAGTCAGGTTGACTGATAATCAGATATGGCTTCCCAGCAGTTCTTCAATGGGGGAAGTCTCAGCATAGGAACAATGAGCCCTGTAAGCACCCCTGATTGGGAGAAAGCTTCCCCCAAGTTAGAATCCAGGTGTGGGGCTGGGACCTCTTGCTCCTTACAGAACACCTCTGCTTCTGAGATATTTCTCCAGATTAAAAACACATGCCACATATAGGTGTGGGGCCAGCTAGTTCTGTTCTTCTATCCCTCTTATCAGTCTATTTGTGCTTTCTTCTTTACTTCTCCAGTTGCAGGAGTTCCATTCAGCCAGCTTTAAGTGGTTCTGAATAAATGTTGTTCTGTATCATAGTTGTAATTTTGATGTAATTGTGGGAGGTGGCGAGTTTACCTATACTGCTATCTTGGTTGTCTATCTCCAAGCTGCTTTTTATTCATATCTTCCTTCTTTTATAGAAATGTGAGTTCCTCCTCTTGAAAGTCTATTGCGATTCAGACAGCACATTTTTTTCGAAGATTCCATATTATTATTATGTAAGTAACAACAACAAAAAACCTTGATTACAGGCTGCCCTAGTGTTATCTGACCTTGACGTGGGCTCTTGTGTGATTTGTGATATGAAGCCCACAGGAGGAATGGTGTGAGCTGCCATTATCTTTACCTGGTATTTCTGCTGGACTTTAAGGGAATCCACAGAAGGCAGATATTGAATTGTGTCAGTAATTGTCTCAATGATATTTCCCCCCACTAGATTAAAGAGATTTCTCAACATCTAAAGGAGCCCATGTGGTTGGACAAGATCAAGAAGAGGCTCAATAAGCTGGGTTACCCCCAAGTGGAAGGGTTTGTGAAGGACATGCGCCTCATCTTTCAGAACCACAGGGCATCTTACAAGGTAAGAGGCTCTCCCTGCTTCCATTTGCTTTTTTTTTTTTTTTCCAGTCGAGTCACTCTGCCCTCATTTCCTGGTGCTGGGAAATTTTAGAGTTTCCCTCACCTTTTATGATGAATATATATAAGCAATGGTTCAGGAATTGAGTGGTTTTTAAATTGAGGATTTAAGCTCTTCAGGGAGAGTAACAATGAGTCAGGAGGTATCCTTGGAACCAGACTGCAGGTCCCTGAGAGTTCATCCTCGTCAGAAAAGGCAACAGTGAGAAGAGTCTTTTCCTCCTTGTTCCAAACCCAAGAAGAAGATTGAGTCTTAAAGTCATGTTGTTCTTATCTCTCTCAAATATACTCAATCAAACCTCTCAGAAATCACAAATTCCAAAGTGCTTTACATATGAATGGACTGCATAGTTAACAGGGATCACCAAAGGGGAATAGAAGTGACAATATGAAAAGAAGATTGTTCTTAGACATCTGTAATATTTGATTGTTACAAAGAACATGGATTATTCGACAACCCAAACTAATAAGTGAGAGTCCCCACATATGGTCATGATTTCCCATTTCTGTCTAGTTAACAAGAATTAATTATGCACTTAGGACACAGAATTTCCTCCTAGCCACAAGAAGTTTTCATTTAAACCTGGTTAATGTAACTTAGGTGTTTAAGAAAGTTATTTTTGAATGCAATGAATCTAAACATTGGTAATGAGTGGCATTATTTTTGTTGTTATTTATCTTTCCTTCCAGTACAATAACTTTGGCCTAATGGGACTCAGACTGGAGGCAGAATTTGAGAAGAATTTGAAGGAAGTGTTTGCTATTCAGGAAACAAATGAGAGCAGTTCACTTGTGTAGTGGGTACTGTTGGGACCCTGGAAAAACCCTCATCCTGTAAGTGCTATTCCATCTCTCCCTAGAGTAATATTATATTGAGCCCAATCAGCCTTGCATGGAGATTATATTGGTGGAAGTGGAGTTCCTGAAGTGCCATGAGGAAAAGAATTTCCTGAGGCCCTCTGGGAGGATGGGGTTTCATGGAAAGCTTTTTTGATGATGTAAAATTTAGGGAATTTCCCTCTAAGGTCCCATCTTCATTTGTCTCACCATGCAGGAAGTCCAATATGGCATTCAATATGGCTAGAATTAAGGCCAGTGCCCATAATTTCTGCTCCATATTAAACTGCAGGCTAGTCCATGCCAGCATCTGGCTAGCTTAGCTTGTGTTCTCAGCTTCAATCCAGGGGTCTTCATGGCCCATCACCATGTGGCTGCTTAAGGCCACATGGCTATGGAGAGAAAACAGACCATTGTACGGGCAAGTGTGGGATATGGAGCAATAGAGAACCAGAGTGAACAAGAGAGGAGGAACTGTCTGGGGATTTTACCATTCCAAGATTTTGTGCACTTGCTGTGGCTTCACCCTTCCAGGCAATGATATTTTTCCTTGGCTAGATGGCAGGCAAGCACTTTCCCTACATCACCCTGACTTCACTGCCCATGCACCCATCTCCCACATTGTTCTATCCGTTCCTCCAGTATTCTGCAGGGAATGGACTGGTTGTTTCTGGGGAGCATGAAGGTATAGCTTCCTAGTGAAGCTGCCCAGATAACCATGCTCTCTTCCTATTATTAATATTGACAAACTAGCTAATTGCAACAATGACAGTTACACCTCCTTGGCCTTGGGTCTAGCTTCAATGAGTGGCATAATTCATGTTCCCCACTGGGATTAGGTTAGAGCTAGTCTAAGCTTTGATCACATCCTTGCTTAGCTTTCCCATCAGACAATCCTGTTTCCCTCTCCACTTCTCCATCAAAGAGAATCATCGCAATAAACCATTTACTTAAGGTTCTTCAACTCAGATTCTGCTTCTATGGAAGTTAACATAATAGCCCTAGGCAGAAGGCCCTAAAAGTGGGGTTTATGAGTTGGATCAAAGCCAGATGGTAGCAGGAAGAATATTGATAGTTTCTATAATAGTGTCATTGACAAAACTTTTATCTATAGGAAAATGAATGATATAGAGGGGAGAAGGTATGCCAGCTGGTACAGGTCTCTGGCATTTATAATAATAACTATAAGAAGGACTTAAATGTAAGACAGCAAACCCCATAAAAATCCTATAAGATTCCATAGGCAGCAAAATAACAGACATATGTCATAATAATATCTTTGCAGACACAGCTCCTTGGGCAATGGAGCCTAAGGAGGAAATAAACAAATGGGAGTACATCAAAATAAAAAGCTTCTGCACAGCAAACAAACCATCAACAAAAAAAGAAGAAAGCCTACTGCATGGGAGAACATATTTGCCAACAATATTTCAGATAAGGGTTTCATCTCCAAAATTTATAGAGAACTTATACAACTTAACAAAGGGCAGGTAAACTATCCAATCAAAAATGGCAAAAGGATCTAAATAGACACTTTTTGAAAGAGGACATACAGAAGGACCAGAGACATGAAAACATGCTCAAAGTCACTTATCATCCAAGAGATGCAAATCAAAACAAGCATGCATTACCATCTCACACCTGTCAGAATGGCTGTCCTCAACAAGTCAACAAACAACAAGTGCTGATGAGGATATGGAGAAGAAGGAACCCTCCTGCACTGCTGTTGGGAATGCAACCTGGTGCAGCCACTGTAGAAGACAGTATGGAGTTTCCTCAAAAAGTTAAAAATGGAACTCCCATTTGACCTAGTAATCCCACTTCAGGATCTATCTCAAGAAATCAGAAATACCACTCAGAAAGGATATAAGCATCCCTATCTTCAAAGCAGCACAAATTACAATAGCTAAGATTTGGAAACAGCCTAAGTGCTCATCAGCAGATGAATGGATTAAAAACCCATGGTACATCTACACAATGGAATACTATGATGCTATAAAAAAGAAGGATGTTTACTATTTGAAATAGCAGGGATGGAACTGGAGAGCATTATGCTAAGCAAAATAAGCCAGTCAGAGAAAAATAAAAATCACATGATCTCACTCATATGTGGGATATAATGATCAACATAATGAACAAGAATAGATCCAGATACAAGTGATAGGAGTGGGGGAAGGGAAAGGGTAGAGAGCAATCAAAGGACGTGTATGCATGCATATTAGCATAACCAATGGACACAGACACTGTGGCAGTGGGAGCTGCCAAGGATGGGAATGGCTCAGGTTGGGGTTCAATTGGGGAAAAAGGAGACATATGTAAAACTTTAGACAATAAAAAAATAATTTAAAAAATAACTACAAGAAGTGTGTATATTGTCTGACTGGAGTAGCTCAGTGGTTGAGCATTGCACCACAAACCAGGAGGTCATGGTTTGATTACTGGTCAGGTACATGCCCAGGTTGCAGGATGTATCTCCAGTAGTGGGTGTCCAGGAGGAAGCCAAGTGATGATTCTCTACCATCATTGATGTTTATACATCTTTATCTCCCTTTTCTTCTGAAATCAATAAAAACATTAAAAAAAAGAACTGTGGATTTTGGTATCTATTGCTAAGTGAGATAAATGTATTGAAAAGAGTACATGATAGGCTTAAATCTATTAGTCACTCCCTAAAACAAAGAGATCCTCATACACATGCAATGGGAGGCAATAGTTCTAGGCCTGAAACAGGCCTTAATTTTAAGAATGACAGAACTTCACAGAAGACTGAATTCTAAGCCCAGTTGGGCCTCTTTTCCAGTCAGGGCCCTGATATAGGAGTGAAGCCCTGAAGCTCAAAATGGGGATTTCTAAGATGTTGTACATGAGAGCTCCAAATTCCAGGTAGCTCAGAACCCACTCAGATGCAAAAGAGTCCCCTGCTCTTTGTTGCAAGACAGACCCCTACTCTGCCTCCCTTCTTGCTTGAATAGAGAATATGCAGAGTCCTCACAACATGATCCAATAGGCACGACCTGGGTGGGACAGCTAGGAGAGGAGAGGGTTTCTATTCCTTTTTTTAAAAAAAATTAAATTTATTGGGGTAACATTGTTTAACATGAACACATAGATTTCAGGTGTGGGTTTCTATGTCACAAATCTTTATCTTGTACCATGTCCTCACAACCCAAAGTCAAATCTTCTGTCAGTCTCCTCTGCCTTGTATGAATTCCGTGCACTGGGCCTCTAGTTTTAAATAATGTTATAATGAACATAAGGGAGCATATATTTTTTTGAGGTAGTGTTTTCATTTTTGGAAAACAAAAACAAAAACAAGTGTGTTTCTGGATCATAGGGTAGTTTTAATTTTTGGAAGATATGCCATACTCTTTTTCATAGTGTCTGCATCAATTTACATTTCCACTACAGTGAACAATGATTCCGTTTTCTTCACATTCTCATCTATAGTTTTTGTTTGTTTGTTTGTTTGTTTTTTGTCTTTCTGATAATAGCCATTTTAACAGGCACTTCTTTTAGAATGTTTTTAGTAGCAGCTGGAGTTCAAAACATACAATTTTTGTCACTTCACCTGTAGCTCAGGCACCCTTTAATAGTGTTTCCAATGACTGCTTTTCATCCCTTATGACATTGCTATCATTTGTTGGACTTATCTATGTGCTATAATCATCACCTTTTTCAATCAGAGACATCTGGGTTCTCTGTCTGCTGAGATTTCTCTTTAATATCTTCAAGGTTGAATTCATTGCCTTCTTATTTTCACATCTTTTTCATTTGTTTGCTTTTCTGTTTTTCTGCAATTCATCCTATTGTATTTTCCTAAGAGTGAGAGTGTACTGCACAATATTCTATATGAAATAAATGAGCAAATAAACAAACTAGAATCATATTAGATGACAGAGAATTTTGCAAGGTACTAATGTATAAAAATTGATGCAGAAAAGCAGTGTATGATACAGAGAAAGCAAGTAATGTAATATTATAATATAATGAAAAAAATCTTGCAAGATATGGGTAGGTTACAGTTTTAGGTAGAGGAAATTATATGCTTAGGGCAATTTAGGGAAGGAGACATACAAGTTTATTAAAATGGATTATGCAAGACGGTTGGGACCGTGACGTGGATGAAACAAGCAAAATATAAAAATATAATAGTGATTGCATAAAACTTTAAGAACATAAATTTTCATTTAAAAAATTGTATGTCTGTATTAGAAACTATGTAAAGAAAATAAATAAATGTTTAGGAAAATATCCAAAATGGATGTTTGTAAAGTAAAATTTATTATTTTTACATATCCCATGTTATCCTGATTCACTCTGAGGATTGAAAGTCTAGCTCTATAGTCACTGTTACTGAACATATGTCTCAAACTATTCTTGTCTTTGTTCTTTAGGTGTTGTCATTTTTAAAATGATGTATCTTGGCTTGCTTCTGTTAAAATTCATTTTTTTTCTAAATACCCAATTGTACACTTTCAAAGTCATCTCATTTTCCTCTGTGGTATCACCCCTCGAAGAATTCTCTCTTTTTTAAAATTTAAAAAATATATATTTTATTGATTTTTTGCAGAGTGGAAGGGAGAGGGACAGAAAGTCAGACACATCAATGAGAGAGAGAGACATTGATCAGCTGCCTCCTGCACGCCCCCCACCGGGAATGTGCCTGCAGCCAAGGTACATATCCTTGCCGGAATCGAACCCGGGACCCTTCAGTCCGCAGTCTGACGCTCTATCTACTGAGCCAAACCGGTCTCGGCTGAAGATTTCTCTTGATATATTCCTCCTCTGACTTTTCCTTGCACAGTTTTTAAAAGTCCAATTAGGTGGACATTATAACACCAAAGTGAATCCTAACCCTCTTATATTTTCTCTCAAATTTATTATTTTTCCATTTTAACCTGTTTACTTAATTTTCCAGGAAATCTCCTGTACAACCATTTTAGTAAATATCCAAAACTTAACAAATATCTAATCACTATCTCTTTTTTCTTTTTTAACCTTTTTTTTTTTTTGCTTTTGGGGTAAAATATGTATTCCAAATCTCTCTAAATAGAGAATAATTAGAGTTTCTAAAAGCATTTTCTTATTTTCAACAATATCTGAAAGGCAAAATATAAGAGCTGTGCCAATGAGCAATGACCAAAGAGGAGGTACAAGGAACCTGTATTTGCACAAAGAATGCATCAGTTCTTATGTAAGAAAACACACACACACACACACACACACACACACACACACACATACATATGTTGGTATATATACATGGATGAAGATACAAATTTAAATATCACAAAGAAACAAAGGGTAGAAATGAAGCTTGCTCTATGGCACACAAAATACCTGAAAGAATAAGAAACAGAGAAATTATGAGGAACAATCATCAAGAGCATCAGTGATGAAAAGAGAGAAAGCAACACAGGAGACAGAAATCAGGAAATCAAAGCATGGGAGAGAGGAATGTATAAGGCAGAGAACCCACATGGTTGGACAAAATCAAGAAGAGGCTAAATGAGCAGGGCTATCTTCAAAGGGAGAGGTTTTTGTAGAACATGGACCTCATCTTTCAGAAACACAGGGCATCTTACAAGGTAAGTGGCTCTCCCTACTTCCATTTTCTTTTTTCCATTTAGTCACTCCTCCCTTATTTCCTGGCAGCTGGGTAATTTTATTTTTAATTTTATTTTAAAAATATATTTCATTTATTTTTTACAGACAGGAAAGGAGAGGGATAGAAAGTCAGAAACACTGATGAGAGAGATACATCGATCAGCTGTTTCCCACACAGCCTCCACTGGGGATGCGCCCACAACCAAGGCACATGCCCTTGACCAGAATTGAAGTTTGGCTTGGTGCTGGGTAATTTTAGAAATCCCTCACCTTTAATGCTGACCCTGTACAAGCAGAGGTTCTAGACATAGTTACTTTTAAAGTTCAGGATTTAAGCTCTCTATGGAGCATAACACTGAGTCAGAAGGTGATCCTGCAACTAGAACCCCAGGCCCCATAGAGCCCATTGCCCTCTGAAAATGTGACAGGCACATTGATAACAGTCCCTTCCTCTCTGCTCCAAACAAAGGGAGAAGACAATTGTATCCTAAAGTCATATTGTGCTTCTTATTTCTCCCCAAATATACTCAATCAAACCTCTCAGAAACCCAGTCAGATTCCTTTACATGTGATTGGAGCACATAGTTAACAAGGGTCTCCAGAAGGGATTAGAAGTGATAACAAGAAAGGAAGATCCTTGATTGTTCTTATGCATCCTTACTATTTGATTGTTACTAAGAACATGGGTTACTATTCTAACTCTCATTAAACATCACAAACTAAATGAGTAAGTGTTCCATGTGTGGTAATGATTTCCCATTTCTGTCTAGTTTTTTATTTAGAAATAATTGTGCACTAAAGAGAAATTACACTTAGCCACATGAATTTCGGAGCTTGACCTCATTTAATCTAATTATGGTGTTTAAGACAAGAGTTCTGATCATTGTCAATTTCAATGTGTCATTATTTTTGTCCTTTTTCCGCCAGTAAAATGATTTTGCTTTAAAAGAGGCTGAATTATAGAAGAATTTCAAGAAAATGGTTGCTACTCAGGAAACAAAAAAATAATATTTCACTGGTGTAGTGAAAGCTGCTGATAACCTGAAAAATTCGCTTTGGGGGCAGATTTCTCATCTCAGAGCTGCTGCAAGGGTTGGCTGCTTATGCCACTTCTCCCAAAGTTTTGACTTTGGCCACATAACCTTGGCTTCACAAGGGGTTCACACATCATTTTTAAAAATATATATATATTTTTGATTTTTATACAGAGAGGAAGGGATGAGGATAGAGAATTAGAAACATGGATGAGACAGTAGCACTGATCAGTTGCCTCCTGCATATCGTCAACTGGGAATGTGTCCAAAACCAAGGTGCATCCCTCAACAGGAATCAAACCTGGGACCCTTCAGTTCGCAGGCCAACACTCTATCTACTGAGTCAAACTGGTTAGGGCAGGAGTTCACACTTCTTTGGCTAGGGGCTGGCTGCTTCCCTTTAGGTAGAAGCAATGTGTGGACTGATTCATGCTTCTGAGGTCCCCATGGGATCAGGCTGGAGCTAATCTCTAGCTGTGACCACGTTCTTGCTTAGCTTTCCCCACCATGCTATCCTGCTTCTGTTTCTTCAATCCCCCTAGTGGGACTCTCAGAATAAATCACTTACTAAGGAGGCTTCATCTCAGGCTCTATTACAAGGAAACTCAACCTATGATAATGGACCTGAATGTTGATTACTGTCAAGCCAATGGACACAGGTGGAACATTGATAGTTCCTGGAGTGTTATAACAGTGCCATAAGCCAATTCCAGCATGTAAGCAGGACTGAATCATCTAGAGATGGCTGAGGGCATTTCTCCAAAACTGAAAAGGATGCCTTAAATGATTGCCTGCTGCCAGACAGCACACAGAATTTTAATCTACATGTTATTGCCTTCTACTGGCCAAACACCTGAATAGCCATAGGCTATTTCCCAATCTGACAATGGATGGTATACAAAACTCTATCCTTTTATGTTTATATCTCCACCTTGCCTTAGGACAATTTGTGTTAATAAAAAGCAAGGGGACAAGAGACCTTAGCTCCTTTAACTAAGTCTTCTCTGACTCCCCATGATGCCTTTCAACATTATGTTTGGTCTCTGTACTCTTCAATAATTTACACACAGTGCCTTCTCCAGGTTCTTGAACCATTCTAAATGTTGTATCAAGACCACCAGCATTAGCCAATTGGCAAAAATCAACTTGTACGAAACTGCAGGAGAAAGAGGGGGAAGAGGTATCATAGCTACTACAAACAGAGAAATAGTAACTATAAGAACTGAGGGTTTGGGTGCCTATTTCCAAGTCCCACTAATGTATTGGAAAGGGTAAATGATAGGCTTAAATCTATTGATTGCATCTGGAAAGCAATCTTAAAAAGTACTGGATTAGGCCCTAATTTTAAGAATGGAGGAACTCCAGAGAAGACAGAATTTTAAGCTCAGATGGACCTCTTATGTCAAAGTCAAGGCCAAGATATAGAAAGAGTGAAGCCCTAAAGCTCAAAATGGGATTTTCTAGGTAGATGTACATTTGAATTCTGAACTGAAGGTCCCTAAAACCCCTGCCCCTTGTTGGAAGACAGACATCCACTCATCCTCCCTTCTTGCTTGAATAAAGGATATGCAGAGTCCTCCAAGCATGACCCAATGAGCAAGTCCTGGATGGGGTAACTATGGTAGGAGATGGTTTCTATTCCAATATAACTCCAGGCTAATCAACCTATACTCAGAGGTGCCAGGAGATTGAGTCTGGGGGTGGATTTAGAATAAAGAAAGGAGAATATGAAATTGAAAATTAAAAATTGTTGATACAGGTGCATTCTCCTGTGCCACAGAGTTGGGTTAGACTGTAAAGGACCAAGGATATGATTCTTTTATGTTCCTGGATGACACTTAGAAGATTGCTATAAGGCAAGGTTCACACTAGTTGAAGTGCAAGTGGAGATACTAGACTTGCAGGGAAGACAATGGAAGAGGGGGATCCAAAGTGCTAGGGAAGATGGCATGGTTCTACTTTCTTTTTACAAAAATCTTTATTGTTCAGTTTATTAATTATATTGTCCCCCCCTTTATTCCCCCTATAGCTCCCTTCCACCCTGTACCTATACCACCTTTCACCCTCTCCTCCCGTCCCCATTGTCCTCTCCCATAGTTGTATGATTTTTGTCCATTCTCTTGTTGCACTTTCCACACCCCTTTTCTCCCCAAGAATTGTCAGTCCATTCCCTCTCTATGTCCAGGATTATGTTATATTCACCAGTTTATCCTGTTCATCAGATTATTAATTCACTTGATTTTTATATTCATTTGTTGATCGATGTGTACTTGTTGTTCATAATTTATATTTTTACCTTTTTCTTCTTCCTCTTCTTAAAGAATATCTTTCAGCATTTCATATAATATTGGTTTGGTGGTGATGAATTCCTTTAGCTTTTTCTTATCTGCGAAGTACTCTATCTGACCTTCAATTCTGAATGATAGCTTTGCTGGATAGAGTAATCTTAGTTGTAGATTCTTGCTATTCATCACTTTGCATATTTCTTGCCACTCCCTTTGGCCTGCATTGTTTCTGTTGAGAAATCCACTGACAATGGTATGGGTGCTCCCTTATAGGTAACTAACTGTTTTTCTCTTGCTGCTTTTAATATTCTCTCTTTATCTTTTGCTCTTGGCATTTTAATTATGATGTGTCTTGGTGTGGTCCTCTTTAGATTCCTATATTTTGGAGTTCGGTGCACTTCTTGGACTCCTAAGTCAGTTTCTTTCACCAGGTGGGGGAAGTTTTCAGTCACTATTTCTTCAAGTAGGTTTTCATTATCTTGCTCTTTCTCTTTTTCTGGCACCCCCAAAATTCAGATGTTGGCATGCTTGAGGTTGTCCCAGAGGCCCCTTACACTATCTTCAATTATCTGGATTCTTTTTGTTTCTTACTTTTCCAGCAAAGTGGATTTTGCTTCTTTGTATTTCAAATCTTTGACTTGGCTCTTGTGGCCCTCTGGATTGCTTTTAGGACTTTGTGTAATATTTTTTATTTCTGTCAGTGTATGCTTAATTTCTAGTTGGTCCTTTTTCATATCATTGAGGGTCTCTTTCATATCCTCATAGGTCTTGTTCGTTTCCTTGTTGGTCTTGTTCATTTCCTCATAGGTCTTGTTAATTTCCTCATAGTTCTCATTTAGTTCATCGGCCTTTTCCAGGACCCTCTTGAAAAACCTAATTACTATGGTTTTGAACTCTATTTCTAGTCGTCTTTTTTCCTCCATTTCTTTCACACCTGATTTCGTTCCATTTCTCTGCATTGTGGCTGCTTTCCTGAGTTGGTCGATTAGCTTTGTGTGGTAGATGTCCTCTAAAGGACAGTGGCTCAGCCTTCCCAGTTACCTGAGGTCGATACTCTTAACTGCAATCCTTTATGGGTTTACAGTATTGTTGGAGTTAAGCCCAGCTAATTGTTGTTAGCACTAGGAGGATTTGACCTCCAGGCCAATTGGCTGTGAAGGGAAACTGTGTTCCGGCTGGATGGGCAAAGTCTCAATGCTGGGAAGGCAGAGTCAGCGTGAGCACCGCCCTATGCAGCTCACGGGTCTCTGTGTTGGGTGTTAATGGCTGCAGGCACCTCCAAGAGAAAGTTGCCGCTGGTCTCCACCCATTGCCAGACAACTCTACCTCTCCCCAAATGAGTCTGCACACCAAAAGTCTCACCCAGAGTTGTAAAACAAAACAGCCTGGTGGTTTCTCCAAAGAGGGAGCAAGACAAGTGTCCTGTCTGTGTTGTCGCACACTTTACGTGCAAGCAGCTGTTCTAAGCTACGCGCACACTCCTCAAAGTCGGAGACATCTGCTGCACCTGGCTTTTAGCATGCCTACCCTGGACCTCGGACCTCACCTGGCACTGGGGAATCTGTGCAGTGGGAAATCTCCACCCTCTGCGTTGGAGAAATCCAGCCAGGATTGCTGCTGCTAGCCTTACAGCCCCCTTGTACTCACAGCTCCGAACCTCTCTCCAGGCGTATCTACAAGGCTGTGCTCCACTGCTCTTCTGAGTCACTGTGTCCCACCTTTACTTTTATTTGTGGAATTTTCACTCAGCCTGCTCTCCGGTGATTCTGGATGATGTTTGTTTTGTTGTTATGTTGTAGTTTTGGAATTGTTGCGCAAGGCAGCACAATAAGTGTTTACCTATGCTGCCATCTTGGTTCCTCTCCCATCCTGAATACCAGCATGGTTCTACTTTCTACAATTGGAAAATCCATCCATCACATGCCTGTGCCTGCAGCAGTTCTCTGAGACTCTAAGTGAACAAGATCACAAGGGATACACTACTGAAGGGGCACCAGAATCCTATAGATGCTCAGTGAAGCTGTTGTCTGTATATTAAAATAATGTAGGAATGCTTTACAGATTTGAATTCCACAGCAGCAAATAAAATGGTTAGATTTAAGAATAATAGAATCAGGTGGCATAGTATAACTTTCAGAGCTTTATGAAGTAATTTGTTTTGTAAACAGAAAGGTGAGAATTACATTTTGGCCCCTGGATATCTGTAGGGAAAGCTAATAGGAATGTTTTTGTAAAGGCAAGACAGATAAACAGCTACAACTATATATATATATATATATATATATATATATATATATATATCATCAACATCAATCGAAAATAAATGATCTGATGGCTAAAGTCAGCTATTCCAATACAAAGTCAAAATTCTACATTCAGTTTCCAGACCTGAGCAAAATTTTGGACCTAGAACCTGATGACAGAAATGTGCACATCTCATTGGAAACCTTGTAAATGTATATGGTAGTGACTCCCTGAGTTCTTCACTGACAAGACATATGGCATTTACACAAGTAATCATATACCAGGACAAAAAAATAAATCTCCACAACTATTAAGGTCTGTTAATAAAGCATCTGAGCTGATGTTAATACATAGAGTGTATCGAGGTAAGGTAATGTTCATCTAACAATGAATCCACTCAGTCTATGGAGCCACTCAGTAGCCACTGCCTAAAACTTTAAATGTGTAGTCAGGACATACAGAGTTGTTGACCAAACTGGTTCTTTATAATTTCCTAACCTATGATAGAGCAATGATTACTTTAGGAAAGGCCAGGTAGAGGCCCTCAAAATGAACTTTTATATGGTAAAAAGAGTAATTTAAAAGCAATATTACATTCTTTGTGAAGGAGGGGAATGTCAGAGATTAGTGCCACTTGAAAATATTTAAATATGCAGCAGTAGTAATCCCCATTATATCTCCATTTGATTCAGCAGTCTGGCTTCTAGAAAAGCTAGGTGATTTATGGCTATTAGATGATTACTGGAAGTTAAGCAAGGGTGGGGCATATGGCAAGTAGCACTCAGACCTTGTTGAACCACATTCCTGCTTATAATGGTGCATAAGCAGAGATCTCAGATAGTGGCTCTGCCCTTCTGCAGAACCAAGCCAGTGGTCCCATGTGGCCAGAAAGCTTGACTGACAGTTCTACCTCACAGTACCCAGTCAGGTTATAGAGCCCATTTTACTACCCTGCCCTGAAGGTAAACCAACTTGGCATCTCTCCCCAACTACTAAAAGTAGTTGCAAGCACTGGCCTTTCAGCAGGTCTTAGAGGCAGGGAACCCAGAAGCCATGGAGATAAGCCTATACTACCGGTGAGCCACAGAATCCAGTCTACATTCCAGCCCAACAGCAGAGTCCAGCCTATGGATCTGTCCAATTGCCAAAAATCAACCTGTCGCCTCATCAGTGTAATAGCTTAGCCAGTGAGCTCACCCAATCATTGAGCTTAGCATAAGCCCCACCCAATGAAGGAACCTATATGACAATCTTGCCCAACAGTGAAGCAGTCTCTAGCCCCACTAATTGCAGGATATGGCTGGAGATGCAGCCCAAGCAGAGTGTAGCTAAGCACCTTGCTGTCCCTTGCAGAGTATCGCCTGTGGCTTGATTGTGTATCTAACCTGTGGTCATTCCTAATTCAGGGAACAGGCTTCTGCTCTGCCTTCTAAGAGATGATAGCATGAGGTCAGATCTAACAGTGAAGTCCTGTCTGTGGCTCCTTTTAAACATGGAGTCCAGCCTATGTTATAACCAGGTTGGGGCGCATGGACTGAAACTTCAATGAAACAGGAGCTATTTCAGGTACACCCTCCAACATTGTCCAATCTTAGAGTCAAACTAGTAGCCCCACCCTCGCAGCCTCACCAGACAAGAGATGATTGCAGTGCCCCTCTGAATGTATTGTACAACCAGCAATCCTACACAGGCAGGGAGTCCAACCAGACACCAAGCTCAGCTAGCATCCACCTCTCAATCTCAGAGCATAAAAGTGGGTTTGCCCAACTGAGATCCTCATAACATGTCCCACCTGTCCATAAACGCTACCAGCTAAACTGTCCAGTACTGCAACCTGAGCTTACTAATAAAGGCCTTTCCCTGTTGAAGTGAACATATACATTGTGAATAGGAGACTGCTTACTCAAATGTGCTGATATCAACACATAGATTCAAGAATCATGAAGAATTGAGGGGAGGAACCAAGATGGCAACATAGGTAAACACCTATTTTGCTTTCCCACACAACAATTCCAAAACTACAACTTAACAATAAAACAAACATCATCCAGAATCACTGGAAAGCTGGCTGAGTGAAAATTACACAGATAAAAGTAAAGATAGGAAAATGTGACTCAGAGGAGCAGCAGTACGCAGCCTTCAATATATGCGTGGAGAAAGGTTTGGAGCTGTGCGTGTGCAAGTGGTGAAGGGCAGGCGGCAGCAAACCGGGCTGGTTTTCTCCAACAGGGATGGCAGAGGCATCTCACTGCACTGATTCCCCAGTTCCAGGCAAGGTCCCAGGTCCGGGGAAGGCAAGCGAAAACCAGGGTGCAGCTGAGGTCTGTGAGTTTGAGGAGAGTGCACTTAAAGTTGGAACCGCTGTTTGCGTGTAAAGTGCGTGACCAGGCAGAGAGGACACGTGACTTTCTCCCTCATTTGGGAAACCACCGGACTGCTTTGTTTTACAACCCAGTGTGAGACTTTGGGTGTGTAGAATCATTTGGGGAGGCAGAGTTGTCTGGCAATGGTGGAGACCAGCGGTGGCTTTTTTCGGAGGTGGGCTGGCGTTACCACCCAGCACAGAGACCCGCGCGCCACATAGGGAGGAACTGATGCTGCCTGCTCAGCACAGAGACTCTACCCATCCAACCTGAACACAGCTTCCCTTCACAGCCAACTGGCCTGGAGTTCAAACCCTCCTAGTGCTAACAACAATAAGCTGGGCTTAACTTCAACAATACTGTACAACCCATAAAGGATTGCAGTACGAGTATCCACCTCAGGTAACTTGGGAGGCTGAGCCACTGTCCCTTAGAGGCCATCTACCACACACAGCTAATGGACCAACTCAGGAAAGCAGCAACAATGCAGAGAAATGGAAAGAAATCATATGTGAATGAAATGGAGGGAAAAAGGCTACAAGACATAGAGTTCAAAACCACAGTAATAACGTTATTCAAGAGGCTCCTAGAAAAGGCCGATGAACTTAATTAGAACTATAAGGAAATGAACAAGACCTAAGAGGAAATAAATAACATCTACGAGGATATGAAAAAGGACCAACTAGAAATTATACATACACTGACTGAAATAAAAAATATTATACAAAGACCTAAGGGCAGTCCAGAGGGCCACAAAATCAAGTCAAAGATTGGAAATACAAAGAAGCAAAATCCACTTGGCTGGAAAAGCAAGAAGCAAAAAGAATCCAAATAATTGAAGATAGTGTAAAAGTGGCCTCTGGGACAACCTCAAGCATACCAACATCAGAATTATTGGGGTGCCAGAAAAAGAGGGAGAGCAAGATAATGAAAACTTACTTGAAGAAATAGTGACCAAAAACTTCCCCACCTGGTGAAAGAAATTGACTTAAAAACCTAAAAAGTGCACAGAACTCCAAAATATAGGAATCTAAAGATGACCACACCAAGGCACATCATAATTAAAATGCCAAGAGCAAAAGATAAAGAGAGAATATTAAAAGCAGCAAGAGAAAAACAGTTAGTTACCTATAAGGGAGCACCCATATGATTGTCAGCGTATTTCTCAACAGAAACTATGCAGACCAGACGGGAGTGGCAGAAAATATTCAAAGTGATGAATACCAAAAATGTATAACCAAGATTACTCTATCCAGCAAAGCTATCATTCAGAATTGAAGGTCAGATAAAGGGCTTTGCAGATAAGAAAAAGCTAAAGGAATTCATCACCACCAAACCAATATTACATGAAATGCTGAAAGGTATTCTTTAAGAAGAGGAAGAAGAAGAAGGTAAAAATATAAATTATGAACAACAAGTACGCATTGATCAACAAATGAATATAAAAATCAAGTGAATTAATAATCTGATGAACAGGATAAACTGGTGAATATAACATAATCCTGGACATAGAGAGGGAATGGACTGACAATTCTTGGGGAGAAAAGGGGTGTGGGAAGTGGAACAAGAGAATGGACAAAAATCATGCACCTATGGGAGAGGACAGTCGGGGGGGAGGTGAGGGCGGAGGGTGGGATGGGTACAGAGTGGAGGGAACCTATAGGGAGAAAGAAAGGGGGAACAATGTAATTAATATACTGAACAATAAAGATAAAAAATGAAAAAAAATCATGAAGTATCACATAAACATGAATCCAGCTAAGGAAATTAAAGTGCTTTAAAAACTGTCCCTAAAGAAATGAAAATCTATAAACTGTCTAACACAAAATTCAGGATTATTCTTGAATTTAACTAAACTACAAGAACACACAGGCAAACAACTTAAATTAAATAAGGAAGACTATGTGTGAACAAATTAGAAATTCAGCAATGTAAAATTAACTATGAATAAGTCAAACAGGCATCCTAGAGCTAAAGAAGACAATGTCTACACTAAATAATTCAATAGAGAGTTTCCTTAGTCTGCTTAAGCAAGTAGAAGAAAAAATCAGTGAGCAAGAAATTAGGTTATTTGAAATTATCCATCCACACAGAGAAGCAAAGTGTTTACAGTACCTTGCTCAGCACCTAAGGCCATTTGATTTCTGATCAAGAGCACACACCTGAGTTCACCACCCTATTATCTGTGTCCAGTTAGTATGTGTGTAGGAGGCAACCAATCAATGTGTCCCTCTTCTTTCTTTCACATCCCACCCTTACTTCCATTCTCTCTAAAAACCAGTGGGAAAATATTCTCAAGTAAGGATGCTTATGTGACTTAGTTAACTTCTTCGAGAAAAACATATATGCATTATGAGACACTTAGGAGGCAAAAAGAAAAAGAGATAGAAAGTCTATTTAAAGCAACAATGATTAAAAATTCCCAAATTGGGGGAGAGAAATGAAAACCCATATTTGTAAAGCCTAAATGACCTAATAGGTTAAACTTGAACAGGTCTACAGTGATATACGTTATAACTAAATTGTCAAAAAGCAAAGATAAAGAGAATTTTGAAAGCAGCAAGAGAAAAGTGTCTTGTCACATACAAGGGAGCCCTCCATAGACTATCAGAAAATTTCTCAACAGACAATTCGGAGATCAAGAAAAATTGGAATTATACATTCAAAATATTGAAATTAAAGAACTGTTAACCAAAAACATTCCAGGTGGCCCAGCTAGTTGGAGCATCTTACTGTACACAAAACGTTTTGGGTTTTGTTCCTGATCAGGGCACACACCTAGGTTTCAGGTTTGATCTCCAGTTGGGATGTGCATGGAAGGCAACCAATCAATATTGTGCATATCACGCTCTCTCTAAAATAAAAATCAATAAAAAACATACCCTGGGTGAGGATTAAACACACAACAAAGTATAGTATTCCGTGAAGCAGTCCTTTAGGCATAAAAGAAAATTAGACTTGTCCAAACAAGCAAAAGTTAAGGGAGTTCATCACCACTAGAATTGTCTCATGAAAATGCCAAAGGGTATTCTTTAAGCTAAAAATAAATGTTATTAACATTGTAAAAATATGATCTGAGCTCTCAATTATACAGTTAGGTTCTCTTTTTTACTTTGTTATATACACACTGCATTTGGAGCAGGAAGAAGGCAGAGGGAAGGCTGTGGCCCAAATCCCTTGGAAAGAAATGCTGATAAATCAGTCCTTGTTGGGGAGGAGGACAGATTCAACAACCATAATCAATCTCTTCCTTTAGGAAAAAAAATCTTGTCTTAATATATTTTTTTATTTTATCTATTATATATATAATTTTTGACAGTATGATAGATATCTCCCATTCTCCCCCCATTACCCTTCTCTGCCCATCTCTACCCTACCCCTAGGCCTTCACCACTCTATTGTCTGTGTCCATGGGCTATGCATATAAGTATGTGCTCCTTGGTTTATCTCTTCTTGTCTCCCCCATGTGTATGAGATATGTGTCTGACACAAACTGAGATATGTCAGTCCATGCCTCAGTCTTATTTTGTTGGTAAATTCATTTTTTCCCCATTAGATTCTATTTATAAGTGAGATTGTGTGATATTTTTCTTTTTTGATTGTCTTAATTCACTTAGCATAATAGTCTCTAGGTCCATCCATGCTGTCTCAAAAGTAAGAGATCCTTATTTTTATAGCTACATAGTATTTCATGGTGTAAATTTATCACAGCATTTTTATCCACTCATCTACTGATGGGAACTTGGCCTATTTTTAAATCTTAGCTATCCTATGTAATAAAATATGCAAATTGACCATATCTCCTCAACACCAATAAGCCACATCTAGCAGCCAATCAGGAGCAGGTATGCAAATTAACTCCAGCCAAGATGGCTACAGCCACAGAGAGAGCAGGAAGCTTGAGTTTCCCCAGCAATGGAGGAAGCCAAGCTTTCTGCATATTCTGGCCTGTCCAGGCTTCCACTCAAGGCTACAAAGTTTCAATTATAGAAGATAAAGAAATCACAAATACTAGGGCCTTTGCTTGGGTAGCCGGGGGATTGTGCTGGCCTGAAAACCACTACAGGCCCCTTGCTCATGCCACCCCCCTGTCCCAAAGGAACTCCCACCCTGATCCGGCACACCCTTCAGGGCAAACCAGCTGGCCTCCTCCCATGCTTCAGGTGTCTATAATATCTAATAAAAGAGTAATACACAGATTGACCATCACTCCAATACACAAGATGGTTGCCCCCATGTGGTCAAAGGTTACTGATCTCATGTGGACACACGATGGATGCCAAAGATTGGGAGGGCAGTTGTGGGTGATCAGGCAATCAGGAGAGGACAGCTGGAGGGATCAGGCCTTCAAGGGAGGGGAGTTGGGGGCGATCAAGCTTGCACAGGCGAGCAGTTAGGGGTGACCAGGCTGGCAGAGGAAGGAAGTTGGGGGCATCTGGGCCTGCAGGGAATGGTAGTTGAGGGGGACCCAGGCCTGCAGGGGAGAGTAGTTGGAGGGACCAGGCATGCAGGAGAGGGCAGTTGGGGATGACCAGATTCACAGGGGAGCAGTTAGGAATAAAACAGGATGACAGGGAGTGGTTAGGGCAGTTATGGGCAACGTTTTGAGCTTGGTGTGTCGAAATTCGCCAAAAAAAAAACAAGCATAACTCAGGTGGCGTGTCACCTGAAGAAAAATCATAATTTTGTGACATTTATAGTTTAAATAACAAAAATGTATAATTGTAATATATAACTATTTAATAAACCAAAAACTAATTATTTAACTTATCTCTTAGTGACTTCTTTGTTCATCTGCCAGTCGTTTTCTTTTGTTGTCTTGATATTATTTAACTTGTATGGGGTGCCATGAACTAAGATAAGTGAGGGGAGGGTAATTTTTTTAACAAACCTGCCTATTAGTGACTTTTTGTTGCTGAATTTAATTGGCTAAACCTTCAATTGAAGGTTGGTATTTTGTACACTTTAAGCCCAAGCCCAAGCAAGTGCTATTAACTTCATCTGTCAATCTGTTTCTTTTGTTGGTTTTAATATTATTTAATGCTGAGAATAAGGTATCACAAAAGTACATAGAGGGAAAAATTGTGAGTAAAGCCACTGCTATATTTTTTCAGGGTGCTAAAAGTATCTGGTAATCAGTTTCAGGCACTCCAAATTTCCTGTTCGTAATGGCACTCCTCTTGATTTTCCAAGCAGCAACTTTCCAGAAGCTTTGACCTCAAGTCGACAAACACCTGAGCCGAGATGTTGTCTTGAAATTTTGCAAGTTGCAACTCCAAATCATCAATTTGCATTCATTGGGAACCGTTTAATAACAAACTACTGTAGACTGCTACATCAGGATAGTTAATTATTTTTATGGTCTATTCTAGGCTTCTAAGTTGATTAAATCTATCACTGAACTGGTCAAGTAACAAGTCTAAAACATGCTGGTACTTTCTATGCAAGGGTTCCATTTCATTTTGTATAGCTGCACTGGCCTTCTCAAAATACTTTGTTACTGGAGGAAAATACTTATAAGTTTTAGTTTCTACATCTTGCTTGAAAATTTTAAGTTCACTTTCAAAAACTTTTATGTATCCAAATGTGACGTCAATACTTTTGCCAAAACCTTGTAACTTTAAGGTCAGTTCATTAATATGAACAGAGAGATCTGTAAAAAATATCAGGGTGTTGACCCACTTATCATCATTGAGCTGAGAAAAGTTTCCCAGATCCTTATCCTCAAGAAATACCTTAATTTCTTCAAACCATTCCAGAACTTTGCCTCAGTTCAGCCATATTACATTATTGTACAACAGCAGTCCACTGTAGGTGGAATCAACCTCCAACAAAAGTGCAGAAAAGGCTCGCTTGTGAAGGGGACAATCAGCTATTAAATTGACTATTTTTGCAACAATTGATATTAAATCTTTTAAATCAGTGAATCCTGCCTTGGCACATAAAACCTCCAGGTGGATAATACAATGGAAAGGCACAATTGGATGTCCAATAGCTTCTGTAAACAATTTGACAAATCCGACTTTTTCCCCCACCATGTTTGGTGCCCCATCTGTCGTCACTGACACAACTTTAGAGATGTCAATGCTTAGGTCACAGAATGTTTGTATAACAACCTTACATATTTTGCTTCCTGATGTACTTGTTGGCACTGATACTAAATTTATCAACTCTTCTCTCATTGTGAGACCATCAGAATACCGAACAATAATGGCCCAGTGAGCATGTGATGTGACATCAGTAGTTTCATCAAGATAAATGGAAAAATATTTACAATTATTTATATCTCTCTTTAATTGATTCTGTACGTTTGTGTTTAGTCTCATTATTCAGTCTTTTATTATATTTCTACTGAGTGGTAACTCAGATATTCTCTTAAGAATTGCATCTTTATTCCGCATATTATGAAATAGAACTGGTGCACATCTTAGGAGAGTTTCTTTAATAAATTTTCCCTCACTGAGTGCTTTTCCATGCTGAGCTATGGAGTGAGCAATGTTCAAACTTGCAGATGTTAAATTTGCAGAGGCTTTTATAAATTTAAGGATATCATTAGATTCGTTCTTATAAAGGTATTGCTGCCTGGAAATGTATTCCTTCCTTTCATCCTCACTTTTTTTCAAGAGCTAGGAATGATTAGTTTCAAAATGTCTATTTATATTCCACATTCTACTTATTAGCATTTCAGTACATTGAATGCAAAATGATCTGACATTTTTTTCTATAATGCCATACATCTTGGTCCATGTCCCTTGAAAGGGTCAGCTATTGCTACTACCACTTCTTTTACTTCACCTTGATTTTTTATTTTTTGGGTTCTCCATCAGGGGGGCAGTGACAGATGATAGAATTATAGATAGCCTGTTAGCCCTGCAGACAATTAGGGGTTAACTAGACTAACTGACCACAAGATGGCACATGCAACTGTCTTTTAGGAAAGGGCAGGGTTAATAAGTCGAAATGGGGGTAATAAGGATGCACAACAGTAATAGTGGTAAAATGGAGTCTGCAAAATGACATTTCTTATATAAATTATGATGGCTGCCACTATTTCTAAGTTCGGGAAGTGGCACCCATAGCATAGGCCCTTGTCTCTTCCAGGCTCCCCCTCACTTATTTCAGTAATGATGGTCAATTAGAATTACATGACACCCAGAACAGTAGATTGGGAGATGGTTGCTGTGATTATGTGGTTGCTGGTAATGGCGATCAGAGGGCCCTCAGAGATGCATCCCCATGGCATTCTGCTGCTCCCTGCTCCGCTGGCTAGAAGTGAGGTCAAAGATCCCTTAACGGCCTAACTGGAAGTCCCAGAAATAGATGCTTTGTGCCAGAGTTCTTTTGTTTTGGCCTACAGTCCACCGGCACAGAGTGTCTACACTACACCACAGCAAATGTTTCAACCTAGGCTACTGCACCTGGCCATGCAGTAGTCGAGGATGAATCTTGATTCTCGTCAAGCAGCCCCACACTTCTCTGTATGTGAGCCCATGCAGCCAAATGTCATCAAACATGGCTATGTGTGTTAGTACTGACACGAGAGTCATAGGTTTGCTATCACCGGGTTTGGGTTTGATCAGGCAGGGAGGCAGAAGCAGTTAGGGGCAATCAGGAAGGCAGGCAGGTGAGCAGTTTGTTGAAAGTAGTCCTGGATTTTGAGAGGGATGTCTGACTGCTCTTTTAGGCCTGAACCTTCCTGGATTAGGCCTAGATGGGCAGTCAAACATTCCTGAAACGTCCCATATTGGAGAGGGTACAGTCTGGCTGAGGGACACACAACCTCATGCACAAATTTCATGCACCTGTCCTCTAGTAATAAATAAGCTGCATATATATTCTTTCTGCTTGGTGTTTTTGGTTTATTAGGATATATTCCCAGAAGTAGGACTGTTGGGTCAAATGACAGTTCCATTTTCAAGTTTTTGGGGAAACTCCATATTGTTTTCCATAGTGGCTGTACCAGTCTTCATTCCCACCAGCAGTGTGCTAATGTTCCCTTTCTCTATATAATTGTCAGCACTGTTGTTTGTTGATTTATTGATGATAGCCATTCTGACAGATGTGAGGTTATATCTCATTTAACTTTTACTTCAATGATGATTATTGACTTGGACTATTTTTTTTTTTATGTCTCTTGGCTATTTGGATGTCCTCTTTAGAGAAGTATCTATTCAGGTGCTCTGTCCATTTTTTAATTGGATTGTTTGTCTTCCTTTTGTCAAATTGTATGAGTAATTTATATATTTTGAGGATTAACCCCTTATCAAATGTGTCCTTGACAAAAATGTTCTCCCATACATTGGGTTCCCTTTTTATTTTGATGGTGGTTTCCTTAATGCTTTTTGTCAACAATTTATGTCTCATCATTGTTGGTGGGTTTTAAGTATTAACTCCAGCTGAACTTCTATAGTAATACATGTCTTTCTCCAAGCATATAATTTTCTTTGTTATCCTGTGTTTAAACTGGCCCTCTTTAAATAGGTATGTGTTTGTGATAGCCTAATTTGTGTATCTACCAGGTGCACCTCTAATACATGGCACAGCAGCATCTCTCTTCCTTGGCAGGCAGGGGCTCAGGGACACTGGAACCACTGGGGTCTAAGAAGCAAGAAGCAGGGCTGGGTTTGGGAGAGGGAAGACCTAATCTGCTGCTTACAAGTGAAGACAGAGTTCTGCTGCTTATTTGCAGGTGTAAGTTCCTAATGATACTGTTGTGGAGCAGAGGTGAGTGGATGACCACTGGAGCCCAGACCAAATTAAAATTTAGGGAGCCTTTATTAGGCAGCCTGGGGACTGCTCTGCCATCCTGCACACAGGGAGACCAGAGAGCAGCCCCGACCCTTTGTGCAAGACCACTTTTAAGCACATTAACTACATCCTGTTTTTGTACAACAAGCAACCCAAGATAAAACAGTTTTTCCTAAGCAATGTCAGTGTCATGCCACTGACGACCATGTTATTCACAGGGTCATCCTGTTCTTCAGAAAGCTGACAGTGTTCTATATTGCAAGGCCCACGTGCTGGGTCTGGGCCATGAGACTATCTGAAGGCCTGGTCTGGTGTCAGCACTGACCACTCTATCTGGGGCATAGTCCATGGCTTGAGTAGTGCTCAAAAATTCCCACTTTACAACAGATACATCCTCTTAAGAAAAACAGCCAGAAACTCAGGATAATATTTAGAGAACAATGCCTAAGACTTCTGGAAAGTAAACAAAGACAGCACAAGATGCTTCCCTGTGGAGGGAAGTCAAATCTCAGAAGTGGCCAACACAAGATATTTTCAGTTGACTATCATCTGGCTCTAGATAGCAGCCACTGCTGTGGGGAGGTCAAAAGGTTGGTAGAGAGTCCACTTTCTCCATGGTCAGCAGAGACAGGCAACCAGGCTCTCTAGGGCAGCAAAAGGGTAATCCTAGAAAATCCTTAAGTATTGTGTATAAACTCTCCCCAAGTCATCTAACTTGAGGTCCAAATCAACTGACTGTCAAAAAGGTGAGAAGAGATGAGGATCAAAATACTATATTTCATCCTGATAAATGCTGAGTCAAGAGCCAGGGCTTACTTGTCTGTCAAATAAGGATTCATAAATCTAAATCCCTGAATTGAACTTATCCTGAAGGCCCCAGGCTTCTCCAGTCAACCAGTCTCCCCAGAGCCCAGGCGGATATCCCTGTGCACTGGAGCTCAGAGGAGCATAGAGCCCTGGCCCCTTCAGCAGGATGTGCCCATGGAGATCCACCAATGAGCAGACTCACTTTCACACAACTCCCAGCCTCAGAGTCTTCTCAGGAAGAAAGGAGGGCAGGGGGGCCAGGAGTCTTTCTGACTGATGGGCCACCTCCCAGAAGAAGACATTGGTGTGGGGCCTGAGTGCTCCCACTTGAGTCCCAGGTGCCCCTCTCCATTTCTGCATCTGCAGAGGTGCCTGATCTTTATCCTGGCCCTGCTGCTGCAACTGCTGCTGCTGCTTCCTCTTGCGCCTGAATTCTCAGATTTGGGACTCTGCCTCCTCGCAGGGACAAACCCTGTCCCTATATGGTCACCCAGGCTGGAAATTCAACCCACTATTGAAATGTGAATGAAAGCTGCTCCTGGTGAGGCAAAGGAAGCCTGCCCTCTGTCCCTTTTCAGTCACTGCCTCTTCTGCTCTCCAGGTCTCGAGGCCCCTAACCCAGGTACTTCCTGACAACAGAAATGGTCTCTGTTGTCAGGGCCCCATGTTACTCTGGACAATTTCCCAGGCCCTGTCTTCTTCCCTCCATATCAGCCCAGCAGATTGTTAGTACTTCAACCTGCTTCTAAAGATGGTCTCAACGCATTCCTAACCAGGTGTGTCTGACATGTTTTCTGAACAAAAATATTTGCTTTCTCCACAGAGGACTCTGGTTCCCACAAAAACCACTGCTGTTTGCAAAGTGGGGTGCTTCCTGGCTCTCTCTGGTTGCATAGGAATGTGTCCTTCCTTTGGCTGAGGCAGCTCTAGTGTGGGATGTCCACCCAGGAGGTTGGCCTCTGTGGATTCCCTGGCAGCTGACTATGATCAGCCCCTAATTCATGTGGTGATCTAGGTGACTCTAAGCCAACTCATGAAAAGCTGGCACTTTGTGCCAATATCCAGGCTAGTCAACCTGCTGCCTAGGGACAGAGGAGAGAGGGGACACTAGAACAGTCAGGTGTCACTGGTGTCAAATTCTGATGGGGCCCCAAGCACCATGGAGGTTGGGAGCAGAAGACAGCTGTGCTCAGCAGAGGCTCCACTTACTACTTACTACTTACGCCTTCTACTACCCGCTACCCCTCACAAGTGAGAGAGGAGGCAGGGCAGAGAGAGAGAGATCCCCCATGTGTACAGAACTTGGGACACACTGAAATCCTGTGCTCTTGCTAAAAAAAAAAAATTATCATCAGTTTATGGAATCTGTCCAGATTTGATGTTTTCTCCTTTGGGAGAAAGAAAAAATGTACATGGAGAGAGGGTAGAACCTTCCCCTGTGTGTTAAATGAAATAGGGCAAGAACCATTATTTATAGCCAGAGGAAGTCGGGCTCAGGGGAACAAATGTGGAAACCATTGCTCTTGAGAATTTTGCTTCTCCAGTCCTGTTTCTGAACATTGAGACCTAAATTGTCAGGTCTCTTCACCCTCCTAGAAAGTTGCATCAGGTGAGGACAGTGGGATTCACAGGTGTTATTCTTGTGTTTGCACAAGCAAGGGACCTCCTGGGGGTTGGTCCTGCTCCTCCCTTGGGGTCCTGCTCCCCTGGCCTCTAGGACATCCTGTCTCTCCTTGTCCTCCATTCCTATTGTCACATGATCTGATGGCTGAGCCTCCCCTCCTCCCCTCTCCCCCCAAAGTTCTGGGCTGTAGGAGGAGGACAGGAACAGTGTCTGAACATCAGTTTCACTTCTAATTTCCCCTTTTGGGTGGGGCCTTTCCTGGGTGAGTTCACTCACTTCCTGCTCAGGGTTAGACAGCCACAGTGGACCCAGGATGGGGAGACTGGAAGGATTAGCAGTTTAGTGTGGGCAGGGCCCAGGTCTTGACGATGGCCAGTGGGGGCAGTGACCTCAGCACCAGGTCAGTCTCTGTCTCCCTTCCTTTAACTTTCTGTCTGGCTGTGTTGTTGCTTTAGTGTGTGTTATTAGACACTGGTCTAAACCTTGACATCAGTCGTGCTTTACAAGGATACTGACGTGCAATGTAATGAAATGCAGAAATACCAGTGAGGGAATTGGATTTTTAAACTGCAGAGGGACATCCACTGGTGTAAGTGTAGCGGCCACAACCTACAGGACTCTTGTCTTATAGCTACTGCTCAGCTGTGGGCCATCTGGACTCGGCTATCATTTCTGATGCTTTGAGGCAGCGATTTGTTATTTTCTTATTACCTTTGAATCCTCTCATTTCTCTCAGGCCCCCTATGGTCACCTTAGGATGTTCATCAGGGGAAGGCAGTTATGGATGATCATGCCGGCAGGGGAGGGCAGTTAGGGACAACCTGGCTGGCAGGTGAGGGTAGTTGGGGATGACCAGGAAGCAGAGGAGGATAGTTTGGGTGATCAGGCCAGCAGGGAAGAGAATTGGGGGCCATTAGGCTGGCAGGGGAGAGCAGTTGGGGGTGACCAGGCCAGAAGAAGAAAGCAGTTAGGTATGACCAGGCCTGCAGGAGATGGCAGTTGGGGGTTATCAGGCTGGCAGGGGAACAGTTAGGGGTTGATAAGACTGGCAGGCAGAAGTGGTTAGGAGCAATCAGGCAGGCAGGCAGGCAGGCAGGCAAGCAGTTAGGAGCCAGCAGTCTCGGATTGTGAAAGGAGTGTCCGACTGCTGGTTTTGGCCCTTTCCCTGGGAGAAAACCATAAATCGGCAGTCAGACATTCCCTGAGCATTCCAGATTGAAGAGGGTGCAGGCAGGTTTGAGGGACACCCCATCCCTCCATCGTGCACAGATTTCATGTACTGGGCCTCTAGTATCACATAATGTATCTTATTTTAGTATTTATATCAATATGTTCATTTTCTTATTCTAATACATCATCTAAAACATATAAATATGTATATTATTATATACAGTGTATGTAAATTGCAGTAATGGTAGGAATCACTGTTTTTTATATGAATGGCCTCATCAATGGTTACTGTTGTGTTGTCATTTTGGGAGATTTTATATCTGGTCAGCTTCCATCAATTTTATATAATTTTTCTAAAAATTGCTGCTAGGTATTTCTAATTTTTCTTTTTTAATTTAATTTATGGATATAACTAAATATTCTTTCTGCTTTTATTTTTTAAAAATAAATATTTATTGTTGAAAATATTACATATGTTCCTTTTTCCCCCCATTGCCCCCTCCCACCTATCCCTCAAGCCTTCACCACCCTATTGTTTGTGACTATGGGTTATTCACATATGTAGATGAGTTCACAGTTTGATTTCTCCCATTCACCCTCCCTTTCTCCCCAAACTCCCCTGCCTTTCCTCTGAGATTTGATATTCCGTTTGACATTTCTGTCTCTGGGTCTATTTGTGTTCATCAGTTTATGTTGTTCATTGGATTCCACAATGGAATTCCACTGAATAATACTCAGAGGAACAAACTTCTAGTCATCCAACAACATGAATGATGAGCAAAAGAACTCGGACATATAAGCATACATGATGTATTATTCCACTTATGAAATCTGTCATAGGTGACAGGAAAGTATGATAATAAAAAGCAGAGCAATTTTTGCAACAGAGAGGTTGCTTGGCTCGAGCTGGTCAGGATACAAATTGATGGATGAAAGGGATAGTTCCCCATTCTTCATTTTTCAAATGGTATGTTATTCAGCACCATGTTTCACTTTCAATCTCTACCACCTTCAAGATTCCACAGGGCAAACTGGTTGCCTTCATGACTCCAAGAGCAACCTTTACTTTCAGTAACAATTATGCTCCTCTAACCATTTTTTGTTGAAATCGCTCATTTACACATAGGCCGCTGCCATTCTATTTGTCATTGTGAAGGCAATTTTTTAAATTATAATTTTAGTGGCATTTTAATATGAGAGAAACACAAATGGTTTCTCCCCTATCTTTAAACAAGAAATTTTTTGTTTTTACAGAATTTGACAAAATAATGTGACATTATTATTCCCTGATACATATTGGGGACTGGAAACAGCCAATAATTTTCTTCTAGTTCCAAAAAGGAAGCTTATGAGTCTTCATGATTTAGGAATACAAAATGCCTATTAAAACATTATTATTAGCTCAGCCAACATGGCTCAGTGGTTGTGTGTCCACTTATGAATCAGAAGATCAAGGTTTAATTCCCAGTCAGAGCACATGCCTGGGTTTCAGGCTCAATCCCCAGGAGGGGGGCTGCAGGAGGCAGCCAATAAATAATTTTCACTGATCATTGATGTTTCTGTTTCTCTCTCCCTGTCCCTTCCTCTTTGAAATCAATAAAAATATATTAAAAAAAACAAAACATCATTTCCAAAGAAATAACATATTCAACTAAAAAGCAGAATTACAGACTCAGGTTTATAATTACTTTCAGGAAACAGCAGCTACTTCTGAAATTAAGATGTCTAAAAAGATTCATGTTATACAACAACTAGAGGCCCAGTGCATGACATTCGTGCACTTAGGGGAGGGATGATCCTCTCAGCCCAGCCTGTGCCCTTTAGCAGTCTGGGAGCCCTTGGGGGATGCCTGACTGATGGCTTAGGCCTGCCATCAGTTGGATATCCTTAGTGCTGCTGCTACAGAGGTGATAGAGGCTCCAGCTACCACTGCTGTGCTCATCAGCTGTGAGCCAGGCATGTGGCTGAGTGGCGCTCTCCCTGTGGGAGCACACTTACCACCGGGGGGCAACTCCTGCATTGAGCATCTTCCCCCTGGTGGTCAGTGCACCATTAGGTAGATTTGAATATTACCCTTTTATTATATAGGATAGCACAGACATATATATTAACATAAAGCAGAAGTTACAGGAAAAATATTAATATTCTTGTGAAATTCAGTTTATACCTTATCATATAATTATAAAACCATATCTAATCATTTATGAACTAGTTTTAAAATTCAGGATGCTATTTCTGTTAACTGATGTATGTCAGGGAGGGAGCACCAGGTTTTTATCTTTTTGAGACTTATTTTCTCTTACTTGTTAATTAAGATACATTTTAAATTTTACATTCTATTTTTATACCATTGTTTCTTATTCCTCTGTGGCTGACCTGTTTAGTCCATTTCACTTTTGTACAAATTAAAATTTTGATAAAATATTGCAGTATGTTTGGTACAAAATAACTTTATAATGGCTTTGATCATAGCAGGCTTGAATTCTTTCTAATCCACCATACTTCATTTTATTATACTTTTACCTATTGCTTCCATTCTCTTTGTTCTAATCTTTATTCAGGACCACTTATTTTAATTATTTTTGTTCTTCATAGCCTATCTATCCTTCAGATATAAAATGTTACAGCATATCAAAACCTTGATTGCCATTTTATCATGGTATCCCTTCTCTGTAGGTTGTCTGCAGAAGATGAGAACATAGTAAACAAACGAATCAATGACATTGCACTCACATATTTCAAAAAATATAAGGTGGAGATTTCAGCTGCAATAAAAACAACATTTCCTTTCTTTGAACTTCTCCGTGACCATAAATTCATCACCAATGAAATGTATGAAGTAAGTGAGGTTTATTATGTTACAATCTGATAAAACAACCCCAAACTAAGTTATACTTTGATATCCTGCAATTAAACCTCAGAGCACAACTGGGCAACTGAGGAGTTCCTTATGAGTGGACCTTCCCAAGTACTGCTCTTAAGTGTTCCTATAAGGTCAAAAGAGAAGAGAAGCAGGCATTGCTGGAGATAGTCCTGATTCTAACTGAAGGAACAGTCTCCATGGTGGCCCCTTGGAACTGAGTGAATAGAACTGGATATAGGCTGGATCTGAAGTGGACATACAATGCCTTCTAGAAATTATATATACAGTGTAATATAAACTGGAAGTTAAATATAATTTTAATGAATGGGTGAGTAAGTTGAATGACATCATTTAATAAAATAATAATTGACATAGCATTTATTTCAGTGAACATCAGTTTAATACTAAGACCTGAGAATATTAAAATCCACAGAGAATTAATGTCCTGTTAGGACAAAATTGTCAGTAGATGCTTGCTATTCTTTCAATAACAGTTTTCAGTTAGAGTTCTAATTTTTTCCTTTTCTTTAGGTATTTCTGGTGTCTTAGAATTTAGGCTAATTTTAGCAAAAGATGAAGGCGCAGATATAGAGATGCAGGTCTTCACTTGCCCTGTGCATAGGCTTTCTTTATAACAAAGTTCACAGGAGCTTCCAGGCCAAGTCAGTCCTGGGGAAGGGACAAGGGTTGTCCAGTCAATAGAAGAGCAGCTCATCACCCACTAAGTCTATTCCTAAAACATTTAGCCAGCTCTAAAAGGCCTACATATTACTTCACTTGAAACCATTTTTGTTTTTCCTAGTAGCTCCTTATTCTATCTCATGTAAATGAGGGTGAGAAGCTCAGATTCAGAAAAGGGTGTTTTCTAGGAGGAATGATTAGTTTTTCCACTTAGTAGTCACACAAATGTAGATAAATTCTAAAACTGTATGTGAGAAGATACCTATGTTGGGAAATTATTACGCATTAACAATAAAATCACTTTCTAGGGCTCCTCTGTAACTTGGAAGTCTGTATTTATGTTTTCTCCATTCACTGTTTTTAAGAAATATCAAGAATCTTTTAAAAAACGGGTTTGTGTGCATCAAGTCATATATGATGTTCTCAGTGAACTGGAGAAGAAATTTGACATATCTCTTCTGGCAGCACTGTTCAGCAGGACCATCATGAACACTTACCCCGATTTATTTCGCATCTATAAAATATTCTACAAAGGTAATTAGGTTTATTACCCACACTTTGATTTCCAAGTCCAATTTATTTCCACAGGTATGTATTGAGTTTCTACCATGTGTGACACAAGGTGCTGGGGAGTGTGGATGTACCAGTTAAGAAAAGACATATAATGAGCCTCTCAAAGTTTATGATATAATGGCTAGAATACAAACACCCAGCTGCGAATCTGCTTAACTGAGCATTTAGAGTCACAGGACTACCAGAGCCATAGGGACATCAGATTTACTTAGAAGAACACATGACAAGAAACATAACATCCACAAAGGGCAGCATTAGTTGCTCCTCTTCTCTGGGACCATTTGCAAAGTTCTACACAGCAGTCTGCTAGTTGAATACAACCTGCCTCAAGTGATGGCTTAGATAGGGGTGCTGGATCCACCCTGATTTAGCTACAGCATGCCCAGGAGAGTCAATATATCATGGAACAACTCTGTGGTCATAACTTTTAGAGGTTGCTCAAGGGGCATTTGAGTTACAACAGTCACCACATTGAAGGAAGACAAAAATGAACTATAGTTAACATCTAGTCCCTCCCAGGCCACGTGCAATTTACCTGCCTACAGCCACTGGTCTTTTCTGACTCTAAGCTCAGTGTTGGCCTATTCACACAGAAGAAAGACCACGTGAATCAGGTTTCCAGAGAAGTGAGCAAGGTCAAATTTCCTCTTGAGGAAGTAGAAATGGTCTTATTAACTCATTCTTCACAAAAGGTGTGATCAACAGTCAAACAATCAAAAACCAATTGCTCTGCCAGAGATCGTTTTTGATACTATACAATATTACTGATTGTATAGTAATCAACTGCTGATTGATTTTCTATTTTTTTCCGTGAGGTGGCATGATTTCACATTTTTTATTGGTTCTCAGTAAAGAAGATGTCCTTCAATAATTTTTATTAGAGTTGCCTAGAAAAATTTTTTATTCTACATTCCTTTGGTCTCAAAAAGATCTCCAAGTAACGCTGGATAATTGCAAAAAAAGAAAAAATTATATGGACTGAGGAATATAATGCCACAGGAGCAAGCATAGAGTGTTAAAGAGTCCATGTGTATGCAGAACAAGGACAAATTAGATTAATTTCAGAGTGAGAAGCAGATTGTGGGAGTTTATTCAAATGGAATAAATATAAAAGAAGATTTTGGAAGGTCTGGTTTCAAAAATTAAGTAATTTGATGTTATCTACCACACAGTAAAAAGATAGTACAGGCTTATAAGGATGGCATTATTGCCCCAGGAGCTACCCCTGCTATCAGCCCTGAGGCATATTGTATAACTGCTTCCCTCCATCTCTTCCCTGGGTGCTTTCGAGTGACCTGCACCATGGATTACTGGTGAATTAATTACCTTCCTCCATATGTTTGCTGAGTTACCTACATGCAGGAGCCCCAGGCTGGTGCTGTGTTCTCCCCTTTTTAGCACTCTTCCAAGATCCTTGGTCCAAGTATCTTGGGATGTCTGCCTGTGCCATAGTATTCAAACCCGACTTTCATATTCAAAGCATGCCCTTTCTTTGTCCTGGCATCTGCGTGCCCCTGGGACATCTTTCTAGTTGCTCGCATGTCCTCTGATTTGTCTCTTTGGGAAGCACGCATCCTCCATGACCCAGTTAAGCCAAAGCCTTCTCTTGTACATGCACATTTTTAAGTACTTGGGATTTTATCCTCTTTTATACACATAAACCTCTTTGTTTTCTGCACAAGGAAATCCCTCTCTTTTTCTTTACAGTTAAAACAGTTCAGTAAGCACATTTCAAAATAAATAGTACATTATTTATTTTGATATATGCTTTCCTGGCCAGTTGAAATTTTTTACATGAGTAACAAGTTCACAATGCTGCCACAACTCTTTTATCTTGAAATTCAAGTGACTTTTCTGTGTGGGAAGCATAAGGGCTTCTCAACAAAGTCATTCACTTTCTGTCCCAGGAATGAAGAGGGAACATTACCAACAGGATTGGGACTCACTGAGTACTGAATGACCCAAGGATTGGAAATTCCTAAATGTGTAATTTCAGGTGACTCTTGTTCCGTAAAGATCTCTAATTATCTTCTTTTCTGCCCTGTCTTCAGTGATACCAGATATAACATTCCTCCTAGAAAATGATGGAGAAGAATATGAGGAGAGGCCTAATGAACAACTAAGCCTGGAACAAGGTAATTACAAACAGATAAAAATTGATTCTTCTCTGCTAAGAGAAAAGGAGAATGGGAAGTGGGCCTGAGTCTTGAGTGGACTTTAAGAATCAGGGAAGACCTGTTCAAGAATATGGAGAAGGCAGGGAGGCTGTTTTTATGGGGCTGATCCTGGAAGAGGAGTTCTGATAAGCGATCCTGGGCCCAATAACCAAGTCAGAGGAATGGGAACCCAGTGTGTTGGAAAACCAGATTTAAAGACAGTGCTGACCTGGAGATAACTGTGATTTAGCGAGACCTCATAGGAGAAGATGAGTGTGGAGCTGTGAAGGGCTAAGAACTATGGTCCCATGGTCAACATCACAGAAGATATTCTGGATGATGGTATAAGAGACTGATTTAAATGTGGGAGATGTTGTTCAAGAGCAGAAATAATCAAGGTGATGGGCAGTCATATAGAGGAAGTCGGAAGATGTACAGGAGGGGATGTGAGTATTCTGAGAGAGAAGGAGGGGACATGGAAGATAGGAGAAAGGTGTTAACAGACACAATAACAACAACCATATTACTAAGAGCTCACTCACAGACCATTTACTCTGGCATTTGTGGGCTTAGTGCTCACAGCTGCCCTTGGGGAGAAGTATTACTCTTTATCCATTTGTAGAAAAGGAGACTGAAATCTCAGAGACCCTGTATGTATTTGGCCTGAAGTCAAAGAAGTTCTGAACCTAGAACTTTTGTACTTAACCCTATACAAATGCAGATAACCTCATGGAAAAGACAGAATTATGAGTCAAAAGAAAGCCTGTGTAGAGAGAGAAAAAGATACAAAAAAAAAAATATCAGGAGCTGGAAGAAACATAAGAGAAATAGACATTGAATCTCATAAAAAGGCCAAGACAGAGAAACAGATATGCATATGAAGGGTGTGGTATGAAGGAGGCTGGGACAAGGCGACAAGACTTTGTAGGAAGTCAGATAAGTCTACCAATTGGGGGGTATACCTGGCAACAAAAATAGGTTCCCTAAGGCCATGGGTGACAAGAAAAGCCATTGCTGGTTACTGAGTTGCTCCTGAATGAACTCAGTGAGATGACCTGGCTGAGGACAGAGGGCAGCTGATGGCATGAGTTGAGTAGGATCCTTCAGGTCCAGATGGGCTCTGTATTGATACCTGGGGGAGGGGATCTTGACTCCAACTTTCATTTTTCTTCTTTTTATTATTTATCTACATGGTCTTATCTTCTTTTTATTTATTTATTCATTTATTTATTTATTTATTTATTTTAATTTTATTTTATTTACAATATAACTTATATTTAATAGTAGTACATATGTTTTCCTTCCCCTCCATATCCTACCCCCAGACTCCCTTACCCCCCAGCACATGTCCCCACCTGCCCCCCTCCCCACCCCAGTGTCTTTCATTCATTGGTTATGCTCATATGTATGCATACAAGTCCTTCGGTTGATTTCCCCCAGCATCTGACTCCCATCCACTCCAGCCTTCCCCCTATAGCTTGACAGCCTGTTCGAGGCCACCCTGCCTCTATATCAATCACTTCCCCCTGTTTCTTTTCTTCCAAAATATCTTGCCTCTGCATACTGAAAACAAACGTATAAGAGCAAAAAAAGTTTGAGTGTCAGTTTCAATGTCCAACTGTTCTGAGTCCCAGTTTCAATGTCAAATAGTTGTTCATGTGTACATGTCAGCAATGGTATCCAGATGGTGGACACATCGTGGCAATGCAAGATCCATCCTCTCTGGTATGGTCCTGGGCCGCCTGCAGCTACGTATAGCTGCTGACTGCTAGCATGGCAAGGTGTTGTCAGTGTCCCCCATCTCTGGACCATCCTCGTGGCTGGAACAGACCCGTCAGTTCCTCATTGTCACAGGAACCCACATGGTCTTGGAGTTGTTCTCCTTAAACACACAAACACATTCTCGACCAAAGGTTACCAAAGGGATCCTCTCTGCAAAATAGACTTGGGATTCTTTTTATTTTTACCTAAATGATTTTCCTTTGGCTTATTTTGACACCATGAGTGTTTTTTCATGGGTGTCCTGCAGTTGGTTTTACAAATGGAATTTTCTTTTCTGGAGTAAGAATTTTCTACATGTATTTTACTTATAGGATATTTTTCCTTACATGATATTACCCCACTGTCTCCCCCCGCCCCCTTTTTTTGGTTAATAGGGGCTTTTGGAAATTTTATCTTGCAGTCTTGGTAATTTTAAATTTTAATTTTTGCACACAAATATTACTGCTTTAGGTCCTTTGGATGTTAGGCAATTTTGCAGTGAGATGAACTACTAATAGATATTTTAGTTAATGTTTTAGGAAAAGCTTTTTGTCCAGTACAGTTAGATTTTCTTGAGTATTCACTTATTTCACTTGGCCAATTTAAATTAATCTGAAAACTTGATTACTATTTTACTGTCAATTTTAATACTCAAGCAGAAATCTTAGTTTATCCAGTAAATACTTGTGGAAAGGAATATTTGCATTTTTGAGTAGGTCCTCAGCATTCCTTGTAATAAACTAAATTTAGATATAGGGCAGCTATTGCTAGCTGAGTCTCTGTCTGCAACCTGGGTCCCCGTGTGAGTTGTGCGTGGGAGGCGTAGCAGCCATGGGGGTAGGAGACCTTCCTCAGGACGGGTGAGAATTCAAGTCCCTGCAAGGTTTGTGGGTGAGGGTCTGTGCCCCACCTCTGTTGACCTTTTAGTTCTCTCCTGTTGGCCCCTCTGCGACTGTGCCTGTCTTAGGTTGTTCCTTCTCTGAGGAATCTTACCTGTCTCTGGCTAACCAGCCATCCTCCGGGGCCAAACAGGGTAATGTGAGTTTCAGTCCTGTCTTCTTTGTAGTCTATGCCCCCGTGGCCTCCACGTCCAGCACCTGCCTTGGGGTCCCCTCGCCTGCTGGTGGGGTCCCAGTACTGATCACATATCTCGGGTGACCCACGTTTTTTCTACAGAGAGGGCCCAGCTCACACCATTGGTTGAGAGACAGATCCATGGTGCCAGCTGCCCAGAGGCTTCCTCCAAAGCTTGAACTGAAAGTTCACGCATCAGCTGTGTGTATTTGGATAATAATAAGTGGGTCCCTCTTGGCAAAAGGGCAAGAGGGGCCAATATAGAATGCTCGGATGCCTTCCCAGTGCCTTAATCCCTTCTGAAAGGATTAATTCCTTTCCTATCCCTTTTTTAAGTTGCTGCCCAACATTCAAAGAATTAGTTTGAAAGTTTATTTTGGATAATTGTATAATATGCTGTTGTCAAATATCAAATATTATAATGACATTGTAGAATAATATCATGTAAGGGTATTGTGGTGTCATGGGAGGTTAAGGAGGGCCTAGCCTAGTCCATAAGAGATGACATGCTCTAGGCCATGTTAATTCAATCTCAAACTAGCTGCCAATTTTTTTTATAACTTTATATAAACTTTGTCAGGGATATAAAAACACAAATCACTTACCTTAGTTCAAGCATTCAAATATATTGACTTTCCCCCTTACTCTCACCACCTGCCACTTACCCTGAGGTTTGACATTCTGATGGACTTTTCTCAGTCTCTGGATCCATTCTTGTTCATCAGTCTATGTCATTCATTATATTCCTCAAATGAGTGAGATCATGTGATATTTGTCTTTCTCTGCCTGGCTAATTTCACTTAGCATAATGCTCTCTAATTCCGTCCATGTTGTTACAAATGGTAGGAGCTCTTTCTTTTTTACCGCAGCGTAGTATTCCATTGTGTAGATGTACCACGGTTTTTTAATCCACTCATCTGCCGATGGGCACTTAGGCTGTTTCCAAGTCTTAGCTATGATAAATTGTGCTGCTATGAACATAGGGGTACATATATCCTTTCTAATTCGCCTTTCTAGTTTCTTGGGGTATATTCCTAGAAGTGGGATCACTGGGTTGAATGGGAGCTCCATTTTTAGTTTTTTGAGGAAACTCCATACTGTTCTCCACAGTGGCTGCACCAGTCTACAATCCCACCAACAGTGCAGGAGAGTTCCTTTTTCTCCGCATCCTCGCCAGCACTTGTCATTTGTAGATTTGTTGATGTAAGCCATTCTGACAGGTGTGAGATGGTACCTCATAGTTGTTTTGATTTGCATCTCTCGGATAATTAGTGACTTTGAGCAAGTTTTCATATGTCTCTGGGCCTTCCTTTTGTCTTCTTTAGAAAAGGTTCTATTTAGGTCTGTTGCCCATTTTTTAATTGGATCATTTGTCTTCCTTTTATTGAGTTGTGTGAGTTGCCTGTAGATGCTTGAGATTAAACCTTTATCACTTATAATATTTGCAAATATGTTCTCCTATACAGTGGGTTTTCTTGTTGTTTTGTTGATGGTTTCTTTAGCTGTGCAAACGCTTTTTATTTTGATGTAGTCCCATTTGGTTATTCTGTCTTTAGCTTCCATTGCCCTAGGAGCATTATCATCAAAGAAGTTCTTTTGGCATATGTCTGAGATTTTATTTCCTGTAGATTCCTCTAATGTTTTTATGGTTTCCCGTCTTACGTTTAAGTCCTGTATCCATTTTGAGTGTATTTTTGTGTATGGTGTAAGTTGGTGGTCTAGTTTCATTTTTTGCATGTATCTATCCAATTTTCCCAACACCATTTATTGAAGAGACTATCTTGACCCCATTTTATGTTCATACCTCCTTTGTCAAGTATTAATTGAGCATAGTGGTTTGGGTTGATATCTGGATTCTCTATTCTATTCCATTGATCTATATGTTTGTTCTTGTGCCAGTGCCAGGCTGTTTTGAGAAGAGTAGCTTTGTAATACAGCTTGAAATCTGGTATTGAAATCCCACCGACTTTGTGCTTCTTTCTCAGGATTGCTGTGGCTATCTGGGGCTGTTTTTTATTCCAGATGAATCTTTGGAGAGTTCTTTCTAGGTCTGTGAAGTATCCCATTGGTATTTTAATGGGAAGTGCATTAAATTTATAGATTGCTTTGGGTAGTATGGATATTTTAATTATGTTGATTCTCCCAATCCATGAACATGGTATGTTCTTCCATCTGTTTACATCTTCCTCTATCTCTTTTTTTAGTGTCCTGTAGTTTTCTGCAAATAGGTCTTTTACCTCCTTAGTTAAGTTTATTCCTAGGAATCTTAATTTTTTTGGTGTGATGGTAAATAGGATTGCTTTTTTAGTCTCTCTTTCTGTAAGTTCACTATTGGTGTATAGGAATGCCATAGATTTCTTGGCATTGATTTTGTAGCCTGCTACATTGCTGAACTCATTTATTAAGTCTATTAGCTTTTTTATGGAGTCTTTTGGGATTTTTATGTACAATATCATGTCATCTGCAAATAAGGATAGCTTTACTTCTTCTTTTCCAATTTGGATGCCTTTTATTTCTTCTTCCTGTCTAATTGCAATGGCTAATACTTCCAATACTATGTTGAACAGGAGTGGTGAAAGTGGGCAACCCTGTCTTGTTCTTGTTCTTAAGGGAAATGGTTGTAGTTTTTGCCCATTGAGTATGATGTTTGCTGTGGGTATCTCATATTTGGCTTTTATTATGTTGAGGTATGATCCTTCTGTTCCTACCTTGTTGAGAGTTTTTATCAAGAAAGGGTGTTGGATTTTTTCAAATGCTTTTACTGCATCAATTAATATGACTTTGTGATTTTTATCTCTCAATTTGTTTATGTGATGTATCACATTTATTGATTTGTGGATATTGTACCATCCTTGCATTCCTTGAATAAATCCTACTTGGTCATGGTGTATGATCTTTCTGATGTACTACTGCTGGATCCAATTTGCTAGAATTTTATTGAGGATTTTGGCATCTATATTCATGAGGGATATTGGCCTGTAATTCTCTTTCATTGTGTCATCTTTATCTGCTTTAGGTATTAGGGTGATGTTAGCTTCATAGAAGGAGTTTGGAAGTGTTCCATCCTCTTGAATGTTCTGGAATAGTCTGAGGACTATAGGTCTTAGTTCTTCCTTTAATGTTTGGTAAAACTCCCCTGTGAAGCCATCTGGCCCTGGGCTTTTGTTTGCTGGAAGCTTTATGATGACTGCTTCATTTTCTTCCACAGGTATTGGTCTATTGAGTTGTTTAGATTCTTCCTGATTGAGTTTTGGGAGGTTATATTTTTCTAGAAATATATCCATTTCCTCCAGGTTGTCCAGTTTGTTGGAGTAGAGTTGTTCATAGTATTTTTTAACAATCCTTTGTATTTCAATGGGGTCTGTTGTTATTTCACCTCTTTCATTTCTGATTTTATTTATTAGGGTCCTCTCTCTTTGCTTCTTGGTGAGTCTGGCTAGTCATCAATCTTCTTTAATCTTTCAAAGAACCAGCTTTTGGTTTTGTTGATCTTCTGTATTGTTTCTTTGGTCTCTATGTCATTTATTTCTGCTCTGATCTTTACTATTTCCTTCCTTCTGCTTACACTGGACTTTTCTTGTTGCTTTCTTTCTAACTCTTTGAGTTGTTGGGTTAGATAATTTATTGCCACTGTTTCTAGTTTTTTGCAGTAGGATTGTAGAGCTATGAACTTCCCTCTCAGAACTGCTTTCACTGTGTCCCATAGATTTTGGATTGTTGTGCTGTCATTGTCATTTGTTTCCATGATGTTTTCTATCTCTTCCTTGATCTCTCTAGTAACCCAGTCATAGTTTAATAGCATGCTGTTTAGTCTCCATGTGTTTGATTTCTTTGGGTTGTTTCTATTGTAGTTGATTTCCAGCTTTATACCATTGTGATCTGAGAATATGCTTGATATGATTTCTATCTTTTTGAATTTGGAGAGACTTTGCCTATGACCCAACACTTGGTCTATCTTTGAGAATTACCCATGGGCACTTGAAAAGAATGTATATTCTGTGGCTTTGGGGTGAAATGATCTGAAGATGTCAATTAATTCCTTCTGGTCTAGTGATTCATTGAGGATTGATGTTTCTTTGCTGATTTTTTGTTTAGAGGATTTGTCCAATGGTGATAGTGGAGTATTAAAGTCTCCTACTATGATTGTATTGCTGTCTATCTCTCCCTTGATATTCTCTAGGAGTTTTAGTATGTATTTGGGTGCTCCTGTATTGGGTGCATATATGTTTACCAGAGTTATTTCTTCTTGTTGGATTGCTCCCTTTAGTATTATGTAGTGGCCTTTTTATCTCTTGTTACATCCTTCACTTTGAGATCTAATTTGTTGGATATAAGTATTGCTACCCCAGCTTTTTTTCCATTTCCATTCACCTGAAGAAACTTTTTCCATCCTTTCACCCTCAGTCTGTGTGCGTTTTTTTTTTTTTTTTGGAGGTGGGTTTCTTGTAGACAGCAGATATATGGGTCGTGTTTTCTTATCCAGTCTATTACCCTATGTCTTTTGATTGGAGCATTTAAACTGTTTACATTTAAAGTTATTATTGATAGATAGTTATTTGTAGCCATTTTTGTTCTTTGCCCCTATGTTCTTTCATGGCTTCCTATTGCTTTTCACAGCAGACCCTTTAGCATTTCTTGCATTGCTGGTTTGGTGGTAATGTATTCCCTTAGACCTTTTTTTGTCTGTGAAGCTCCTTATTTGACCTTCAATTTTGATTGATATCCTTGCTGGGTACAGTATTCTAGGATTCAGACCCTTTCTTTGCATAACTTTGTATATTTCATTCCAATCCCTTCTGGCCTGATAAGTTTCTGTTGAGAAATCACTTGCTAATCTGATGGGGATTCCTTTGTAGGTGACTTTCTGTCTCTCTCTGGTAGCTTTTAGGATTCTCACTTTGTCGTTGATGTTTGCCAATTTAAATATAACATGCCTTGGTGTAGGTGTTTTGGGGTTTAATTTGCTTGGAACTCTGTGAGCTTCTTGGATTTGTGTGGGGTTTTTCTTTCCTATATCATGGAAGTTTTCTGTCATCATTTCTTCCAACCGGTTTTCTATTCCTTGCTCAGTTTCCTGTCCCTCTGGAAGCCCTATTATGCTGATGTTGTTTTGTTTCATGTTGTCCCAAAGTTCCCTTAGGCTCTCCTCCTGCTTTTTAATTTTTTTTCTAGAAGCTGCTCTAGTTAGGTGTTTTTTCCTACCTTGTCTGCCAGCTCACTGATGCTGTCCTCTGCTTCATCTAGTCTACTCCTGATACTTTCTATGGAGTTCTTTACCTCAGCAATGGCACTTTTCTTTTCTTCTTGGGTGTTCTTTATTTCTTCATAATTCTTCTTCATTTCTTCATAATTCTTCTTCATTTCTCCATAGTTCTTCTTCATTTCTTCCTGGCTCTTCTTCATTTCTTCTTGAGTCCTCTTCAATTCCTCGTGGTTCTTACTCATATTGGCTTCTGTTCTCTCTTTTTTTTTTTTTTAATTGTTCAGTTTATTAATTAAATTGTTTCCCCTTTTTTATCCCCCTATATCTTCCCTCCACCCTGTACCTATCCCACCCTCCGCCCTCACCTCCCCCTCCCCCAATGTCCTCTCCCATTGTTGCAAGATTTTTGTCCAATCTCTTGCTATACTTCCAACAACACTTTTCTCCCCAAGAATTGTCAGTCCATTCCCTCTCTATGTCCATGTTTCTGTTATAGTCACCAGTTTATCTTGTTCATCAGCCTATCAGTTCACTTGATTTTTATGTTCATTTGTTGATAGATGTGTATTTGTTGTTCATAATTTATATTTTTACCTTTTTCTTCTTCCTCTTCTTAAAGAATATCTTTCAGCATTTCATATAATACTGGTTTGGTGGTGATGAACTCCTTTAGCTTTTTCTTATCTGCGAAGCACTTTATCTGATTCTCAATTCTGAACGATAGCTTTGCTGGATAGAGTACTCTTGGTTGTAGATTCTTGCTCTTCATTATTTTGAATATTTCTTGCCACTCCCGTCTGGCCTGCATCGTTTCTGTTGAGAAATCCGCTGACAATCGTATGGGTGCTCCCCTGTAGGTAACCAACTGTTTTTCTCTTGCTGCTTTTAATATTCTCTCTTTCTCTTTTGCTCTTGGCATTTTAATTATGATATGTCTTGGTGTGGTCCTCTTTAGATTCCTATATTTTGGGGTTCTGTGTACTTCTTGGGCTTTTAAGTCAGTTTCTTTCACCAGGTGGGGAAAGTTCTCAGTCACTATTTCTTCAAGTAGGTTTTCATTAACTTGCTCTCTCTCTTTTTCTGGCACCCCAATAATTCGGATGTTGGCTTGCTTGAGGTTGTCCCAGAGGCCCCTTACACTATCTTCAATTATCTGAATTCTTTTTGTTTCTTGCTTTTCCAGCTGAGGGGATTTTGCTTCTTTGTATTTCAAATCTTTGACTTGGTTCTTGTGGCCCTCTGGACTGCTTTTAGGACTTTGTGTAATATTTTTTATTTCAGCCTGTGTATGCTTGATTTCTAGTTGGTCCTTTTTTTTATCTGTGAGGGTCTGGTTTGTATCCTCAGAGGTCTTGCACATTTCCCTGAGGGTCTCATTCATTTCTTTGTAAGTATAATTCATCTCCTTGTAAATCTCATTCATTTGCTGGTTGGTCTTGTTTATTTCCTGGTTGGTCTTGTTTATTTCCTGGTAATTCTCATTAAGTTGATCGGCCTTTTGTAGGAGCCTCTTGAAAAGCCTTATAACCGTGGTTTTGAACTCTATGTCTTGTCGTCTTTTCTCCTCCATTTCTTTCACACCTGATTTCTTTCCATGTCTCTGCATGGTGGCTGCTTTATGTGGTGGCTATCCTCAAAGGGACAGTGGCTCAGTCTCCCCAGTTACCTGAGGTGGGTACTCTTACTGCAATCCTTTATGGGTTGTATTCAGTGTTTTTGAATTTAAACCCAGCTTTTTGTTGTTAGCCCTAGGAGGGTTTGACCTCCAGGCCAATTGTCTGTGAAGCTCAGCTGTGCTCAGGTTGGATGGGCGGAGTCTCCGGGCCAAGCAGACAGCGTTAGCTCCGCCCTATGCAGCCCCAGGGGCTCTGTGCCGGGGGTAATGGCTGCCAGCACCTCTGAGAGAGCCGCTGTGGAGCTCCACGGGCTGCCGGGGAATTCAGACTGTCCCCAAATGACTTTGCATGCGCAATGTCTCACCCAGGGTTGTAAAACAAAGCAGACTGATGGTTTTCCGAATGAGAGACAAGTCGCAGAGCGCTCTCGGCGCCGTCACGCAGCCTAGCTGTTCGCGCGAGAGCTGCCTTCTCCACAAGCCGGGAGACCCGGCAGCACCCGAGCTTCGGCGTGCCCTCCCACTGTCCAGTTTTCACCCCGTGTGATAGTGGGTTCTCTGGACTTCGCCCAGAGCTGGAGAATCTGTCCAGTGGGACGCCCCTGTCTCCCCATTCGAGAAAACTGGCCGGTTTTCAGCCGCCCGCCCTCTCCGCAGCGCGCACTCCAAACCTCTCTCTGCGCGCGAATCTTTCAAGGCTGTCCGCCGCAGCTCCTCCGGGTCACAGTGTCTTATCTTCACTTTTATTTGTGGAATTTTCACTCGGCGAGCGTTCTGGTGATTCTGGAAGGTGTTTGTTCCTTCGTTAAGTTGTAGTATTAAAATTGCTGATTATGACGGCAAGATAGGTGTTTCACCTTTGGCGCCATCTTAGTTCTCCCTTGGCTTCTGTTCTCTTCATCCACCCTATGACCATTTCTCTGATCTCTCTCTCTGACACGTTGCTTGCTTCCATTTCGGTTATCTCTTTTTCTGGTGAGGCTTGTTTTTCTTTCATTGGTGGGCTATTTCTTTGTCTCCCCTTGGTCTTTCTTCTCTGTGTGTCTTGTTATGTAGTTCTCACTCTCCTGTGTTGATTTAAAGGCTCAGACTACAACACAACCAGGTGCAGCACACCAGGCACTGAAGAAGAATGTATTCACAGTATTGGTAACTCCAAATAAAAGTGATTGCCAGAGGAAGGTAAATTAGGTAATAGGTGGGATAAAAGAGAGTAAGAGAAAACACACTCACACACACAAAATAAAGAAAGAAAGAAAGAAAGAAAGAATAAAAAAATGGAATGCCAAAATAAAATTGGGAAAAGGGGAAGGAGTAAAAAGAAAAGAAAAGGGAGTAAACTATAAATATGGGTTGGAAACTCCCAGAGGACCGCCACTAATCCCAGCAAAAGCCAGCAATGAGTACATGGAGATTGATACAAACTGCATACAACAACTAATATCAATGGAGGTTAGGGAACACAGATGCTTAAATCTATCAAAAAACAATGTAAACATCACCAAAACACAAAACAATGCCAACCCCACCCCACAAAACAGATTAAAAGAAAAGAATAACCAAACCTACCTCACAAATATGCATAAAATATAAACAACATCAGCAGGACCGAGAGAAAAACATTTTAGGATAGTGAAGTCGGAGAAGCATTAGATGTGTATGGACTGGAGATTGGATATAAAAGTGGGGTGAAATTTTAACAGGGGGTAAAAAGAGAGAATAAGGAAAATCTAAACCAGAAAAAGTGTAAGGGGAATAAGACACTAACTAAGGAAAAGTTAGCAAGAGAGTGCTGGCATAAGGGGGAAGTTGAAATAGATTAAAGAGATACTAAAGGGTAGATGAAAAAAGACTATATAACACTAATCTCTGAGTAGAATAAAGATGGAATAAAATGGCACTTAAAAAATTTAAATAGTAGTAGAAATAAAATTGATTCCTTAATTTGTGTTACACAAGAGACAATTTGTGATTCAGCCCCTAGGTGGCAGTGTTTCTGAATTGACCTCCGGGTCTATTGGTCCTCTCTAGCCTGATCTAAAATCCCACTGTCTATGGTATTTACTACTGATTTGTGGAAATAGGCTACCCCAGAGCTGCCTCTCTAATTGTGAGGACCTGTTCTGATCCCCAGCGTCAGAAAAACAGCTCGCCCCTGTGGTCTCCCAGGTTCTCCCCCACCAGGGGATCCCCTGTTCCTCGTTCAGTGCTGAGAAATTCGGATTTAGAGAGGACAAACGCAGGGAGGCAGGTGCTCGAACTCACATCCTGCTCGTATGTTTGCTCAAAACCTTTTCTCCCCTTGGGTTTGGCAGCCCGCTCCCTCCCCAAACTGCCAGGCTGGCCTTCTCCTTCAGGTCCAAATGGGTTGCCCTCTATGTATTTCCCCATCCCCACCAGCTCCGAGGACACTCTTCCACGTTTGCGGGCTCCAACAGCCACGGACTTTTCCTCTTTTTTTCCCCCAGGCGAGAAACTCCCTGCGTTACCAGCTCCCTTAACCCCCGGAGAAACCTGACCTTTCCGTGGTGGAGCACAAGTTTCCTCGGAGTCTGCTTCTTCACCAACTAGGAACCGATGTTGGGGGGGGAGGGGGAGGTGGGGTCTCAGACCCCCAGTGGGTACCGCAACTGTAAAATCTTCAGACTCTTCCTTGAACTCCAACTTTCTAAAGATTAAATTGGATTAGAGAAGAATAGCATTGTCCATACTTCAGTTAATGAAATAAACCTTTCATTTCTTTCCCCAGGAACTGGTGGTAATTCATATGACTGACCGATGTGGTTAGGTCCAGATGCATGGAATTATAATGGCATGTTCTTATTGACTGTTCTGTGACCCTTTGTTGTTCTTATCTCATCTGGCAGGTGTTGTGGTATGGGAATGGGGGGAAGGGAGGTTGCTTCTTTTTAGTAATAATTGCCCAGAATAGCCAGTCTTTGCATTGGCATTTTCTCCAAGGGTTTAGATAATAGAGTCTTCATTTTCTTGATTGCCTGGGAGAATCGGTCCTTCCATACTCCTGAAATGTACTGGCTTCTAGCTTCTGATATCCTAGGCCTGGACATAATGCCTGTGCACCTGTCTTCACAGTTTTCTTCCTCTGTCCTGCTTGCATTTGGTTGCAGCCTTGCTTTGAAATCACATCCAGATGTGGTCAGCACTGCAGTGAGAGTGTTAGGGTAGCAGTGATATGTGTGTTCCCCTTACTCCAGGATCTCTCACCTGGGTCCCTCACACAGGACCATGGATGCCATGTGCCTCCCTAGCAAACCCTCTCTTATCATCTCTGGGGCAGCAGGCCTGGAGCTGCTCTAAAAGCACCATAGAAGTCATTATCATGTAGCTTGCATTGGGATGTGTTATTTAAGAAAGAATGTGCTAAATTAGTAATACCTTTTAATAAAAAAAAACACTTCAGAATGTTTCGAAAGCATCACTATAGTTTTAGCTATTAACATTTAGGGAAAAATGTTAATATTTAAGAATATAAAATATCTACCATGTGTCAATCCATATTCTTAGCAGTTCACCTACCAAAGTAGCTGGTGTTTATGGGGTGGGGGTAGGGGATGAAAGGAAGGAATAATGATAAATAATGCACAGAGAAGGGATGCAGTTTGTGTGTATACAGATATTAAGTGTGTGGGGGGGAGGAGAAAATGATATTATAACTCTAATGATGCACAACAAACCACCAATAAATGTGTCAAAGTGTTTGAATGAGCTAAGACAGTTGATTGTGACCAGCACAGGTAAGGGAAAGCTATGCCTCAGGCCCCTTCCCCAAGAGGAGGTTCCAAGGAACTGTGGATGTGGCACAAAACATGCACCAGGGCCCAGGGACTATGTTAATTGTAGGAATGACTATTGAAATTATCTTTACATAAATCATTTTTCTTAGAAAAATAGCACTAAATTTAAAAAATCTAAGCTGCTCTGAAAATATATTTATCTTTTCATGCACAAGGAAGTTAAATGGAAACAGAGTAGGGGGGGTTGATGGAGTACAAAATGGGCAGGGGAGGTTCACCATGGAAAAGGAGGTATGCTGGTCCTGTGTGGTTTACTCGGGGATTCATTCCTTATGGGTTCATGCTCTGCTCTGTTCTCTGTCTTTGGCCACAGACTCTGTGGACTTGCTTGTCATCTCCCTTGCTACTGATTCTTGCAGAGTTCCTCACATGGGTTATACCAGCAAGAGAGTGAAGGGGCAGGGAGCAACAGAGAAGCATGGTATTTTCCCCATCAAAGTCTTGGGCAGCAATTCTGGCTTTGGCTATATCTCCCATGATTCTACCTCCCACCAACCAGTACAGCCATGGTCCAGCTTACACTTATCCAGTGACCTTGACATATGAGTTCAGCCTGGATCCCTCCCATAGCTTCCTGTTGACTATTCTGTGGGTTGCCAAATTCCTGCATTTAGAATTGTCAGCTCTATCATCAGCTGTATAACTAATTCCCTGGATTAGATTCCCTCTCATCCAAAAACTTAGAGGGCTTTTTATTTTCCTGTTAGATTCTCTGATTGATGCGGGCAGTGACTAAAATGTCTGTTAATCTAAACGTGGTCTAGATACAGCCCCACCTGAACGTGGACTCTTAGAGCACCGCCATGACACACAAGAGATAAATGCAAACGAAAGAGGCACAACTAGTGACAATAAGGATGCACGAAAAATCCAACAAGCAAATGAACAATGTGCTCAAGAGTCAAAGACAGCAGGCAAGACTGAGAGCCTGGTTTGATGAGTGTGGAGGGGAACTGGCAGATGGAGGGATTTGGTATTGTGGGTTAAGGCATTTGTGGTGATGATTGAGTGCTAGAAAGATAAATTTAAAGAAACACAAAATAGTTGTAGAAAAGGCATTCACAGCTCACAGGGATAATTAAGAAACAGAAATAGAAAACACAACAGGGAATAGATAAGCTGAAAAAACCAAGAGGGCCACCTACAAGGAGGATCTCACTCTCAGGACCTTCTTGTGTACTGGGCACCTACAGTGCTTGACCCTAGACCCTAATGGGCTCTGGAGGCACTGATTAAAAAATATGGAGAAAAGAAGTAAGGAAGAGAAAAAAATGCAGAAGGCAATAATAGCAATAAATTTCAAAAGTGGGGGGAGATTCAAAAAGAACTATGGTGAGAAGAAGTAAAGGACAATGAATGAATACTTGGGAAAGTGTGAATCAGGTACAGAGAGAGAGCCAAGCATTGTCTGATTTGAGAATCATCACAACGAATGCACAAAGGAATGTTCCTAACACCATTAAGAAGGAAATGTGTCCACAAAATAAAAATGGTCCTGGAGCCCACTCAGATAAATATAGACCTCTCCCACGGATAGTAAAACATGTTCAACTCATAGAGGCACAGAGTACCCAGCCTTATGGCTCCATGGTTCAGTATCCACCCAGAAACCTAGAGATTGCCAGTTCTATTTGAAGTCAGGACACATGTCCTGGTTTATGGTTGGATCCCCAATAAGGTTGTGTGTAGGAGGCAGCTGATCGATTATATTTCTCTTGAATCAGGGCTTCTATTTCTCTATCCCTTTCCCTCCCCTTCTCTCTAAAAATCAATAAAAACATTTTTTTAAAAAGGGACAAAAATAAAGGACAGAGCTGAGGACCAGGAAAGGACAGGGCTGGGGGAGCTTTCCCCTGCAGTAGAATTACAGGGAGAAGGGATTGTTGATAGTCATGAGGGTGCTCACTCCCTTAGGAGAGGCAAATGAAATTCTTCATTTATTACAATATGTCCAAGAGAAGAGATACTCCACCAAGGAACCCAAACCAATTCCTGCTCTGTAGACCCAGTGGATAGAAAGAAGGAAGAGCCCTTTTTAAATTCAGGAGTTGAATGTGAAGCCCAAGCAAGGACTGACTGTAACCAGTCATGTGACGTATTAGGTAAGGTTGACTGAAAGAATGTGTGATATGAATTCCCATACCAGAGAAAGGTCAGAGACATGTAATCAAGGCCCTTGGAGATAGTAATGGTGGCCTTGGTTAATGGTAGAAAGGGAAGGGGACAAAGTCCTTATGGAGCGAGTTCTATAGAAACACGTCCTCAGTAAGTGGAAAAAAATATCAAAACCCAAAATGGTAAATTTAAGTGTTGATATAAGAGTATATGTTTCTATATTGAAAAAGATGAAGGTATTGGGGTACGGAAATTTTCATAAAATCAATATATCCATGAAAGGAGATGAGAAAAACACACACATGAAGAGAAGAAGTGGTATAAAGAGACTTTTGCCAGAAACCAGCATAATTGCCAAAAATTTGCTGAACCAAGAGACTTCATTTGAGGTGATGGGTGATTGACACAGTGTGCAAATAATATCTTTTTCAGTTGTACACTTGAATCCTGTACAGTTTTGTGAAGCAATGTCATCCCAGTAACTTGAATTAAATATAAAACTAATAAATACATTAAAAATTAACAATATATAATTTGATGCCATTTTAAAAGATAGGCTTTATGTACATATACTATTCTTTGATCCATCTTTTTAGCTTAATAAATATTTAGATATGTTTGGAATTAATCAAGGAAAGAAAGAGAAAGAATGAGGGTGGAGATATTAGAGAGTGGAAGTAAGAGATAGAGTGAAGATGGGAGTTGAAATACAATGGACGTGGGAATAGCAGGTATAGTGAGGTTGGGCATCAGAAGTGTGCTTCAGCTTGGGCAAAGCTGTGCTCTGTGAATGAACTTCATGACCTTCTGGGCAGGGCCTGAAATAACCCAAAGGTCACACACATTGGCCATAGACCAGAGGTCCCTCAGTTAACTTACCTTCTATGTCTGCCTACTGTTCCCATGAAGAAATTTCTACTCAGTGGTCTCTGTAGCTTAACCCAAAGACACTGCGTGCATTTTTCTCCTTTGTGCAGTGATCGACAGTCAGGATTCTGCAGAATTTACTGAAGAAGATAGACTCCCTGATCCTTGGACCACAACATTGAATAGGGAGCCAGGTAAGGAGGTGGGAGGTCAAAGCTTCACGTGCAGGAATCTCAATAAAGAGGCACTGTTTTCTGAGGTATCAATTCTCTGTTCATCCTATACCACAAACCCAGTTTATCTTTGAATCCCATTCTCTGTATTTATTTTACCTGACCTTTGGGATGTGCAAAGTAATAAATCATTATATTTATATATTTTTAATTATGTGGCCTATTAATTCATAGGTCCTATAAATCAACCAATGCACTGCCTGGAATGAATTCCAGCATGTAATAATTACAAGAGTTTCATCAAATGCTGGGTGAAGCTTGGGGACCTCAAAAGACTAGGCCACATATGTAATTTATCTACATAGTTTACTCTATGTTGGAACAGCTAATCAGCACTTCCCCCAAACCTCAATAGGATTGTCTGCTGCCAGACAGCTCAAGGCATCTTAAATCTGCTTGTTATTACTTCCTGTTGGCCAAACACCTGAACTGCCCTATGCTATTCCTAAATCTGACAATGCTTCTGTAAACTTTACCCTTTGAGGTCAATGTCTCCACCTTGCTTTAGGACAAATTGGGTTAATAAAAGCAGGTTCCTGAGTCAAGGAGGTAGTCTTTTCACTCCTTTTGCTAAAGCTCTTCTTATCCCCAATGCCTTTCAAAATTATCTTTCATATTTGGACTCCTTATTGAATCTACTCGATGCTCCTTTCTCAAGATTGCTTAACCCTTTCTTAATGCTGAGATAAGAACCTTGGCAATGCAGCTATCAATTGATTAGGTATAGTAATATTAGGCTAGGGAAGTAATGAATTTATTTTAAAACTAATTCTGAAGTGTAAAGTGTTGGGTTTATACAGCGATTTCTACAGAGAAGAGAAAGCTAAATATTTCTTTATTGAAAGGTAATATTGTAATCTAATCACAAAGTTTGAATAGTGTTGAGGGTCATTTCCTCCAGCTATCCTGTGTTAGAATGGATAAGGTGTTTTGAAACCCAAAATGTTGTTCTTCAGGGTTCTCTAGCAAGTCATAACATATAGAATGACTTTCCAAATGATCTTTGCAAATAGTATCTTATCTTTTCCTTTACAACAACCCTGAGGAGTGAGAAAGATGGCCATTATTACTCTTGTTTCTGGATGAGAAAATAAAATCAGACATATGTTTCAAATATTCCTCAAAGTCACATGGCGATAAAGGGAAAGACAAGACTAGCATCCTGGATTCCATGTTATTTCCTTTGTAATCTGGAGCACAAAACAGTTATCAAAATGTTGTTTCCTGAATCCTATATGTAGCATGAGTGGTCATCAGATCTGTAGCACTTTAGTGTACAAAGTAATGATTACTTTTCCCTTCTTATTTTCCCAGAGGTATTAGAAACATGTCTTTTTACATAAGCCCACTAGGAGAAGAGCAAAACACAAATAAAGATGTTACTTAGTCTTGACTTTGGAAGACAATATTGTAAATAATACTTTACTCTAATAGTTGCCAATATCTATCAATGTGAAACATAAGTTTCCTTATTTTATTGAGAGTGCACATTGTGACTGTGGCTTAGTGTAGGCAAAGTGTTCTTCCAAGTGGTTCCAAAACAGGGCTATGGCTCAGTTCAGACACGAGATTATTTCAAGGGACACGAGGGGGTAGAAGAGGCTCCCTACCAACAAGTTTCTCAGCATGAGATTTCCAAGGTCTCCTCACAAAGAAACAGCAGATGAGGGAAGTGTGAAATGGCAATCAAAGATTAATAGGTAGAACACAGAGTAGTGGAAGGTAAGGTTCAAACAGAGCACTTGTGCTCTTTGCCATTGACTTGTCTCTGCTATGGGGACAGAGATTGGAGTATCACTAACCTACAAGGCAGAGTGAGCATAATATTTCACTAACTGTTGACAATTTTGTCATTAATAGAAAACTTAGAATGTTTTCAAAATATATTTTGTGCTGATATTATTAATGGAAAAAGTGGTTTAGAGCAACTACTTTCAAACTGAAATGATATTTAAATGATTGACTTGCATTTTGATTTTTCACCACTTTTGTGAATTAAATTTCACTTTGTAAAGAAAAACCTTAATGGGGAGATAGGGTAAGTAGGTTATGCCATCATTGTAGTATAGGAGATGTTAGTGTCCTTTTCAAATTCACATGGACAGTAATTGGGAGTACCAGGCAGGAGCCCAGCATGTGGAGCTCAGGAGAGCACCAGAACTTGTTTCAAGTGAGAGAAAGATGATCACCTCAACACTGATATTATCACTAATCTATCTGCTGTATGAGTTGTCACAGACTGTGTGAGACCACTGCAAACAAATACTGTTCTCTCTCTTTTACTTTACAGAGTCCATGGATTTCAGAAAATCACCTACATCTGGAAAAACACATTTTGAAACAGGTAAGAGCGAGCAAATAAGAACATTCAATGGTTACAAATGAGCAAGTGTTATTGTTTTTTTTATTCAAAAGATTCATTCTAATTTTTGCTATTTATTTTATAGCAAATACAAATTTGGTTTAATTTAAGATAGTTTATATTTTAACTTTTCTGTTAATTAGGCTAATGGCTATGACAAATATACCTAAAATGTCAATCACCAAAGCACAGTACAATTTCAAAATATCTTCTGAAGCAAAGACTCTCAACTGTTTTAAATTGGGGGAGCAAATCTATATCACAATGTCATTCTGGGAAGCATACAAGTGAGGGATCTGCCTTCTTCAATACCAGATTTCTAAAACCACCTTGGGAAAGAAGCAGAGCTAAAGTATAATATAATGACAGACATGAACATAAATCCATAAGCTACATGTAAAAGAAGGAGAATGTAGTACAAATTACAGAGGGCCAAAAAACACACAGAGAAAAACCATGGCTGTTGTGGTTCAGTTAGCTTTGCAGCCTCCCATGCACATACAAGTCTCTGGTTAGATTTCCCCATCAGGGCACTTGCGAGGGTTGCAGAATTTGTGCCCAATAAGATTGTGTTTAGAAGGCAGCTGATCAATGATGTTCTTCTCTCATAGATATTTCTCTCACTCACACACACACACTCTCTCTAAACACAATAAGAAATTATATGTTTTAAAAGAAAGAAATTAGAGAACCCCACTGAGAGTGAAATATCTGAGTTCAGGCTTGGGGGACAGTGAGGGATAAAATATTGACCTATAGGTCATGAGAGTACAAAAGGCAGACCATGTAGGTCTGAGAAATTGATATTCTACACATGGGTTTTTAGAGCTTTCCAACTTTGTATTCTTTCCATTACTATGTCATACACTGAGATCTTTAAGAAACATTTGTTCCTTCTACAGGGAGAAGTATTGAAGAGTCTTCAGGACTCTGTGCAGTGAAGAAGCCTCTAGTAACCTGTGATACTGCAGTGAAAAATCTTGAAGTGTTGCCAGAATTTGGTGCCCAGGGGAAGACCCTGGGACCCTGTAGATCTGCAGTGAGAAACCCTGATGTGTCTGCAGAATTGACTGCACAAAAGAAGCCTCCAGGAGCCTGTAGCTCTGCAGTAAGGAACCCTGAAGTGTCTGCAGGATCCACTGCACAGAATCAGTCCTCGGGAGTCTGTAGCTCTGCAGTGAGAGATTCTGAAGTGTATTCAGGTTTAAGTGCACAGAATAAGCCTGCGGGAGCTTGTAGCTCTGCAGTGAGAAACCCTGAAGTGTCTGAAGGATTAACTGCACAGAATCAGCCCCCAGGAGGCTGTAGATCCGCAGTGAGAAACCCTGATGTGTCTGCAGAATTGACTGCACAAAAGAAGCCTCCAGGAGCCTGTAGCTCTGCAGTAAGGAACCCTGAAGTGTCTGCAGGAATCACTGCAGAGAATCAGTCCACTGGAGTCTGTAGCTCTGCAGTGAGAGTTTCTGAAGTGTCTTTAGGGTTAAGTGCAGAAAATAAGTCCCCAGGAACTTGTTGTTCTGCACTGAGAAACTCAGAAGTGTCTGCAGGATTCACTGCACTGAATCAGTCCACAGGAGGCTTTAGCTCTGCAGTGAGAGTTTCTGAAGGGTCTTCGGGGTTAAGTGCACAGAATAAGCCTCCAAGAGCCTGTAGCTCTGCAGTGAGAAACCCTGAAGAGTCTGTAGGATTCAATACAGAGAATAAGCCTCCAGGAGCTTGTAGCTCTGCAGTGAGAAACCCTGAAGTATCTGCAGGATGCACTACACAGAAGGAACCTCCAGGACCCTGTCGCTCTGCAGTGAGAGTTTATGACGTGTCTTCAGGGTTAAGTGTAGAGAATAGGCCTCCAGGAGCTTGGAGCTCTGTAGTGAGAAATCCTGAAGTATCTGAAGGATGCACTACACATAAGAAACCTCCAGGAGCCTGTAGCTCTGCTGTGAAAAACCCTGAAGCGTCTGCAAGATTCCCTGCACCAAAGAAGCCTCCAGGAGCCTGTAGCTCTGCAGTAAGAAACCCTGAAGTTTCTTCAGGATTCAGTGCACAGCATCAGCCCCCAGGACGGTGTAGCTCTGCAGTGAGAGTTTCTGAAGTGTCTACAGGGTTAAGTGAACAGAATAAGCCTCCAAGATCCTGTAGCTCTGTAGTGAGAAACCCTGAAGTGTCTGCAGGATTCACCAGAAAAAAGAAGCCTCCAGGAACCTGTAGTTCTGCAGTGAGGAACCCTGAAGTGTCTGCGGGAATCATTGCACAGAATCAGTCCTCGGGAGTCTGTAGCTCTGCAGTGAGAATTACTGAAGTGTATTCAGGGTTAAGTGCACAGAAGGAGCCTTCAGAAGCTTGTTGCTCTGCAGTGAGAAACCCTGAAGTGTCTGAAGGATTAACTGCACAGAATCAGCCCCCAGAAGCCTTTAGCTCTGCAACGAGTGTTGAACCCTGAAGTGTCTGCAGGATCCACTGCACAGAATCAGTCCTCGGGAGTCTGTAGCTCTGCAGTGAGAGATTCTGAAGTGTATTCAGGGTTAAGTGCACAGAATAAGCCTGCAGGAGCTTGTAGTTCTGCAGTGAGAAACCCTGAAGTATCTGCAGGATGCACTACACATCAGAAATCTCCAGAAGCCTGTAGCTCTTCAGTGAGAAACCCTGAAGTGTCTGAAGGATTAACTGCACAGAATCAGCCCCCAGGAGGCTGGAGATCCGCAGTGAGAAACCCTGAAGTGTCTGCAGGATTCAATACAGAGAAGAAACCTCAAGGAGCCTGTACCTCTGCAGTGAGAAACCCTGAAGTGTCTGCAGGATTCAATACAGAGAAGAAACCTCAAGGAGCCTGTACCTCTGCAGTGAGAAACCCTGAAGTGTCTGCAGGATTCACTCCACAGAATCAGTCAACAGGACACTTTAGCTCTGCAGTGAGAGTTTCTGATGTGTCTGCAGGATTCACTGCACAGAATCAGCCTCCAGGAGGCTGTAGATCCGCAGTGAGAAACCCTGAAGTGTCTGCAGGATTCAATACAGAGAAGAAACCTCAAGGAGCCTGTACCTCTGCAGTGAGAAACCATGAAGTGTCTACAGGATTCACTCCACAGAATCACTCAGCAGGATCCTTTAGCTCTGCAGTGAGAGTTTCTGAAGTGTCTTCAGGGTTAAGTGCACAGAAGGAGCCTTCAGGAGCTTGTTGCTCTGCAGTGAGAAACCCTGAAGTGTCTGAAGGATTAACTGCACAGAATCAGCCCCCAGAAGCCTTTAGCTCTGCAACGAGTGTTTTTGAAGTTTCTGAAGAGTCTGCAGGATTCACTGCACAGCAGAAGCCCCCAAGAACCTGTAGCTCTGCAGTGAGAAACCCTGAAGTGTCTGCAGAATTCACCAGAAAGAAGAAGCCTCCAGGAGCCTGTAGCTCTGCAGTAAGGAAGCCTGAAGTGTCTGCAGGATCCACTGCACAGAATCAGTCCTCGGGAGTCTGTAGCTCTGCAGTGAGAGATTCTGAAGTGTGTTCAGGGTTAAGTGCACAGAATAAGCCTGCGGGAGCTTGTAGCTCTGCAGTGAGAAACCCTGAAGTGTCTGAAGGATTAACTGCACAGAATCAGCCCCCAGGAGGCTGCAGATCTGCAGTGAGAAACCCTGAAGTGTCTGCAGGATTCAATACAGAGAAGAAACCTCAAGGAGCCTGTACCTCTGCAGTGAGAAACCATGAAGTGTCTACAGGATTCACTCCACAGAATCAGTCAACAGGACCCTTTAGCTCTGCAGAGAGAGTTTCTGAAGTGTCTTCAGGGTTAAGTGCACAGAATAAGCCTCCAAGATCCTGTAGCTCTGCCGTGAGAAACTCTGAAGTGTCTGCGGGAATCACTGCACAGAATCAGCCCCCAGGAGCCTTTAGCTCTGTAATGAGTGTTTTTGAAGTTTCTGAAGAGTCTGCAGGATTCACTGCACAGCAGAAGCCCCCAAGAACCTGTAGCTCTGCAGTGACAGTTTTTGAAGTGTCTGCAGGATTCAGTGCTCAGAATCAGCACCCAGGAGCTTGTAGCTCTGCAGTGAGAAACCCTGAAGTGTCTGCAGGATTCAATACAGAAAAGAAACCTACAGGAGCCTGTACCTCTGCAGTGAGAAACCATGAAGTGTCTACAGGATTCACTCCACAGAATCAGTCAACAGGACCCTTTTGCTCTGCAGTGAGAGTTTCTGAAGTGTCTTCAGGGTTAAGTGCACAGAAGAAGCCTCCAAGATCCTGTAGCTCTGTAGTGAGAAACCCTGAAGTGTCTGAAGGATTAACTGCACAGAATCAGCCCCCAGGAGGCTGTAGATCCACAGTGAGAAACCCTGAAGTGTCTGCAGGATTCAATACAGAGAAGAAACCTCAAGGAGCCTGTACCTCTGCAGTGAGAAACCATGAAGTGTCTACAGGATTCACTCCACAGAATCAGTCAACAGGACCCTTTAGCTCTGCAGTGAGAGTTTCCGAGGTGTCTACAGGGTTAAGTGAACAGAATAAGCCCCCAAGATCCTGTAGCTCTGCAGTGAGAAACCCTGAAGTGTCTGCAGAATTCACCAGAAAGAAGAAGCCTCCAGGAGCCTGTAGCTCTGCAATGAGTGTTTTTGAAGTTTCTGAAGAGTCTGCAGGATTCACTGCACAGCAGAAGCCCCCAAGAACCTGTAGCTCTGCAGTGACAGTTTTTGATGTGTCTGCAGGATTCACTGCACAGAATCAGCCTCCAGGAGGCTGTAGATCCGCAGTGAGAAACCCTGAAGTGTCTGCAGGATTCAATACAGAGAAGAAACCTCAAGAAGCCTGTACCTCTGCAGTGAGAAACCATGAAGTGTCTACAGGATTCACTCCACAGAATCAGTCAACAGGACCCTTTAGCTCTGCAGTGAGAATTTCCGAGGTGCCTACAGGGTTAAGTGAACAGAATAAGCCCCCAAGATCCTGTAGCTCTGCAGTGAGAAACCCTGAAGTGTCTGCAGAATTCTCCAGAAAGAAGAAGCCTCCAGGAGCCTGTAGCTCTGCAATGAGTGTTTTTGAAGTTTCTGAAGAGTCTGCAGGATTCACTGCACAGCAGAAGCCCCCAAGAACCTGTAGCTCTGCAGTGACAGTTTTTGATGTGTCTGCAGGATTCACTGCACAGAATCAGCCTCCAGGAGGCTGTAGATCCGCAGTGAGAAACCCTGAAGTGTCTGCAGGATTCAATACAGAGAAGAAACCTCAAGGAGCCTGTACCTCTGCAGTGAGAAACCATGAAGTGTCTACAGGATTCACTCCACAGAATCACTCAGCAGGATCCTTTAGCTCTGCAGTGAGAGTTTCTGAAGTGTCTTCAGGGTTAAGTGCACAGAAGGAGCCTTCAGGAGCTTGTTGCTCTGCAGTGAGAAACCCTGAAGTGTCTGAAGGATTAACTGCACAGAATCAGCCCCCAGGAGCCTTTAGCTCTGCAACGAGTGTTTTTAAAGTTTCTGAAGAGTCTGCAGGATTCACTGCACAGCAGAAGCCCCCAAGAACCTGTAGCTCTGCAGTGAGAAACCCTGAAGTGTCTGCAGAATTCACCAGAAAGAAGAAGCCTCCAGGAGCCTGTAGCTCTGCAGTAAGGAAGCCTGAAGTGTCTGCAGGATCCACTGCACAGAATCAGTCCTCGGGAGTCTGTAGCTCTGCAGTGAGAGATTCTGAAGTGTGTTCAGGGTTAAGTGCACAGAATAAGCCTGCGGGAGCTTGTAGCTCTGCAGTGAGAAACCCTGAAGTGTCTGAAGGATTAACTGCACAGAATCAGCCCCCAGGAGGCTGCAGATCTGCAGTGAGAAACCCTGAAGTGTCTGCAGGATTCAATACAGAGAAGAAACCTCAAGGAGCCTGTACCTCTGCAGTGAGAAACCATGAAGTGTCTACAGGATTCACTCCACAGAATCAGTCAACAGGACCCTTTAGCTCTGCAGTGAGAGTTTCTGAAGTGTCTTCAGGGTTAAGTGCACAGAATAAGCCTCCAAGATCCTGTAGCTCTGCAGTGAGAAACTCTGAAGTGTCTGCGGGAATCACTGCACAGAATCAGCCCCCAGGAGCCTTTAGCTCTGTAATGAGTGTTTTTGAAGTTTCTGAAGAGTCTGCAGGATTCACTGCACAGCAGAAGCCCCCAAGAACCTGTAGCTCTGCAGTGACAGTTTTTGAAGTGTCTGCAGGATTCAGTGCTCAGAATCAGCACCCAGGAGCTTGTAGCTCTGCAGTGAGAAACCCTGAAGTGTCTGCAGGATTCAATACAGAAAAGAAACCTACAGGAGCCTGTACCTCTGCAGTGAGAAACCATGAAGTGTCTACAGGATTCACTCCACAGAATCAGTCAACAGGACCCTTTAGCTCTGCAGTGAGAGTTTCTGAAGTGTCTTCAGGGTTAAGTGCACAGAAGAAGCCTCCAAGATCCTGTAGCTCTGTAGTGAGAAACCCTGAAGTGTCTGAAGGATTAACTGCACAGAATCAGCCCCCAGGAGGCTGTAGATCCACAGTGAGAAACCCTGAAGTGTCTGCAGGATTCAATACAGAGAAGAAACCTCAAGGAGCCTGTACCTCTGCAGTGAGAAACCATGAAGTGTCTACAGGATTCATTCCACAGAATCAGTCAACAGGACCCTTTAGCTCTGCAGTGAGAGTTTCTGAAGTGTCTACAGGGTTAAGTGAACAGAATAAGCCTCCAATATCCTGTAGCTCTGCAGTGAGAAACCCTCAAGTGTCTGCAGAATTCACCAGAAAGAAGAAGCCTCCAGGAGCCTGTAGCTCTGCAGTAAGGAACCCTGAAGTGTCTGCTTGAATCACTGCACAGAATCAGTCCTCGGGAGTCTGTAGCTCTGCAGTGAGAGATTCCGAAGTGTATTCAGGGTTAAGTGCACAGAATAAGCCTGCAGGAGGTTGTAGCTCTGCAGTGAGAAACCCTGAAGTATCTGCAGGATGCACTAAACATCAGAAATCTCCAGAAGCCTGTAGCTCTGCAGTGAGAAACCCTGAAGTGTCTGAAGGATTAACTGCACAGAATCAGCCCCCAGGAGGCTGCAGATCTGCAGTGAGAAACCCTGAAGTGTCTGCAGGATTCAATACAGAGAAGAAACCTCAAGGAGCCTGTACCTCTGCAGTGAGAAACCATGAAGTGTCTACAGGATTCACTCCACAGAATCAGTCAACAGGACCCTTTAGCTCTGCAGAGAGAGTTTCTGAAGTGTCTTCAGGGTTAAGTGCACAGAAGAAGCCTCCAAGATCCTGTAGCTCTGCAGTGAGAAACTCTGAAGTGTCTGCGGGAATCACTGCACAGAATCAGCCCCCAGGAGCCTTTAGCTCTGCAATGAGTGTTTTTGAAGTTTCTGAAGAGTCTGCACGATTCACTGCACAGCAGAAGCCCCCAAGACCCTGTAGCTCTGCAGTGACAGTTTTCGAAGTGTCTGCAGGATTCAGTGCTCAGAATCAGCACCCAGGAGATTGTTGCGCTGCAGTGAGAAACACTGAAGTGTCTGCAGGATTCACCACAGAGTATAAGCCTCCAGGAGCCTGTAGCTCTGCAGTAAGAAACTGTGATGTGTCTGCAGGATTCACTGCACAGAATCAGTCCCCAGGAGGCTGTAGATCCGCAGTGAGAATCCCTGAAGTGTCTGCAGGATTCAATACAGAGAAGAAACCTCAAGGAGCCTGTACCTCTGCAGTGAGAAACCATGAAGTGTCTACAGGATTCACTCTACAGAATCAGTCAACAAGACCCTTTAGCTCTGCAATGAGAGTTTCTGCAGTGTCTTCAGGGTTAAGTGCACAGAATAAGCCTCCAAGATCCTGTAGCTCTGCAGTGAGAAACCCTGAAGTGTCTGTAGGATTCACCACAGAGAATAAGCCTCCAGGAGCCTGTAGCTCTGCAGTAAGGAACCCTGAAGTGTCTGCTGGAATCACTGCACAGAATCAGTCCTCGGGAGTCTGTAGCTCTGCAGTGAGAGATTCCGAAGTGTATTCAGGGTTAAGTGCACAGAATAAGCCTGCAGGAGGTTGTAGCTCTGCAGTGAGAAACCCTGAAGTATCTGCAGGATGCACTACACATCAGAAATCTCCAGAAGCCTGTAGCTCTGCAGTGAGAAACCCTGAAGTGTCTGAAGGATTAACTGCACAGAATCAGCCCCCAGGAGGCTGTAGATCTGCAGTGAGAAACCCTGAAGTGTCTGCAGGATTCAATACAGAGAAGAAACCTCAAGGAGCCTGTACCTCTGCAGTGAGAAACCATGAAGTGTCTACAGGATTCACTCCACAGAATCAGTCAACAGGACCCTTTAGCTCTGCAGTGAGAGTTTCTGAAGTGTCTTCACGGTTAAGTGCACAGAAGAAGCCTCCAAGATCCTGTAGCTCTGCAGTGAGAAACTCTGAAGTGTCTGCGGGAATCACTGCACAGAATCAGCCCCCAGGAACCTTTAGCTCTGCAATGAGTGTTTTTGAAGTTTCTGAAGAGTCTGCAGGATTCACTGCACAGCAGAAGCCCCCAAGAACCTGTAGCTCCTCATTGACAGTTTCCGAAGTGTCTGCAGGATTCAGTGCTCAGAATCAGCACCCAGGAAATTGTTGCTCTGCAGTGAGAAACCCTGAAGTGTCTGCAGGATTCACCACAGAGAATAAGCCTCCAGGAGCCTGTAGCTCTGCAGTAAGAAACTGTGATGTGTCTGCAGGATTCACTGCACAGAATCAGCCCCCAGGAGGCTGTAGATCCGCAGTGAGAAACCCTGAAGTGTCTGCAGGATTCAATACAGAGAAGAAACCTCAAGGAGCCTGTACCTCTGCAGTGAGAAACCATGAAGTGTCTACAGGATTCACTCCACAGAATCAGTCAACAGGACCCTTTAGCTCTGCAGTGAGAGTTTCTGAAGTGTCTTCAGGGTTAAGCGCACAGAATCAGTCCTCAGGAGTCTGTAGCTCTGCAGTGAGAAACCCTGAAGTGTCTTCAGGATTCACCAGAGAGAATAAGCCTCCAGAAGCCTGTAGCTCTGCAGTGAGAAACCCTGAAGTGTCTGAAGGATTAAGTGCACAGAATCAGCCCCCAGGAGGCTGTAGATCCGCAGTGAGAAACCCTGAAGTGTCTGCGGGAATCACTGCACAGAATCAGCCCCCAGGAGCCTTTAGCTCTGCAATGAGTGTTTTTGAAGTTTCTGAAGGGTCTGCAGGATTCACTGCACAGCAGAAGCCCCCAAGAACCTGTAGCTCTGCAGTGACAGTTTTTGAAGTGTCTGCAGGATTCAGTGCTCAGAATCAGCTCCCAGGAGATTGTTGCGCTGCAGTGAGAAACCCTGAAGTGTCTGCAGGATTCAATACAGAAAAGAAACCTCCAGGAGCCTGTACCTCTGCAGTGAGAAACCATGAAGTGTCTACAGGATTCACTCCACAGAATCAGTCAACAGGACCCTTTAGCTCTGCAGTGAGAGTTTCTGAAGTGTCTTCAGGGTTAAGTGCACAGAATAAGCCTCCAAGATCCTGTAGCTCTGCAGTGAGAAACCCCGAAGTGTCTGCAGGATTCATCACAGGGAATAAGCCTCCAGGAGCCTGTAGCTCTGCAGTAAGGAACCCTGAAGTGTCTGCGGGAATCACTGCACAGAATCAGCCCCCTGGAGCCTTTAGATCTGCAGTGAGTGTTTTTGAAATTTCTGAAGTTTCTTCAGGATTCAGTGCACAGCATCAGCCACCAGGAGCCTCTAGCTCTGCAGTGACATATTTTCTAGTCCCTTGGGGTTTCAGTGCACAGAATCATCCACCAGGATCCTGTAACTCTGCAGTGAGAATTTCTAAAGAGTCTGCAGGATTCACTGCACAGCAGAAGCCTCCAGGACCCTGTAGCTCTGCAGTGAGAGTTTCTGAAGTGTCTTCAGGATTCACTGCACAGAATAAGCCCACGGAAGCCTGTAACTCTGCACTGAGAATTGGTCCTAATGAGAAAGGTAAGGCCTGCCATTGCTGAGCTTTAGGACATCAGGAGTCTGAGCTCAGAGTTCCTGTTTTTCTGAATACACATTAAGCCCTGGGAGCCTATTAATGCCTTGATTTTATGCCATTTTAAAACATTTTATTGTTCAAAGTATTATATATGTTCCTCTCTTTTCCCCCTTTAATCTCTTTGATCCCTAAACTGCTTATGGAAAAGTGTAAAGAATAAAATAAATTAACAAACAAAATAGGAATTGACCCATAGATTCAGAGAACAGATTGACAACTATCAGATGTGAGTTGAAGTGAGGAACTCGGTGATAAGGGTAAGGAAATTAAGCCAAGGGGAAAAGCTCCTCATATACAGACAGAGACAGCAGTATGGTGTTCAACAGCCTGAGAATGGAGTCCGGGAGGTAAAGGAGGGTAAAGGTGAGCGAATGGTCATGGAAGGAGACTTAACTTGGGGCAATGAACACACAATTCTGTATACAGATGATGCACTGTAGCACTGTATACCTGAGACCTGTGTAATTTCATTAAACAATGTTACCTCAATAAATTCAATAAAACAAAATAAATAAAACTACAAAGAAAGAAATCACTAAAAATTGACACTTAAGATGGGTCTAGTTGAATGGCAGTGTGTCTTACTCCTCTTATTAGACATAAAATGTCCCAATGTTCTGGATTACATAGTGATGTCCACCTACTCACCACCTAGTCTATATAGAGTAGAGAAAGTGGGAGAGTCAGCTATTGGTGAAGTTTTTCACAAACCTGTTCAAAAATAAATATACTCTAATTATTGATAGAAGAAAAAGCTTCTGGCACTTACTATCAAATCCATTTATAGCTTTTGACGACGATCCCCAGCATAACATTGGTCTTAATAGTGATTCTAGAGGTGCAGTGCATGAAACTCATGCATTGGGTGGGATGGGGTCCCTCAGCCAGGCCTGCATCCTCTCAAGTCCAAGAGCCCTCAGGGTATGGCCACCTGCTGGCCTAGGCCTGCTCCCTGGATCTTTCATACTCTGGGACCCCTCACTCCTTATCATCCAGCTGCTCACTGCTACTTACCACTCAACTTGCTGCTCCTTAGTGCTGCTGGAAGCAGGACAGGCTCCCACCTCCACCACTGTGCTTGCCAGCCATGAGCCCCATCATTCCACCGGTTGTTTCCACATTTGGTGAATTTGCATATTAGGATTTTATTATATGGGATTTATATGTCTTTGCAAACAAGATATCTATTTATGCTTACAACAACCAAAATGTCAGACCAGATAACTATATAAGATTTGCAACTCTTTTGGCTAAGGCTTTGTTTTCCTTTACGTCCAAATCCTGTAAATATGGAAAACAAGTCTGTTTAGGGGCAGCAACCCGAAAAGACCTAAGAGCAAATGTAACAAATAGGGTTCTTTGCTACACAATCTTTGTTCCAATATTTTTGTTTTTTCTTTAAAATAAAAAATAATAATATGTTATGGCTTTAGATGATATTCATGAAACATTCTGCATTGTTGGTTTGGGCTAAATGGTATAGAAGGTCAATAGCAAAAGAGCAGTGCAAGTGCATTTTTATGCAAATAAAAGGATAAAGTAGTTCCACTATTCTTTGAGGGCCCAGATGAGGGGCCTCTGACACCCCATAAAAACTGAAGACCTGGACAGGATAAGATACCTGTTCCTATCCCTACATAAAATGAAGTACTAAAGTATTCAAGGTGTTTTTCAAAGACCTATGGAGAAGTAAAGGAAGTCTCATGGCCAGTCCTGGAATCCTCAATTTAATATGTTTTTAGTTTCTTTAGAAGAAAGACAGAATCAATAAATGAAACAACCTTATAAACTTAAGGTTTCTACACTATAAATTATGTATAAATTATGCTAAGATATGCAACTTTTATTTATTCATTTTTAATTTCTCACTGCCACTTTTTTTTTTTTTAGGTACTCTGCATCTTGGGGGAAAATCTACTTTAGAAAAAGCTGAGAGTAAAAAAAGTAAGAGTGAATAGATTTTTTTGTAAAAATGAGTTTTTAAATACCACAATTTCATCATCATTATTATTTAAAATATTGTGGTAGATAGAACGATGGCTTCTCAAAGATGGCCTTCCCCTAATCCCTGGAACCTGCAATCTGTTATTTTACATGGCAAGTAGACTTTGCAGATTTAATTTAACTAGGGATCTTAAAGTGAGAGAGATTTTCCTGGATTCTCTGGGTGGCCCCAATATACTCCCCTTATCCTTAAAATGTGGAGAACCTTTCTTGGTTATGGAGAGAGGGAGAGTGATATGGAAGAATGGTCAGAGAGATGTTATATTGCTGGCTCTGAAGATGGAAGAAGGGAATAGGTATGTGGGTAACCTTAAGAAGCAGAAAAATCAAGGAGACAGATTGTTCCCTACAGCCTCCAAAAAGGGATGAAAGTCATGACAAACTGGATTTTAGCCCTGTGAGGCCATGTAATAATTCTGACATTAATTGTAAGGTAATAAATTTGTATTGTTTCAAGCCCACTATTTATAGTAAATTATTATGGCAGCAATATGAAAATAATATAGACTTTGGGCCTTAAAAGTGGGTTATGGCTGTAAAACATTCCTAAAAATGTGGTGATGGCTTTGGGCAGTGTGTAGAGGCTAGAAGAATTTTAAGTAGAGTGATGAGGGAAAAAAAAAAAAAAGCCTAGCCTTGAGTAGTTGTAGAAATGTGGATGCTGAAGACCCAGGAAGAACTAGGAAGGAAAAAAGTCATGGAAGAGAACATCTATGTTGTCTCAGAGAATTCATAAGTCACCCTGAACAGCATAAGTATATACAAACATGGAAGTTAAAGCTGTGACTGGTGAGGGTGCAGAAGGGAATAAAGAATATGTTTTTGGAAATGTGAGGAAGATGAGTCTTATTGTATAGTGACAGAAAGTGGAGCAAAATCCTGTCCTGCAGATATATGGAAAGCAGAACTTTCTAGATATACACTAAGGAGGTTTCTAGGTGATGGAGATGCAGCTGGTTTCTTTTTTGCTGCTTAAAGTAAAATGTGAGAACAACATAAACTGAGGGGAGGAGAACTGCTCAACAAAAATAAATCAGGACTTGATGATTTGGATTGTCTTAGCTTACACAGACTAGAAAGGATGCTAAAATTGAGATTCTCTGTCAGGTTAAGTGTGTTCTGTAGAATGCCTGAACAACTTTTTGCTAGAGCCTCGGAAGCAGCGAAAGGTCAGAATATTTAGTCACAGAAAGGTTCTTTGATGAGACTAAGCATGTAACTCAGTTGAGCTAAAATATAGATATGTGATTATATTTGAAACATCTGTGAAGGAGCCTCTTGTCTAATGGAGCAAATCTCCATGACATACATGGGAGACCTATAAGGTTCTTGAGAATTTTATACCAACAGTAACAGAGATGTCCATGTCTAGTCCCTGGAGCCTCTAATCTGTCTCTCTATATAGTGAAAGAGAGTTTGAAAATTTGATTAAGGTAATGAAATGGGGCGATTATCCTGGGTAATCTGGTGGCCTCAGTCAAATCATGTAGATGCTTAAAATCAGAAAAACTCTCCTGCTGTTCAGAGAGGGATTTGTGTCTATGGAATAATAATCAGAGATGTAATGTGGCTGTGTTTGAAGATGAAAGCAGAAGGCAATGAGTCAAGTAATGTGTGCAGTACTTAGAGGTGGAAAACATAAAACAAAAAACAAAACAAAAAGATTTTTTCCCTTACTATAGCCTCCAGAAAAGAGCAAAGCACTATGGGCACCTTGATTTTAGGCTAGTGAGATCTTAATCAGAACTTTAGAATTATAAGATAAAAATCTGTGTTGCTTAAGGTTACAAAGTTTTGGGGAATTTATTACAGCTACAACAGAGAACTACCACCTTTCATGAGATTAAAAAAGAGAGAGAGAATATTTTGCCTTTATATGATGCTGATTCAAAATTATCATAATGCAAATTAAAACAGGAATGAAATAAAAGTATCTGCTGTTAAATTGGCAAACTGTGTGCTTGATATACTGATTAAAATAAGGGAAATATAATACATCTTTATGTCTTTCAAATCAGCAATTTATATGTTTTAAATACTCACATCTTTGTTGCTTTTCAATTTTAAAATCTATGAATTTTGTTGGATATCTTCTCAGATTTTTTCTTCCCAAGTATTAGCATATTTAGAATTATATTACTTATCTAAGTTAATCTATTCACAGTATTACATTTTCCTTATTTTAATCAGTATATCAAGCACACGTTTTGCCAATTTAAACAGTAGATACTTTTATTTCATTCCTGTTTTAATTTGCATTACTATATTTTTTTAGGGTAGTTGAGTACTTTTCACTGGTTATTTATTGGTCATTTGTTGCTCTTCTACAAATGCCTGGTATCTGTCTTACCAGTGTTGCTGCTATGTTTGTCATTTTTAAACCACGCTGTCCATTAATAGGTATCCTATCTAATGAAGAGGCAATATGCTATTTGACCCTCACACTGTCGCAAAGATGGCGATGCCCACATTCAATAAGGAGGGAGTATGCTTTGACTTCCCTGCCCCAACTATGGCAACGCCCACAGCCACAAGATGGCAGCACCTAATCCCCTCAGCCCCACTGGGGTGCACCTGCTTCTAGAGTCCTAAAAGAGTAATACACAGATTGACCATCACTCCAACACACAAGAGGGCTGCCTCCATGTGGTCAAAGATCCTGCCCCCATGTGGACACAAATGGCTACCACAAGATGGCCAGCAGGGAAGGGCCATTAGGAGGTTATGGGCCTGCAAGGGACTGCTGTTGTTGTTGATCAGGCGAGTAGGGAAGGGCAATTGGGAGGGACCAGGCCTGCAAGGAAGGGCAGTTGGGGGCGATCAAGCCTCCAGGGGAGGGCAGTTAGGGATGACCAGGCTGACAGAGGAGGGAAGTTGGGGGCAAACAGGCTGACAGGGGAGCAGTTAGACAGCAATTAGGCTGGCAGGGTAGTGGTTAGGGGGTGATCAGGCTTGCAGGCAAAAGTAGTTAGGGGCAATCAGGGAGGCAGGCAGGCAAGTGGTTTGGAGCCAACAGTCCTAGATTATGATAAGGATGTCCAACTCCCCACAGGATTGGGCCTAAATGGGCAGTTGGACATCCCTCGAGGGGTCTCAGATTGGAGAGGGTGCAGGCTGGGCTAAGAGACACCCCACATGCCCTGTGCATGAATTTTGTGCACCAGGCCTCTAGTTCTATATAATAAAAGGCTAACATGCAAATCAACCAAATGGTGGAATGACCATTCTCTATGATGCACACTGACCTCCAGGGGGCAGATGCTCAAAGAAGGAGCTGCCCCCTGGTGGTCAGTGTCTCTCACAGGGGGAGCACCACTCAGCCAAAAGCCAAGCTCACAGTTGGCAAGCACAGTGGAGTGGAAGGAGCCTCTCCCACTTCCATGGCAGTACTAAGGATGCCCAACTGCCTGCTTAGGCCCATGGGAAACGCACTGACCACCCATGAGGAGCAGGCCTAAGACATCAGTTGGACATCTCCTGAAGGCTCTCAGACTGTGAGAGGATGCAGTTGGGCTGAGGGACCGCCCCCACCCCAGGTGCACGAATTTTATGCACTGGGCCTCTAGTTTATTGTATTCCCTTCTTTTTACTACCAAATAACACAATATTTCATGGTAGAGATAGGCCATATTTTGTTTATCTATTTATTAGTTGGAGTTTAGCCACTCTTTGGCTATTATAAATAGTGCTGTTTTGAACATTCAGGTGAATTTTTTGTGTGGACATAAAAATTTGATATATTTGGGAATATACCAAGAAGTAGAATTGCTGGGTTATATGGTAATTCTAGTTGGTGTTTATTGATGAAAAACTAAATTATTTTCCATAGTACTTCACCAGTTTATATTCCCACTAGTAAAGACTCAGGGCTCCAATTTCTCTACATTCTCACCAACACTTGTTATTATCTGTTTTTCTTATTAGAGCCATCCTAGTGCATATAATGTAGTATCTTATTGTGGTTTTGATTTCCATTTCTCTGATAACTAATGTTGTTACAACTATCTTTTATGTATAACAAATTTCCACTGAATGATATTTCACAATTATTTTAATGTTCATTATTTCAGGGATAGAAAAATCTTTTCTCAATAATGACTTTAAACTTAGATGAAAAAAAATGGTGCAATATAGGGCACAGATGTTGCCATGGTTCCATTCTGAGCAGCAGAGGTCTTAGTCCAACTTGAGTTTCTGCCTCCACACTGACCCAGGGCCATCAGAGTGTGGCTTGTCCTCTATCTACAGAATACAATGACAAGTTGCAATCTTCTCATTGTTTAGAATCACTTGCTTTTCCTTGTAGGTGGTTTTGGAATATCTTCATAATGTTGTTTTTTATGCCAATGGTCATGTTTTTGTTTGTTTGTTGGCTTGTTTGCCAACTTTCAAAGAAATGTGTGCACAAAGCAGGAAATCTTCTTGGAGGGGATTTTCAGGCTGGGTTTGGGGATTCTGAAGTCTGAGAGGGGAAGCCAGATTCTCCTGCTAGTGATCTTGAGCCTAAATTGGGTGTCTCTAGATCCAGTGTGGTAGGAGGCAATGTCTGAACTCTGAGGACAAAGAGATTTGACAATCAATTTGCCTCTGTCTTACAGGAACCAAAAGAAAGTGTATAAGAGGCCAGGATGGAAATTGGTTCACCCCTAAGGAATTTGAAGAGAAAGCGGGCTACGGAACCTCACACAGTAGTTGGAAGACCTGTGTACACGACCATGGGTATGCTCTACCATGGCCGATTAAGGTATTCGAGTGATGGAGAGAAGTTATGTCTTTTTTTGTTGTAGTCAAAGATAAGGTCACTATTTTCTCACCAAATATATATTGAGTTATGGCTAGAGCCCCGAGGCTCCTGACTTTATCCTTTTTCCTGGGGGAGGTGCCAGACCCTCAGCCCTCAGTATAAGGCAGCACATCCATTTGTGAAAAGGGATCTATTGGGGGTAGATGCAGGAGCCTGAAGAAGAGAGAGGTCATTCTGACTCAGGTGCTTGCTGACAACTTTAGGCACTGAAAGAAAGGAGACAGTCCACAAGTGGGCATGAAGAACTCCAAAGAAAGAATGGTGTGAAATCCAGAATCATGACTAATGTGGCTCCATGGGTTGAGGAAGATGGATTATGTATAATGTGGCATAATCCATGCATTGGGATCGTTTGTGGAGTGATTTAATGGCAGGTTAAGGAGTTTAAACTCATAGCACATACAATACAGAATCAGGGAGTCTCCTGAGGTGTCAAATAACATCTTTAAAACAGTATTTCATACAACACAGGGCCTGGAAATGACTTCACTATAGTGAATCTACAATGCTAAGCTCCAGTGTTATCCCTCTCTGAATATTCCCTGACTCACCTGCTTTGCTATCTTTTTCCTGGGTTTTCTGACCCCACTGTTAAGGTCTTTTCATAATGTTTTATATTTACCCTTTCATGGAATCCCTTGTTCTCCTAGACCCCTTTAGGGTTTGTACATCTTTGTGTGCCCAACATTGTCCAGAGTGTCTGTCACCCTGTAGGTAGGTGTGTTGGTTGAGTAGCCTTGGTGTGAAGACATAAACTTGAATGGAACTAGTGTGAATGGAAAGGAGGTGAGAGGTGTCAAAGAGATTGTGAAGGAAAGCTTCTTAAAACTTAGGAAAAAGGCACAAGACTAGGGAAAATGTAAGGGTGAACTGATGAATTCTATATTTATTACAAGTGAGGAGAGGAAGATGGTATCTCATTTAGACACCTTGGTTGGAGCTTATACTGAGTGCTACATCCAATAAGAAACATTTATGAGGAAGTTTGAATGCCAGACTCACAAAACATAAACACAGGCTAACCATATACTTGCATCTTTTTATCTTTTAGAAGAGACAACTAGCTACGCCTCCAGAAGAACATGGCAAGTCAAAACAGGTGATTATTAATTTATGCAAGATTTTATTATATAACTGATTTTATTATGGTTTCTCATATGTGTGATTACCCTTAAGTTACTTCTTCTAGTTCCCCTGTCCCCCAGCCATTTTTTTTTTGCATGTGCCTTCAGAGATGCTACTTTGAACATTAGGTTATATACAAGGTAATCTGTGATGGTAAACCATTTGAGATTAGGAAAATATGGATTCATCACAATAACCTCACAGAACAGTTTTAGCTATAGGTGCAGATGTCAAATGTAAAGCAAATATAATTATGGAATTCATCAGAAAATGTCTCAATAATCTCACAGGGGCATCTTAAACTCAGTCCCATATTTTGTTCATATTTTTAGATCATCTTCCATTATTCAATAAAATATACACACAGTTATAAAATTCTTTCTCAGTTGGAATTTTTTTACCCTTCATGGTGGCACTGTTAGGGAGAAAGCTTTTGGGATATTGATGTATCTTATATGATGGGCTGACCTTGAAAATTGTTTACTTTGATGCACCCCTTTGCTTTCACTTCAGGGGCTGTACAGGCCTCCTTTCTACTTATGAAAGTGATTTCTCCCTCTATGGAAAAAGGCTATGCAGGCAACATACAAAATACATAATGTGCAGTGCAGATTTAGCAGCAAATGATCATTTTTCTCCAGACTGAGCATGGATGAGAACTTGAGAAGGAGGGGAAAGTGAGAAGTACCATTCTCATACAATTCAGGTAGAAGTGCTGTTCAAGGCTTTCGCTGAATAAGTTGCACATAGCTGTCCACTGGGACTTCATATAACACTGGAAATGTAAGGTCCAGGCCTTTACATTATCTGATGTTCTGGGTCTTTGGAACTACCAGTTCTTGGGACATATCATCCAATGGCTTTAATGAAGGTAATATATTTTAATATACTTTATTTAGTGACTACTTTAAACAGAAGTGTCCCTACTATTCTCCATGTGTCTAAAGTTACTCAATCTGGATTACCTAAAAGAGCTAGCAACTTCTAACTCACAGGTTCTATCCTTATCAATGGGTATAACACTTAGCAGCTATAAGGTTCAGTTGCCCCTATATTTTGTGTCTCCTTGATTAAGAACCAAAGTGACCCAAAGTGACAGATCTCAGGACTTATTACTACCTCTGTGGATCCTCTTTGCCTCCCAGAACTTTTCTTGCTGATGGAGCCCCCGGTTTCTGGAAACTTCAGTGTTGCGTTTGGCACCACAGAACACATCCTTGCCTCCTGATGAGGGTCAATTGTACTTTCTTGTGATAGCTGCTGTGTTGTCAAATAACCTGAAATGCTCAGGCAAATAATCATTTATTATATGCTAATATTAGCTTAAGAGATAGCATATAATCTCTTTTCCTAAATGAAACAGTAATCATTTATTTACTCATTCAACCTACAATTATTGAGTGCATAAACAATGCCCAATGTCTATTGAAGAAGATTGAAATAGTATCCCTTGCCTTAAGGATTGTTTCAACTTTGTTGTCTACCATGAAAGTATAACTACTGGGAAGCAGGAGCTTCTATGTTACCCAGAGAGGCAGACAGTGACCTGACCATTTCTCAGGTCATTTTCCAATGGCTCAAACTTGTCTATGATTTCTCTTCATTGGGTGAAGATAAAAGCTGAGGCTGCTTGAAAGGAAAGAGGAGAAGTCATTCTATTGAATATACAAAAGCAATGTAAGTGTAATACCTGGTAGTCAATTTTCTGTGAAAAGTCAGTCAGGTGCAATCTTGGGATTTGGATAAAAGGGAGATAAAGATAAAAGAAGAATTGTAGTACCAAGGGCCTTGGATTAATTTTAACTTTGGGCAGTGCCCCAGAAGAGCCATAGGAGGTAGTGGCGTTATCTCTGGGGTACTATATGGTTCCCAGAACTCTGAATGATAGATGGTTATGCAGAAGGTCATGTCATACTACTTATGGTCAAGATTCCATGGAGACAAGAAGGCAACTTTTCCAGCATGAGTACCCTCACTCTTGTTAATAGAGTTTTCTAGCATAGACATTACAAGCCAATTCAACATTGCCTTACAATACCTTATGCATTAATAACCACACTTTTTTCAGGCTAAATCTCAATTCAAGTTACATACTGCAATCACCTGAAGACCTTTGAAAAATAACATTTCATGAATCTTTAGAAAAAAATTTTGATTAAATCATTCTGAGTTATGACTTGGACAATAGAATTTTTAAAATGTCTCCAGGTGATTTTGATACACAAGTTACTCATTCTATAACTTAAGGAGAATACCAATGCCTATGCCTCAAACCAGACCAATTGATTCAGAATCTCTGATGTTGGGACCAGGAATTTAGTATTTTATATACTCTCCTCATATAATTCAAATAGGCAGCCAAGCTACGAAACAAAAAGCCAAAGAGAAAAGGGTTCTAAACTTGATTAAAGATTAGGGATGCAAGATTCTTCTGCATTGGTTGTATATATTATTTCCTTGTTCTTGGAAGAGAGTTACTACTTTCTGGAGAATGATGATAATCTGTGCATCTCTCCAGTGAGGAGAAGGAAAATGTCACTAGGTCTTGATGTTAGAGCAGTCTCAGTCCCCATTGAGGATGTGATTCAGTATTTTTCCAGAACACAGAGTGGAAGCTCTTGACAAGACATTCTCTGTTTTGATCTTTTCTCATATATGGCCATTTTAAAAAGCAAAATAAATGACTAGACTCTAACTTTGCCCAACACAAGAATGTTTGCCCAAAAGTCCAGATCAATATGCAAAATAGCTGTTAATTAATAATTTCTCATTTTTACTACTTTCTACACAAAGAGAAATAAAATAACTATTTTTCAAATTACTCTGTCATTTGCTTCAGGAAAGACATTTCTGATCTTTGTGTGCTGCTAACTGAGATATAATATAAACTTTGAGAAACAGAGCACTTTTCTCTCTGCATTAAGGTGAATCTATTCATCCCTGTATGCAGTGGAACCTTAGGAACAACGGAATTATCAAAAGAAGCTTTAAAATTACTGTGAAGAGAAGCCATAGATAGGATTTGGGATATGAGTGAGAGTACATACCCAGGATGGATTCTCAGATTTGTGGTCAAAGGTGAATGAAAAGGAAGTACTAAGAATGGACATGTAGTGGGTGTGAGGACAGATGCATATATGAGGTTTTGCCTGGATGAGTTTGGAGTGTTCTTTAAAGCCAAGGGAGGAAACACTGAGTGAGCATAAGGATGTGCACAAATGCAGAAAACAGGATGGACATCTGGGAGCTGGAGACATAGCGATGTAACTGCAGCTTGGAGCGTGATTTGATAGAAACCTGAGGAATTCCGTCTAAATGTTTGAGGAAGAGAGTGATGAGAAATGATATACAGCAGTGAGGCAGACAGAGTGATGGCACAGGCCGCACATGTTTGGAGAAAGGAGAAATAATTAGAGCAGAGAAAGTTGGATGCTGTCATCCCTATCCCTTCCTGCTCTTCAATGGACCGCTTTCCCTCCATCAAGCACTCACCAGTGGATGGGCCAGTCCTCAAACCAGTCTCATTTGTGTCACTTGAGATGGTCATAAGAGGGTAGGAATTTTTCCAAAAGACCATAGAGTAGACATGATGTTTCTATCTGGTATAGAGCTTTGATGTTTTCAAGCTGTCTGGAGATTCTCAGAAGGCAGAAAAGCAACCATGGCAAATATAGTTTATTTTTTTATTTTGGTTTTTAAAAAATAATTTCTGATTCATATGTGTTTTTCCAGGTTCACAAAATGTTGTTCATTCTAGATTCTCATGATGGTAGCCTTCTGGGGTCTCACTGGGAATACATTGTTTTACCTTCTAGCTGAGAAGTTCAGATGTATGTAAGGTCTGCTGCCACGAAGGAAACCTCTTCTGCTGTATTACTTGTTTGAACTTCTTTCATGGGGACTGCCACCTTCCACCTGTGGAAACTGAAAGGTTTGTGAGATGCAGCCCTGGCTCCCTTTAGGGACTTTTCCTCCTGTCATGTACACTCCCCTGCAGAATTTCTCCTGTGTCTGGATGGGGAAGAAACAGGGCTGAAGGTGTGGGGCCTAATAGTATGATACTGGGATCTGTTTAAAGACCTGTGAGCTGGAGGGTAATATTTTCATTTTTCCTCTGGAAGGCCGAGGCTGGTAACTGGATCTTTGCCTACACAACACTACTGTCCTTTCCAAAACTTTCTCAGCACAGATTCTGTTCACAGGAGTGGAAATGACAGTGGTTTATATTCTGTACTTATTCGGAAATGGCAGGAAACATGGACTTTTTGCCATGTTCTCAATTGGTTTACTGAGGTCCAAGAGCCCCAGGATTAAGGCCCATTCCCTGGCACTCAAGCCTGATGGGCAGGGCTACTTGTGCTCCCAGAAGCTCAGCCAAGGACAAGAGAACACAACACTCACTCTGGCACCAACCTCTACACCCTCAACTCCTGCTGCTACCCTTAATGGGAGAAGGGTCATTGCCTCAGACCACACATGTAGGTCTTGGGGACTCTAGGGAGTATCTCCTTCATTCTCAGGTTGTGCCCATTGGCCACTCCTGAAAGGAAAACAGTGGCAGCCATAGGGACAGTGGCTGTTTCTGGGGCTTTGTCTTGCTCACCTATGCTGAACCAACCCCTCAGGAGCCCATGGAGTTGCACCTTGTGCAGGGTGAAGGAATCTTCAGAAAATCAGCCGTCTGCCAGGGAATCTGAGGTTCTGGCAAGGAAGATGGGGCCTGAGGAGCAGCTGGTGAGTCAAATTCAAACCCCAAGATCGTCCTTTCTGCTTGCATGTGAGAAGTCAAAAGTCACAGAGTGGGAGGAGGGCACCAAAGGGAGTCTGAGCTTCTTACCAGATCTCAACATGCCGAACACTCACCAGTACCTATGTGCAGAAAAGAAAAGAAAAACAAACAAAAAAACAACAATCAGCCATTATATGTCTACTTCCTAGAGCCATACCTGTTTCAGGAAACTTGTGGAAAACTAGTGTGGCCATTCCTCTGCTGTGCATGCATATGGGCTCATGCTCTCTAAGCTGCTTTTCATTCAAATCCTTCTTCTCTTGTAGAAATGTGAGTTCCTCTTCTTGATGATTCAATGCTATTCAGAGAGCAATGCTTTTCCAAATAGTCAACATGATAACTACGTGAGTAACAATAACAAAATATTATTACAGGCCTCCATAATGTTATCTGATCTTGACATGGGCTCTTGTGGGATTGGTGATCTGAAAGCCATGGGAGTGAGAACACAAGATGCTGTTTTTCTTATTACATATTTCAGCTGGATTTTATAGGAATCCACAGAAAGCAGACATTTTACTTTATCAGAAGTCCTCTCAATGATATTATTATTTTTTAACCAGAGAATAGAAACTCTTCAATGCATGGTAGATTTTTTGATGCTGAATGAAATAAAAAAGAAGCTAAAGGAGAGGGATTACCTCAACGTGATGGGGTTTATTCAGGACGTGCGCCGCATCTTTTGGGAGCACAAGGCATCTAAAAAGGTAAGTGGCTCTCCCTGATTCTATTTCGTTTTCTTTCCATTGAGTCGCTTTGCCCTCACTTTTTAGAGTAGGGAAATTTTATAGTTTATCTCATCCTGTCATAAGCCTATACAAGTACGGGATCCAACAGTGAGTGACTTTTACAATTAAAGCCCCGAGGGCTCAATCCTCTCTTCAAAGGCAAGAGGTGCCCATTGACAACGTTGTGGCCTCCCTGCTCCAAACAAACTGATAAGAGAATTGCATCCTAAAGTTATATTGTGCTTCTTATCTCTCTCCAAACATTCTCAAACTTCTCAGAAATTTCAAACTCCAGCTTCCTTTGCATGTAAATGAATATATAGTTAACAGACAGTAATAAAATTGACAATATGAAAGGAAGATAGCTGGTTATACTTAGACATCTGTAATATCTGATAGTTACACAGACCTTAGATTACTTTTTCAATTATCTCTAAAGTAAACAACCCAAACCTAATGAGTAAGAGTCCCCAAGCATGGTAATGATTTTTCATTTTTGCCTAGATAATCATATATAATGAAGAGGTAATATGCAAATTGACCATCACTCCAACACACAAGATGGCAGCCCCCATGTGGTCAAAGATGCCCCCTCCCAATGTGGACACAAGATTGTCAGCAGGGGAGGGCAGTTGGGGGTGATCAGGCCAGCAGTAGAGGGCAGCTGGGAGGGGCCAGGTCTGCAAGGGAAGGGAGTTGGGGGTGACCAGGCCTGCAGGGGAGGGCAGTTGCGGGGATCAGGTCTGAAAGGGAGAGCAGTTGGGAGGGAACCAGGCCTTCAGGGAAGGGCAGTTAGGTGTGACCAGGCTGGCAAGGGAGGGAAGTTAGGAGTGACTGGGCCAGCAGGGGAGGGTAGTTAGGAGCAATCTGGCCGGCAGGGGAGCAGTTAGGCATTGATCAGGCTGGCAGGAAGAAGTGGTTAGGAATAATCAGGCAGGCAGTCAGGTGAGTGGTTGGGAGCCAGCAGTCCTGAATTGTGAGAGGGATCCCAGATTGGGAAGGGTGCAGGCTGGCTGAGGGACACACACACACACACACACACACACACACACACACACAGACAGACACTTACGCCCCACCGGACCCCCTATACACAAGTTTCATGCACTTGGCCTCTAATAGTAAATAATCATGCAATTAGGACAAAGAAATTACTCTTAGCTACATAAGTTTTTAATCTTAACTTGTTTAATGTAATTTAGGGTTTTAGGCAAGAGTTCTGATCATACTTAAATTGCAAGGTATCTAATGACACTGATTATCAATATCATTATTTTTATCTTTTTTTTTTCAGTGCAATAACTTTTGCTGGGGAATGAGGCTGGAGGAGCAATTTGAGCTGAATTTCAAGCAAGTGTTTGCTGTTCAGGAAACAGAACAAGAACATACAACGAAATTAAATTAGAAAACAAAATCTGAAGCTCAACAAAGAAGAAACTATATCACATACAACAAAGTCCCCACCAGACTAGCAGAAAATTACTCAACAGAGATTTTGCAGATTAAGAGAGAGTGGATGAAATATTTGAAAATATTGAAAGAAAATAATTGTTAAGGAAGATTAGCACTCAGCAAAGATGTCTTATGGAATTGAAGGAGAAATAGATCCATCAAAGGGAACTTGAGAAAGTTCATGTCTATTTGAACTGCTTTATAAGCAGTGTTAAAGGATGCTTTTCAAGCTAAAACAAAAGCTAATTAACACAGAAAAAAACTGACCTGAGTTCTCAACTGTACACAGTTGGGTGCCATTTCTTCCTTTGTTACAGGCACTGGGAATTTAGAGCAGGTAGGAGGCAGAGGGAAGGCTGTGGCCCAAATCCCCTGGGAAGAGATGGCTGCCTAAACATGTCCTTGAAACAAAATACCAGATTCAAAAAACCATAACTCAATCTCCTTCTTTAATAAAGAAAAATATACTCTTAAGTTTCTTGGCAACAATTTTTATGTCATATATATATATATATATATATATGATTTTTAAGTATTAACTCCAACTGAAATTCTATAATAAACCATGTCTTTTCTAGGCATATTACTTGTTCTGTTATTTTGTTCATGAAACAAGCCCGCTCTAAGTAGCTGTGTGTGTGTGTGTGTGTGTGTGTGTGTGTGCTATTGTGATCATAGAGGTATAAAATGTACCTCGCCCGGCTTGTGTGTCTCCTAACAGGTGTGCCTCTGATTTAAACCTCTTTAATTTTATAGACAAAGGAACAGTGGTTTGATTTTGTGTCTTATATAAAGGGAAGCTAGATGGCAACACCTGTGTAATTATACTTCCTTGCCCCGCCCATGTTTCTCCTAGATGACCAAGGTGTTTGGTATTATTGGTGACTACCTCATTTACCCCAGGTAATATTACCGTACAGCTTATTACTGCTATTATGGCCAGAAAGATGTTCTTAGGCGTCTGTACCATCTTCTTTACCATGCCCCAGGTGGCCTCCAGGCTGTTTGTTGTCAGGCTTGCCACTCTTCTTCTCTTCATCTTCAGTGGATTGCTTGGAGTCGCTGCTCTCTGTGGCTGAGGTAGTTGATTTTCTGCAGCTGCAGAAAATGGCTCCAGGTGCAAGGTCCTCATTATTCTGGCTAGTTTCTCTCTTGAATCCCTGTTGCAGTTTAATATTTCTAGCAGGGAGCCACATGGGTTTGGAAAAATTATCTGGAAATATGCAAGCATACCCTCTGCCAAAGGTTAATAATGGATTGGGTCCCTTCCATAAACAGGATTCGGGATGATTCCATTTAACTAGACCATTTTCTTTTGTTATATTCTGGCACTAATGATCTCCATATGCATCTTTCTATTTTCATCACAAGTGAAAAAATTTGACGTAATTAAGGCTTGGTACAGCCTACCCACAGGTGATTTCTCCATCATTCACCCTTTTTGTTTTTCAAGTTGGGACTTTAGCTGCTGATGCTGTCATTCAATAATGGCCTGTCCTTTGGAATTATATGATATCCCTGTAATGTGCTGAATTTTCCACCTCTTACAAAATTCCTGGAATTGACAGCTTGTGTAAGCAGTTTTAATAATTTTTGCAACTCCCATGATGGCAAAAGCACCTAGGCAATAATTAATAACCTGTTTTGCCATTTCTCCTGCAGATGCAGTAGCCCATATTACTTTTGAAAAGGTGTCTACAGAGACATGTAATGCCCCAAAGCTTCCAAAGGAAGTATAATGCTTTACATCCATTTACCAGATATGGTCTCTTAGCAAACCTCTAGGGTTGACTTCTGTATTAGGCCCGTGAGGTAGATGTAACATGCAAGTGGGACATTCCTTAATAATCTGTTTTGCCTGTTGTCCAGTGATTGAGAATTGTTTAGACAGCATTTTGGCAGGCTGATGTAAAAGATGATGAGATTCTGAGGCTCCTTTTAATAAAGCAATGAACTGATCAGCATGCATATTTCCTTTTGTTAAAGGACCAGGTAAGACACTATGAGCCCTGATGTGAATGATATAAAAAGGATATTGTCTCTATTGTACAATCTGCTGAACTTGCTTAAATAATATAAATTATTTGGTCACTAAGAATAGAAATAAATGGTCACTAAGCCATTTCAATCGGGCAGTTTCAATTCTATTCACTAGGTTTGCAGAGTAAAAGGAATCAGAGATGAAATTAAGAGGCTCTTGGAAGTCCTGCAATGCAGCCTTAATAGCTTCTAGTTCAATTCGTTGTACAGAAGTATGACTGGTCAGTAGAATTCAGTCTGAATTTATTGTATGATAGGCAGCTTTCCCATTAGATGATCCATCAGTAAAAACAGTTAAAGCTCCTCCTGTCTAGTATTTTTGGAATAATGATGGAGGTATTATATAAAAATTGTAGTAATTTATCTTTTAATAGGTGATAGCTAAGTTCCCCTGAATATCAACTTAACCCAATTTGCCAATTTATATCAGTCTGAAATAACATTTCTAATTGCTTCCCAGTGAGGGGGAGGTAGAGACACTGGGGCTCCTCCCTTCTAAGCTGTTTACAACATTTTCTAATTTGAAATATTAATTGTGCTGTTAGTTCTACATATGTAACTGCAGTTTTAGAGGATTGATGGACTAGGTGGACCCATTCAATAATAGCGGGAGAATTTTTACTTTGAAAGATGAATCCAGTGGGACTATTTGCAGTAGGGTTCATTTGTCCCAATAAAGGTAATTCGGGCTGTACCCATGTTACTTGGGCTGAGGAAATTGCCTGCTCCACTCTTAGCAACTCATTCCTAGCTTCATCTGTTAGTGTTCAGAGAGAGGAAAATTAGAGTCACCTCTAAGTAAATTAAATAAGTTTGTCATTTCTCCGGTAGAGATCTTCAGATAAGGTCTTAATCAGGTAATGTCCCCTAATAATTTCTGAAAGTCATTTAAAATTTTAAGACAATCTTTTCTTATTTCCACATTCTGATGCCTAATCCATTGGTTTTCAATTATGGTTCCCAAATATTGGAAAGGCATTTCTTTCTGTACCTTTTCTGGAGCAATTCTCAAGCTCCACTTAGGGAGCTCATCTTCTAACTGGGAAAACATGGCCAAAGTCTGCTCTTCCCATGGGCTTGCTAAAAACAAGTCATTCATATAATAATGAATAATGTAACACTGGGAAAATTTGTCTCTTTAAGGCTGAACAGTTTGAGCTACATATTTTTGACACAAAGTAGGACTATTAGCCATTCCTTGAGGTAAAACTTTCTATTGATATCTTTTCATGAGTCCTATATTATTAATAGACTTGTGGCCCAGTGCATGAAATTCATGCACATTAAAAGGGAATTAATGAGAGGAAATATTTTAATATTGCTATTTTCCCTTTCTCTATAATAGAAGTGTCAGAGATGAAAGAAAATTAATAAAATGTATATGAAAATCTCCATTCCTGTCAGAGTCTGGGGCATGCCACGGGACCCAGAGTCAATTCTCCCCCCACCCTTGTTCACCTTGAAATCACACAAGATCCAGACTCGGCCAGCCTCACCCCGCAAGGTAGGAGGCACAGCCTCAGGTCTCCCGGCCCAGCACTGGGTGGGGGATGCAGCCTCAGGTCGCCAAGAACAACCTTAGATCCCCTGGCCAGGCACCAGATCAGGGGATGCAGCCTCAGGTCCTCTGGCCCAGCCTCATGTCACTTGGCCCTGGCACCAGGGCAGGGAGTATAGCCTTAGGACCTCCAGCTTGGCTTCAAGTCCCCCAGTGCTTAGGTGGGGGATGTGGTCTCAGGTGTCCCGTCTAGCCCCACCGGGCAGGGGGTGCAGCCTCAGATCCCCTGGCCTGGTGCAGGAGCTGAGGGCGCAGCCTCAGGTCCCCTGGCCTAGCCTCAGGTCCCCCATCCCGACACCAGGGGACCTGGTGCAGCGGCAATGCTGCTGACGCCACTGCCACCCGTGCCCCAGCACTGCCACTGCTGCACGCACCCCAGCGACTCCGCCAATGCTACCACCTGTGCCCCTGTGATGCCGCCAACGCCAATGTCCACACCCCAGTGATGCCGCTGATGCCGACGCCTGGGCATGGCAACGCCATCACTCACGCCCCTGTTGCGAACTGGCTGTGGGCGCGCCTTGGCCCAGTGCCCCTGCGTGCCTTGGCCCGCTCCCAGCCCCACCCCCACCTCACCTCCAAGACTCGGCCCCAGCCCTGCCCCCCGCCTCACCTCCCACCACTTGGCCCTGCCCCCTGCTCCTCATTGGCTGGTAGCATAGTGAACGTACAGTCAAATTTGCATGTTTCTCTTTATTATATAGGATGGCACTAAAAATGCAAATCTTTGTTTATGTAAGGTGCCAAGGAAATGGTGAAAAAACAGTCTTTAAGATCTACTACTATAAGAGACCAATTTAAAGGGATTTGTAAAGGCACTGGGAGTCCAGGTTGTAAAACTCCCATGGTATGCACAGTGGCATTAACTGCTCTAAGATCATGTAACAATTGCAATTTACTGTCACCTTTTTAAGGATTGTAAATATATGCATATACCAAGAACTATTGGAAGGTTCTATGTGACCAGCTTCTATTTGTTCTTGTAGTAATTCATTAATATGACTTAATTTCTCCTTGGTTAATGGCCACTGATCCATTCATAGAGGTCTATCATCTTTCCATTGTATAGGATCAGCATGAGAGTGAGGAGACTGAGCAGTGACTGCTTCTAAAAAGGTTGATATGCTGTCTGAGTCATTAACTGCCATCCTTTGCTGGTAATAATACCTGCCTGTAAACCTTCTAAATCATCCCAGCCCCATAAGTTGACTGCAATTCCAGGAATGATGTAAAGCTGGAACCATCCTGTCTGTCCTTCCTCATCTTGCCATCTTAACACTGCAGCACTACATTGTATGTCATCAGGAACTCCTACCCCTTTAACTAAGCCCAGAGCTTTTGTCATGGACCAGCTTGGAGGCCAGAATTCTTTACTGATAACACTAACATCCTCTCTAGTGTCCACTAGAACCCTAAATTGTTTTCCCTCTATTCTTAAATTAATCATAGGATGAGTTTTGCCAATTTCATGTACCCAGTAGATGTCTGAGCTTCCAAATCCTTGCATTCCTCTTTTCCTATTTATAGCCTCACCTTTCTGAACATAAGGTAAAAGCAGTATCTGAGCAATTCTTTGCCCTGGAGTAATTTGCATAACATGATTACATTCTAGTATAACTTTAATTTCTCCTTCGTAATCTGAATCAATGACTCCAGGCAGCACAGTTAGTCCTTTTAGAGCATTCCCCCTCCTTCCTAAAATTAATCCTAAAGTTCCCAGTGGCACAGGTCCCCAAATTCCTGTAGGAATAGCTTACCGAGTAATATCGAGGGTCAAAGTGACTGTTAAGATCCAAGCCTGCACTTCCTAGAGTTGCTTGGATGAGGGAATTCACTGTGGGCCTTGCAGGGCAGATTTCCCCTATTGATGATGGGGTTGGGGGGCACCCCTTCAGCCCTATCCTGGTCACTGACCATACCCTCTATCTTGATCTAGAGGCTGCCCATTTCTATGAGATTTAGATCTACACAGACTGGCCCAATGGTTCCCTTTCTGACATCTGGGATACCGAAAGACTGAATCTGGAAGCTGAATATGTGCACCTCTCCCAAGAGCACTACCTTGTGTCCTTCTTAGTTGCCTACATTCCTTTTGGAAATGTCCTGCTTTCCCACAATTATAACACTTCTTATTCTCCACTGTTACTGCAGCAGCGACAAAACTTGCTTAAAAAGTGCCTGATCCCACATTCTGACACGCTCGAATCATCTCTGTAATGGTACTATTTCTTCATAGAGGAATCAGGCATTTCTTACAATTAGCATTGGTATTTTCATAAGCCAATTGTTGAATTAAAATATCTCCTGCTATCCCACGTTGAATCTGTCGTCTTACTGCCCGATGAGGCAAGCCATGAAATCAGAAAATGATTCTGTAGGCCCCTGCATACATTTACTAAAAGCTCCCTGAGGGTCCCCTTTTGCTGGTGAAGCCCACCAAGCTTTCCTTCCGCAAAGTCTAATTTGCTCATATGCCTGTTGCACATAATGTAACTGATTTTGTATATTCATATACTGTCCCAGTACTGCCAACATTTCATAAGTTATTTGAGCATTCGGCCCTCCATTTGCACAGGCTTGCTCCTGATATTTCTCCAAATATTCTCCCTTCCATAGTAAATAATCTCCTCCATCCAGAATTGCATGAGCCAGAGAATACCAATCTTAAGGAGCTAAGAATGCTTCAGAAATATTATAATTTCTCCTATAAAAGGAACCGTTGGACCATTTTGAACAACGCTTTCTCGCAAAGCTTTTATTATTTTAAAATCAATTTTTTTCATGGTGTCTTATGTGATTTGGTAGCTGTGGGTCAGCTACTTTTATAATAGGAAAGCAAGCCTTTTTCCCACCAACATGTCCTTCATTCCTTCTCTGATGGTTCTCTGTATAGATGATTCTATTGCTGGTGAATTAAATGTGTCAGGATTAGGACATGGAGGTGGGAGGGGGCTGTAAATGCCATTCTTTCAATTTTTCTTCCTGCTCCTCTATAGGAGCAGAGGGAATTAGGAGAGAAGGCTCCTCCTCAGCCTCTGTAAAAGGCTCTAGCAAATGCGATAGTATGTTCCCCATGGGGAATTAGGTTTTTCTTTTTCTTTTCTTTTCTTTTTTTTTTCTTTCTCAAGTTTTAACCCTTTTTGTTTTTCTTTTTTACCAAACACTCAAGATCTAGTGTACCTCTTCAGGAACCAAGGGTTATGTTCTATAACATTAAACAATAAGTATAAAAGAATACATCCTAAAACTTAATTCCTTAAACATACAAACCAAAAGTCTATAATGAAATTTATTTTATAACCTAATTCTTTCCCATTAGCCTGGCTGAAAAAGACGTTCCCACCCTACTTACAGATCGCGACTTCTGCAGCTGGCCGTGGGCTTTACATGGGGTGAAATTTCCGCACCTTTTCTTGGTGCACCTTCTCTCCTTCTCTCTTAGGCAAAAAATTTCATCTTCTTCAGACTCACCGAGTCGGGCTCCAGATGTTGGGACCCCTTTCACGTCCCACGTGGTTCAGGGTTCCAGTTCAGGGTTCGGGTTCTAGAGAAGGCCACACACAAATGAAGAGAGACTTAGAAAAGTATGATTTTGGGAAATGGGGGCCAGGCTGTAACCCATCTCTAGTGGAAGGACTGCCTTGTGTTCTGGCCTGGCTATCCCTTTTATTAAGGCTATAGGATCCAACCATGGCCTTTAGGCAGGAAATTCCAAAGACAGAAATATACAAAAAACAAAGAGATGTTTCAGTTAACAATGTTTTTTAACTCGAACCTTTCAGAGCAATTAAGATTGTTTACCAGCCTTCCGGACTTCCTGTCCAAATCTTTCTATTAGTGAGACTGGATTGGTTTCCAGCGGTGAGACAGATAGGAATCAAAATACCATCTTTCTTCCTGATAAAAGCTGGACCAGGGGACATGGTTTAGATGGGTGCCAAAAAAGAATTCTTAAGAATGAACCCCAGAACAGGGCTTAGCTTCAAGGTCTCAGGCTGCTCCAGTCAACAACACACATTCCTCTCATTCCCAGGCCACTGTCTCTTGCACTGCAGTTCAGAGGAGCACAGAGCACTGGCCCCTCCAGCAGGATGAGCTCAGGGAGGTGCACCAACGAGCATACTCACCTTCACAGAACTCCTAGCCTCAGAGTCTCCCCAGGAAGAAGGGAGGGCAGGGTAACCAGGAGTCCTGATGACTGATGGGCCACCTCCCAAATGGGACATTGGTGTGGGGTCTGAGTGCTCCCACTTGGGTCCCAGGTACCCCTCCTCTCCATTTCTGCATCTGCAAAGGCGCCAGGTCTTCATCCTCTAAGCCAGTGGATACTCTTGCTGCTGCCAATACTGAGCATGGTGGTGGCCTAGTCAGCCTATTTATCGCTCAGGGATGAGGAGAGAGGGGCACTAGAAAAGGCTGGTGTCATCTGTGTCAAATTTTATCTGGTCCCGAAGCACCATGTAGGTCGGGAGCAGAGGACAGCTGTACTCAGCAGAGGCTCAGCTTCCTAGTACTTCTACCCCCAAAATGAGAGAAGAGATGGGGCAAGGAGAAAGAGATCCCCCATGTGTGAAGAACTTGGGACACACTGAGATCCTGGGCTCTTGCTTTAAAAAAATAATAATAATAATGTTCTCATCAGTGTATGGAAGCTGTCCAGATTTGATGTTTGCCTCTTTGGGAGAAAAGAAAAATGTACATGGAGAGAGGGTAGAACCTTCTTTTCTATCTTAAATGAAATAGGGCAAGAACCCTTATTTAGAGCTGAATGAAGTCGGGCTTAAGGGAAACAAATATGGAAACCATCACTCTCAAAAAAGTTGCTTCTCCAAGTACTATTTCTGAACATTGAGACCTAAAATGTCAGGTATCTGCATCCTCTTGGAAAGTTGCAGCAGGTGAGGACAGCAGGATTCACAGGTGTTTTTCATGTGTTTGCACAAGCAAGGGGACCCTTTTTCTCCCCTGGTTCCTCCTGTCCCCCCTTTTCCTCCATTTCTACTGTCACATGTCCTGATGGCTGAGAACTACTGTGGGGCTGCAGAAAGAGAAAGACATGTCTGAAAACTCTCAGAAAGTTGGTTTCACTTCTTATTTCCCCGTTTGGGAGGAGCCCTCCCTGGGTGATTGTACACACTTCCTGCTCAGGGCTCGGAAGCCACACTAGACGTAGGCCAGGGCAAGACGATGGCCAGTGAGAGCACAGACCTCAGCACCAGGTCAGTCTCTGTCTCCCTTCCTTTAACTTTCTCTCAGGCTGTGCTGCTGCTTTAGTGTGTGTCATTAGACATTTGTCTAAACCTTGACCTGATTCTGCTTTATAAGAACACTCGTGTGCCATGTAACGAAATTCAGGAATACGAGTGAAGGAATCAGAACTTTAAACTGCAGAGGGACAGCTGCTGGTGTGAGTGCAGCTGACGCAACTCACAGGACTCTTGTCTTTAGCTACTGCTCAGCTGGCAGCCCATCTGGACTCAGCCGTCATTTCTGATGCTTTGAGACAGTGATTTGTTATTTTTCTCATGAGGTCTTAACCCTCTCATTTTCCTCAGGCCCCCTCTGCCTTAACCTAGGCTATTCCTAAGTGGATACTTTATAAAATATAAAATTTTGGATGCCTTGATCTCCTACCTGAACTGGGGAGGGATCAGTCTGGGCTTATTCCTGTCTCTGGCGAGGGGGCTGGGTTCTTCCCCAAGGGATCTTGATCTAAGGGCGTGAAAAAGAAAAGACAAGTAGGGAAAGAACAATGCAGGCTGAGTAGTTTCATCTATACTTTGAATTTCTGCTTTGTAATGAGTTATATCTCTGACAAGGCAAAGGCAGAAATCCTATCGTTTTCTCTAGTAATGGGTCAGAAATAACATTACTTAGTATGTTTGATTTGATATCTTTTTAATACAAAAGAAACACATTACATAATCTTGGTCATAAAATTTCAAATGACATGGATGTATGTAGAAGAAGTTCTATTTCACCACCCACCCCACTACAGCTTCCAATCCTGGTCCTGCTGAATAATATGGGCATAGCTTTATATGTCTTTCTCTCAACATTTACACATGTAAATTATTTTTCTAAAGAATAATATGTGCCTTGTTTTTTGTTGAATAAGATTATTTTGTATATACCATTCTTCATTTTACATTTAAAATCTTTTAATATTAAAATTATTAGAGGCCTTTTCTTGTGAATAAACATATGGGTCTACCTCATTCTTAACAGCTGCATATTACACCATGCAACTGATATACCAAAATTTTTAAATTATGTTCCATTTAAACCATTTGTGTTCTTTTCAGTTGTTTACCCTTACCAACAAATCATAATAAATAGCAATTATACTTTTTTTGTTTTTTACGTATGTACAAGTGTTTGTCCTATGTCAAAAACAAAAGGTAAAATTGTTGAGGTAAGGGGTACTAATATTTAATTGTTTATAGATCTTACCAAATTTTCTTCCTAGTGGCTGAACCACTATATTCTACTACCTCTAGCCATGAGCCATCTCTCCACACCCAGACTTCACAGTGGTGTTGGATAAGGGTTGCATGCTATTTATTTGCATTCTAAGATTACATGGGTTGTTGAACAGGTTTTTGTGCCTGTTGGCTATTTACAGTAAATTGCCTGGTCTGTCAATTGCTGGTTTATTTTGAGCCAATGTAATCAGTTGAGGTGATTGTCCTTTTTTTGTTTTTTAAGGATAAGAGAGAGTTTGCTATGTAGTCTGAACTTTATAAATATATTTCCTTGTCTTTTAACTGTTTTTGGTGGCTTCTATCTTAATAAAGCTTTCAAATTTAGAGCAAAAAATTATTATAGTACTGATTTTTTAAGATAGATGCACCCTTATTATTACAAACTAGGGGCTGAGTGCATGAATTCGTGCACCTTGAAAGGAACTGTGGGCAGTGAGTCTGTGGTGGGCCCAAGGTTGGGTCTCAGCCCATCCTCCACACCCCCACCTGGACCATCCCAACACAGTCCTTGGTCTCCTGTCTGCCAGTTGCCTCACTCCCACAGCCGCTGCTCCCATGTGCTGACAGTGCTGGCTCCGCTCGTACCTGCGACTGAGCCAAGCAATTGGGACCCGGGCCAGGTTCCAGCAGTCAGTGTGAGCAGTGGCTCTGGTGCCAGCAGTGGGTGTGAGCAGGACCCATGCCAGCAGCAGGTGTGAGTGCCGGGAGGGACCGAGGCAAGTGGGAGGAAAGAATTTTCAGCAACCACCAGAGGCTTGCCCCAATGACAGTGACCAGTACCCCACCTTGGTCTGGTGCCCCTGCTCACCTGCTCCACCATCTAGCTGTGGCAAATGACCACCATGTTCTGAACTCTGCCACCTGCTGCCAATGCCCACCTTGTTCCACGCACAGCCCTGGTGGTCAGTGCACATCATAGTGACCAGTTGTTTGCTTGTTCAGTTGTTCTGCTGTTCAGTCTGTTTGCATATTTCCTTTTATTATATAAGACTAGAGGCCCAGTGCATGAAATTCATGTACATGGAGGGGGGTCCCTCAGCTCAGCCTGAACCCTCTCTCAATCTGGGACCTCTCGGGGGATGTCTAACTGGCAGTTGGACATCCCTCTTAATCCAGGACCACTGGCTCCTAACTGTTCATCTGCCTGCCTGTCTGATCACTCCTAACCACTCTGCCTGCCTGCCTCATCACCCCTAACCACTCATCTGGCTGCCTGATTGCCCCTAACTGCTCACCTGCCTGCCTCATCACCCTTAACCACTCACCTGCCTGCCAGATTGCCTCTAACCGCTCACCTGCCTACCTGATCACCTCTTAACTGCTTTTTCCCGCCTGCCTCATCTCCTCTAACCACCTCTGCCTCGGCCTCCACTGTGGCAACTTTATCTGGAAGGATGTCTGGAATGTCATTCAGCTGTCCAGTCTATTTAGTTTATTACACATTTATTATTGTAGACTAGAGGCCCGGTGTACAAAGTCAGTTCTCAGGGGAGGAGTATGGATTCAATTGCTCAATCAAAACTAACATTTCAGTTTTTTTGTTTTATGGAATAGGGACAATGGTCATATCTTCTGTATTTACTTACTGCTGAGGGTGAGATAAAGATCACAGAGGGATGGACTTTGATAGTAGTCAGCTGGATGAGAAATCAAAGCAGCATGATTTCCCCCAACACACTGGTTTGTGAGAGCTTGAAAATGGTCCTACTGAGTGACTTGGGAGGTATAAGCTCGTCCTGAGGCTGTCACAATGTCACTTGTCTGGTTTTGCTGTCTTCTGGGCCTGGAGCTGAAATACAACTGAGGCTTAGATATTATCTTAGGGAGGAAAAGATCAGAGGTCTTATTTGCCTGACTAGTTATTTGCTAGGGGAGGATAATTTACTCTGGGGGATGAGGTTCAGTTTTCTAGGCATCTGGAGCTTTCTGCCCTGGTGAGTTTCTACACCTGTACCTGGCCCATATTCTTTGATTTGGGGATCAGAGGGATGATGAGGCCTGGGCACAAAAGGAGGTTGTGATGGAGTCTAAGGGTGGTTTTTCCTGAGTATAAGTAGGGCTTGTAACTTGGTGGAGACAGCCTATTTTATAATTTTAGTGTTATTGAGGCAAAAGCTAGAAGAACAAGAATTATGATAAACGGTCTGCTGAAGGGAAAGAAACATTAGTTTGAAGGGTTGTAGTCTAATATACCAAAATGAGGTTTATTCTCAAATCATTTACTCTTAAGTGTCCTTAGTTTAGGGAAGATAAGATTTTCTAGATGTCTACAAACTGCTTGGTATCTGGATTTTCTAGATGGTTTCAAACTGTTGTTATACCATCTCAGTTTTTCTGTTCTGCTTGTTGTAACATTTCTCCTTCCATAACTTTCACAAACACTCTTGCAACTTTAATTTATTCTCTCTTTTTCCTTCAGAATGCATGTCCATGCCTTATCCTTCTATTGTCAACTCTTAGAAACCTTAATTTTCCAATGATAACCAAAAAGTAAACAGCCAGCATTTCTTTCTCTTTTTAAATTGTTTTTTATTATTTAAACCAGTGGTTCTCAACCTTCCTAATGCCTCGACCCTTTAATACAGTTCCTCATGTTGTGGTGATCCCCAACCATGAAATTATTTTCATTGATACTTCATAACTGTAATTTTTCTATTGTTAATGAATCATAATGCAAATATCTGATATGCAGGATTTCTTAGGCGATCCCTGTGAAAGGGACCCAAAGAGGTCACAACCCACAGGTTGAGAACCACTGGTTTAAACTATTACATATGTATCCCCTTACCACAATTGACATACCCCTCATCACTCTCACCACTGAGGGCAAGCCCCCACCAACCCAGTGTCTGTGTCCATTGATTATGCTCATATGCATGCATACAAGTCCTTTGGCTGATTTCTATCCTCCTTTCCCCTGCCATATGTCTCTGGATCTATTTTTGCTCATCAGTTTATGTTGATCATTATATCCTACATATGTGTGAGATCATGTGATATTTATCTTTTTCCTACTGCCTTATATTGCTTAGCATAATGCTCTCCTGTTCCATCCATGCTGTTTCAAATGCTAAATGTTCCTTGTTTTTTATTGAACAATAGTATTCCTTTGTGTAGATGAACCAGAGTTTTCTAATCCACTCCTCTGCTGATGGGCACTTAGGCTGTTCCCAAATCTTAGCTATTGCAAATTGTGCTGTTATAAACACAAGGGTACATATATCCTTTCTGATTGGCATTTCTGGTTTCTTGGGATATAATCCTAGAAGTGGGATTACTGGGTCAAATGAGAGTTCCATTTTTTATTTTTTTTAGGAAACTCCATATTGTTCTCCACAGTGCCTGCACAAGTTTACATTCCCACCAGCAGTGCACAACCTCGCCAGTACTTGTTTGTTGATTTGTTGATGATTGCCATTTTGACAGGCTTGAGATGATACCTCATTGTCATTTTATTTGCATCTCTCGGATAATTAGTGACTTTGAGCATGTTTTCATATGTCTCTTGACCCTCTGGATGTCTTCTTTTGAAAAGTCTCTATTTAGGTCCTTTCCCATGTTTTGATTGGATTGTTTATCTTCCTTTTGTTAAGTTGTATAAGTTATCTGTAAATTTTGGAGATTAAACCCTTATCTGAAACAGCATTGGGATATATATTCTCCCATGTAGTGGGCTTTCTTGTTGTTTTGTTGATGATTTCTTTTGCTGTGCAGAAGCTTTTTATTTTGATGTATTCCCATTTGTTTATTTTTTCTTTTGTTACCATTGCCCTGGAAGCTGTGTAGGCAAAGATATTACTAAGACATATATCTGATATTTTGCTGCAATCAATTCAATTGGAAAAATATTGTTTTGACTTTTCTAGATCTTTTGATTTTCTATACATCTTTACTAGTAGAATAAAGTTGTTGAGTTAGCTTAATGCAGGAGGCAGGCAGCTTAGTTAAGGCTTCTCCTGAAGTGTGGTTTACATGAGAAGCTCCTGTATAGAAATGGCTGGTGGGATATTAAAAATGGTGGCAGAATAGGTGGATGCTGCACAGATATGCTCCCAAGAATAAGCTGGAATTACAACTGAAATACAGAAAGGCTTCCTGAATAATGAATGGAAAACTCACAGGAGAGAACCCTGATACCTGAGGACTGAAGGTTGAGATTGCATAGAAACTGGTAGGTGGGGCAGAAGTGGGAAAGGGCTGGCTGGGAGCCCACCGACAGAAACTGAAGTCCTGGAGAGATATCTCAGCTATTGGGGGAAGGAGTGCCACTGAGAACTCTGGAATATAATCCTTAAAATGGGCTCCCCAGCAGAGAGTACCAAATCTGAGAAAGGTAACCACAAAACATCTGGCTGTGAAAAGCAGTGGTGTGCTGTCTACCAGGGAGTGACAGCTGAAAATTCAGGCACTCTCTTGAAGGGCCATCACACAAAAATTCCCTTTGTGCTCTGGCAGAGGGAGGGAGAGTGAAGTGGAATGGGGCTGTGAAAGAAGAACCAGGACTGGGACTCAGAGGGATAAAGCTCAGAAGGCAGACACCACAAATTGCGTGGGCTGAGTCATTCCCTCACACAGTGGAGGACATCTTTCCCACATAGACATTTGCCTTGCCTGGGGGGAAGACGGAACTCTATAAGCCAATGAGCTTTTGGCATAAGAGTAGACAAATATTAATGATACAAAAGAGAAAATCCAGATTTATATATGCTAGCTTTTGTATTTTTTATAAACTTGGGGTAGGCAAAGATTTCTTAGATAGCATATTGAAGTTACTAATCAAAAAAGAAAAAGAAAAAGAATAGGTAGATGGGACTTCACTAAAATTAAAATTTATCCTCAATAAAAAGACAGATTTATGGAAATGAAAGACAAACCACAGATTGCAAAAAATGTTCACCACACCTATCTAAAAAGCCTAGGTGCCATCCTGTCCTCACCTCATAACAAGATGGCTACCCCCATGTTGTCACAAGATGGCTGCCCCCATGTCATCACAACATGGCCACCCCCACATCATCACAAGGTGGCCACCACAAGATGGCCGGCAAAGGAGGGCAGTTGTGGATGATCAGGCCAGCAGGAGAAGGTAGTTGGGGTGGGGGGGGTACTGGACCTACAGGGGAAGGCAGTTGTGACAACCAGACTGGCAGGGGAGGGAGTTAGGGGCAACCAGGCTAGTAGGAGAGGGCGATTGGGGAGGACCAAGCCAGCAGGGGAGGGCAGTTAGGGGTAATCAGGCCTGCAAGAGAGGACAGTTAAAGGTGACCAGGCTGGCAAGGGAGGGCAGTTAGGGGTGACCAGGCTGGCAGGGGAGGGCATTTGGGGGTGACTGGGCCTGCAGGAGAAGGCAGTTCGGGTGACTGGGACAGCTGGGGAGGGCAGTTGGGGGTGACCAGGCTTGCAGGGGAAAGCAGTTGGGGTGATTGGACCTGCAGGGGAGGGCAGTTGGGGGCAACTGGGCCAACAGGGAAGACAGTTAGGGGTGATCGGGCTGGCAGGGGAGCAGTTAGGTGTCTATCAGGCTGGCAGAGGAGTGATTAGGGGGTGATCATGCTGGCAGGCAGAAGCAGTTAGGGACAATCAGGCAGGAAAATAGGTGATCAGTTGGCAGCCAGCAGTCCAGCAATCCTATCTGACTGCCCTGTGAGATCAGGCCTAAACCAGCAGTCAGACATCACCCAAAGGGCCTGAGGCTATGATCTCTGCCAGGCAGGGCTTGACGGAATACCTGAGGTCATGCCTCATGCCCAGTAAGGCTTGATGGGAACCTCAAGGCATGACCCCTGCCCCAGCTTGGGCTGCGGGCATAAGGCCATGCCTCCTGCCCTGGAACTGGGCTGGGAGAGCTGAGGCTGTGCCCCACACCTGGCGGGGCTTGATGGAGGACCTCAGGTTATTCCTACAGCCCAGGCCAAGGGACCCCAGGTGACCTGAGGCTGTGCTCCTCACTTGACGGGGCTCGATGGGGGTAGGGTCAGCTGGTCTTGATCTAGCCCAATGGGGGTGGGGCTGGCAAGGTCTGGGTCTCGAGTGATTTTGAGGCACACGTGGGTGAGTGGGGAATTAACTCTGGTTCCTGTGGCACACCCCAGTTTCTGACAGGAGGAAGATTTTCATATACATTTTCCTAATTTTCTTTCATCTCTGACACTTCTATTATAGAGAAAGAGCAAATAGCAATATTAAATATTTCCTCTGCTTAATTTCCTTTCAATGTATATGAATTTTGTGCACCTGGTCACTATTCTCTAAATAAGATATAACACAATAACATTAAGGGGCCATAGACCTGAACAAACACTTCACGAAAGAAATAATATAAATTCCCAATAAGCATATGAAATTATGTCCAACATTATCAGTAATCAAATTGATATTTTAAAAAACTATATGAGATACCACATCACACATTGGAATAGTTAAGTTAGAAAGACTATTTCTAATAGACTTTGAAAAAAATTTGACATTTTTGAAACAGTTAAACATGCAACCCAGTAATTTCACTCGTAGTTATTTACCACAGGGAAACAAAAACATACTACCAGAAGGTTTATACAAGAACAGCAGCTTTATTTAAATGAGTCATAAGCAGGAATCAATCCAAATGTCCATCAACAAAAAATGACTAAACAAATGCTAGTATACACACTGAACAATAAGAGGCACAAACTTCTAATCACCTAACAACATGAATGATGAGCAAAAGAACTCAGACATATAAGTATACATGATGTATTATTCCATCTATGAAATTCAGTCACCAGCAACAGGAATATATGGTGCTAGAAAGGCGAACAATGTTTGCAACAGAGAGGTTACTTGGCTCTAGGTAATCAGAATGCAAGTTGAGGGACGAAGAGTTCATTGTACTGTTCTCCATTATTCAAATGGCAGTGTTCACACCATATCTCCTTTTCAATCTCCACCACCTTCAAAATTCCAAGGATCTACACTGAAACTTTAAATACTCTCAGCTAAAATTTGCTGCGAATTGATATCATAGCCACAGGGCACACTGGTTGCCTACATGACTGTAGGGAGCAACTTTTGCTTTCAGTAGCTAATTACTAGTATACTCTTCTGACCATTTGTTGTTGTAGCTGTTGTTGAAATCTCTCATTTGCTCATTGTCTCCTGTCATTCTCTTTGTCATTGTGAAATCAATTTGTTAATTATCATTTAGTGGCATTTTAATAAGAAAGAAACACAAATGGTTCTCTTCAGTCTCCTATCTTTAAACAGAAACTTGTTGTTTTTATAAAGTTGGACAACATAATGTGACAGGACTCATGCCTTGAAGTCCCCATCAAGCCCTACCAGATGCATATTGGATACCAGAAAGCCAACAATTTTCTTCTAGTTTCAAAGAGGAACTTTTGAGTCTTCATGACTTAAAGAAAACAAAATATCTATCAAAACATTATTATCAGACTGGCCAGTGTGGCTCAGTGGTTGAGTGTTGACCTATAAAACAGGAAGTCAAGGTTCAATTCCAGGTCAGGACACATGCTAGGGTTGCAGACTCAGTACCCAAAAAAGGGCATGCAGGTCACAGCCAATTAATGATTCGCTCTTGTCATTGATGTTTCTATCCCTTTCTCTTTCTCCCTTCCTCTCTGAAATTATTAAAAATATATTTAAAAAAACAAAACATTATCAGAGAAATAAAATATTCAACTAAGAAGCAGAATTATAGACTAGATTTTATAATTACTTTCACAAAAAACAGCAGCACTTCTGAAATTAAGGTGTCAAAAAAGTTTCATTTTATACAACTAGAGGCTCAGTGTATGAACTTGTTTGGTGAGGGAGGGGTATCCCACAGCCTGACTTGCAATTGGGGCAGCTAGGGGGTGAGAGGGTGGGAGTTGGGGGGGGCTGGGTGAGTGGAGGGACCACAGGAGATTGGCCAGCCGCAGGAGGTTGGCTGTGGGAGCACAATGACCACCAGGGGACAGCTCTTGCATTGAGCATCTGCCTCCTGGTGGTCAGTGTGCTGCCTCCATAGTGACCGTTGTAATGGTCACTTAGGCTAGTGGTTGGCAAACCGCAGCTTGTGAGCCACATGCAGCTCTTTGGCCCCTTGAGTTTGTAGCAAAGGCCAGCTTAGGAGTACCCCAATTAAGTTAATAACAATGTACCTACCTATATAGTTTAAGCTTAAAAACTTTGGCTCTCAAAAGAAATTTTAATCATTATACTGTTGATATTTGGCTCTATTGACTAGTGAGTTTCCTGACCACTAGCTTAGGCTTTTATACAGCATCTACACTAATAAAAGAGAAAAATGCAAATTAATCATCCAGCCAATCAGGAGAAAGTATGCAAATTAACTCAACAAAAATAGCTGCAGCCACAGAGTTAGAGCAAGCAGGTGGCTTGGGTTGCCCCTGTGATGGAGGAAGTCAAGCTTCCCACCCACCCTGGCCACTGCTCAGGGAGGGGCTGGGAGCCTGGGTTGCCCTGGGGCCTGGCCAGCCTGAAAACAGCCCTCAGCCCCTCACCCATGTTGGCTACATCCCCATGAGGAGAAGGTCCCTGCGGGGGACTTGGCCAGCCTGCCAAGATCCATCAGCCCCTCACCCAGTCTGGCCAGGCACCCCAGCAGGAACTCCCACCCTGAAGGGCATGTGGGCAGCTTGAAAACAGCCTTCATCCCCTCACCCAGGCTGGCCATGCCCCCCACCCCTGCAGGGATCCTCACCCCATGAAGGCATGGCTGGCTTGCAAACCACCAGAGGTCCTTCGCCCAGGTTGTCCCACATCCCAAGGGAACTTCTTCCCTGATCTAGGACACACTTCAAGGCAAACCAGTCAGCCCCTTCCTGTGTACCAGGCCTCTATACTAATAAAAGGGTAATATGCTAATTAGACTAGGAGACCTTCCAGACATTCTGGACAAAGCCATGGTGATGGGGCCGAGGTAGAGGTGGTTAGAGGCCAAGGGGAGGGGCAGTTGTGGGTGATAAGGCTGGTTGGGGGGGCATTGGGGGTGATCAGGCTGGTGAGGAGGGCAGTTGGGGGTGAGCAGACCAGCTGGGGGACAGTTGGGGGTGAGCAGGCCAGCATTGGAGCAGTTGGGGGCAAGCAGGCCAGTGGGGAGGGAAGGTGGGGGCGAGCAGGATGGCAGGGGGGCAGTTGGGAGTGATCAGGCTGCGGGGGGCATTTGGGGGTGAGTACACTGGCATGAGGGTCAGTTGGGGGTGATAAAGCTGGTTGGGGACATTTGGGGGTAAGCAGGCTGGTGGCAGGGGATAGTTGGGGGTGAGCAGGCAAGCACGGGGGGCAGTTGGGGGTGATAAAGTTGGTTGGGGGCATTTGGGGCCAAGCAGGGTGGTGGCAGGGGACAGTTGGGGGTGAGTAGGCTGGCAGGCAAAGTGGTTAGGGGCAATCAAACAGGCAGGCAGATGAGCGGTTAGGAGCCAGATTGTGAGAGGGATGTCCAACAGCCGGTTTAGGCCTGTTCCCTGTAAACCAGCTGTAGAACATCCTTTGAGGGGTCCCAGATTGAAGAGGGTGCAGGTTGGGCTGAGAGACACTGCTCCCCATGCATGAATTTCATGCACTGGGCCACTAGTACTATCTATAGATAACAGACAGATGTATAATAAAACAAAAGGTAAGTTCCAGGAAAATTATTGATATTCTTGTAAAATTTTAGTTTATGCCCTATCATATGATTATTAAACCACACCTTACCATTTATGAACTAGTTTTATAATTCAGGATGGCATTTCTTAACTGCTGTAGGACAAGGAAGGAGTGCCATGTTTTTATCTTTTTGAGATTCATTTTCTCTTGGTTGTTAATTAAGATACATTTTTTAAGCTTACATTCTATTGTTATGCCATTGTTTCATGTTCCTTTATGAATGATCTGTTTGCTCCATCTCACTTTTGTACAAATTAAAATGTTTTCATAAAAATTCCAGATATGTTTGGGACAAAATAATTTTACAATGGCTGTGATCATGACAGACCAGTATTTTTCAATAAATACTATTATGTCTTTCTAATCCACAATGCTTCTTTTCATTATAGTTTTGTCTATTGCTTCAATTCTATTTGTCCTAATCACTACTCAGGACCACTTAATTTATGTTGATTCTTCACAGCCAATCTATCCTTCATATACGTATAAAATGTTACAGCATATCAAAACCTTGATGGCCATTTTATCATGGTATTCCTTCTCTCTAGGATGTCTGCAGAAGATGAGAACATAGGAAACATGTATATCAATAACCTTGCACTCACATTCTTCAAAAAATATAAGGTGGAGATTTCAGATGCAATAAAAACAACATTTCCTTTCCTTGAACTTATCCGGGACCGTGGATTCATCACCAATGAAATGTATGAAGTAAGTGAGGTTTATTATATCACAATCTAATAAAACAACCCCAAACTAAGTTATATGTTTTTATATCCTAGAATTAAAACTCAGAGCACAACTGGGCTACTGAGGAGTCACTTATGAGTGGGGACCTTCTCAAGTACTGCTAAGTATTTCTGTAAAGTCAAAAGAGAAGAGAAGTAGGCATTACTGGAGATAGTTCTGCTCCTAACTGAAGAATTGGGCCCTATCATGCCCCCTAGAGTTGGGTGAATAGCTCTGGAGATAAGCTGGATCTAAAGTGGATGTACATTGCCTTCTAGAAATCCTAATAGTAAAAGGCCAAAAGGTGTCATGACCAAAATCACCAAATAATCAGTTGCTTATGAAGCCCACTGTGGCCAGCAAATCAGCCCGATCAGGGTTGGGGGCCGGTGGCTCTTTGCCTCGGTTGGCCTGCTCCTGATTGGATTCTCCCACCTTGATCAAGAGTGGGGTCTGCCAACCAGCTGTGCCCCCAATCATCCTGCCCCACCACGATAGGCTTGTACCCTTCCCCCATCTGATCTGCCCCTGATCACACCTCCCACCCCAATAAGGGGCAGGGCTGGATGACCCACATCCTGCAGTTTCTCCCCCTGGTTGCCCCACCCCTAATAACACACGAAACCTTAATAGAGGGCAGGACTGTCTGGCCAACCTCCTGCAGCCTCTGCCCTGGCTAACCATACCCCCAATGGGCCCCCACTACCCTGATTGATCCACAACTGCTTCCCCTGACTGGCTCTACCCCTGAGTGCCCCTCCACCCCAATAAAGGGCAGGACCAGCTGGCCAACCACCCATGGCCCCTCCCCCAGACCACTGGCCCCTGATCAGCAACTTCCACCCACCCCATTCAGGGGTGGGGCCAGCAAGTCCACCACCCACTGCCCCTCCCCATGGCTGGCCCCTCCCTCAATTGGCCCCCCAACACCAATTGGGGGCAGAGCCTGCCAGCCAATCAGCCATGGTCTCTTCCCCCAGCTGGTGTGGCCTTGATTGAGGGTCCTGGGTTAGCCAGCCAACCTTCCCACCATTTCCTCCTGATAGGCCCGGCCCCGATCTGCCCTGATTGGGGCCAGGCTGGCTGGACCCCACCTGTGCACAAGTTCATGCACTGGGCCTCTAGTTATATATAAAATATAGTATAAATCAGAATTAAAAAAATAATTTTATAAATGTGTGAATAAGTTGAATGACTTCATTTAATGAAATAATCATTGACACAACATTTCATTTCAGTGAGCATTAATTTAAATACTTAGACCTGAGAACATTAAAATCCACAGAGAATTACTGTCTTGTTAGAACAAATTTGAAAGTAGATGCTTGCTGTTCTTTCAGTAACAGTTTTCAGTTTCCTTTCTGTTTTTTCCCCTTTTCTTTTAGTATTTCTGGAGTCTTAGAATTTAGGTTAATTTTAGCAAAAGATGTACGTCTTCACTTTCTTTGTGCATAGGCTTTCTTTATAACAAAGTTCACAGGAGCTCCCAGGCCAAGTCAGTCCTGGGGAAGGGACAAGAGTTGTCCAGTCAATAGAATAGCATCTTACACCCAGTAAGTCTATTCCTAAAACATTTAACCAGGCTCTGAAAGGGCTACATATTACTTCACTTGAAACCATTTTGTCCTTCCTAATGGCTCCTTATTCCATCTCATTTAAATGAGGGTGAGGAGCTCAGATTCAGAAATGGGTGCTTTCTAGGAGGAAGGATTTAGCTGTTCCACTTAGTAGCCACACAAATATAGAGAAACTAGAGGCATGATGCACGAAGATTTATGCACGAATAGACCTTCCTTCCTCTGGCTGCAGGCACCACTTTTACTTTGGCCTGGAACTGTCCTTCCACCTTTGCTCTGGCCTGAGCCACCTTCTGCCTCTCACCTTGTTGTGTCAGTTTGCATATTCTGTCCTTATTAGGTAGGATTCTAAAACTGTATTGTGAGAAGATACCTATGTTGAGAAATTATTGTACATTAACAATAAAATTGCTTTCTAAGGATCTTCTATAACTTGTAAGTCTGTATTTATATTTTCCCCATCATCTACTTTTAAGAAATCTCAAGAATCTTCTAAAAGATGGTGTTCTGTACATGAAGTCATATACGATATTATCAGTGAACTGGAGAAGAAATTTGACATGTCCGTTCTGCAAGCACTGTTCAGCGAGGTCATCATGAATAAATACCCTGATTTATATCGCATTTATAAAATATTCAGCAAAGGTAATTATGTTTATTACCTACATTTTGATGTCCATAGCCAATTTATTCCCACAGGTATATATTGACTGATTACCATGTGCCAGAGACAGTTCTGGACAGTGGGGATGTAGCACTTAAGAAAAGAGATAAATCATGAGTTTCTCAAAGCTTATGATATAATGGCTAGAGTACAGACACCCACCTGCAGGTCTGCTTAACTAGGCATTTAGAGTCACAAGACTACCAGAGCCATAGGACATCATATTTACTTAGAAGGACAAATGAGAGGAAACCCCAAATTCCAAAAGGATGGCATTAGTTGTTCCTCTTCTATGGAACCCTTCGCAGGGGTCCACATGGCAGTCCACTGAGTTGACTACAACCCCCCTCAAGTATTGGAATAGCTATGGGTGCAAGATCCATCCTGATGTAGCTACACCATCCCAGGGGAGTCAATTTCTTCTGTAACAACTCTGTAGTAATAACTTTCAGAGACCATACAAGAGGTAGTTGAGGTACAAGAGTTACCACAGTGACAGAAGGCAAAAAGTGGCTTATAGTTCATATCTAGTCCCTCCTAGGCTACTTGAAATTTACCCACTTACAATCACTGGTCATTTTTAACTCTAAGCTTAGTGTTGGCCTACCTAGAAGAAAGGCCACCTTCATCAAGTTTCCAGAGTAGTGAGCAAGAAAATTAACTCAAGTTGAAATTTGCTCTTGAAGAAGTTCAAATGTCTTTATTAACTCATTCTCCACAACAGGTATTATCAGCAATCAAATAATTACAATGATTGCTCTGTCAGAGATATTTTTTAGTACTATACAATACTACTGGTTTGATTCTCTACTTTTTCCCTGAGAGGCATCATTTTATATTTTTAAAATAGGTTCTCAGTAAAGAAAGTGTCCTCCAATAACTTTTACCTTGCCTAGAAATTTTTTTTTATTCTATATACTTTTGGTTTCAAAAAGGTCTCCAAATAATTCTGCAGAATTTAAAAGAAAAATTACATGAACTAAGGAACTCAGATACTCCATGAGCAAGCATAGAGTTTTAAAGGGTCCTATGTCTGCAGAATGAGGACAAATTAGATTAATCTCAGAGTAAGGAGCAGATTGTGTGAGTTTATTCAAAGGGGATAAGTATAAAAAAGGATTTGGGAAGGTCTTGCTTCTAAGGTTAAGTAATTTAATGTTATTTACCAAACAGTAAAAAGATAGTATAGGTTTATAAGTACAGGTCTATCACCTCTAAATTATATGCACTCTCTGCTTCCCTCAGTCTCCTCCCGGACTCCTTGCACACACCTACACCAAATATTCCTTCATATGTTTGCTCAGTAACCTACATGCAAAGGCCCTAGGCTAGTTCTGTGTTCTCCCTTCTTTGGCAATCTTTAAAGATCTTGGTCCAGGCATCTTGGGTCCTCCATCATCGCCACAATATTCATGTCCTGCTTATAGCTTCAAAGAGTATTTCTCTTTGTCCTGGGATCTGGGTACCCCTGGGAAGTCTGTACAGGTGTTCTCATGTTCTCTGATTTGTCTATTTGGGCAGCAGTTATCCTCCCAGCTCAGTTAAGCCAAAAATTTCTCTTGCCCAGCCTCATTTTTAAAGATTTGAAACTTTACCCTCTTTTATTCATGTAAATCTCTATAGGGTCTTTGTTTTCGTCCCAAGGAAATCCCTCTATTTTTCCTTATAGTTACAACAGGTCAGCAAACTATTTTTTAATTTTTATATATGCTTTTGTGGCCAGCTGAAATTTTTCACATGAGTAACAAGCTCACAATGCTGCCACACCTCCTTTATCTTGAAATTCAAGTGGCTCCTTTCTATGTGGGAAACATAAAAGCTCCTTTGTTGGTTCTTCTTTTTTCTGACCCAGGAATGAAGCGGGGGGACATTATCAACAGGATTGTGACCCACTGAGTACTGAGTGATCCAAGGAATGGAAATTCCTAAACATGTAATCTCACATGGCTCCCATTCCATGAAGATCTCTAATTGTCTTCTCTCGTCCTCTCTTCAGAGATACCAGACATAAAATCCTTCCTAGAAATGGATGGAGAAGAAAATGAGGAAAGGCCTAATGACCAACTAAGCCTGGAACAAGGTGATTGCAAACAGATAAAAACTTATTCTCTTCTGCTAAGAGGAAAGGAGAATGGAATTTTGGGAATCAGGAAAGACCTATTGGGGAGCATGGAGAAGGCAGGGAGGGCTGTTTGTATGAGAATCTGACCAAGGGCCGATCCTGAAGGAAAAGCTATGACAAGAGACCATTGGCCCCATAACTAGACAGAGGAACAGGAACCAAATGTATCAGGAGACCAGATTTAAAGATGATGCTAACTTAAAAGTAATTGTGATTTATAGAGACCCTAAAGAAGATGAGTGTGAAACTGTGAAGGACTAGGAACTATGGGCCCAAGGTCAACATAACTGAGTAGATCCTAGGTGATAAGGAAGGGACTGAATTAAATTAAGGGGATGCTATTCAAGAGCAGGAATATTCAAGGAGATGGGCAGTCATATAAGGAGGGGAGAGAGGAAGTGGTAAAATGTGCAGGATAGGATGTGAGTATTTTGAGAGTAGTGGAAATGAAAGGCAGAAGAAAAGGTTAAATTACATAGTGACAACAACCACATTACTAAGAGCTCACTTATAGACAGTGGTGGGCGTAGTGTTCACAGCTGCCCTTGGGGGGAAGTATCACTCTGTCCATTTGCAAAAAAGGAGACCAAAATCTCTAGACACCGTATATGTAGCTGGCCTTGGGTCAAATGATGGAGATGAATATAGATTTTCTGAACCCAGAGCCTGTGTGCTTAACCCTATACACACCCAGATATTTTCATGGAAAAGATAAAACTATGAGTCAAAGAAGGGAAACACGTCCAGAGAGAAACATAAAGAAGGAAGAATATCAGGAGCTGGAGGAAACATAGGAGAAGGAGACACTGAATCTTATAAGAAGGCCTATAAGACAGAGAAATCGATATGTATAGGGAGGGTCTGTTGTGAAGGGGAATGGGACAAGGAGACATGATTTTGTAGGGAATAAGGTGAATCCACCAGTCAGGGCTATCCCTGGCAACAAAAGCAAGTTCCCTATGGCCATGGGTGACAAGAAAAGCCATTGCTGGTTACTGAGTGGCTCCTGAATGATCTCAGTTAGATAGCCTGACTGTTGACAGAGGGCAGCTGATGGCAAGAGTTGGGTGAGATCTTCCAGATCTAGATGGGCTCTGGATTGATACGTGGCAGTGGGTGGGAAGAGGGAGAATCTTGAACTCCTAATTTATAAAGATTAAATGAGATTAGGGGAGAATGGCACAGCTCATACTTCAATTTTTTGAAATAAATCCCCCATTTTTTCCCAGGAACTAGTGGTAATTCATATCAAAGACTGATGTGGTTAGACCCAGATGCCTGTGATTCCAATGGTTTGTATGGTTGGAGGTTTGATTCCTTTTAGTACTAATTGCCTAGAATAGTCAGTCTTTGCATTGACAATTTCTCCAAGGATTTATAGATAACAGAATCTTTATTTTCCTGTTTGCCTGGGAGGGTCGTTCTTTTCATAATTCTATAATGCACTAGCTGCCAGCTCCTGTCAGCCTGGGCCTAGAGACAATGCCCATGCACCTAGCTTCACAGTGTTCTGCCTCTCTCTTGCTTGAATCTTTCTGCAGCCTTGTTTTGATATCATGTCAGCGGTAGCCAGCACTGAAGCAAGGGTGTTGGGATAGTGGTCTCTCACCTGTTGGGTCCCTCACACAGGACCATGGATGCCATGTGCCTCCCGAGCTAACCCTCTCCATCATCTCTGGGAAGCACGCCGAGAGATGCTCTAACAACACTATAGAAGTCATTATTATGTAGCTTGCACTGGAATTTATTATTTAAGAAAGGATGTTCTAAATTAGGAATGCATTTTCATAAAAGAAAAAATATTTCAGAATGATTTTGAAAGCACCAGTATACTTTTATTAAATCACATTTATTAAAAAAAAGAAGTTACTATTTAAGAATATAAAATATCTAACATGCATCAATCTAGATTCTTAGCAGTTCATCTACCAGGGAAGCTGGTTGAAATAGAAAAAGTGAGAGGAGAAATGGTGATGAGTCATGAATAGAGACGGGATTCAGAGTGTTTTTGTGTGTGAAGTGTGTGGGTGTGGGGGAGAAGAGGAAATTATATTATAACCCAAACTAGAGAGGCACAGTGCATGGACTTGTTCTCTAGGGGCAGGAGCAAGGGTGTGGGAGGATGTCCATCAGCCCAGCCTTCACCCTCTGGCAGACTAGGACGCCTTGGGGAATGGGGATCGGGCCTAAGCCAGCAGTCAGACATCTCTCTCGCAGCCCAGGGTTCTCGCAGTCAAGGACCCCTCACTCTTTACCATCTGCCTGCAGCAGACTCGCCACTGGTGAACCTGGCTCCTGGCTGAGTGGCACTCACCCTGTGGAAGTGCACTGAACACCAGCAGGCAGCTCCTGCATTGAATGTCTGCCTCCTGGTGGTCAGTGCACATCATAGTAGCTGGTTATTCTGCCATTCGGTCAATTTGCATATTAAGGTTTTATTATATAGGATGATGCACAATAAACCACTAATAAATGTTTTGAAAAGTCTGACTCAGCTGACCAGGTCAGACAAGGGAAAAGCTCTGCCTCATGCCCCTTCCCCAAGAGGAAGCTCCAAGGAATGGTGGATGTGGCACAAAACATTCAACAGAGTCTATGTTAAAATTGTAGAAATTAATATTTAAATCATCTTTACATAAAATACTTTGCTTAGAAAAATAGCACTGAATGAAAAATCTAAGCTGCACTGAAAAAAATCTAGATCTATTCATATACTAGTGAAGTTGGTAGGAGCAGAGTAGGATGAGTAGATGAAATAAAAGATGAGCAGAGGAGGCTCACCATGGAGAAGGGGTACCACTGGTCCTGGATGCTTTATTCAGGGGTTTATTCCTTATGGGGTCCTGCTCTGCTCTGCCCTCTATCTCTGGCAACAGGCCCTTGCAGACTTTCTTGCCAGCTCTCTTGTTACTGCTTACTGCGAAGCTCCTAACCTGGGTGACACCAACAAGAGAGTGGAAAGGGGGAGCAAGAAAGAAGCATGGCATTTCCCCATCACTGTCTTGAGCAGCAATTCTTGCAATAGCTACATCTCCTATAACTCTGCATCCTACCAAGCAGGCTGGCTATGGCCCAGCTTCTACCTCCCCAGTGAATTGGCACATTAGCTCATCTTTGGTCTCTCCCTCACATACTTTCCTGGTGACTATTCTATTTGGAATTGTCAGCTCTTCCACCAGCTGTATAACTAATCTTGATTAAATTCCTTCTGTCTCAACAGCATAGAGAGCTTTGTATTTTCCTCTTAGACCCTGATTGATGCAAGGGGCAAATAAAATATCTATGAATCAAATCCTGGTCTAGGTACAGCCCTACCTGAACATGAACTCTCGGAGAACTGCTGTGAAACACAACAGACAAATGTGAATGAAGCAGGTACAGCCACTGACAACAACAATACATTAGAAAGTCAAGAAGAAAATGAACAAGGTGGCCAAGCATCTGAGCAGGAAGGTGAGACTGAGTGTCTGGATTGGATGAGTGGTGAAGGGGAACTGGCGGGTGGAGGGGTTGGTGTGAATAAAGTCACCAGGGCAGAACTTTGATAATGATGGGAATGATTAAATGGAGAAACTGAAGAAAATTTGAATAGAAGAGGCATTCACAGGTCACCGGCATTATTAAGAAACAGAATAAAATAAGAGAAAGTAGAAAACAGCAGAGAATGAATAAACTGAAAAATTAGATGGAACAAAAAGGCCATGTCTTGGGGGAGGCAGGGAGAACTTGGGACATATGTAAGAAGGAACACACTCTCCTGCCCTACACACAACTGAGAAACCATAAAAAATGCTATACATATAAAATTAATGATGTAATAAGCACTTGTATAAAGTAATAATCAACTTTTTTTATCTTTCCATATGTTCTTGGAGGTTTAGGTAGTTCTTTCTGAAAGATAAAATGATCTGTAGGAAGAAGAGTAGTTTGCTCTTTTCTTAGGAGCCTTAGGCCACATTTGAGCAACAAGAGCATCAAAACAGAGGAAGGCTTTCCTGTCATGTTTCTTTAAAGAAAAACATTTGCAGTCCCTTGAGGTTTCTCACATGAAGTCTCAAAGGCCTTAGTGATCATTTAAAAAATGTTGAGGAACCACTATTAGAGTAACATCTTTATAATCTGATCCACAGGCAGTCACATGAAAATATTAAACAACCATGTGGCATCAGTGGGCATTGTATGTAATTATTTTTCTTATACTTACATTTTATCTAGTTTAATTTTTATTTTACCGGAAATGTTTTATCCAAGTGTAATAGGAGGTATTCGCAACAGAGCAAATCCCACCTTGTTCAGGAAAGATTTGGTCAAGAGCAATTCTGCTGTCTAATGTAACGCATGCAAGGAAATTTAAACATTTTTCTGGTTGTCTCCTGTTGGGGTGGTCATTGAAATTCCTACCCAAGGGGAGAAAGTATTCTTTCAAATCTTTATTTGGTCTGATATCACCAGGCATTCAACATACATGACTATATGTGTCACCAGTTTTGTCTTTTGACCTATGAAGCAGGTTAAAAGATGATGTCCAATGTTATCTTTCTAGTCAGAAATTAAGGATAAAAGGAAACATTAACTGTTATTGTGGGAGCTTGGCCTCTTATATTAATTGTGAGGTAAGAAGGAACTAAATAAGGAAAAAAGGAAATAAGAGGGTGTAGACTATACAGACCAGGCCGAGAATATTGGATTAGTTGTACACAATACATGTCATCTACTTTACTTTCTAGTAATTTTAAATTTAATTCTTTTGTTGGTTCAACAGTCCAGGTAAGTACTGAACTGTTGAAATAAATCTTTTTCAATTAATATTTTTAAGTTGAAGCATCTTTGCAGGAAATATTTTTTAAAAAATATTTTTACCGATTCTAAAGAGAAATGAAGGAGAGAGAGTCATTGATTGGCTGCCTGATGCTTGCCCCACACTGGAGATCAAGCCCACATCCCAAGCATGCACCCTAGCCAGGAATCGACCTCCTGGTTTATAGGTCTACTCTTGACGACTGAGCTAAGCTGACTGGGCTGTAGGAAACACTTTTGTAAAATTATCAGAATCAAAGAATAACTGTCTGTACATGACATTTAGAAATACCTGGAAATAAGAAGTGTTTCTGCATCATTTGTTCATCATAAAGTGTGCCACCAGGTCAAGAGGCAGGAACTAAAAGTAGCCAAGCCATCTGACATAATGGGCAAAGCTAACCAAGGTCTTAGGGTAAAGGTGATTTAGCAGTTACCATAGATGATTGGTATGTCAGTGATGGGTGATCAAGAATCAAGAATATCAGGCAGCTCACCAGCTGGGAGTGGGTCAGTTATGAAGGTGAGAGTCACAGGACTGGGGCAGCAGAATGTCAGAAGTCTGAAATGAGAGCTGTTTTCTGTAGCACTTGACTCTGAGTACACTGACAAAAAATGAGTCCAGTTTATGGCAGAATCCCATTCTTTTTGCTTGGACTGATTGTTTTGGGACTAGCAGGAAAGCAAGACATCATTATAAAGTCATGATCAACCTGGCCCTGTTGATTGTAGTGGAAGATGTAGCACAAGTACACTCCTAAAATGGAAGTATCTAGCTTACTACATCACTGAATTAATCATTAATAATAATCACTTTATAATAAAAATTAATAAAGCCTTGATTTTGTTCAGTGATATCTGTCCCTAACACACCCATATTCTGTGGAACCCATGAAAGCCAAGTGTTCTTTTGCTTCTCAATAATAGTGTCATTTTGTCACTTAGCAAGGCCTCAACTGATTATACCACTAAACTGTTAGGGAAAACATCAAATCAACTATTCTTAACCCAGAACATTTTTTAAAAATATGTTTTTTACTGATTTCAGAAAGGAAGGAAGAGAGAGATAGAACCATCGATGAGAGAGAATCATGGATTGGCTGCCTCCTGCATGCCCCTTACTGGGGATTAGCCAGCAATCCAGGCTTGCAACCTGAACTCCAATTGCACTATTATGTATGTCAACACTCAAACGTTAAGCCACACAGCCACGCAACTCAGCACATACTTTTTATGTGTCTCTGTGCTCTAGCATGTCACAGGTTTATACAGTGATGTCATACAAACTTTTGCACAAACCTCCTCATAAAAGCCTTAAGGATATGGGACCTGGTTCTACCTATGAGTACCATGGTGTTTAAGAGTATTTTTCAAAAAGTTATAATGGAAGACTGAGGGCCAATTCTGAAGTTCTACTTCTCAATGTAGTAGGTTTGTGGTTACTTTAGAAGATACAATAAATCGAACACCTTTATAAATTCAATCCTTGTGCAGTATGAACCATCCTAAAATTTGTAACTTTTTAAAATCCTCACTGGAGGATATTTCTTCCAATGATCTTTAGAGAGAGTGAAAGGTAATGATGAGGGAGGGATAGAGAGAGACAGAAAGACAGAGAGACAGAAAGACAGAAAAGAAACATTGCCCTGATTTAGTTGCCTTCCCGACTTGCCCCAACTGGGGTCAGGGATGGAACCTGCAATCAAGATACATGCTCTTGACCAGGAATTGAACCAGCGACTCTTTGACTCAGAGTGGATGCCTTAACAGCAAGGGCAAATTTGTATATTGTATTTAATCATTTACATTTTCTCACCTCACCTGTTTGATGTAGGTACTATGGATTTTGGAGACAACTCCATTTCAGGAAAAGCCAAGAAAAGAAAAAGTAAGAATAAGATTTCATTTGCTTTTGGTGTGAGAAATAATTTTATAATGCCAGTATTTCATTATCTTTATTATTATTTACAATATTGTGGTAGGTAGAACAATGGCTCCTCTCAGATGTCCATGTCTTAATTTTTGAAACCACTTACATGGCAAGTGGACTTTGCAGATTGATGGAGGAAGGGAATAAGGATTGTGGGTGATCTTAAGAATCTGTAATTCACATAGCATTCACCTCCTTGTGTATGATGTAAGATAGTAATTATAAAAAATTACCTCAACACTTTTTTTCATGAATTGAAATGCCCTTTCATGTGACTTTCCCTGTACACATAGACCTGTGAATAGAATTCTACTCTGAAAAACTAGTCTGTTTATAATTCAGTACAAAAAAATGGCTTAATTACAAAGGTTTAAAGGAAATTTTGCTTTTCTTACTATACTTTCTGTTGAAAAAAAAATACATAGAGGAGAAATAGAAAAGACAAAGATTTCAGAAGTTCACTGATGTTGAACCTCTGTGTTCAGAATCTAATCAAGATTTTCTCCTAAAACCTCCTAATTCCTTTGGGAATTTGAAAATACAATGAATTTAAAGATTACTTTGGGTAGAATTAAAACATTTTTAAAGAAGAATTTCCTGTGCATTTATCATCACCTTTTTTGTTCTTCAACAAAATTTTATAGTTTTCTTTCTATAGATTGGGCATGTTTTTAATTTTCCTATCAGATTTACTGATATATAATTTATATACAATAGATTTTATCACTTTGAAGGTTTAATTGAATATGTTTTAACACATGTGTATAGACATGTAAACCACCATGATCATGACATGGAACATTTCCATCATCTACAAATACCCACTTGTGTCCTTCTTTGTACTCCCTGATCTTAAAATAGTGGATCTGTTTTTATCATTGTATTTTTCTCCTTGGAATTTCATATACATGAATTTACATCACATATAGTTTATTTATGTCTGTTCTTTTTATCACTAAGCATAATACCATTGAGACATATTGATATTTCTTTGTGTATTAGCAATTACTCAATTTCTATTGCTGAGAAGTATCCCATGTATGAATGAGAAGTTGATTTATCTATTCATCTGTTTGTAGTAATTGAGCTATTTCCAGTCTGAAAAAAAATGAAATGATGAGGAGCATGTTCATACAAATATTTGGGTGAACATATTTTAAATTTTTAAGTTTTATTGGATAAATACCAATTATTTTGACTTAATAGAAGTACTATTAAGTCATATTAATTGAACATAAGTGCATGTTTTCTGAATCTGTCAAAGTATTTTTCAAAGTGGTTATACCCTTTCATATATCCACTAGAAATATTTGAAAGTTTCAGTTGCTCTTCATACTCACCAGTACTAGGTATTGTTAGTTTGTTTGTTTTTTTAAATTGTAGCAATTCTTAGTAGGCGTATAATGATTTTTCTTGTAATTCTAATCTGCATTTCCCTAATAATTAATGGTACTGGGCATCTTTGTATTTGCCATTATCTACTGATCCTATTTGGTGAAGCATCTATTGAAATCTTTTACCCTTATTTAATTGAGCCATCTCCTTCTTTTTTTAGGTTAAAGCGTTATTTCTATGTCCTGGATTCAAATCCTTTGTTGGTTATGTCTTATAGTCTGAAAAAGCTGACTTTCTCATTTTCTTGGCACTATCTTTTGAAGAATAAAATTTTTGATAATAATGTTTGATAATCTAATTTAATAAATTTTTCCTTTTATAATCTGTGATTTGGGGTTCTATTTAAGAAATCTTTACCTAATTTGTGATCCTTTTTTCTTCAAGAAGTTTTATGGTTTAGTGTTTATGTTTAGCTCTTTGATCCAGTTATGCATATGATGTTAGCTAACATTTTTTTTTCTGGCATATGGATATGCAATTGTCTCTGCAGCATTTTTTTTTAAAGACTGTCCTTTCTACATTGAATTAGTTTGCTTTCACATCCATTTGAAAATGAATTAGCCCAATGGCTTTGAGTGTATTTCTGAAATTCTTTTTCTGTTCCATTTACCTATACATCTACTATTATGTCAGGATCTTGATTATTGTAACTTTACAATGAGTCCTAAAGTCAGGTAGTAAGGCCTGCAGTTAGTTTCTCTTTTTCAAATGCTTTTAGCTCTCTTAGGCCCTGTGCATTTGGAAGCTTCTTTTATCTTTAATTTTAGTCACTTTTTAAAAATTGGTTTCAGAGAGGAAGGGAGAGGGTGAGAGGGATAGAAACCTCAATGATGAGAGAGATTCACTGATGGGCTGCTTCCTGCACATCCCCTACTGGGGATGGATTCCGCAACCTAGGCACATGCCCTTGACTGAAATTGAACCTGGGATCCTTTAGTTCACAGGCCAATGCTCTATCCACTGAGCCATTTAGCTATTTTTAAAATCACATCACTTTCTAAGGTGCCTGCCCAGCTCCACCATGTAGCTCTGTTCTAGGACAGCCAAAAGATAAATGGAGAAAAGCAAGATATGTCTTCCTGCAGAATTCTATCCCTTTTGTGTGAAGCTTTCCTAGAGTTTCCCTCATCCCACAACAATAGTTTGCTCTCATCTTACTCAACAATTCTTAAGCTGTTGGTCCTTCCAACTATTAGGGAAGTTATGAATTACGGTGTTATGTCTGGATTCTGACATCTCTGAGAATGCAGATATTCTGTTAGTAAATTAAGAATTAAAATGGGTTTCTGGAACATGAGGAATTTATTTCAGTAACTCTTTAAAATGTCCTTTTGGAACCTGCAAATGTTCTAGGTAACTTTAAAATATGTACTTTTGAACTCCTTACTGGGTTCTGGCTTCTCCCTTTATATGTGCTCTTCATCCAGCACACTATTTAAATTTATTGGATCAATGGTAAATTAGATTGTATTTGTTCTATCATGTTGTATAGCGATGCATTGAGTTTTCCAACTGATTGTATTTGCCAACTCCTCCATGTCCTGTTGTTTTACATAAAATTTTGACACCATTTATGATTTTTCTAACTTAGATACCTTCTTATTTTATAGTTACCCTTTACCCTTATTAATAGTTTTTGACTTTACCTATTTTCACAGGTTGCTAATATTGCTACATTAGCTTCTGTAGTTTTTACCCCTTTTCAAACCACCCCCATGCAGCTGTGTTTTATGTCTCTTTTAAAGACACAGTTTTTTTAATTTTCTCAGATAATCCTCACCTTTTAATAGTTATGTTTTATTTGATACTTTCATTGTAATCCCTGATACATCTATATTATTGCTAACCATTATTTTTTTGTGTGTTTCTGCATCTCCTTCCTAATTTCTGAAAGATTGAGATAGAATTCCATATTCTACCATTTTTTTCCACTGGTTTGGAAAGTGGGGATAAATTTTCTATAATTTCTTTTTTAAAAAAATATATTTTTATTGATTTTTTTGCAGTATAACTTATAATTAATAGTAGTACATGTTTTCCTTTTCCCCTCCCCCTTATCCTACCCACCTCCCTCCCCAACCCAGTGTCATTCATTCATTGGATATGCTCGTATGCATGCTTACAAGTCCTTCAGTTGATCTCCCCCAGCATCCACCTCCCATCCACCCAAGCCTTCCCCCTGTAGCTTGACAGCCTGTTCAAGGCCACCCTGCCTCTATATCAATCACTCTCCCCTGTTTCTTTCCTTCAAAAATATCTTGCCTCTGCATACTAGAAATAAATGTATAAGAACAAAAAGTGTTTCAGTCTCAGTTTCAATGTCCAACTGTTCTGAGTCCCAGTTTCAGTGTCAAATAATTCTTTATGTGTACATGTCAGCAATGGTATCCAGATGGTGGACACATTGTGGCAATGCAAGATCCATCCTCTCTGGTTTGGTCCTGGGCTACCTGCAGACATGCACAGCTGCCGACTGCTAGCATGGCAAGGTGCCGTCAGTGTCCCCCATCTCTGGACCATCCTCGTGACTGGAACAGATCTGTCAGTTCCTCACAGTCGAAGGAACCCACATGGTCTTGGAGTTGTTCTCTGAAAACACACAAACACATTCTCGACCAAAAGTTAACAAAGGGATCCTCTATGCAAAATAGACTTGGGATTCTTTTTAATTTCTGCCTAAATGATTTTCCTTTGACTTATTTTGACACCATGTGTGTTTTTTCATGGGTATCCGTGCAGTTGGTTTTACAAATGGAATTTACTTTACTGGAGTAAGAATTTTCTAGATGTATTTTACTTACTCTCTATTTTTTTTCCTTACATGATATTACCCCACTGACCCCTCCCCTTTTTTGATTAATGGGGGCTTTTGGAAATTTTATATTGCAGTCTTGGTAATTTTAAATTTTAATTTTTGCACACAAATATGACGGCTTTAGTTTCTTTGGATGTTAGTCAATTTTACAGTGAGATGAACTACTAATAGATTTTTTAGTTAATGTTTTAGGAAAAGCTTTTTGTCCAGCACACTAAAATTTTCTTGAGTATTCACTTATTTCACTTGGCCAATTTAAATTAATTTGAAAACTTGATTACTATTTTCCTGTCAATTTTAATACTCAAGCAGAAATCTTAGTTTACCCTGTAAATACTAGTGGAAAGGAATATTTGCAATTTTGAGTAAGTCCTGAGCATTCCTGGTAATAGACTGAATTTAGATATAGAGCAGCTATTGCTGGCCGAATCTCTGTCTGCCACCTGGGTCCCGGTGTGAGTTGTGCGTGGGAGGCGAAGCAGCCGTGGGGGTAGGAGACCTACCTCAGGAGGGATGAGAATTCAAGCCCCTGCAAGGTTTGTGGATGAGGTTCTGTGCCCCACCTCTGTTGACCTTTTACCTCTCTCCTGTTGGCCCCTCTGCGACTGTGCCTGTCTTAGGTTGTTCCTTCCCTGAGGAATCTTACCTGTCTCTGGCTAACCAGCCATCCTCCGGGGCCAAACAGGGTGATGTGAGGTTCAGTTTTGTCTCCTTTGTAGTCTATTCCCCCGTGGCCTCCACGTCCAGTACCTGCCTTGGGGTCCCCTTGCCTGCTTGCGGGGTCCCGGTACTGATCACATATCTCGGGGGACCCAGGTTTCTTCTCCATTCTATAATTTCTTTAACCATGACTTAATCTCAACAGTTGACAAAAATCTTATCATTGATTCCCTCAAATTCAACATCCCATCTCTATCATTTAACTATTGTACATTAATATATTATTATAAATTTTCTTCTCATAAATTTTTAAACATAATCATTTATTTAAAATTTTCATTATTTAATGTACTCATCATTGTTTCTTTCTTTAGTAAAGAAAGAAAGAAATCCTTGGTTCTTTTAGTGAGGGTGTCTAAGTGTTATATCTGCAAATTTGCATTTATTTTGAAAGAATTTTTTATTGTTTTTTTATAGAGAGAGGAAGATAAATAGATGATAGGTATGATATAAATAGATAGATGTAGATTATAGATAGATAGATAGATAGATAGATAGATAGATAGATAATAGAAATTCATGTGGAAGAGAAATGTCAAAATATCGATCATTTGCCTCTTATATGGGCTCCAACTGACCAGGGACCAAACCAGGAATGAAGTTATGTGCCCTGACCAGGAATCAAACACATAGCCTTTCTGTGCAAGGGACAGCACTCCTACCAACTGAGCCACACCATACAGAAAGAATTTTTTGCCAACATTAAAAATTCTAGGTCAATGTTTAGTTCTCTTCAATATACTAATACTAGAGGCCCAGTGCATGAAATTCTTGCACAGGAGTAGGGGGACACTTCAGGATGCTAATTAGTGGCCCCTGCACCCTCTCCTATCTGGGACCCCTCAGGCAATGTCCGACTGCCAGTTTAAGTCCAATCCCTCAGGGATCCCACAAGGATCTGGTGGTCTAAACCAGCAGTTGGACATCCCTCATGCAATCTGGGACCACTGGCTCCTAACCAATCACCTGCCTGCCTGCCTGATTGCCCCTAATCACTCTGCCTGCCAGCCTTATTGCTCCCAACTGTCCTCACTTCCAACCTGATCAGCCCCAACTGCCCCCCACCAAGAGCATGCTCACCCCCAACTGTCCCACTTGGTGTCTTGATCTCTCTGAAATGCCCACACTCTCCCTGCCATTAACTGCCTCTGCCTCGGCCCCATGACCATGGCATTCTCTAGAATAATGTCCAGAAGGTCCCCCAGTCTACATTAGCATATTACTCTTTCATTAGTATAGATCAGTGGTTGGCAAACTCATTAGTCAACAGCCAAATATCAACAGTACAACGATTGAAATTTCTTTTCAGAACCAAAAACCGACTTCTGTGCATGGGCCACAAAGTTTCAATACCACTGTATGTGCATGCCCACACATGGTATTTTGTGGAAGAGCAATGCTCAAGAGGCCAGAGAGCCACATGTGGCTTGTGAGTCACAGTTTGCAAACGACTAGTAGAGATGATTACTGCATTGTCTTCTAGACTCTATTGTGTTGCTGATAAATATTCTTTATTTTAACTGTCATTTTTTGGTTAATAAACTATTTTTCTTGTCAAAATATCCTTTCCAACTTTTGAGTTATGATAACTTTAAGGCTACTGAAAATTTGAATAATTTTATGGTAAACATAGACTCACAATTAGCATGTATTGTGCTTGCTTTATCTCATTTCTGTCCATCTATCCATTTCCCTATTCATCCATTAAAGGTACTCAACTTTAAAACATTTTAAAGTTGCAGACAATAATATACTCCCCCCCCAAACACTTTAGCATATATACTGTTAACTAGATTCAATATTTGTTTGTATTTCTTTTTTGCTGAGATAATATTTACAATGAGATGTATAAATACTAAATACATCATTCTATGGATTCTGATTAAAATGTTCTCCTATAAAATACTAATCGTTATCAAGAGACAGAATATGATCATCACTCTATAACTTAAACAGCTCCCTCTGTGGAGGACATTTTACTATCCTGGGATAATTAAGAGGGAGTTGCTTTCTATTTTATAGTGGTCAGAAAAACAAATTTGCCCTCTAACTTGAGGAGCTACATTAACTCTAGCTTCCAAAACTCTTTGTTATTTACACATCCTTGAAAAGATACTCTGGGGCATATGGAATTCCATGGAGAATTGCGTCCTAACAAATTCACTTCACAAAGCACATCTGGCTTTCCCTGTGAGGACCATTCCAACAGCCAAGATGAATCTTACCCCTGGAGTTCAGTAGCATATTCATTCAAATTTTTTCCTTTAGAATTTAAAAAATTTTCTAAATCACATTTTTAGATCCCCTGTGACCACTTCTATGGTTCAAGACACCATGATTGCATGAGTAAGCAAGTGAATGCCTGGTTTTCACACAGGAAATGCAATCCCGAGGTTACACATGGTGATCCTGAAAAAGAGGCATTTATAAACTATTCAGGGTCCTAGGGGAATATATCACCCATGGGTAGGGTTGGGTCCCTGATCACCAGTAACCTTAAAGTTTTCAGTTCTGTTCATTGTTGATGGGTTTTTGAAGGAGATGGGGCAAGACAGTCTATCCAAACTGTTCTATTTCTCCATGATGTCTCCTGCAACCCTGCATCCAATGACTGAGAATCAGTGAGGGGACCATGTCCAGAAAAGTTCTGCCTGGGAAATGCTGATCCTCGAAGCAGCCCCTGATTCATCATGTCTGATGGGGAATGGCAGACTCAGCTTCTGCATACCCTTTGTGGCAAAAGAGCTAGACAAGAGTGATTTCTTCAAGACAGTCTTAAAAGACAAATATGGTTAATGCTCTTACACCTCCTACACTTCCTGGGTGTTTCCTCCTCAGGTGCCTGGGTCTTTTGTTCTTCCTTCATTATCAAAAATATTGGGGGTGGGGGAGAAAAAATATATTATGTACCATTCCATTGGCTGTAACTTTATCTCTTTAATTTTCATTCCAATAATCTCTTATTGTCACTCACATTTTTTTTTAAATCCAGAAGGGTCAGATACAAACAGGGCAAAGACATTTCCAAAAGATATAACCAAAATTATATCCAAAATTTCTAGATTTCTGAAGAGTTGGGAATAACAATACATCCTCACTAGCAATGGTAAAAAGAGATTTTCACAATTGGTGTATATAATGCCATTAAATCCCCACCACTGTTGTTCTTATCACAATGCGAAAAGGAGCTATCCCTTTTTGCCTAGATTGGGGATAGTTTCCTTCAGTGTTAAAAGAGGCATAAAAGAGAAGTGTGTGGACAGGAGGAGAAGAGGTCATGGAGTTAGATGATCAGAGCATTGGGTGTAGCTTTTTATAAAGGGCACAACCATTGTCAGAATGTAAAGGTCCGACCAGTCTTGCAATTTGCAGATGGTTCTTGAGCTTCCTCAGATCCTCTTTTAGCTTTGAGAAAGTTGATGTGGGTGACAAATGATGCAAAGTAGAGAACACAAATAGCAGGTAGACACTATCTTCAGGGTTAACTCATCATTATCCTCTCACTGAGACAGAGCTCAAACAGGGAGATACAAGCATAGTCTCTGATTTTGTCTCTAGCTACCTAACTGCAATGGAAGAGCATAGATGGAGATCTTCCTTCAGAACATGACAGCAGCTGTATGTTTCATTGTCATGGAAGAATCAGGGGAGGGGGTGACTGCATTGAGAGTTACTATAGTTTTATAGAAGCCTGATGTCTCTGCTCAGGCATTCTGGTTGTGTGAGATTTGAGAGGTGAGATGAAGGTAGGCATTCTGTTGTTATGCATCAAAATGCCACTGACAGAAAGACTTTGAAACTTTGGAGATTTGTGGAATAAAGTTTCCTAAGTACGCCTATGACTTTATAGAGACAACCTCAACACGGGATGAAGTTGTACTTGTGGAGTTGTGAAATGAGACACAATGAAGAATCTTCTCTTTCAGGGACAAAAATGCACGTAGATAAGACTGTGGATTTCAATGATGAAATACTTCCTGTGACCTGTGGGAAGACGATGGGCATGTTAGTTAAGAGAAAATTGGGACGAGGTAAGTTTCCAGGTCTATTTTCACCTATAACCCCTCCATGAAGGAATCACAAAAAGTAATGGAATTACCCATGTAAATTAACCATTGTTTAAGGATTTGTGGCCCCAATTTTGTCTTGAGAAGAGGGAGGGATGCCTAAGATGATATTTTTACACTTTAAGAAATGGTGCATATTAAGTGCTCATGTCCACATGGATGTATTCATGAGGATGCCCAAGGAACCAAAGAGAAGTTCAGAAACATCAGTCTGTAGGTGAAAAATATTGCATACTTTACTTTTAATCAGCCTCCCCCTTCATATCCTTTACCCCTTCTGGAAATCAGCAACAAGACAGGCTGTTTGTTATAGTGAGAAGTTCACAAAATTTAGAATCAGAAAACCTGAGTCCCAGCCTCAGCTCTGCCAAGAGTAACTTAGTAATGAATGGGGCTTTTCTTAGCCTGAAACTTCTTATATAATAGATGGATAATCATTAAACTTGCATCCTGGTGTGACTTTGAGACAATGAACATAATGACTGTAAAATATTTTGTGATTTGAACATTATAAACCTTTTCAATAATTGTCTATTATGATGATCTCCATATCAGATTAGTCTTAATGTGGGTATGTGAAAAATAATATAAATGCTTCATCAAAACTAATTTTAAACAGCTTTACTGAGATGTAACTTACATATATAAATCACCATTAAAAGTATAGAATTCACTGTTGAGCTTTTTGTTTCTGTTTTGTTTAATCACAAGATTATAAAACCATCATTATAACCTAATTTTAAATAGATTTGTCCTCCACTAAAAGAAACACCATATCTCTCAGTAATCGATACCCACTCCCACCTCACCCTACCAGCCAGCCCTATGCAAACACTCATCTATTTTATGATCTATAAACTGGCCATTCTAAATATTTCATATCAATTGACTCATATAACATGTGCCTGTCTGTGACTGGTTTTCACTCAGCATGATGTTTTTCAGGTTCATACATATATATAATGCACTATACTTTATTCTTTTTTATTGTCAAATAATGCAATAGTTCATGGTGTGGAGTCACAGTAATACATTTATATATCAGTTTGGGTTTTCTCACCCTTATGGTAATTATGAATAATGCCATTTTGAATAAAGATTTTGGTGAACCTAGTTTTTTAATTCTTTTCACCATATACTGGGGAGTATAATTGCAGGATTATATGCCAATTCTATGCTCAATTTACTGGAAAAAAATCAAAACTATATGCCACAGTATGACACCAGTTTATATTACCACCAGTAAAATCTGAGGGCTCTCAATTCTCTGCATCCTCTGCAACAGTTGTTATTGACTGTCTTTTTCATTATGGCTATCCTAGGGGACATGATGTGCTATCTCAATAAGGTTTTTATTTCCTTATCTCTAATGAATAATGCTGTTAAGTATATGACTATATTTTATCCTATATAATAAAAGCCAAGGTGGTGTCACATGCAACATAATCACAAGATGGCCACCACAAAATGGCTGCCTTCACATTGTCACAAGATGGCCACCAAAACATGGTTGGCAGTGGAGGACAGTTGGGGGTGACCAGGCCTGTAGGAGATGGCAGTTGGGTACAACCAAGCCCACAGAAGAGGGCTGTTGGGTGCAACCAGGCTGGTAGGAGAGGGCAGTTGGGGTGATCAGGCTGGCAAGGGAGCACATACGCATCAATTGGGCCAGCAAGGGAACAGTTAAAGTTGATCAGGCTGGCAGGCAGAGTGGTTAAGGGCAATCAGGCAGGCAGATTAGCAATTAATTAGGAGCCAGCAGTCCAGGATTGTGAGAGGGATGTCCAACTGCCCACAGGAATCAGGCTTAAACTTGCAGTCAGACATCCCCCAATGGGCCCCAGATTAGAATGGTTGCCAGCCAGTCTGAGGGACCTGACCCCCCCCCCCATGCACAAATTTTGTGTACTGGGCCTCTAGTCTATATATAAGTAAAATTTTCCACTAAATAATATTTCACAATTATTTTAAAGTCACTTATCCATGATTTGATGTAATAAAACTATCAACTCAAAAAAGCCATTGAACTGGAAGAAAATTATTGTAAACAGGGCACAGATGTTGTCTTAGTGTCATTTTGAGCAACAGGACAGGACCGCCACTTGAGATTTCACTCCAAAGTAGGAGATCTCCTTACAAGAGACTTACAGGCTGGCTTTGGGGATTCTCAAGTATGAGAGGTGAGGCCAGACACTTCTACTAGTGATCTTGACCCCAAATTACGTTGTTTCAGATCCAGTATCTGAGTCTAAGGACAAGGAGGTTTCAGGATCATCTTATCCTTGTCTTACAGGAGTCTCGGTGAAGTGTATAAGGACAGAGGATGGAAAGTGGTTCACCCCAAGGGAATTTGAAATTGAAGGAGGCTATGAAAAAACAAATAACTGGAGGAACAATGTGTGCTGTGGTGGGAAACCACTAATATGGCTGATAGAGGTATTCCAATGATGGGGCAGGAGATACGACTTTCCTTGTACTTAAAAACAAGGTCACTATTTTCTCACCAAATATATGTTGAGTCATGGCTAGATCCCTGAGGTCCCCTGACTTTATCCTTCTTCAGGAGGGAGGTGCCCCACACAGTGAAGTCAGTACAAGGCAGCACATTGCTGTCAAAAGGGTAGGTGCAGGATCCTGGAGGAGGGATAGGTCATTCTGACTTAAGTATTTGCATAAAAATTTAGCCACTGAAAGAAAGGAGACCATCTACAGTCAAACAAGTGGTCATAAGGCACTCCAGAGAAAGAATGGTGTGAAAACCAGAACCATGACGAACATAGCTCCAGGGGTTGAGGTCGATTGTGTGTGCTAAGGCATAATCCATCAATTGGAGTTTTTGGAGGAATTTAATGCCAGGCTAAAGATTTTAAACTCATAGCATAGACAATGTGGAATCAGGGAAGTCTCCTGTGGTGTGAAATGACATATTTAAAATGGTATCTCAGACAACATGGGCCTAGAAATGACTTCAATGTCTTTCAGCTCTAGACAATTATAGTGAACCTACAATGCCTCTCTCTGAATATTCTCTGACTGACCTTCCTTGTCATCCCTTCCCTAGGCACCCTGATTACACTATTAAGGCCATTCTCACAGTTTTATTCTTATCTTTTCATGCAACCCCTTTCTCTCTTAGATCCCTCTGTGTGCACAACATTGTGCAGAGTACCTGACACCCCATAGCTTTCGGACATATGTGTGTCAGTTGATCAGCTCTGGTGTGAGGAAGCAACTTAAGTGACACCAGTGGGAATGAAAAGGAAGTGAAAGCTGTCAAAAAGATCATGAAGGAAATGAAGACTTAAGTAAATAAGAACACAAAAGAAAAGGGAAAAATTCTAAAGAGTATTTTCCAGTTACTATTGATGAATTCTAGAAGAACAGCTGAGGACAGGAAATGGTTTCTCATTTAGACATCTTGGTTTGAGCTGACAGTGGAATATCCAAGTATAAATATTTGAGAGGAAGTTGAAATGCACAAAACATAAACACAGACTAACCATACCCTTGTATCTTTTACTCTTTCAGAATGATTATCTACCTCACCCTCCATATAGCAAGAAGAGAAAGGTGGTTATTACTTTATATAAGTTCTTTTCTTTAATCTTTATTGTTGAAAGTATTACATATGTCTCCGTTTTCCCCCCATTAACCTCTTCCAGCCTGCTCCCATCCCCTAACCCCACCCACCCACAGGCTCTCACCCCCCTATTGTCTGTCTCCATGGACAATGGTATATGCATACAAGTCCATTGGCTCTCTTCCCATCTACCCTTCCCTGCATTCTCTATCAACAATCTGTTCATGCATCTATGTCTTGGGGGTCTATTTTTGTTTATCATTTTATTTGGTTCATTAGATTCCACATATAAGTGAGAGCATGTGATACTTATCTTTCTCTGACTGGCTTATTTCTCTGAGTATAATATTCTCCAGGTCCATCCATGTTGTTGCAAATGGTAGGAGTTCTTTCTTTATAATTGCCACATGGTATTCCACTGTGTAAATGTACCACGCTTTTTTATTCACTTATCTGCTGATGGGCATTTAGGTTGTTTTCAAATCTTTATTTTTACATAATTTTATATGTGAATTTTTTAATTTAGTGTTTAAAGTATTACATATGTCATATTTCCCCCCCCCCTATTAACCCCTCACTCCACTCCCACCAAGGAGGGCAAGCTGCCACCATCCCAGTGTCTTTGTCCATTGGTTATGCTAATATGCATGCATACAAGTCCTCTGATTGATCTCTAAATCCCCCTCCCCTGATTTTTCTCTGAGTTTGTATGGTCTGTTCAGAGGTACCTTGTGTCTGGCTCTATTTATCTTTACAAGTTTATGCTGATCATCATTTCCACATATGAGTGAGAGTTGATGTGATACTCATGTTTCTCTGACTGGCTTATTTTGCTTAGCATAACATTCTCCAGTTCCATCCATGCTATTGCAAATGCTAAAATCTCCTTTTTTTATGGCAGAATAGTATCATATTGTATAGATGTTGCAGAGTTTTTGAATCCACTCATCTGCGCTGGGCACTTAGGCTGTTTCCAAATCTTAGCTATTGTGAATTGTACTGCTATGAACATAGGGATGTGTGTATTCTTTCTGATGAGTTCTTCAGGTTTCTTGGTATATATTCCTAGAAGTGGGATCACTAGGTTAAATGGGAATTCTATTTTTAATTTTTTGAAGAAACTCCATTCTGTTTTCCATAATGGCTGAATCAGTCTGCATTCCCACCAGCAGCATACTAGGGTTCCCTTTGCTCCACAACCTTGCCAATACTTGTCATTTTTTTTATTTATTCATGATAGCCATTCTGACAGATGTGAAGTGATGTCTAATTGTTATTTTGATTTGCATCTCTTAGATGATTAGTGACTTTGAGCATTTTTGTATATGTCTACTTTGGAGAAGTGTCTATTTTAGTCATTTGACATTTTTAATTGGATTGCTGGCTTCCTTTTGTTAAGTTTATGAGTTCTCTGTATAGTTTGGGGACTATCTCTTTATTGGATGTGTCATTTGCAAATGTGTTGTCCCTTTTAGTGTTTTTTATGGTTTATTTTGCAGTACTGAAGCTTTTTATTTTAATGTAGATCAAGTATAGATCAGAAATCAACCCATGCCACTATGCTAAGTAATATTTGACAAAGGAGTCAAGAGCATACAATGGAGTGGAAACAGTTTCTCCAATAAATGTTGTTGGGAAAATTGGACAGGTACATGCAAAAAAATAAAACTAGACCACCAACTTACACTATACACAGGAATAAATTCAAAATGGGTAAAAGACTTAAATACAATACGTAAAACCATAAGTATTAGAAGAATCAATTGGCAACAAAACTTCAGACACCCCTCATAGCAATATGTTTACCGATACATCTCCTAGGACAATGAAAACTAAGGATAAAATATACAAGTTCTTATTACAAAACTAAATATATACCAGATACCTGGTGCATGAAATTTGTGAACGGGGGAGGGAAGGGGTGTCTCTCAGCTCAGCCTCTCCAACCTAGGACATCTCAAGGGATGTCCCACTGCCTGTTTAGGCATGATACCAGTGGAATTGGGCCTGAAGGGGCAGTCAGACATCCCCTCTCCCAATCCAGGACTACTGGCTCCCAACTGATGCCTGCCTGCCTGCCTTCTTGATTGCCCCTAATTGCTTCTTTCTCCCAGCCTGATCAAACCCTCACCACTCCCCTGTCAGCCTGATTGATGCCTAACTACTCCTCCCCTGCTCACCTGATTACCCCTAGGTGCCCTTTGTTGTCACGCTGGTCACCAGTAACTGCCCTCCCCTGCCAGCCTGGTCACCCCTAACTGTCCTCTCCTGCAGGCCTGGTCTCCCCCAACAGCCCTACTCTGCTGGCCTAGTCACCCCTACCCGCCCTCCCCTGCAGGCCTGATCCTCCCCAACAGACCTGGTCAACTCTAAGTACTCTCCTCTGGAAGCCTGATCCGGCTCATTTGCCTTCCCCTGCTGGCCTGGTCACCCCCAACTGCCTACACCTGTAGGTCTGGTTGCCCCCAACTGCCCTCCTCTGCCAGCCCAGTTGCCTCTAATTGCCCTCCACTGAAGGCCTGGTTGCCCCCAACTGCCCTTCCCTTCTGACCCTGTCACTCCTTTGCCATTCTGGTCATCCTTAACTGCCCTCATCTGCAAGCCTGGTCCCCCATCTGCTCAGTCACCCCTAACTGCTTTCCCCTGCAAGCCTGATAGCCCACAGCTGCCCTGCCCTGCCAACCATCTTATGTTAGCTATCTTGTGTCCATATGGGGGTAGCCATCTTTGACCACATGGGGGCAATAATCTATGTGTTGAAGTGATGGTAAATTTGCATACTACCTCTTTATTATATAGGATGGTATATCATCTTTTGTATGGTTTCTCAGTTGTGTAATTAACATTGTTGCCTCTTCCCCTAGCTCCTCACTTCATTTAATTTTATTTATTTATTTATTTATTTATTTATTTATTTATTCAGTATGTGCCTTCAAATTTGTTCCATTGAATATTAGGTTAAATGCAAGGTCATATTTGAATGATAAACCATTTGAGATGAATATAATAGAGAATCATCAAAATGGATCTCAAAGCTGAATTTCAGCTGTAGATGCAGAAATTGTCAGGGCGTCCAATTTATAAAAGCAGACACAATTATGGAATATATAAAAAATATTTCTTAATAATGTGACAGGCTTATCTTTACCTCAGACCAGATTTTTTAATAACTTTAATAAAATCTGATAAAGCAAAATCTGACCACCATCACCCACATGAACCAGGTTTAATACTGAGTCCATCTTGTGACACATATGAAACTACACACTATTTCATGAGATAGGCAACTAAAAGCGTATTTCTTTTCTGCTTTTGTTTTATATCATCTTCCATTCTTCTATAAAATATACATACAGACATACAGAATTCTCTCTCAGGCAGAAATTATTGGCAAATATTTCCTAGGGATGGTCCTGTCAGGAGAGAATTTTTGTGTCTTACATGAGGTGCTGACCTGGAAAATTCCTTACTTTGATACCAACCCCTTGGCTCCACCTCAGGGACTGTGCAGGCCTCCTGAGTACCTATGAAAGTGACTTCTCACTCTATGGACAAAGACTATGGAGGCAACAAACACAATACATAATTTGAGGTATAGCCTCAGGACAGTGATAGTTTTTTCAAGATTTAGTAGGAATGAGAACTTAAGAAGAAAGGGGAGTTAAAAAGCGCCATTCTCATATACTTCAGGGAGAAATGGCAATCCAAGACTTCCATAGACTGTACATTAGGTTACATATAGCTGTCTAGGGCTTTAGATTATCTGATGATCTAGGACTTTTGACCTACCAGTCCTTGGGACATTATACCTATTGAGCTTACTGAAGATAAATTATTCTTTTACTTATTCAGTGACTACTTTAAACAGTAGTGTTTCTACCATTATCTATGTGTCTAGAGTTACTCAATTTTGAAAATCTAAAAGAGCTAGTAACTTCCAACCCATAGCACTTTGCAGCAGCAAGGTTCAGTTGCCCCTATATTTTGTGTCTCCTTGATGAAGAATTAAAGTGACTATATACGTCATATCTCAGGACTCATTACTACCTCACTGGATCCTCTGTGCCTCCCAGAACTTCTCTTACTGATGGACTCCTGATTTCTCAAAATTTAGTGTCACACCTGGCACCACATGATAGCTTTCTTTCTCTTGATGAGGGCCACTTACCTTTCTGGTGACAGCTACTGTCTTGTCAAATTATATGAAAACCTCAGCCAGAATTAATATTGGTTTTAGGCTAGTATTTGCTAAAGAGATAGCAAGTAATCTTTCCCTAAGTGAAATAATACTCATTTATTTACACATTCAATATGTAATTATTTAATGCATTAAAAATGCCCAATGTTCATTATAGAAGATTGAAATAATATGCCAGACCTCAAGAATTGTTTCAATCATTGTTTACCATGGAGAAATAATTAATGGGGAGCAGGGTATTCCAAGCTCTCCAGAGAGGCAAGCAGTGACATGACTATTTCTCAGGTAATTTTTCAGTGTATCACCCTTGTATATGACCTCTCTGACTTGGGTGTAGATAAAAGCTGAGGCTGCCTGAAGGTAATGAAGCCAAGTCATTCTGTTGGGTAAATAAGAGCAATTTCAGTGTTGTACCCAGTAGTTAGTTTCCACTGAAAAGTTAGCCAGGTGCCATCTTGGGATTTGGATGAAAGGGAAATGAGGATGAACTTCTGGAAGTAGAATTGGAATACAGAGGAGCTTTGATTCATTTTAACTTTAGAATGGTGCCCTTGAAAAATTGGTAGAGGTGGTGAAGTTCATGTCACACTACGATGATCAAGACTTTATGGGGAGGTAAAAGCAATTGTTCTAACAAGAGTGTCCTCACTCTTCTTAATAATCTTTCCTAGGAAAGATATTACATGCCAATTCAGCTTTGGCTTGTAATATCCTCATCCTATCTAATAAAAGAGTAACATGGAAATTGACCATACCTCTGCTATGCTACCACCCAATCAGAAGCAGGGGGCATGGCCAGCAGACAGGGACACGGTCACAGTGCCAAGTAAGCAAGAACCACGCTATAAGCTCTACCCACATGGTACTTAAGGGGCGGTGAGATCCCTCTCTCCTTACACTTACTGTTGACTGAGTCACGACCTTTCGTGGTGACCTTGGGATGGTTAAGGGAATTTGATGCCATGACATCCCCTCACGAGGCTCACATGTAGGTTTCTCTGATAGGCTGTGACTGAGGTGTGGGGTTTACCTGTCTCATGGGACATGTAAATGAGTGCCAGGGGCATCTTGGATAATGGGAGCCAGGTGCGAGGCGGGACTGTGAGCCAAGTGGCAGTTGCTCTGCAGGGTGCTGCAGGCCCCCAGGACTGCAGGTGTGTGGCGTCAGCTTCTCAGGCCAATGCCTCTTCCTGCTGGTGGGCCGCCGCCACCTCCTTTCCCATCACCGCAGAACCAGCACCAGTCGCTCCAGGTCCCAGCATGCTGAATGCAGGTGGGGAAGGGGCCACAGGGCCCCCCAGACCCTGCGCCCCATGAGCTCAGTCCAGGACCTGCCGGCCTCGAGGCTTCCCTGCGGGATGGGAGGGCGGGTGGAGTGGGTGGGCCAGGCCTCCAGAGGAACAGCAGAGGTGGCAGGAAGGAAGGCAGCTGAAGAAAACAAGGAGACGGATGGGGGTGGGGAAGGAAGGGGACCAGGGCCACGCTGCCTGGCTTTGGGGATGGGTGACCCTGGACTGCAGGAGAGAGGTCCCGTGGCCACCACCAAGAAAGGCCCTCACCAGAGGATGCTGCACCCCTCGCAGCCACCAGAGCTGCAGCTACTACTGCGAGAGCCGCTCAGAGCCTGGCCTTGGGCTCCCCTGCCCCCTGAGGCTGGAGCAGGCACCCCGCAGAGCACCAGGACCGCCTGTACGTGGTGTCCACTTCCCAGCATTGGGCTCTACAAATCCCATGAAAAGTGAATTTGCTACAAATAAAAGTGCCCTTTAAAATTACTATGAACACTGAAGTAAAATGTTTTCATTTTATAAGCCTATATTTTACAGTATGCACATTTCACATAATAACATGCCAGAATTTATCTAGGGCAGGAGCCAAATGCCATTGCCGTAAAAAGCCAGAGTGCTGCTCAATTTTTGTGGGCTATACATTGCCTTGAAAACTCAACCTCTACAGTCCTAGCATGCAAAGCCCAAAGGAACAGGATGGCTGTGTCCCAACAAAACTTTATGGCCACTAATATTTGAATTTCATATAATTTTCATGTCATAAAATAACATTCTTTTTTTCCTTCATTGACCAAAATTAGGCAGAAAGCCAGATTTAGCCCATGGAGCATAGTTTGTTATCTTTGATCTAAGCCTGGGTCCCAGGTGTAGGACAAGGCAGAGGCAGTTAGGGGCAATCAGGCCAGCAGGGGAGCACTTAGGGGCAGGGGTGATCAGTCAGGCAGGTCATGAGCGTTAGGAGCCAGTGTTCCTAGCTTGCGAGAAGGATGTCGGACTGCCAACAGTCAGACATCCCCAAAAAGGTCCCTGATTGGAGAGGGTGCCTGGGCTGAGGGAACCCTCCTCTGTGCATGAATTTCCTGCACTGGGCCACTAGTGTATTAATAACCACATATGGGAAACTAACTCTCAACTCAAGTTCTACACTTTGCACTCTAGAATCACCTGAAGATCTTTGAAAAATAACATTGTCTGATCCCACTCTAGACAAAATTTTGATTTAGTCATTCTGAGTTATGACTTGGACCTTAGAATTGTTAAAATGTCTCCAGATGATTTTGACACACAGCTACTCATTCTATGACCTAAGGAGAATACCAACACCTGTGCCTCAACCAGACCAATTGATTCAGCTTCCATGATGTTGGGACCAGGAATTTAGTGTTTTATATACTCTCCTCAGACAATTCAAATGTGCGGCCAAGCTAAGACACAAAGAGCCAAAGGGAAAAGGCCCAAGACTTGATTACAGATAGGGATGCAAGATTCTTGTGCACTGATTACATTTGTTATTTTCTTGTTCTTCTGGGAAGAGGGTCACCAACTTTTGGAGAATGATGAGAGTAATCTGTGAGCCCGTACAGTGAAGAGCAGGAAAATGGCTCCAGGCCACCAAGTTAGAACTGGTATCAGTCTCCATTAAGGATCTGATTCAGGATTGTCTGGAATAGTGAATGGGAGGTCTTGGCAAGATGTTCCTTGAGCTTTGCCCTTTCGCATATATAGCCATTTTTAAAAGCAAAAGAAATGAACAGTCACCTTATTCTCCCCACATAAGAATTTCACCCTAAAGCCAGAGTGACTTTTCATCTTTTATTACTTTCTGCTTGAATATAAACAACATAGCTGTGTTGCACATTACTGTGCCCATTTACATCAAGATATACATTTATGATCTTTGTGTGCTGCAAACTGAGATATAATACAGACTTTGAGAAATAGACCACTTTTCTCTATGTATAAGGGTGGAACCATTCATTAGACTCTCAGTATCTCTGTACAGAAACAATGGAAATAACAAAGGAAACTTAACAGTTACTGTGAAAATGAGTGGGCATAGCAGGATTTGAAATATGAGTGAGAGTACAGACCCAGAATGGAGTGTTAGGTTGGTGGTCAAAGGTGAATGTTTTATGAAATGGAAGCACCTGGAAAGAACATGTAGTGGGTGTAGGGACAGGATAATACACTGTTTTGTCTGGATGAGTTTGGGGTGTACTTTAAGGGTGCAGAAGGGGAAGCTGGATGAGCATAGGAATGTGCACAAATGCTGAAAACAGCTGGACATTTGGGAGCTGGGACATGGCAATGTAGCTGCACCTTTGAGAGTGATTTGATCATCTGGGGCCAATCCAATGGCCAAATATCAAAACCTAAGGGATTCTGTCTAAATGTTAGGAGAGGAGAGGACAAAAAAGGAAACAGATATAGCAGTGAGGCTAATTGACTAAACCCAGGAGAGTGATGGCATAGACCCCACGTGTTTGGAGAAAGGGAAAATGGTCATGACAAAGAAAGGTGGATAGTGTCATCCCTGCCTCCTCCTGCTCCTCAATAAATCACTTTCCGTCACCAAAAACTAATCAATGGGTGGGCAATCCCCAAGCCATTCTCATTTGTGACACCTGAGATGGTCACAAGAGGGTAAGAATTTCTCCAATAGACAATGGGATAGACAGGATGTTTCTATCTATAGAGCAACCCAGAATCCTCTGTATTCTCTCAGAAGGCAGAACCAGGAAAGCAACCAGGAACAAATATAGTTCCTGATTCATATGTAAATGCTGATTCTCATTTAAAAGAAAGAATAAAGTAGTTTTCTGTTTGAATTACCTCCTTTTCACCCCATTGATGAAGGAGTAATGTCTACCACATAGTTTGGGGGACAGCAAGTAATGGTATCTGTCACTGGAGAGATGGATTGACAGATGTTTAATAGTTACATATATTCCTAAACCAAGGAAGGAGGGCAGTGCCAGCCATTCAGACCTCACCAAGGATTCCCCCAGGAACAGAGGGGAACAACTAGGGGCTGTGGAGTGTGGGGTATTCCCTGTTTTCCCTGGGAGGTCATGGAATGCTTGTTTAAATACTTCCATGGTTAACAGGGAACTAAAAACTGTTATTTCAGGATAAGCAGGGTTACATGTGGCTCCTTGACAAGGAGCATTGTTTAGCTGTGGAACCTTATCCTGGAGAGCAGATTTGGGAGGTGAACTTGCCCATAAGCTGTTCAAGGCCTTCTCAGTTTTACGAAATAAAACTGAAGCACATAATATTGAACTTTAATGTTATTCCTTACAATGCATTTTCTTGTTTGGGAAAGGGCTCAGTCACAGGCCAGCTATTTCTCACGAATAGATGTTTGTACATAACGAAGTGTATTTTCATACCTGCTCTATAAATTTGGTTGGGTTCAATGAGTAGTAGTTACACCACAAGATGTGGATAGAAATACTGCCAAATTTTATCTCCTTCAAATGAAATTAAACATGGTTAAAGGCCATATATTGAGACTAGTGAGAAATCTAGTATCAGTTGTTTAAGGGGGGCCCTCCCTATCCTGTTTACAGAACAAAGGAATTGACACTGTCTCTGGTCATTCAGTGCTGGAGCCTCCACACCTTACATGCCATGCTGAGTCATTAGGCATCTTCCCAGGGTTCTAGTGCCAAAGAGCTCTATCCTCCATGGCACGACCTGGTCATCTGTGTCTGTGGGCTTTCTAATTCAAAGACACTGTCACAGGTCCAGGGGCCCTCCAGGTACAGAACCCACAGTCTATGAACCCCTATCAGGACCTTCACCTCATGGGGAGCCTTCAGTCAAGAAAACTGGATGTAATACTGTATTATAAGTTTATTCCATCTTATCAATTTCTCAATAAACCACCTTTCCTTGCATCATTTTAGTCATTGTGGTTTAGGCAAATCATTTTCTTTCAGGACATTGTTTTAATTACAAAGTAATACAATGGTTCACATTTCTATAAAAATCATGATCTTCTAAAGCTGGTTTTTCTGTGTTAGAGACTCTGGTTTGTTTGTGTTTTTTTAGATTGTTTGTTTGCCTGTTTGTTTGTTTTTAAAATATATTTTATTGATTTTTTAAAAAGTGGAAGGGAGAGGGATAAAGAGATAGAAACATCAATGAGAGAGAAACATTTATCAGCTGCCTCCTACACATCTCCTACTGGGGTATGCCTGCAACCAAGGTACATGCCCTTGACCGGAATTGAACCTGGGAACCTTCAGACCACAGGCTGATACTCTATCCACTTAACCAAACCGTTTAGGCCAGAAAGACTCTGGTTTAATAGGAGAACCTTTTTCTGGTCACACAGGCCACTCCTCCTGAACTTCACCACAACCAAGAATTCTTTTTCTGAAACCTCCACTCCATAGAGTTTGTTCACAGCTCAGGGGGAAGCACATAACTGTCCATGCAGGTTCCAACAAAGGCAATGGGTTCTAGATTCCCACAGCACTGGTATTCTGGGTCTCACTGGGGATTCAGACATTGTTTTACCTTCTAGCTGGAAAACTCAAAGAAATGCAAGATCTGTGGGGATGAAGGAAAGCTCTTCAAATGCAGTTTTTGTCTCATCTTCTTTCATGAGAACTGTCACATCCCACCTGTGGACCCTGAGAGGTTTGTGACATGCACACCCTTCTCCTTCTCCTTCTTCCTCCTGCCATGCACACTTGCAATGCAAAGTCTCTTTTTTTACCCTGATGAGGAAAGAGCAGGGTGAGAGATACAGTGTTCAATGATATGATATGGGGAGCTGTATAAAGATACTGTCAACAGGAGGGTAATGTTCCCCTCTGTCCCTTGGGAGGTTGAGACAGGTGGCTGGGTCCTTTGTCTACATACCACTACTCTTCTTTCCAGAAATTTCCCACTTTGGACTCCTGTACACAGCAATACATTTGCCAGTTATTTGTGTTCTGTGCTTATTCAGAAAAGGCAGCAAACAAGGACATTGTTCTTCATTTTGCCATGTTCTCAACAGGCTAATAGAGACACAAGTCACATAGAGGTTAAGTCCCACTCTCTGACACTCAGGCTTGGTGTACCTCCTTTGGCTCCCAACATTTTATACAGGGAAAGGGGTGCCCATCACTCACCCAGACACCATATTCCACCCAATAAACCCTGGTGTTACTCCAGAGACCAAGGTTATCACATGAGAGCCTTGGGGATTCTGGGATGTAACCCTTCATTCCCTAGCTATGGCCATCAGCCATTCCTGAAAGGAGAGCAGTAGCAGCTGTGGGAATTGAGGTGTTTATTCGCTTGCCTTGCTCACATATATCTGACATCTCAGGAAGGATTGGAAATGTACCTTCTGCACAACAGACGTGTCTTCACGAAGGCAGCAGCATGTGAGCTATTCTGCGGTCCTAGCAAGACTGATGGGGCCCAATGAGATGTCGGTAAGTTGGATTTGACCCAAAACATTTCCTTTCTGCTCACATGAGAAATCAAAGTCATGGGTGAGGGCAAGGGTTACAAAGGGTGCCTGCTCTTCTATACATGCCTCATCCATGCTGAAAATTCACCAGAACCTGTTTGCAGAAGGAAAAGAAAAAAAAACTTCAGCTATTACATGTTACTATCCAAGAGCAATCCCTGTTTGGGGAAATTTCCAGAAGTCTACTGTGATCATGCATCTGTCTGGGCATGCATAGGGGCTCATTCTCGACAAGGTGCTTTTCATCCACAATCCCTTTCTTTTGCAGAAATGTGTGTTCCTCCTCCTAAAGATCTATACTCACTTAGAGAGCAACATTTTCCAGAATATTCCACATGAACATTATGTGAGTAACAATAACAAACCATGATTACAAGCTTCTGTAATGTTACCCACCTTGACATGGTGACTGTGGGATCTGTGATATGAAGCCCACGGGAGGGAGAGCATGTGACCTGTCTTTCCATTTACCTTGCATTTCCTCTGGATTTTATGGGAATCCACAGAAGGCAGAAGTTGAACTGTGTCAGTAATGCTCCTATTGATATAATTTCCCCCAGGTTCAGAAAGCTTCTCAATGCCTAGAGAAACTTAGGACATTGGACAAAATTAAGAAGTCTCTTATTACAAAGACTTACCCAAAAATGAAGGGGTTTGTGCTTGCCATGAACAAAACCTTTCAGGATCCTAAGGTAAGTGGCTGTCCCTACATCCATTTCATTTTCTACACATTGAGTCACTCGGCCTGCATTTCCTGATCCTGGGAGGTTTTAGAGTTTCCCTCATTCTATGATAAGCCTACACAAGCAAGGATTCAGGGAGTGGCTGAGTTTTTTTGTTTGTTTGTTTGTTTGTTTGTTTTGAGGATATAAGCTCACCAGCAAGAGCAACAGTCAATAAGGAGTTGTCCCTACAACCAGACTCCAGGCTCCTGAGCTCATTCCTCTCCTCAAAGGTCACAGGTGCCCATTGAGAACAGAGGTGCCCTCCTTGTTCAAACCTAAGGAGAAAATTGCTTCCTAAAGTCATGTTATCCTTTTTATTTCTCCCCAAATATACTCAATCAGACCTCTTAGAGGCCCTAAACTGCAGATTACTTTGCTTGTAAATGAACCATATAACATATCATCAGAGAGGAATAGAATTGACAATGTAAAAGGAAGATCATTGATTGTACATCTGTAATATTTGAGTATCACTAATGCCTTAGATTACTTTTCTAACTTGCACTAAAAGAAACAAACCAAAGCCAGAATCAACAAGAATCATCCGTGTAGTAATGATTTTCCATTTCTATCTACACAACAAGGCTTAAATCATGCCTTAGGAAACAAAAGATACTCTTAGATGCTTAAGATTTCTGTTTTGGTTTGGTTTGGTTTGGTTTTGGGGGTTTTTTGTTTGTTTTTAAATATATTTTCATTGATTCCAAAGAGAAAGAGGAGGAGAGAGAGAGATAGAAACATCAATAATGAGAAATAATCATTGATCAGCTGCCTCCTTCCTGACCCACAATGGGGATAAAGCCCACAAACCGGGCATGTGCCCTGACCAGAAGTATACCATCTACTTATAGTTCATAGGTGGGTGCTCAATCACAGAGCCATACTGGCTGGGCTTAGCTGCTTGAGTTTAAACTTAACCTACTTAATGTAACTTAATGTTTAAAATAAGAGTTCTGATCATTTTCCATTTCACATGGTCTAATGACATTGATGTTGTTATTTTTGTCTGTGCGTTTTTTATTCCCAGGACAATGACCCAGTTCTAACAGAAGAGGAATTTCAGAAGTATTTCAAAGATGTCTTTGCTATACAGTAAACAAATCAGAACAGTTCACTGATAGTGGATGCTGCCAATATCCTGGAAAATCCCACTTTCAGGCAGATTTCTCATCCCCCAGCTGCTAAGAGCTTTGGTTGCTTATGCCATCTCTCCCCAGTGTATCACTATGGGCCAAATGGAGACAGATTCACTCAAAGGTTAAATGTCTTTGTGCCAGGGGTTGGTTCCCAGCACCAATGTTGAGCCACTCATGTGGAGTGATTCATTTTCCTGTGCTCCCCAAAGCTGAGCTAGTCTCCAGCTATGACCAGAACCTTGCTACACATTTCGCAGCTCAGTGTCTTGCTTCCCTTATCCTTCTGCCTCCTGAAAAAAAATTCTCACAATAAATCACTGACTAAAGAGACTTTGTCTTAGGCTTTGCTTTCAGGGAACCCAACTTCACATTATGATCTAGCAAGCCAGACCTAAGCTTGGAGTTCTGAGCTGGAACACTGTCTAGCGAATTGGCCAGAGGTAAAATACTGATAGTCCATAAGGCACTAAAACATTGCAATTGCAAAACACACTCATGTGTATAAATGAGATATAGGGGAAGCGATACTGAGGCAATTGTCTAACGTTTACAAAGAAATAGTAACTGTAAGAACTGTGTGAGCAGATGGTTATTTCTTTTTAAAATACTATTTTATTTACTTTTATTAATTTCAGAGGGAAGAGAAGAGAGGGAGGGAGATACAGAAACATCAATCATGAGAGAGAAGCATAGATTGGCTGCCTCCTACAAACCTCCTATTGGGGATTGAGTTTGTAACCCAGGCATATACCCTGAATAGGAATTGAATCATGGACTCATGCTCAACTATTTCTAAGTTCATTTAAAGTGTGAAAAAGAGTACATGACAAGCTTATATATATTAACTACCACAGCATCTGGAAGGTACACAATATGGAAGGCCTGGTGCAGGCCCTAATTTTAAGGATGATAGACTTCTGCCCAGCCAGAGTGTCTCAGTTGGTTGAGCATCCTCCTGTGCACAGAAAGGTTTACCTCATAGCAAATACCTGGATTATGTGTTGGGTCCTGGGTCCTGGGTTGTGTGTTCCAGAGGCAATTGATAGATGTTTCTCTCTCATATCTGTTTCTCTCTCTGTCTCTCTCTCTCCCACTTCATCTGTCTAATCATGTGCTAGGGTAAAAATTATATATTTTAAAAAGGAAAAGAATGATAGAACTTCAGAGAAGACTGAAATCTAAGCTCAGGTTGGCCTCTTATGCCCAATCACTGATAAAGAAAACCCTAATGGTAGAGGAAGGTGAAGACAATGCTCCTGGGAGACACGGGTTGGAGCGTGGCAGATATGAAACCACATAACTTCCTTGAAATCTCACATTTCCTCTTAATCATTCACTCTATGTCCTTTATTTTTAACTTGTTTAATAATTTTAATTGTTCCATATATTTCACCATCTAGTAAAATCAACATGCCTGGGAGGGATGTCAGGATAATTCTTTGTGTGCACCTTGGAATGCCAGTCTCAAGCCAAGGAGGAGTAGGTATGAGTAGTTGTGTCACCAGGAAGGTAAAGAAGGCAAGGTCACAGTGGAGCTTCAGGACAAAATGAACCTTTCTGAGAAACAGAGGGGCTCTGAGGGGTGTGAGGGGCCACAGTTTTAGGACCCCTCCTCAATTTTAAACACAGATTTCTCTCCAGGTCATAAGCTAGTTTGGGGGCTCATGAATTTCCAAATATCAAAATTATCTCAAAATCAAATCCATACATCATCTCACCTTTATTTAAATAGAAATAATGGTGCTTCTATTGCTAATTTAGAGAGTTTAGAACTTGAGAGAACAGGAATAACATGTTCCTGCATCATCCATTACTAAACATGGTGACCCCTTTGTACCTCATGGATCACCAGTGGTTTAACAACCTTGAGAGATTAAGGATTGTTAGTTTTGGTTTCTCTAAACAGGCAACCAGATGCAGTTCTAAAGAAGCAATAATATCATGCATGACCCAAAGAGGGAAGTGCCGACATGGCTGGAGTCAAATCTTAGAGGAAAGGGCTACCCAGCTGATGGTAATGAGGATTCCTGGATGCTAAAATGAGAAATGTGATAGCATTAACAAACTCCTTACTTTGTATTCACACCATGTGTCTGAGGCTGGGTGGTCATGAGAGCGAGGTATAATGTGGTTTCAAGGGGTTTCAGGGAGTGTGCTGCTTTGCAGCAGTAAGCAGGGTATCACAAAGATCAGTCCTTGCTCCATTCTGGATGCAGGTTGCTAACTTCCCCTGTGGTGGAGCCCTGGGCTCCAAATGATGGGCTCTGGCTACAGTGTGCTGGGACAGGCCATGTGGCCCTGAACCAGCTTCCTTCCTCTTTGGCCTGCACAGGGGTATTTCTCATGCATAGCCCTAGACCTTCTGAATGTGGTCCAGATAGATTACTGTGCTCCCCTATAGTTTCCTCCTCGTTTTCTGCATGCCTTAACTTAACCTCACCCCTTAACCTCTTCTTCCTATATCCAGATGTTTCTTCCCAACTCCTATTCCAAGGATTCACTAGTTCTCTATAGAGATAATTACATTTCCCTTCCAACAACCCATCTGAATTCCTTTTCTCCTTGTTTTATTTTTTTAATTATTAAAGTATTGCATGTGACCATATTCCTCTTTTGCCCCCATATCCCACTTCCATAAATGCCCAACCCTCTCCTCCCATGGTCTTCTTTCCATTGGTTATACTTATATGCATGCATACATGTCCTTTGATTAACTCTTACCTCCCTTCCCTCTCCCCAGCATTCTTTATGCTGTAATTTGACAGTCTGTTTGATGCTTCTCTGCCTCTGTATCAATCTTTTTGTTCACCAGGTTATAATGTTCTTAATTATCCATTAATGAGTGAGCTCATGTGGTATTTCTCTTTAACTAACTGTCTTATTTAGCTTAGCATAATGCTATCCGGGTCCATCCATGCTGCTACAAATGGTAAGAACTCCTTCTTTTTTGAAGAACCATAGTATTCCATTGTGTAGATGTACCACAGGTTTTTAATCCACTCATCTGCTGACGAGCACTTAGATTGTTTACAAATCTTAGCTATTGTAAATTTTGATGCTATGAACATAGGAGTGCATATGTCCTTTCTGATTGGTTTCTAGTTTCTTGGGATATAGTCCGAGAAGTAGAATCACTGGGTCAAATGGGAGTTCCATTTTTAGTTTTTTGAGGAAAGTCCATACTGATCTCCACAGTGGCTGCACCAGTCTGCATTCCCACCAGCAGTGCACCAGGGTTCCGTTTTCTCTGCATCCTCACCTGCACTTGTTGTTTGTTGATTTGTTGATGATAGCCATTCTGACAGATGTGAGCTGGTACCTCACTGTTATTTTGATTTGCATCTCTTGGATGATTAGTGACTTTAAGCATGTTTTCATATGTCTCTTGGCCTTCCTTATGTCCTCTTTCAAAAATATCTATTTAGGTCCATTGCCCATTTTTTGCTTGGGTTATCTTCCTTTTCTTAAGTTGGGCTTCTTTTAATAAAGCAAACAATTGATCAGCATGTGCATTTCCTTTTGTTAAAGGACCAGGCACACTATGAGCCCTGATGTGAGTTATAGAAAAAGAATACTGTCTCTGTTGTACAATCTGCTGAACTTGCTTAGATAATAGAAATAAACTTTGGTCACTAAGCCATTTCAATCGGGCAGTTTCAATAATATTCACAAAGTTTGCAGCATAAGAAGAATCAGAGACAACATTAAGAGGCTCTTGGAAGTCCTACAATGCGGCCTTAATAGCTTCCAGTTCAATTCTTTGTACAGAAGTATGACTGGTCTGTATGACTCGGTCTAATCTATTGTATGATAGGCAGCTTTCCCGTTAGATGAACCATCAGTAAAAACAGTTAAAGCTCCAGGAATTTTTTTTTTTTGTATAATGACGGACGTATTATATAAAAATTGTAGTAATTTATCTTTTAATAGGTGAGTTCCCCTGAATATCCACTTACCACAATTGGCCAGTTAATATCAGTCTGAAATAACATTTCTAATTGCTTCCCAGTGAAGAGGAGGTAGAGACACTAGGGCTCTACCCCTCTAAGCTGTTTACAGAATTTTCTCATTTGAAATAATAATTGGGCTATTAGTTCTACATATGTAACTGCAGTTTTAGAGGATTGATCCCCTAGGTGGACCCATTCAATAATGGTAGGAGAATTTTATTTTGAAAGATGACTCCAGTGCAACTATATGCGGTAGGGTTAATTTGTTCCAATGAATGAAATTCAGGTTGGACCTGTGCTACCTGGACTGAGGAGATTGCCTGCTCAACTCTTAACAACTCCTTCCTAGTTTGATCTGTTAAAGTTCGAGTAAAGGAAAGATTAGAGTCACCTCTAAGTAAGTTAAATAAATTTTTCACTTCTCCTGTAAAGATCTTCAGATAAGGTCTTAACCACTTAATGTGCCCTAATAATTTCTGAAAATCATTTAAAGTTTTAAGACAATCTTTTCTTATCCCCACCTTCTGAGGCATAATGCATTGGTTTTCTATTACAATCCTTAAGACATTTGAAGGAAACCTCTCTTTATTTCCTTCCAAAATAATTTTCAGGCTTCAGAGAGTTTCATTTAAAAATCTTTGTCACATGAAATAATTTCTTTTAAGGTTATGGTGACCACTAGTACAGATTAGATTTAATATTTTAATAACAATCCTCAGTTTATCCTGTAAATACCTGTGAAAGAGATTTCAAATTTTTTTCAAATTTCTCCTTTTTATTAAGCTAGAATTTTATTTTTTAAAGAGTATTCTCTTAGGTTTATTTGCACCCACAGAGAGACCATGGGAAGGCTTCGGTAGCTATCTTAGAAGACTCATTAAAATTGCTTACAAGGACATTAGCTTATTCAAAGTAGGGGGTTGGCCTTTGTTATTTCCAAGATGGCAACAGTCCCTCATGTGATCAGTGACCATATGCTTATCATGGTGGCTGTCTAATCACTTCTTTAAAAGAGAGTCAAAATAACATTGCAGACGAACAGAAATCTCACTAGTGTTTTTGGCCTTTATTAGATTTGTTCATAAAAATATTGTTTTTTTTATTTAGCTGGAAACCTTAATTTTAATTTTAAAAAATTAATTTAAGTAATTAAAGTAAGCATCTTCATTTAAAAAGGAAAGCGAATTTAGTAAATGTAAACATCTGATTCACAAGCTGCAAATGTTGTCCCGCCTCTAGCTTAACCTTCCAGGCAGCTACCAAATTCAGGCAGTAAATGGTGGCTTCTAATCTTTTTTTTTTTAGATTAAATTCAGTTACCTATAAAAATATTGGCTTTTCAATGTAACTTAATTTATGAGACCTTGATTATATTTTAAAAAGCTATTTTATAAAGTAACTTAAGTAGGTATCTTTAATTTAAAAAAGCAAAGAAACTTATTCAGTAAACTTAATTTAGAGGTCTTGACAAAGTACACTGTCCCACAACCAATCTACTTAAAAGTGCAGGCAGCTTGGGGCTTTTTGTCTTTCTTAAAATTCTACTGCTGTGGGAAAATTTGGCTATAATTAAGAAATATATTGTTACTCCACTTTGCCCCTTCCAGAGGCAAAACGTCCACAACACTTAATATATGTAGATAAGTAAAATATATAACATTAATTTATTTTGTTTTTCTTAGAGGCAAAACTTTCATATCATTTAATATATGTATAAGTAAAATATATTGATTAATTTTATTTGATAAAACTTTCCATGCTATTTCAAGTATAATTTAAAATTATTTAAGAGAACAGACTTTTGAAAACATTTCTGGGCCTTGAAATGTCCAACTATACTTGAAATATACTTGGAAAGATCAAATATACATATCTATATATATGATTTAAAGATTATATACTTAAATTATTTTAAAGAATATCAATTAAGTTTAAACTGGATCATAGAATTAATTCCCCTTTTTAAATTTAGACCAATAAGTACAATATTTTGAATTTCTAATTACCAGAGGAAACAACATTTTAAAAAAAACAAGTTATACTTTAGGCATTTAATTACCACATTTATATAATTTCTCCCAATTTAATTTGCACTTTGAGCTTTTAAAGGTGTAAAGTCAAACATTTAGCAGTTCCTAAATTAATAATTTCTAAGAAAAATATAAGCCATAATCAATTAGTAGCTTCAATTCTGTTCTCTAGGTTTTTCTCATGAGGAAGCAAATTTAAACTTTTGATTTTAATTTGCCAGTGGCTCTGGAAAACCAATATTGTTTTATTTGAATGTAAATTACCACATTCTTTTAAGATGCCTGCTGCCAGGAAACCAGTCTACCTTTGTGCTGGGGGAAGGGCAACTACCCTTCTCCTCCATTAACAAAGGGCATAGCCAGTTACCTGGACTATTTAGATCTTTATAATTAATCTAAATATTTATCTATATTTCAACAATTTCTGAGTTTCAAATCCAATTCCAATTATTTTATGACATTGACTTTAGATAAATTCTTTTGTAACACAATTTACTGATTTTCTTAAAAACCTTAAGTTAGCTTTTAACACCCTTCATTAGCATTTTAAAAAACCACTCTCTTATGGATATGCCAGTCAGCTCCTGAACTAGTTTGAGTTGTTTTCTCTTGGTTCATATCCACCAACTTTCTTAGGTTAAAAATCCTCAGGTTTTTATTCTGTACATAGCAAAAGGTTAAGTTCAGCTTAAAAAACTCTATCTAAAATGTTTCAATATGGACAATTGTACACATCTTAGTTTTTTAAAACTGTCCTTTCCCTTTACTAGTGTAGAGAAATCCCCGGTGAATTTATAGATTTTGTAAATTTTAAGTCACTAGAGTTGGAAAAAACATGGTGAAGATGAGACTCTTTTGTAATGGCCTTCTGGGGGTGGCATCCATATTGGATCACCATGTGACTCCCTTCTCCCATATCCTGCTTTCATTGGGGGAAGCATCAGCAACAGATCTGGCAGAATTTCTTTTCATGCTTAAAAGATAGAGACAGACCTTAAACTTTTTATTTCTTTTTTGCTTTCTAAAGTAATAACTAACACCTAATTTGCCCAAAATTTTCATTTCCCTGCAAGTTCTTTTATAATTTTTAAATACCTTAAGCAATCTCATTGTGGGCGAGGAGATAGCCCTGCCCTCTTATGCCACCTTTGAGATTCTTCACGCTAGAGGAGGTTTCAGCAGTGGAGTTTCAGTTCTCTTTACAATTTTTAGATTCTAACAAGAAACTAAGATTTTAACTTGCACAAGAATTCACATTATTTTATAATCTAATTCTTCCCCATTAGCCTGGTTTAGAAAGACGTCCCCACCCTACTTACAGACCGCAGCTCTGCAGTTAGTCCGTGGGTTTGGCGTAAGGTAACATTTTCACACTTTTTCTTGGTGTATTTTTTCCTTCACTCTTTTAAGTGAAAAATATCATCTCCTTCACTCTAGGCAAAAAAATATCATTTTCTCCAGGTGTTCCAAGGTCGGGCACCAGATGTGGGAATCCTTTTCACATCCCGTGTGTCCAGGCTACCCATATCAGGGTTTAGGATCTGGAGAAGGCTGCACACAAATGAAGAGAGACTGGAAAAGCATCAGTTTGGGTATCATGGGGGCCAGGCGTGAGTCCACCTCTAGGGGGAGTACACCATCAGCTCTGACTTTACTATCCCCTTTTATTAGGACTAAGTGATACATTGATGTCCTTTAGGTCAGGAAGTTCCAACAATGAAATCAACCAGCAAGAATTAACATAAGACTAAAAGTGCGGAAGCTTCTTCAATTACCAATGTGTCACCTAAACAATTTGAATAGTTCAGACTTAACATAAAACTAAAAGTAGCAACTGCTTCAGCTACCAATGTCTCACCTAAGAGGTGAGAAAACAGAGCCATTACGGTTTGACGAAGTTTCCTGTTTGTTCTATGTACATCTCTATTGGTGAGGTAATGACTGTTTTCCTGCACCATGCTTTGCATCACTTTTTTATATTTCATTGCATTCCCTTCTGGCATGGTATGTTTTATTTGAAAAATCAGTAGATATTCTAATAGGAGTGTGAGAATACCTTTCACATCCCAAGTGTCCAGGATTGCAATGCTAGGATTCGGGATCTGGAGAAGGCTGCAAACAAACTAAGAGAGACTGGAAAAGCATCAATTTTTGGAATAATGCGGGACAGGTGGGAGAACACCTCTAGGGGGAGGACACCACAGCACTTGCCTTGCTATCCCCTTTTATTAAGACTAAGTGTTACATCCATGTCCGTTAAGTCACAAAATTTTAACAATGAGTAAATCAGCAAGAATTAACATAAGACTATTACCTGGAAGCTTCTTCATCTACCAACATCTCACCTAAATAATATGTGAATAGTTCAGACTTAACTTAGGACTAAAAGTGGCAGCTGATTCAACTACCAATGTCTCACCTAAGCAGTGAGTGAATAGTTCAGACTTACAGAGCTATTAAGGTTGACCAGGTTTCCTGCTTGTTCTAATTACATCTCTACTGGTGAGGCAATGACTGGTTTCCTGCATAGGCGATACTTTGTAGCTAACTGTCTGTCTCTCCCTGGCAGTCATTAAGATTTTTACTTGACGTTTGTGTTTGCCAATTTAATTATAATGTGTCTTGGTGTCAGTCTTTTGAGGTTCATCTTGTTTGGGACTCCATGTACTTCATGGACTTGTATAATTTTTTTCTTGCCAATATCAGGGAAGTTTTCTGTCATTATTTCTTCAAATAAGTTTTCTAATCCTTGCTTCTTTCCTGTCTTTCTGGTACCACAATTATGCAATTGTTGTTTCGTTTTCTGTTGTCCCACAGCTCCCTTATGCTCTACTCTTGCTTTTTAAGTCTTCTTTCCAGTACCTGCTGTGTTTGTGTTCTTTCCTACCCTGTCTTCTAATTTGCTAATGTGGTCCTCAGCCTCTTCTAGTCTAATGTTTAAGCCTTCTGTCGTGTTCTTTATGGTAGCTATGTCGTTCTTCATCTGCTGTTGGCTTCTTTTCATTTGGTGACATTCTTATTCAGCTCCTTATAATTCTCATTAATTGGGTGTAGTTGTCATTGAATTGTGTATATTTGTCATCCAGCTGTTTAAGCATCCTTATGACCATTACTGTGAATTCTTTCTCTGATATGGTGCTAGCCTCAATTTCATTTAACTCCCTTTCTGGTGATTCCTCTTTTTCTTTCCATTGAAGAATGCTTTTTTGGCTTCTCCATGTTCTGCTGTAACAGTTTAAATGTAGGTCCCATTGTTTTATATACCCAGGTTCTTTTGGGGATGGTGTTACTGCTATGATCTCTCATGTATCCTGGGATTGTTAATCTAGTATAGCTCTGTATTTGAGCTAATAGGGTTCTCTTGATGTAGGCCTACAAGCTGGAAAGGTAGAACTGTGGTGTCTAGAAGTCAGTAGCCATGGAGGAGGGGGGTATGCCAATTTTTGTAATCTTTCACACTTGGTTGAAATTGTGTGTGCCTAACAGTAGAACCCAAGAACCATCTGTATTGGTGATGAGGGCCAGGAGGCCTGCATTCTAGAAAGGCATGACTGTGGTGTCTAGAATTCTGTAGTTGTGGGATGGGAAGACTCAGCTTTCCTGCTGTACCTATAGTGGATTGGTGCACACTCTCAGTGGTGCCTCACAAGGCACATTTGCCAATGAGGGGAACTGAAACACTAGAAGGGCCATTGCCCTGAAGCTGCATAATTGAGTCATCTGTGGGCAAGTATCCAGAATAAGAGAATTCAAATTTCTATTGCAGGGAAGAGTGTGTTTCAGCTTATCCAAGTTCACACCCAGCAAAGACTCACAGCAACACCCACTAGCACCCTGTACATAGATGGGCTCGGGTGCCTGCCTCTTGGAAATGCATGACTGTGGTGGTACATTTGTTGGTGCAGAATTCTGACACAATCTTAGATGCCCTGGGATTGAAGTTACACAACTGGGATGTCTGTGGGTAGTTATTCAGGATGACGGAATTCAGAATTTCTACTGCTGGGTAGCACACCTTTTATCTGTACAAAATCACACCCAACAGGGGCTCCCAGTGGCTGTGAGGAACTGCCTATGAAGTAGGGTACCATGGATGCCTACACAATGGAAACACATGAATGTGATGTCGGAGTTCTGCCAATGGGGATGGGGGAAGTTGCACTTACTGCTGCTTTGGTGGTAAAGGTCCCAGGGTCCAGAGGTCTGTGGGTGGGGCAGCAGAATTTTGACTATAGTGGCTGCTGGGTCACTGGCAGTGCCATAAGCTTTTCTGGGTGGTGGTGCTGGTGAGTTCCTACAAAAGGCCGCTCTCCACATCTGGATTCTTATCAGCTTTGTAGGAAAACTCAGGATTCCACAGCTATACCCTCACTGAACCCAGTCACTAAGATTCTACTAATTGGAGAAGGGGGCTCCACTGCATTACAGTTACTAAAAGCACCAATATTGCTATTGAATGCCATAACATCTACACAACCATGCAATTGCAGAGGGTATGACTGCCCACCTCTTCACCTATCCAGGGCACAAGTGGACAAGGTGTAATACATACACCCACGTACTTGACTTTTTTCAAGGTGTTTATGCCCACACGCTTCCCCAAAATGCATGCTTTTCCACATGAATTCCAAACCAACTGACAGGGAGAAGTTTGAGACAGATGGGGAGCAAAATACCAGCTTTCATCCTCATAAAACCTAGGGACATGGTTTGGATGTGTGTCAAAAACGTAATTCCTAGGAGGGAACCAAGATGGTGACATAGGTAAATACCTATCTTGCTGCCACACACAGCAATTTCAAAACTACAATTTAACAAAAGAACAAACACCATCCAGAATCACTGGAAAGCTGGCTGAGTGAAAATTCAACAAATAAAAGTGAAGATAAGACACTATGACTCAGAGGAGCGGCGACAGACAGCATTGAAGATATGCACAGAGAGAGGTTTGGAGCACGTGCCAGAGGATAGGGCAGGCGGCTGCAAAACCGACTGGCTTTCTCGAGCCGGGGAGACAAAGATGTCCCACTCCACTGATTCCACAGCTCTGGGTAAGATTCCTCAGGGAAGGAACAACCTAAGACAGGCACAGTCGCAGAGGGGCCAACAGGAGAGAACTAAAAGATCAACAAAGGTGGGGCACAGACCCTCATCCACAACCTTGCAGGGGCTTGAATTCTCACCCCTCCTGAGGAAGGTCTCCTACCCCCACGGCTGCTTCGCCTCCCACGCACAACTCACACCGGGACCCAGGTGGCAGACAGAGACTCGGCCAGCAATAGCTGCCCTATATCTAAATTTAATTTATTACAAGGAATTCTGAGGACCTACTCAAAAATGCAAATATTCCTTTCCACAAGTATTTACTGGGTAAACTAAGATTTCTGCTTGAGTATTAAAATTGACAGTAAAATAGTAATCAAGTTTTCAGATTAATTTAAATTGGACAAGTGAAATAAGTGAATACTCAAGAAAATCTAACTGTACTGGACAAAAAGCTTTTCCTAAAACATTAACTAAATTATCTATTAGTAGTTCATCTCAATGCAAAATTGCCTAACATCTAAAGAACCTAAAGCAGTAATATTTGTGTGCAAAAATTAAAATTTAAAATTACCAAGACTGCAAGATAAAATTTCCAAAAGCCCCTATTAACCAAAAAAGGGGGGTGGGGAACTGTGAGGTAATATCATGTAAGGAAAAATATCCTATAAGTAAAATACATGTAGAAAATTCTAACTCCAGAAAAGAAAATTCCATTTGTAAAACCAGCTGCAGGACACCCATAAAAAAAACACTCATGGTGTCAAAATAAGCCAAAGGAAAATCATTTAGGCAAAAATAAAAAGAATCCCAAGTCTACTTTGCAGAGAGGATCCCTTTGTTAACCTTTGGTCGAGAATGTGTTTGTGTGTTTGCAGAGAACAACTCCAAGACCATGTGGGTTCCTGCGACAGTGAGGAACTGACGGGCCTGTTCCAGCTACGAGGACGGTCCAGAGATGGGGGACACTGACGACACCTTGCCATGCTAGCAGTCGGCAGCTGTGCGTGGCTGCAGGCGGCCCAGGACCATACCAGAGAGGATGGATCTTGCATTGCCAAGATGTGTCCACCATCTGGATACCATTGCTGACATGTACACATGAAGAACTATTTGACATTGAAACTGGGACTCAGAACAGTTGGACATTGAAACTGACACTCAAACATTTTTTGCTCTTATACGTTTGTTTTCAGTATGCAGAGGCAAGATATTTTTGAAGAAAAGAAACAGGGGAGAGTAATTGATATAGAGGCAGGGTGGCCTCGAACAGGTTGTCAAGCTACAGGGGGAAGGCTGGAGTGGAGGGGAGGCAGATGCTGGGGGAGATCAACCGAAGGACTTGTATGCATACATATGAGCATAACCAATGAATGAAAGACTCTGGGATGGGGAGGGGGGCAGGTGGGGACATGTGCTGGGGGGTAAGGGAGGCTGGGGGGAGGGTATTGGGGGAGGAGGAAAACATATGCACTACTATTAAATATAAGTTATATTGTAAATTAAAAAATAAAAATTAAAAAATAAATAAATAAAAGCAGCAAGAGAAAAACAGTTAGTTACCTGTAAGGGAGCAGCCATACGATTGTCAGCATATTTCTCAACAGAAACGATGCAGGCCAGACGGGAGTGGCAGAAAATATTCAAAGTGATGAATAGCAAGAATATACAACCAAGGTTATTCTATCCAGCAAAGCTATCATTCAGAATTGAAGGTCAGATAAAGTGCTTCGCAGATAAGAAAAAGCTAAAGGAGTTCATCACCACCAATATTATATGAAAGGCTAAAAGATATTCTTTAAGAAGAGGAAGAAGAAAACGATAAAAATATAAATTATAAAAAACAAATACACATCTATCAACAAATGAATCTAATAGTCAAGTGAATTAATAATCTGATGAATAGGATACACTGGTGAATATAACAGAATCATGGACATAGAGAGAGAATGGACTGACAATTCTAGGGGGGAAAAGGTGTGTGGGAAGTGCAGCAAGAGACTGGACAAAAAACATGCAACTATGGGAGAGGACAGTGGGGGCGGGGTGAAGGCGGAGGGTGGGATGGGGTACCGGCTATAGGGGAGCTATAGGGGGGGAAAAGGGGGGGAACAATGTAATTAATAAACTGAACAATAAAGATTTTTTAAAAAATAATTGCTCAATCTGAACCCCATAACTGGCCTTATCCACAATTCCTAAGGCTGTTGCACTCAACCACACACATTCCCCACACCCAGACTGCTGTCCCTGTGCTCTGGAATTCGGAGGAGCACAGATCCCTGGCCCCTCCAGCAGGATGACCCAGGGAGATGCACCAAGGAACAGAATTCCCATCCTCAGAGTGTCCCCATGAAGAAGGAAAGACAGGAGGGCAGGAGTCCTGCTGACTGATGGCCTACCTCCCATAAAGGGACATTGGTGTGGGGCCTGAGTGTTCCTACTTCGGTCCCAGCTGTCCCTCTGCTACATTTCTGCATCCATAGAGGTTCCAGGTCTTCATCCTCTGGGCCAGTGGCTGCTGTTACTTCCTATTCCTCCTGCCGCTGAATTCATAGGTCTGGGACACTCTGCCTTCTCTCCAAAACAAACCCTGTCCCCAGAGGGTCTCCCAGGCCAGAGACTCAACCCACTGGTGTGGTCTGAATGGATTCTGCTCCTGGTGAAGCTAAGCTGGTCCCCTGGGTGTTTTCTCTGCCCCTTTTCCCTTCTCGGTCGCCACCTCTCCTCCACTCCAGGTTTCCAGGTGCCCATAGCTAGGCTATTTTCTTCTTTCTGGAGTCATTGCTCAAACAAGAAAACTCCTGGGGGCTGGCCTTGCTCCCCACCTTGGGTCCTCCTCCCCTTGCCTCCTGGTCCTGACTGTCCCTTTTTGTCCTCCATTCCTGCTGCCACATGTCCTGATGGCTGAGAACTACTGTGGGGCTGCAGAAGGAGGGAGACAAGTCTGAAAACGCTCAGAAAGTTAGTTTCACTTCTGTTTCCCCGTTTGGGAGGAGCCCTCCTGGGTGATTGTACACACTTCCTGCTCAGGGCTGGGCAGCCATGTTAGAAGCAGCCTGGGGACACAGGAAGACTCCAGGCACAGAAACGGCACTGGCAAGACGATGGCCTGTGAGGGCACAGACCTCAGCACCAGGTCAGTCTCTGTCTCCCTTCCTTTAACTTTCTCTCAGGTTGTGCTGCTGCTTTAATGTGTATCATTAGACACTCGTCATAACCTTGACCTCATGCTGCTTTATAAGAACACTCTTATGCAATGTAATGAAATTCAGAAATACGAATGAAGGAAGCAGGTCTTTAAACTGCTGATGGACAGCTGCTGGTGTGAGTGCAGCTGCCACAACTTACAGGACCCTTGTCTTACAGCTACTGCTAAGCTGTGGGCCATCTGGAATCCGCTGTTCTTTCTGATGCATTTTGTTATTTTCTCATGACCTCTGAGCCCTCTCCTTTCCCTGGGGACCGTCTGTCTTCACCTAAATTTTAAAAAAAAATGGGTGCTTTAGAAACTATAAAATTCTGAGTGCTTTGGTCTCATACCTGAGCTAAGGATGGGTCAGGGCCAGGCTTATTCCCATCTCTGGCTGGGCCTCTGGACTCTCCCTCCAGGGATCTTGATTTAAGAGAGTAAAAGAAAAATAAAAGGCCAAGAAATGAAAGGCTAGAGCAGACTGAGTATTTCCATCTGTTTTTTTGAATTTCTCGTCTGTAATGCATTATACCTCTGACAAAGCAAACGTGAAAAATTCTATCTTTTTCTCTAGTAAAGTGTCAGAAATAACATGATTTAATATGTTTAACCCTTTTTTAATAGAAAGGAATTACATTTTACATTTTTGCTCATAAAATTTCAAACAACATGGAAGTGTGTAGAGGGGAAAGTCCCCTTCACATGCCACCCACCTTCAGCCCTAGTCCTGTTCTGGGCACATATATCTTTCTCTGCATTTACACATATAACTGATGTTCCTAAATACATAATTTGTGTCTTCTTTTTAACAAATGGGATTTTATTACATTTTGCATTGTCAGATATTTTAGTTATTTCAATTTTTTTTATTAGAGATCTTTTCACTTTAATAAACATACTGATCTCCCTCATTCTTTCTTTAAATATACTTTTACTAGTGGCCCGGTACAGAAAATTAGTGCATGGGGAGGGGGTATTCTTCAGCCTGGCCTGCACCCTTTCCAATCTGAGATCCCTTGAAGGATGTCCTACTGCTGATTTACAGGGTTGTGTCCAAAACTGGCATTCAGACATTCCTCTCGCAATCGGGACTGCTGGCTCCTAACTGCCCACCTGCCTGCCTGCCTGATTTCCCCTAACCACTCTACCTGTCTGCTTCTCGCCCCCAACTGCCTCCCTGCCAGCCTGCTCATCCCCAACTGCTCCCCTGCTGGCCTGCTTAATCCTATCTTCACTCCCTTTGCTGTCCTTAACACCTCCAACAGCCCCTCACTGGCCCCCTACCAGCATGATCACCAACAACTGCCATCCAATCCTGGCCTGATCAACCATAATTGCCCTCCCCTCTTGGCCTCTAACCACCCCTACCTTGGCCTCATCACCATGGCTTTGTCCAGAAGAACATCTGCAAGGTCTCCTGGATGGTCTCCATGTCTAATTAGTATATTACATTTTTATTAGTATAGATAGATGCCTGGTGCATGGGTGGGGGCCAGCTGGTTTGCCCTAAAGGGTGTCCTGGGGCAGAGTGGGTGTTGCCTTGGGGTGTGGGGTGGCCTGAGTGACGGGCTGATGGCTGTTTGCAGGCTGGCCACACCCCCTTCAGGGTGGGGGTCCTACTGGAGTGCCTGGTCAGCCTGGTGGGAGGAGCTATTGGCTGTTGCTGCCTGTCAGAAGCAGAGTGAGGTGGAGAAGCCTTCAGGTGTGATGGGAGCTGGCAGTCACCACTTGCACCTCCTGATGGCACCCAGAGATTGGGGCTCACTCCAGGTGCTTGCATCAGGGGCAAGCAGTGGCTCTAGCACCTGCTTCAGGTGCAAGTGCCCAAATGGACTGTGGCACGTGTGAGAAAAGAATTTTGAATAACCACCAGAGGCTTGCCCCAATGATAGCAACTGTCATCCTGCCTTGGACGGTGCTCCAGCTCACCTGCTCCACCATCCTGCCACAGCTACCATTGCCCACCATGTTCCATGCTCTGCAGCCTATTGCCAACATCTGCCATGTACTGCGTGTGACCGCTCGTGGTCAGTACAAGTCATAATGACCTTTGTTCAGTTGTTTGTTCTGCATATTAGGGCTTTATATATATAGATAATAAATGCTAATTAGACCAATGACCTTCTGGACAAAGCCGGGGCTCTGAGGGAAGCCCTGGTCCTGGGAAGGAAGTCTGGGTCCCAGTTGCCAGAAAAAAGACTTTGCCAATAGCAGAGGAAGGAAGTCCTACTCTTTCATGAATTTTTTGCATCAGGCATTTAGTCAATAAATAAGAGTAATAAGGAAAGTTACTGGTGAATGCCATATACACCACCTTTAACCACAGGTGCTCAGGTTCAGTTCCACCCTTACTTCAGGGGAATATTTTCTCTACATCTTCAAAAATGTATTGGTTCTTTTTTTTTTTATCATGGGGCAAAACTATTCTTCTATTGGTTTTATATTAGCTTTCACAATTTTATCTGACCCTAATAAATCATGTCTAGCTTTTGACTTTATGTTCATAATGGTTGTCTCAAACCTAGTTCTTCTATGAAAATTATTTCATTTTTAGTCATGTTTTCTTAATACTAATTAAAAGTTCATTGTCTTTATTTTTGAGGGGGTGCTTTAATTTTGCTCAACTGCTCTGCAAGTCTGACTATAACCCAGGTGTAATTATATCAGCCCATCAGCACACTGTTGCTTTCTTTTCTTAGGTGTTTGTGTGATCTTAAGTGTCTTGGGAATATCTTGCTCATCCCCTGGATTATTCCTCCACATTGATCCTGTCTGCATTTTGCAGTACACTCTCTCTCATGCTGGCTTTGGTTTTACAACCCATTTCTCATGCTTACCCTGGGGCAGCTCTCCTCTCTCCCCCAGTTTGCACTGTCTTCATCTGAGTGAAATTTTTTTCACATTTCATGTATGAATTTCTTGGCATCTGATGCACAGTTTGAAGGTGTCTTTTGTGTATCACCAAATGGGACAATAACAAAAGTTTTTGTTTTCTCTCACCTGCACTGCTGGGACTTCCAGGACCTCGGTGGGGCTGTGTAGCCTTGGCATAGGAAAATGCCCCATATTTCCCAAAGTGGTAGGAGTCCCCTCTATGACTTAGTCATGTTGGTCTCAGGCACTACCCCATGGTGGGATGCGGTGGGGGATGGGAGCCCAGGCATTGGGGATCCTGGTGCTGCCTCCTGTAACCAGAGGCTGCCACCAGTGCTGTGCAATTTGAGGTGTCCCAGCTGCCTCCATCAGGTTCCACTACAATAGGTGGGGAGTGAGGGTAGAGTGGGTTTGTGTCTGTGCCTTTATTCTTTTCCTAGTAATTGTCACTGTCAGAACTTGGCTGCCACATCTCTGGTCTCTGTTCCTGTCACTGGGGTTAGTTCTAGAATGTTCTGGCCACTCAGGCCAAAAAGAGGGTTTTGCTTCTGAGACCACCCAAGCTGCTGAGCATGTGCATTGTGTCTTGACACCCTGGTGCTGTTGCAAGCTCAGGGAGGGTGAGGGGAAGTGGGTATGACTTTGTTTTCTGGCTGGTGATGGCAGCTTTGTACTGCAGCTGCCACACCTTTGTGCTTAATCTCCACCACTATCAATAGGCTAATCAGGTGTTTGCTGGCAACAGACCGGAAATGTTGCTTCTGCTCCTCACTCTGCAGAACTTGGGTTGCTAAGTGCTTGCACTGCAACTCCATTCTTCATCTGTTAGCAAGTCTTCTGGGGCCCTACCAATTTCCTGGCTGCATCTGCTACTCCTTTCTTTTCTACCCCCAGTCCTGTTTGCTCTACTGATTTCAATACTGTCCTTCACATGTCTCAAAGTGTGGGTCTCACACACATCTTTGTGTGTTAAGGAGTCCCTTGTCGAATTAGATATGTCCAAATTATTGCAATTTTAAGGAGAGAAACCAAGTAGTTTACCTCACTCTGCCATGATGCTGACCTCATTCATATTTGGTGTTTTAATTAATATAACCTTTATAATTTATGTCCGGTTTTAACTTTTAAACCTCCATACTATTTTCCTTATATAATTCTCTCTAAAAATTCAAGCTATGTTTTATTCTTTTGATTTTTGTACTATTTTATAAGGTATCTTAGGCTATGATTTCACTCAATCAGTGTTACTTTTAAATTCTGAAATTCATTTTCATCATTACTATAACTGTAAGCATTTCATTTAAAACTAAATCACTCTAGGCTTTAATATCTCAAATATATCATTTAACTTTAGTTTTCTTTTACCACACAGTTCCACACTTTAAGTTGATTAATAGACTTTGAATCTTTATGCCAAAGTAGTTATTGAGACGCGCATTTAGAGGATGGGCAGCTGAGTGCCTGGCTGGCTTTCTCTAGTGGGAAGGAGACAAAAGCAAATGAATGTGCTGAACCCCAGTTCCTACTGCACTGAATCCCAGTTCTGGGCAAGACTCTGGGGACCCAGACCCATACTGGGGGGTAGGGGGGAATCTGGACTGTCAAGCAAAACCTCAGGAGAGCTGCAAAAGACAGCTCTCAGAGGTCTGGAAGCGGGCAAGCAATTGTGCACAGAGAAGATTGACTGTTGAGGGTGCCAAGGCTTTCTCTAGCTTGAAGAAGACAAAAGCCTCGGACTGCTCTGAACCCCAGTTCCTACTGCACTGAACTGCAGTTACAGGTGTGAAGCTGGGAGTCAAGGTTCACTGGGGGAGAAACTGTACTGTCTGGCAGCGGGCGAAACTCAAAGGTGGCTCTCTTTAAGAGGTGCATGCAGCAAATATCAAGGGATAGTGAGACCCAGGAGGCTCAAAGGGAAGGAATGACAGGAAGCCAAGGCTCTCTGCTCAGCCCTGAGACTCTGCCTCATCCAAGCTGAACACAGAAGCTTTTGCAAGAGCCAGTGTACCCAGGGGTCAAAATAGGATCATCCAGATTATGACTACTCAGATTTATAATGGACACACTTGAGGGCATACTCAGTGAGCACCAAAGCCCTACTGAGGCAAGGCTTTGTTTCATAAGGGTGTCTCAAGCACAGAAGTCCTTCCTTTATAGACACAGCTGATCCTCACTGTCAATTTGCCTGGAGGTCAATTCCTCTCAGTGATACCAATAACAATCAAGGATTAACTACAACAAGACTCTGAACACAGCCCACAAAGGAGTGCACCAAGTGTGTCCACCTCAGATAACTGGGGGGGGGGGGGGGGGACTGGGGGCTGAACTACTGATCCCTATAGGACACCTAGCACACAAAGCCATTCTATCAACTCAGGAAAGCAGCCAAAATGTGTAACAAAGAAACAGGTCACAAATGAAAGAAATAGAAGAAAGCAAACAACTCGATGTAGAGTTCAAAACCACAGTTATAAGGTTTTTCAAGAATTTTCTAGAAAAGGCCTATAAATTTAGCCAGATCCTCGAGGTTATGAAAAAGAACCAACTGGAAATTAAGCATACACTGACTGAAATAAGAAATATTATACAGAGACCCAACAGCAGACTAGAGGACCCCAAGAATCAAGTCAAAGATTTGAAATACAAAGAAGCAAAAAACACTCAACCAGGAAAGCAAAAATAAAATAGAATCCAAAAATTTGAAGATAGTGTAAGAAACATCTGGGACAACTGCAAGCATGTTAACATCAGAATTATGGGAGTGACAGAAGAAGAGAGAGAGCAAGATACTGAAAATGTATTTGAAGAAATAATGACTTAAGGAGAGGAACCAAGATGGCGGCATAGGTAAACACCTATTGTTCTGCCCTGCGCAATGATTCAGAAACTACAACATAACAACAAAACAAACATCACCCAGAATCACCAGAAAGCTGGCTGAGTGAAAACTCCACAAATAAAAGCAAAGGTGGGACTCTGAGACTCAGAAGAGTGGCAGGAGCACAGCCTTGAAGACGGAAACAGGTTAGGAGCTGTCCTGGTCGCGAGCATGGGCTGTAGGGCTGGAGCAGCATCCCCGGCTGGGTTTCGCCAACGGGGAGGGCCGAGACATCCCACCACACTGATTCCCCAGCGCCAGGCGAGGTCCGAGATCCGGGGTACGCACTCTGGAAGCTGGGCGTGGCAGAGGTCTCCTAGTCTGCGGAAAAACCGTGCAGCTGGGAAAAGAAGTTTTCGCGCAAGTGTCACACAAATGCGCAACTGGCTCCCTGGAAACTTGTCTCCTGGCCCCGGAAACCACCTATTTTACTGGGCTAGACTTGGGTGTGCAGACTCATTTGGGGAGAGGCAGAGTTGTCTGGCAAGGGGAAGAGACTAGCGGCTTTCTCTTGGAGGTGCCCGCAGCCATCCCCATCCAACAGAGACCCGCACGCGCGAGCGCCGCATAGGATGTAGCTGACACTGAGGCTGCCTGCGCAGCTCAGAGACTCAGCCCATCCAACCTGAACACAGTCTCCCTTCACAGCAAATTGGCCTGGAGGTCAAACCCTCCTAGGGCTAACAACAACAAGCTGGGTTTAAATTAAAAAATACTGTACAACCCATAAAGGATTGCAGTAAGAGTACCTATCTCAAATAATTGGGGAGGCTGTGCCACTGCCCCTTAGAGGGCATCTACCACATAAAGCAGCCACCATGCAGACATACGGAAAGAAATCAGGTGTGAAAGAAATGGAGGAGAAAAGACTACTAGACATAGAGTTCAAAACCACAGTTATAAGGCTTTTCAAGAGGCTCCTAGAAAAGGCCGATGAACTTAATGACAACTATGAGGAAATAAACCAGATCAAAGAGGAAATAAACAAGACCAACCAGGAAATGAATGAGACTTACAAGGAAATGAATGAGACTGGACAAAAATTGTACACCTATGGATAAGGACAGGTGGGGGGGGGGGGTAAGGGGACAAGATATGGTGGAAAATTGGTGGAGGGGAGCTATGGGGGGAAAAAGAGAAACAATTCTAATAATCTGAACAAGAAAGATTTATTGAAATGGAAAAAAAAAAGCCGCTGCTATTATATTGCCCCCCACTCAAAAAAAATGGAAGCTTATGAGTCTTCATGATTTTCAGGCATACAAAATGTCTAGTAAAACATTATTATCAGAGCAATAAAAATGATGAAGTAAGAAGCAGAATTACAGGCTCACATTTACAATTATTTTCATAGTAAATAGCAGCCACTTCTGAAATTCAGATGCTTAAAAAGGTTCATAATGGCACAGATAGATAGATATTAACACAAAGCCGATATATCAGGAAATTGATTGATATTCTTGTGAAATTTCACTTTATTTCTTACCATATCATTTTTTATGGTTTAATAATTTTATTATCCTGTCCATAAAGATGTCCATTATTGTGAAACATTCTTTGCCTTATTAAAATTTTGATATTTTTTCCCCCAGGCCTAAATGTTTTTTTTATTGTTCAGTTTATTAATTAAATTGTTTCCCCTTTTTTATCCCCCTATATCTTCCCTCCACCCTGTACCTATCCCACCCTCCGCCCTCACCTCCCCCTCCCCAATGTCCTCTCCCATTGTTGCAAGATTTTTGTCCAATCTCTTGCTGTACTTCCAACAACACTTTTCTCCCCAAGAATAGTCAGTCCATTCCCTCTCTATGTCCATGTTTCTGTTATAGTCACCAGTCTATCTTGTTCATCAGCCTATCAATTCACTTGATTTTTATGTTCATTTGTTGATAGATGTGTATTTGTTGTTCATAATTTATATTTTTACCTTTTTCTTCTTCCTCTTCTTAAAGAATATCTTTCAGCATTTCATATAATAGTGGTTTGGTGGTGATGAACTCCTTTAGCTTTTTCTTATCTGCGAAGCACTTTATCTGATCCTCAAATCTGAATGATAGCTTTGCTGGATAGAGTAATCTTGGTTGTAGATTCTTGCTCTTCATTATTTTGAATATTTCTTGCCACTCGCGTCTGGCCTGCATTGTTTTTGTTGAGAAATCCGCTGACAATCGTATGGGTGCTCCCCTGTAGGTAACCAACTGTTTTTCTCTTGCTGCTTTTAATATTCTCTCTTTATCTTTTGCTCTTGGCATTTTAATTATGATATGTCTTGGTGTGGTCCTCTTTACATTCCTATATTTTGGGGTTCTGTGTACTTCTTGGGCTTTTAAGTCAGTTTCTTTCACCAGGTGGGGAAAGTTTTCAGTCACTATTTCTTCAAGTAGGTTTTCATTAACTTGCTCTCTCTCTTTTTCTGGCACCCCAATAATTCGGATGTTGGCTTGCTTGAGGTTGTCCCAGAGGCCCCTTACGCTATCTTCAATTATCTGAATTCTTTTTGTTTCTTGCTTTTCCAGCTGAGTGGATTTTGGTTCTTTGTATTTCAAATCTTTGACTTGGTTCTTGTGGACCTCTGGACTGCTTTTAGGACTTTGTGTAATATTTTTTATTTCAGTCTATGTATGCTTGATTTCTAGTTGGTCCTTTTTTTTTATCTGTGAGGGTCTGGTTCATATCCTCAGAGGTCTTGTTCATTTCCCTGAGGGTCTCATTCATTTCTTTGTAAGTATCATTCATCTCCTTGTAAATCTCATTCATTTGCTGGTTGGTCTTATTTATTTCCTGGTTGGTCTTATTTATTTCTTGGTAATTCTCATTAAGTTGATCGGCCTTTTGTAGGAGCCTCTTGAAAAGCCTTATAACCGTGGTTTTGAACTCTATGTCTTGTCGTCTTTTCTCCTGCATTTCTTTCACACCTGATTTCTTTCCATGTATCTGCATGGTGACTGCTTTATGTGGTGGCTATCCTCAAAGGGACAGTGGCTCAGTCTCCCCAGTTACCTGAGGTGGGTACTCTTACTGCAATCCTTTATGGGTTGTATTCAGTGTTTTTGAATTTAAACCCAGCTTTTTGTTGTTAGCCCTAGGAGGGTTTGACCTCCAGGCCAATTGTCTGTGAAGCTCAGCTGTGCTCAGGTTGGATGGGCGGAGTCTCCGGGCCAAGCAGACAGCTCCACCCTATGCAGCTCCAGGGGCTCTGTGCCGGGGGGCAATGGCTGCCAGCACCTCTGAGAGAGAGCCGCTGTGGAGCTCCACCGGCTGCCGGGGAATTCAGACTGTCCCCAAATGACTTTGCATGCGCAATGTCTCACCCAGGGTCGTAAAACAAAGCAGACTGACGGTTTTCCGAATGAGAGACAAGTCGCGGTGCGCTCTCTGCGCCGTCACGCAGCCGAGCTGTTCGCACGAGAGCTGCCTTCTCCACAAGCCGGCAGACCCGGCAGCACCCGAGCTTCTGTGTGCCCTCCCACTGTCCAGTTTTCACCCCGTGTGATAGTGGGTTCTCTGGACTTCGCCCAGAGCTGGAGATTCAGTCCAGTGGGATGCCCCTGTCTCCCCGTTCGAGAAAACTGGCCGGTTTCCAGCCGCCCGCCCTCTCCGCGGCGTGCACTCCAAACCTCTCTCTGCGCGCGAATCTTTCAACACTGTCCGCCGCCGCTCCTCCGGGTCACAGTGTCTTATCTTTACTTTTATTTGTTGAATTTTCACTCGGCGAGCGTTCTGGTGATTCTGGAAGGTGTTTGTTCCTTCGTTAAGTTGTAGTATTAAAATTGCTGATTATGACGGCAAGATAGGTGTTTCACCTTTGCCGCCATCTTAGTTCTCTCTCTCTCTTACCATATCATTTTAAAACTACATCTTACCATTTATGTACTAGCTTTGTAATTCAAGATGGCATTTCCCATAAATACTGTAGGTCAAAAGGGAGCACTTTGTTTTTATCTTTTTGAGATTTATTTTTTCTTAGTTGTTAATTAAGATGCATTTCAAGCTTACATTCCATCATTATTCCATTGTTTCATTTTTCTCTGTGGGTGCCCTGTGTAGTCTATCTCACTTTTGTACAAATTAAAACTGTTTCATAAAAATTCCACATCTGTTAGGACACAATAATTCTACAATGGCTTTCATTATGACAGACTGGAATTTTTAAATATTACATACTAGAGGCCCAGTGCACGAAATTCATGCCTTGGCTGAGGGGTGGTGGCCCTCAGCCCAACCTGTACCCTCTCCAATCTAGGACCCCTCGGGGGATGTCCAACTGCATGTTTAGGCCCAATCCCAAAATAGTCAGACATCCCTTTCACAATCCAGAACTAATGGCTCCCAACTGCTGGCCTGTCTGTCTGATTGCCCCTAACTTCTTCTGCCTGCCAGCCTAATCACCCTATAACCAGTCCTCTGACAGCCTGATCAATGCCTAACTGCTCCCCTTCCAGCCAGATCATCCCCACCTGCCCTCCTCTGACAATCTGGTCACTCTTAAAAGCCCTTCCCTGCATATTCCCTCGTTATAGATAAGATTTTTTTCTTTAACATACTGGACAGCCCTAACTGGTTTGAATCAGTGGATGGAGCATCAGCCTGCAAACTCAAGGATTTCAGATTCAGTTCTGGTCAAGGGTATGTACCTTGGTTGGGAGCACATACCCAATGGGGAGTGTGCAGGAGGTACCTGATCGATGTTTCTCTCTCATAGATGTTTCTAGCTCTCTATCCCTTTCTCTTCCTTTCTGTAAAAAATCAATAAAATATATTTTTCAAAAGAAACATTTAAGATTCCTCTATATCTGCCTGGCTGATGTGACTCAGTGGTTGAGATGCCAGGCTGTCGCCACCGGCAGGGAATTGCTAATTGCTCCATGGGGGTGTGGACCCCTGCAGGCTGAGACTCCAGCCTAGGGTGCCACTGCTTGCAGGGGACATGAAGTGAAGGTGCGTGCCCCTCCTGGGCTGAGACCCCAGCCCAGTGTGCCGCCACTGGAATGGGATCCAGCCACGAGGAGTGAATTTGGTTGTTTTTTATAAAGGTTAGTAGGGCCTCTGGACAGAATTCTGCCAGGCTGCTTACTCTGCAGGCTCTCAAAGGCAGCTTACCCTGAGACTGGGGAACTCCTGTGGGAAGTGAGAGGTCTGGGCGCTGCCATCTTGGAGCTATGGGCGCTGCCATTTAGTTATAGAGTGATGGTTAATTTGCTTATTACTTTTTCATTACATAGGATGTTTTAATAACACTTTATGCTTCATTTTATAATAGCTTTGTCTATTGCTCCAGTTCTATTTTTTCTAATCTCTACTAAGGGATACTTATTTTATTTTATTTCTTTTATTTTTATTTTTATTTTTTTTCTTTTCATTTTTTTAACCCATTATTTTTTTCTTTATTGTTCAGTTTATTAATTACATTGTTTCCCCTTTTTTATCTCCCTATATCTCCCCTCCACCCTGTACCTATCCCACCCTCCACCCTCACCTCCCCCTCCCCAATGTCTTCTCCCATTGTTGCAAGATTTTTGTCCAATCTCTTGCTGTACTTCCCACAACCCTTTTCTCCCCAAGAATTGTCAGTCCATTCCCCCTCTATGTCCATGTTTCTGCTATAGTCACCAGTTTACCTTGTTCATCAGCCTATCAATTCACTTGATTTTTATGTTCATTTGTTGATAGATGTGTATTTGTTGTTCATAATTTATATTTTTACCTTTTTCTTCTTCCTCTTCTTAAAGAATATCTTTCAGCATTTCATATAATACTGGTTTGGTGGTGATGAACTCCTTTAGCTTTTTCTTATCTGCGAAGCACTTTATCTGATCCTCAATTCTGAATGATAGCTTTGCTGGATAGAGTAATCTTGGTTGTAGGTTCTTGCTCTTCATTATTTTGAAGATTTCTTGCCACTCGCATCTGGCCTGCATCGTTTCTGTTGAGAAATCCGCTGACAATCGTATGGGTGCTCCCCTGTAGGTAACCAACTGTTTTTCTCTTGCTGCTTTTAATATTCTCTCTTTATCTTTTGCCCTTGGCATTTTAATTATGATATGTCTTGGTGTGGTCCTCTTTAGATTCCTATATTTTGGGGTTCTGTGTACTTCTTGGGCTTTTAAGTCAATTTCTTTCACCAGGTGGGGGAAGTTTTCAGTCACTATTTCTTCAAGTAGGTTTTCATTAACTTGCTCTCTCTCTTTTTCTGGCACCCCAATAATTCGTATGTTGGCATACTTGAGGTTGTCCCAGAGGCCCCTTACGCTATCTTCAATTATCTGAATTCTTTTTGTTTCTTGCTTTTCCAGCTGAGTGGATTTTGCTTCTTTGTATTTCAAATCTTTGACTTGGTTCTTGTGGCCCTCTGGATTGCTTTTGGGACTTTATGTATTATTTTTTATTTCAGTCTGTGTAAGCTTGATTTCTAGTTGGTCCTTTTTTTTATCCATGAAGGTCTGGTTCGTATCCTCAGAGGCCTTGTTCATTTCCTTGAGGGTCTCATTCATTTGCTTGAGGTTCTCATTCATTTCCTTGTAATTCTCATTCATTTGCTGGTTGGTCTTGTTTATTTCCTGGTAATTCTCATTAAGTTGATCGGCCTTTTGTAGGAGCCTCTTGAAAAGCCTTATAACCGTGGTTTTGAACTCTATGTCTTGTCGTCTTTTCTCCTGCATTTCTTTCACACCTGATTTCTTTCCATGTCTCTGCATGGTGGCTGCTTTATGTGGTGGATATCTTCAACGGGACAGTGGCTCAGCCTACCCAGTTACCTGAGGTGGGTGCTCTTACTGCAATCCTTTATGGGTTGTATTCAGTATTTTTGAATTTAAACCCAGCTTTTTGTTGTTAGCCCTAGGAGGGTTTGACCTCCAGGCCAATTGGCTGTGAAGGGAGACTGTGTTCAGGTTGGATGGGCGGAGTCTCTGAGCTGCGCAGGTAGCGTCAGTGTCAGCTGCGTCCTATGCTTCGCTCGCGTGCGTGGGTCTCTGTTAGATGGGGATGGCTGCAGACACCTCCAAGAGAAAGCCGCTAGTCTCTTCCCCTTGCCAGACCACTCCACCTTTCCCCAACTGTGCCTGCACACCAAAAGTCTAGTCCAGGATTGTAAAAATAAATGGTTTCCAGAACCAGGAGACAAGTTTCCAGGAGGCAAGTCACGGGTTTGCGCGACCCTTTCACGGAAACTCGAAGTTCAGGAGCCTCTGCCACGCCCGCTTTCAGGGTGCGTCCCCCGGACCTCGGCCGGACCTCGCCTGACCCTGGGGGCTGGGGGATCCGGGCAGTGGGACGGATCTCGCCTAGTGCTGGGAAATCCGGGCAGTGGGACGGTTGTTGCTGCTCCAGCCCCAGCCCGTGCACGCGAGACCAGGATATCTCCTAACCTGTTTCCGTCTGAAAGACTGCGCTCCCACCGCTTCTGAGTCTCAGTGTCCCACCTCCACTCCAGTTAGTGGAGTTTTCATTCAGCCAGCTTTCTGGCGATTCTGGGTGCTGTCTGCTCTGCTGTTATGTTGTAGTTCCTAAATCGTTGCGTGGGGCAGAACAATAGTTGTTCACCTATGCCGCCATCTTTGCTTCCTAGGGACATTTATTTTATATGTGTTGGCTCTTCACCACCTATCCTTCATTTATAAAATGTTACAGCATCCACAGGCATATCAAAATCTTGATGACCATTTTCTCATCCTGTCCTTTCTCCCTAGGATGTCTGCAGAAAACATTGCACTCTGCCACTTCAAAACACAGAAAGTCACAATTTCAAATATAATAAAAGCTTCATTTCCTTTCCTTGAACTTCTCCGTGACCATGGATTCATCAACAATGAAATGTATAAAGTAGGTAAAGTTTATTATGTCACAATCTGATAAATTAGTGCCAAACTATGTTATATTTTGACATCCTGGAATCAAACATCAGAACACAACTGGCAACTGAGGAGTTGCCTAGGGGAGGGGACCCTCTCAAGTACTGCTCTAAGTGTTCTTATAAGGTCGGAAGGGAGAAGAGAAGCAGGCATTGCTGGAGACAGTTCTGCTCCTAACTGAAGGAACAGTGCTCCATGGTGCCCCCTATAATGGGGTAAATAGCTCTGGGGATAAGCTGGATGTGAAGTGGGTGTGCTACATAGATGTCTAATGCCTTGTAGGAATTATTTACACCATATAGTATAGACTGGAAATTAAAAGTATTTTAATGAAAGAATGAATAAGTTTAATGATTTCATTTAATGAAATAATAACTGACCCAGCATTACATTTCAATGAGCATCAATTTAAATGCTTAGATCTGAGAACATTAAAATCCACAGAGAATCAATGTCTTGGTAGGAATAATTTAAAAGTAGGTTCTTGCTATTTTTTAACAACAGTTTTCAGTTTCCTTTCTATGTTTTTTTCTTTTCTTTCGGTATTTCTGGAATCTTGGAATTTAGGTTAATTTTAGCAAAAGTCGTAGGGAGATATAGAGATGCACGTCTTCACTTCCCCTATGCATAGTCTTTCTTTATGTCAAAGTTTACAGAAGATTCCAGGCCAAGTCAGTCCTGGGGGAGGAACAAGGGCTGTCCAGTCCATAGAACAGCAGCTCATCACCTGCTGACTCTATTCCTAAAACATTTAGCAAGGCTCTGAAAGAGCTTCAAGTCACTTAGCTTTAACCCAATTTTTCTTCATAATTGCTTCTTAATCCATCTAATGGAAATCAGATTCACATAAGAGAATTTTCAAGGAAGATGGATTGAGTTAACTACTATTCATAAAATTATAGAGAAATTCTAACACTGTACATGAGGCCCTAACTGGCTTGACTCAGTGGATAGAGCATTGGCCTGTGGACCTAAGAGTCCCTGGTCTCATTCTGGTCAAGGGCACATGTCCGGGTTGTGGGCTTGATCTCCAGTAAGTGGTGTGCAGGAGGCAGTCTATCAATGATTCTCTCCCATCATTGATGTTTCTATCTCTCTCTACTGCTCCATTCCTCTAAGAAATTAATAAAAATATATTAAAAATAAAATAAAATTGTACATGAGAAGATAACTATGTTGGAAAATTGTAAAAATCACTTTCTAAGGCTCTTTTGTAACTAGGGATCTGTATTTATATTTTCCCAATTCATTATTTTTTAAGAAGTCAAAGAAATCTTTTGACACATCGGGTTCTCAACAAGAAGTTGTATACCGTGTTCTCAATGAAGTGGAGAAGACATTTAACCTGTCCCTTCTGGAAGTATTATTCAGCAAGGACATGATGGAAACCTACCCTGGTTTAAAGGATATTTATAAAACCTTCAAAAAAGGTAATTCAGGACCTGGCTGCTGTCCCCAAGTGGTTAGAGCTTTGGCCTGAAGACTTAAGCATCATGGGTTGATACCTGGTCCAGGGAACCTACCTCAATTGCTGGTTCGATCTCAGTAGGGGTTCATGCAGGAAGAAATAAGTCAAAATATCTCTCTTACATCTCTCTCACTCTTTCTTCCCCTCATCTCTCCCTTCCACTTATTCTCTTTCTAAAGATCAATGGAGAAAAAAATATGCTCAGGTGAGGATTTAGAAAAGAAGGTAATTAGGTTTATTACCCACGTTTTTATTTCCAGGGCCATTTTTTTCCTACAGGAATATATTGAGTGTACCAAGTATCAGACACAGTGCAGGACCGTGGGGATGTTGTAGTTAACAAAACAAATATATCATGAGCCACTCAAAGCTTATGATGTAGTGGCTACAGCACAACCATCCACCTACAGATCTGTGTAACGAGGTATCTTGACTCTAAAGACAGTTAAAGCCACGTGCATTCAGATTTTCTAAGAAGGACAAATGACAGGAAACACAACATCCCAAAAGGCCTGCATCAGTAGCATCTTTATAACACTGAGCCACAGGCAGTCACATGAAAATATTAAACAACCATGTGGTATCAGTGGGCATTGTATGTAATTATTTTGCTTATACCTACATTTTATCTAGTTTAATTTTTATCTTATCAAAAGTGTTCTATCCAAGTATAATAGGAATAGCAATAGAGGAAATAGCAATAGAGGAAATCCCACCTTGTTCAGGAAAATTTGGTCAAGAGCAATTCTGTTGTCTAATGTAATGCATGCAAGGAAATTTAAACACTTTTCTGGTTGTCTCCTATTGGGATGGTCATTGAAATTCCTACCCAAGGGGAAAGAGTATTCTTTCAAATCTTTATTTGGTCTGATATCACCAGCCATACAACATACTTGACTATATGTGTTGCCAGTTTCATGTTTTGACCTATGAAGTAGGTTTAAAGATGTTGCCCAATGTTACCTTTCAAGTCAGAAATGAAGGATAAAAGGAAACGTTAACTGTTATTGTGAGAGCTTGGCCTCTTATATTATTTCTGAGATAAGAAGAAACTAAATAAGAAAAAAAAAGGAACTATGAAGGTGTAGACCACTCAGACCTGGCCCAGAATATTGGGTTAGTTGTCCACAATAGATGTCATCTGCTTTACTTTCTAGTAATTTTAAATTTAATTCTTCTGTTGGTTCAACAGTCCAGGTAAATATTGAACTGTTGAACTGAAATTTTTTAATGAATATTTTTTAAGTTGAAGCATCTTTGTAGGAAATATTTTTATTGATTATAAAATGAAATGAAGAAGGATAGAGAGACAGAAGCATCAATGATGAGAGAGTCATTGATCGGCTGCCTGCTGCATGCCCCACACTAGAGATCAAGACCATAACCCAGTCATGCACCCCAGCCAGGAATCATGTCAGAAGTCTGAAATGAGAGCTCCGTTTTCTATTGCACTTGATTCTGAGCACACTGACAAATAAATGAGTCCAGTTCATGGCAGAATCCCATTCTTTTTGCTTGGCCTGATTCTTTTGGGACTAGCAGGAAAATAAGACATCATTATAAAGTCATGATTAACATGGCCCTGTTGATTGTCATGGAAAATGTAGTAGAAATACACTCCAAATGAAAGTGTCTAGCTTGTTACATCACTGAATTAATAATTAATAATAATCACTTTAATAATAAAAATTAATAAAGCCATTACTTTGTTCGGTGATATCCATCCCTAACATACCCATATTCTGTGGAACCCATGAAAGCCAAATGTTATTTTGCTTCTCAATAACAGTGTCATTTAGTCACAATCTCAGCGAGGCCTCAAAAGACAACTAACTCTACCACAAACCTGTTAGGGAAAACATCAAATTAACTATTCTTAACCCAGCACATTTTTTAAAAAAATATTTTTTTTACTGATTTCAGAAAGGAATGGAGAGAGAGAGAGAGAGATAGAAGCATCAATGATGAGAGAGAATCATGGATTGGCTGCCTCCTCCACCCCCCTTACTGGGTATCAGCCTGCAATCCAGGCATGCAACCTGACCTACAATTGAACTATTAGATATGTCAACATTCAAACAGTAAGCCACACCAGCCAGGCTACCCAGCACATACTTTTTATGTGTGTCTGTGCTCTAGCATGTAACAGGTTTACACAGTGATGTCATACAAACTTTTGCACAAACCTTCTCATAAAAACCTTAAGGATAAGAGGAGACCTGGTCCTACCTATGAGTACAAAGGTGTTTAAGAGCATTTTTCAAAATGTTATTGAGAAATAAAGGAAGACCAATGGCCAATTCTGAAGTTCTACTTCTCAATGTGGTAGGTTTGTAGTTACTTTAGAAGAAAGAAACAATAAATCAAACATCTTTATAAAGTCAAGCATTCTGCAGTATGAACCATCCTAAAACTTGTAACTTTTTTCCTGACTGGAGAATATTTCTTCCATTGATCTTTAGAGAGAGTGAAAAGTAATGAGGAGTGTGGAGGGAGGGAGGGAGAGAGAGAGAGAGAGAGAGAGAGAGAGAGAGAGAGAGAGAGAGAGAGAAACATTGCTGTCAACTAGTTTCCTCCTCCATTTGCTCCAACTGGGGTCTGGGATGGAACCTGCAACCAAAGTCCATATTTTTTATGAGGATTTGAACCAGCCATCATTTGGCCAGGGGTTGATGCCTTAAACACAAGGGCATATTTGTAAATTTTATTTAATCATTTCCATTTTCTCACCACCACTTGTTTTGTTGTAGATACTGTGGATTCTGGAAAGAACTCCGTTCCAGAAAAAGCCAAGAAGAAAAGAAGTAAGAATAAGATTTTATTTGCTTTTGATGTGAGAAATAATTTTATAATGCCAGTATTTCATTATCTTTATTGTTACAATATTGTGGTAGGTAAAATAATGGCTCCTCAAAGATGTCCATGTCTTAATCCTTGAAACCTGTAATCTGTTCTCTTCCATGGCAAGTGGACTTTGCAGATTTAATTAAACTGGGACCTAAAATGAAAGAGATTATCCTGGATTACCAGAGTAGCCGCAATATACTCCACTAGTACTTAAAATATGGAGAATATTTCTTTGGTCTGGAGAGAGGAAAAGGAAGGGTCAGAGAGATTCAATATTGTGGCTCTAAAGATGGAAGAAGGGTCCTAGCTGGTTTAGCTCAGTGGCTAGAGCATCAGCTTGCAGATTAAGATCCCTAGTTCAATTCCAGTCAAAGGCACAGGCCCAGGTTATGGGCATGATCCCCAGTGAGGGGACGTGCAAGAGGCATCCAATCAATAATTCTCTCTCATCATTAATGTTTCTATCTCTGTCATCTCTCCCTTTTTTTCTGAAATCAATAAAAGATTTTTTTTAAGATAGAGGAAAAGAATAGGGAATGTGGAAGATCTTAAAAATCTGTAATTCACACAGCATTCACCTCCTTGTGTATAATGTGAGATAGTAACTATACCTCAACACTTTTGTTTTCATGAATTGAAATGCCCTTTCACGTGACTTTGCTGTACACATGGACCTGTCAATAGAATTCTACTCTGAAAAACTAGTCTGTTTATAATTCAGTACAAAATTAGCTTAATTACAAAGGTTTAAAGTTATACTTGCTTTTCCTTCCCTCTATAGTTTCTGTGGCAATAAATAAATAAATAGATAAATAAATAAATAGATAAATAAATAAATAAATAAATAAATAAATAAAAAGATACATTGAGGAGCAATAGAAAAGACAAAGATTTCAGAAGTTCAGTGATGTTGAACCTCTGTATTTAGCATCTAATCAAAATTTTCTCCTAAAACCTCCTAATTCCTCTAGGAATTTGGAAGTATAATGAATTTAAAAATTATTTAGGGTAGAATTAAAACATTTTTATTTTTATTTTTTATTTTTTATTTTTTTATAAAATATTTTTTATCTTTATTGTTCAGTTTATTAATTACATTGTTTCCCCTTTTTATCCCCCTATAGCTCCCCTCCACCCTGTACCTATCCCACCCTCCACCCTCACCTCCCCCTCCCCACTGTCCTCCCATTGTTGCTAGATTTTTGTCCAGTCTCTTGCTGAACTTCCCACAACCGTTTTCTCCCCAAGAATTGTCAGTCCATTCCCTCTCTATGTCCATGTCTCTGTTATATTCACCAGTCTATCCTGTTCAACAGCCTATCAGTTCACTTGATTTTTATGTTCATTTGTTGATAGATGTGTATTTGTTGTTCATAATTTATATTTTTACCTTTTTCTTCTTCCTCTTCTTAAAGAATATCTTTCAGCATTTCATATAATGTTGGTTTGGTGGTGATGAACTCCTTCAGCTTTTTCTTATCTGCGAAGCACTTCATCTGACCTTCAATTCTGAATGATAGCTTTGCTGGATAGAGTAATCTTGGTTGTAGATTCTTGCTGTTCATCACTTTGAATATTTCCTGCCACTCCCATCTGGCCTGCATCGTTTCTGTTGAGAAATCCGCTGACAGTCGTATGGGTGCTCCCTTATAGGTAACCAACTGTTTCTCTCTTGCTGCTTTTAATATTCTCTCTTTGTCTTTTGCTCTTGGCATTTAAATTATGATGTGCCTCGGTGTGGTCCTCTGAGGGTTCCTATATATTGGGGTTCGGTGCACTTCTTGGACTCCTAACTCAATTTCTTTCACCAGGTGTGGGAAGTTTTCAGTCACTATTTTTTCAAGTAGGTTTTCATTACCTTACTCTCTCTCTTTTTCTGGCACCCCTATAATTTGGATGTTGGTATGCTTGAGGTTGTCCCAGAGGCCCCTTACACTATCTTCAATTTTTTGGATTCTTTTGGTTTCTTGCTTTTTCAGCTGAGTGGATTTTACCTCTTTGTATTTCAAATCTTTAACTTGGTTCTTGGGGTGCTCCAGGGCACTTTCAGGTCTTTGTATAATATTTTTTGTTTCAGTCAGTGTATGCTTAATTTCTGGTTGGTCCTTTTTCATATTCTTGAGAGTCTGCTTTATATCCTTGAGGGTTTCTTTCATTTCCTTGTAGGACTCATTCATTTCCACGCTGGTCTTGATCATTTCCACATTGGTCTTGATCATTTCTTTTCAGTTCTCATTTATATCCTTGAGGGTGTTGTTCATTTTCTTGTAGGACTCATTCATTTCCTTTGTGGTCTTGCTTATTTCCTTATAGGCCTCGATCTTTTGTTGGAGCCTCTTAAAAAACCCTATAACCGTGGTTCTGAATTCCATGTCCAGTCGTTTTTTTTCTCCATTTCTAACACATCTAATTTCTTTCCATGTTGCTGCATGGTGGCTGCTTCCCTGAGTTGGTCAATTAGCTTTGTGTGGTAGACTTCCTACTAGGGATAGTGGCTCAGCCTCCCCGGTTACCTGAGGTGGATATGGGCTGCACAGTCTTGCTGAAGTTAAGCTCAGTTAATCGTTGTTAGCACTTGGAGGGTTGACCTCCAGGCCAATTGTCTGTGAAGCTCAGCTGTGCTCAGTTTGGGTGGGCGGAGTCTCTGGGCCAAGCAGACAGCGTTAGCTCCACCCTGTGCTGCCCCGGGGACTCTGTGCCGGGGGCAATGGCCGCCAGCACCTCTGAGAGAGAGCCGCTGCGGAGCTCTACCGGCTGCCGGTTGCCGGGGAATTCAGACTTTCCCAAAATGAGTCTGCATGCGCAATGTCTCACCCAGGGTCGTAAAACAAAGCAGTCTGACGGTTTTCCGAATGAGAGGCAAGTCGCAGTGCGCTCTCTGCGCTGTCATGTAGCCTAGCTGTTCGCGGAAGCTGCCTTCTCCACAAGCCGGGAGACCCGGCAGCACCCGAGCTTCGGCGTGCCCTCCCGCTGTCCAGTTTTCACCCCGTGTGATAGTGGGTTCTCTGGACTTCGCCCAAAGCTGGAGAATCAGTCCAGTGGGACGCCTTTGTCTCCCCGTTCGAGAAAACTGGCTGGTTTTCAGCCACCCGCCCTCTCCAAGGTGCGCACTCCGAACCTCTCTCTGCGCGCGAATCTTTCAACGCTGTTCGCCGCCGCCCCTCCGAGTCACACAGTCTTATCTTCACTTTTATTTGTGGAATTTTCACTCGGCGAGCGTTCTGGTGATTCTGGAAGGTGTTTGTTCTTTCGGTAAGTTGTAGTATTAAAATTGCTGATTATGACGGCAAGATAGGTGTTTTGCCTTTGCTGCCATCTTAGTTCTCCCCTAGAATTAAAACATTTTTAAAGAAGAATGTCCTATGCATTTTTCCGTCACCTTTTTGTTCTTCAAGAAAATTTTATAGTTTTCTTTCTATAGATTGTTCATGTTTTTAATTTTCCTGTCAGATTTGCTGAGCTATAATTTATATACAATAGATTTCAATACTTTGAAGATTTAACTGAATATGTTTTAACACATGTGGATAGTCATGAAAACCACCATGATCATAACATTGAATATTTCCATCATCCACAGATATCCTCTTTGTACCTCATGATCTTGAAATAGTGGATCTGTTTTTATCACTGTATTTTTCTCCCTGGAATTTCATATACATAGTTTTATACAACATATAGTTTATGTCTGTTCTAATTTCCTAAACATAATGCTGTTGAGACATATTGATATTACTGTGTGTATCTGCAGTTACCTCATTTCTATTGCTGAGAAGTATCCCATATATGAATGAGAAGTTGATTTATCTATTCTTCTGTTCGTAGTCATTGAGCTATTTTCAGTTTTAAAAAAACTGATGAGCATGTTCATACAAATATTTGTGCAGACATATTTTTAATTTTTCATTTTTCTTGGAAAATACCTAAAAGAAGTACTACTAAGTCATATTAATTGAACATAAGTGCATGTTCAATGTTTTGTGAATCAGTCAAAGTATTTTTCAAAGTGGTTATATCCTTTTATATATCCACTAGGAATGTTTGAAAGTGCCAGTCTCTTTGCATACTCACCAGCACTAGGTATTATTAGTTTTTGTTTTTTTTAATTGTAACTATTCTTATTGGACATATAATGATTTTTTTAATAATTCTAATCTGCATTTCCTTAATAATTAATGGTACTAAACATCTTCTTATTTGCCATCATCCATAGACCCTATTTGGTGAAGCAACTGTTGAAATCTTTTACCCTTATTTAACAGAGCCATCACTTTTTTTTCCCTTAGGTTAAAGAGTTATTTATATGTCCTGGATTCAAATCCTTTGTTGGTTATATCTTATAGTCTGAAAAAGCTGACCTTTTCATTTTCTTGGCACTATGTTTTGAAGAACAAAATATTTAATATTTGATGCCGTCTAATTTAAAAAATTTTTCCTTTTATAATCTGTGATTTTGGATTCTGTTTAAGCAATCTTTACCTAATTTGAGATCCTGTTTTCTTCAAGAAGTTTTATGGCTAAGTGTTTACATTTAGATCTATGATTCAGTTTAAGTTAATTTTTGCAAATGATGTTAGCTAAAAACTTTTTTTTCTGGCATACGAATATCAATTGTTTCTGCAGCATTTTTTGAAAAGGCTGTGCTTTCTATGTTGAATTAGTTTGCTTTCACATCCATTTGAAAATGAATTAGCCCTATGACTTTGAGTGTATTTCTGAAATTCTTTTTCTGTTCCATTTACCTACATGTCTACTATTATGTCAGGATCTTGATTACTGTAACTTTACAATGAGTCCTAAAGTCAGGTAATAAGGCCTACAATTGGTTGCTCTTTTTCAAAATGCTTTTAGCTCTCTTAGGCCCTGTGCATTTGGAAGCTTCTTCTATCTTTAATTTTCGTCACTTTTTAAAAATTGGTTTCAGTGAGGAAGGGAGAGGGTGAGAGATATAGAAACATCAATGATGAGAGAGAATCACTGATCGTCTGCCTACTGCATGCCCCACACTGGAGATCAAGACCACAATCCAGGCACACGCCCCAGCCAGGAATTAACCTTCTTCCTGCTTTATAGGTCTACTCTTAACCACGGAGCCAAGCTGACTGGGCTGTGGGAAACGTTTCTGTAAAATTATCAGAATCAAAGAATAACTGTCTGTACATGACATTTAGAAATACCTGGAAATAAGAAGTGTTTCTGCATCATTTGTTCAACATAAGCTGTGCAAAGAGGATAAGAGGCAGGAACTGAAAGTAGCCAAGCATCTGACATAATGGGCAAAGCTAACCAAGGTCTTGGGGTAAAGGTGATTTAGCAGTTACCATAGATGATTGGTATGTCAGTGATGGGTGATCAAGAATCAAGAATATCAGGCAGCTCACCAGCTGGGAGTGGGTCAGTTATGAAGTTGAGAGTCACAAGACTGGAGCAGCAGAAATGTCAGAAGTCTGAAATGAGAGCTCTGATTTCTATTGCAGTTGACTCTGAACACACTGACAAAAAAAAATGAGTCCAGTTTATGGCAGAATTCCATTCTTTTTGCTTGGCCTGATTCTTTTGGGACTAGCAGGAAAGCAAGGTATCATTATAAAGTCATAATTAACATGGCCTTGTTGATTGTCGCAGAAGTTGTACTAGAAATACACTCCTAAAATGGAAGTGTCTAGCTTACTACAACACTGAATTAATCATTAATAATAATTACTGTAATAATAAAAATTAATAAAGTCGTTAATTTGTTCACTGATATCCATCCCTAACACACCCATATTCTGTGGAACCCATGAAAGCCAAGTATTCTTTTGCTTCTCAATAATAGTTTCATTTTGTCACAATCTTAGGAAGGCCTCAAAAGACAACTGATTCTATCACTGAACTGTTATGGAAAACATCAAATTAACTATTCTTAACACAGCACATTTAAAAAAAATATTTTTTTTTTTACTGATTTCAGAAAGGAAGGGAGAGAGAGAGATAGAAGCATCAATGATGAGAGAGAATTATGGATTGGCTGCCTCCTCCACCCCCCTTACTAGGGTTGCAACTCAGGCATGCAATCTGACCTACAATTGAACTATTACTTATGTCCACATTCAAACAGTAAGCCACGCCAGCCAGGCTACCCAGCACATATTTTATATGTGTGTCTATGCTCAAGCATGTCACAGGTTTATAAAATAATGTCATACAAACTTTCGCACAAACCTCCTCATGAAAACCTTAAGGATATGGGACCTGGTCCTACCTGTGAGAACAAAGTGTTTAAGAGCATTTTTCAAATTGTTATTGAGAAACAAAGGAAGACCCAGGGCCAATTCTGAAGTCCCACTTCTCAATATAGTAGGTTTGTGGTTACTTTAGAAGAAAGAAACAATAAATCAAACACCTTTATAAACTCAAGCCTTCTGCAGTATGAACCATCCTAAAATTTGTAACTTTTTAAAATCCTCACTGGAGAATATTTGTTCCATTGATCTTTAGAGAGAGTGAAAGGTAATGAGGAGGGGAGAATGAAAGGAAGAGAGAGAGAGAGAGAGAGAGAGAGAGAGAGAGAGAGAGAGAGAGAGAGAGAAAGAAACATATCCAGATGGAACCTGCAACCAGGGTACATACTCTTGACCAGGAATTGAACCAGTGATCCTTTGGTTGGGGATTGATGACTTAACCGCACAAAGGCATATTTATAAATTTTATTTAATCATTTCCATTTTCTCGCCACCACCTCTTTAATTGTAGGTACTGTGGATTTTGGAGACACCTCCACTTCAGGAAAAGACAAGAAGATAAAAAGTAAGAATAAGTTTTCATTTGCTTTTGATGTGAGAAATAATTTTATAATGCCAGTATTTCATTATCTTTATTGTTATTTACAATATTGTGATAGGTAGAAAAATGGCTCTTCAATTCCTGAAACCTATAATGCTATAATCCTATAATCCTATAATCTGTTTTCTTCAATGGCAAGTGGACTTTACCTCACCACTTTTTTTTTCATTAATTGAAATGCCCTTTCATGTGACTTTCACTGTACACATGGACCTGTGAATAGAATTCTACTCTGAAAAACTAGTCTGTTTATAATTCAGTACAAAATTAGCATAATTACAAAGGTTTAAAGTAAGATTTGCTTTTCCTACCCACTATAGTTTCTATGGCAAAAATAAATAAATAAATTGATAAATAGATAGATAGATAGATAGATAGATAAATTTTTTAAAAGATACATTAAGGAGAAATAGAAAAGACAAAAATTTCAGATGTTCAGTGATGTTGAACCTCTATGTTTAGAATCTAATCAACATTTTCTCCTACAACCTCCTAATTTCTTTGGGAATTTGAAAGTACAATGAATTTAAAGGTTATTTAGGGTAGAATTAAAACATTTTTAAAGGGGACTGTCCTATGCATTTATTCGTCACCTTTTTTATTCTTCAAGAAAATTTTAGTTTTCTTTCTATAGATTGTTCATGTTTTTAATTTTCCTGTCAGATTTGCTGAGATAATTTATATATAATACATTTTATCACTTTAAAGATTTAATTTCAAATGTTTGAACACATGTGGATAGTCATATAAATCACCGTGATCATAACATAGAACATTTCCATTATTCACAAATATCCACTTGTGTCCCTCTTGGCCCTTTCTGATCTTGAAATAGTGGGTCTGTTTTTATCACTGTAATTTTCTTCCTGGAATTTCATATGCATGAATTTTTACAATATATAGTTTATTTATGTCTGTTTCTTTTTTCACTGAGCATAATGCTTTTGAGACATATTGATATTACTGTGTGTATCAGCACTTACTCTATTTCTAGTGCTGAGAAGTATCCCATGTATGAATGAGAAGTTGATTTATCTATTCTTCTGTTCGTATGAATTAAGCTATTTCCAGGTGTTTTTTTAAAAAAAATGATGAGGAGCATGTTCATACAAATATTTGACATATTTTTCATTTTTCTTGGAAAATACCTAAAAGAAGTACTACTAAGTCATATTAATTGAACATAAGTTCATGTTCGATGCTTTGCAAATCTGTCAAAGTATTTTTCAAAGTGGTTATACCCTTTCATATATCCACTGGACATGTTTGAAAGTGCCAGTTTCTCTGCATACTCACCAGTACTAGTTACTATTAGTTTTTGTTTTTTTTTTATTGTAGCTATTCTTAGTAGGCATTTAATGATTTTTCTTATAATTCTAATCTGCATTTCCCTAATAATTAATGGTACTGAGCATCTTTGTATTTGCCATTATCCTCTGAGCCTATTTGATGAAGCATTTATTGAAATCTTTTACCCTTATTTAATTGAGCCCTCTTTCTTTTTTTAAGTTAAAGAGTTATTTATATGTCCTGGATTCAAATTCTTTGTTGGTTATATCTTATAGTCTGAAAAAGCTGATCTTATCATTTTCTTGGCACTATCTTTTGAAGAACAAAATTTTTAATGTTTGAAAAAGTAATTCAACAATTTTTTCCCTTTTATACTCTGTGATTTGGGGTTCTATTTAAGAAATCTTCACCTAATTTGTGATCATGTTTTCTTTAAGAAGTTTTTATGGTTTTGTGTTTACATTTAGCTGTATGATCCAGTTTAAGTTCATTTTTGCATATGATATTAGCTAAGAACTTTTTTTTCTTCTGGCATACGGATATTTAATTGTCTCTGCAGCATTTTTGGAAAAGACTGTCTTTTCTACATTGAATTAGTTTGCTTTCAAATCCATTTGAAAATGAATTAGGCCAATGACTTTGAGTGTATTTCTGAAATTCCTTTTCTGTTCCATTTACCTATATGTCTACTATTATGTAGACATATAGTCCTAAAGTCAGGTAATAAGGCTTACAATTGGTTTCTCTTTTTCCAAATGCTTTTAGTTCTCTTAGGCCCTGTGCATTTGGAAACTTCTTCTACCTTTAATTTTAGTCACTTTTTAAAAATTGGTTTCAGTGAGGAAGGGAGAGGAAGAGAGAGAAAAAAAAATATCAATGATGAGAGAGAATCATTGATAGGCTTCCTCCTGCACACCCACTCTGGGGATGGAGCCCGCAACCCAGGCATATGACCTTGACCGAAATTGAATCTGGGACCCTTCAGTTCCTAGGCCAATACTATATCCACTGGTCCAAATTGGCCAAGGCCATTTAGCCAATTTTAAAATCACTTTGCAAGGTGCCTGCAGAGCTCCATGATGTGGCTATGTTCTAGGCCAGCCAAAAGTAAATGGAGAAAAGAAAATATATCTTCTGTAGGACGCTATCCCTTTTGTGTGAAGCTTTCCTAGAGTTCCCTTTGTCCCACAACAATAGTTTGCTCTCATCTTACTCAACAAATCTTAAGCTGTTGGTCCTGCCTACTATTAGTGAAGTTATGAACTATGGTGTTTTGTCTGGACTCTGACATCTCTAAGAATACAGATATTCTGTTAGTAAATTAAGAATTAAAATCGGTATCTGGAGCATGACTTGAAGAATTTATTTCATTAACTCTTTAAAATGTGTCAAAAGTCTCTTTGGAATCTATGTGACCAATATTTGTAAATGTTCTAGGTAACTTTAAAATAATGTACTTTTGAGCTCCTTGCTGGGTTCCTGCTCTTCCCTTTATATGTGCTCTTTATCAAGCACACTATTTAAATTTACTGGATCAGTGGTAAATTAAGTTGTATTTGTTCCATCGTGTTTCATTGAATTTTCCAACTGATTGTGTTTGCCAACCCCTCCATATTTCATTGTTTTCATTATAATTTTGACAGCATTTATGATTGTTCTAACTTAAATATCTTCTTATTTTATAGTTTCCCTTTATCCTTATTAATGCTTTGTGCCTTCAAATATTTTTTCAGGATGTTAATATTGCTACATTAACTTCTATCATTTTTGCCCCTTTTTAACCCCTCCCCATGCAGCTTTGTTTTATGTCTCTTGTAAAGACACAGGTTTTTTAAAAATTTTTCTCAGATAACCCTCACCTTTTATTAGTTATGTTTTATTTGGTATTTTCATTGTGATCCCTGATATATGTAGACTTATACATCTATATTATTGCTAACCATTGGTTTTGCGTGATTCTATGGATCTTTTCTACTTTCTGAATGATTGAAATAGAATTTTATATTCTAACTTTTTTCTCCACTAGTTTGGAAACTGGAGGTAAATTTTCTATAATTTTTTAATCTCAACAGATGACAAAAATCTTATGAATTTCAACAAGTTCAAGATCCCATCTCTACCATTTAGCTAATGTATATTAGTATTTTATTACTAATTTTCTTCTCATTATAAATTTTGAAATATGGACATTCACTTAAATTTTTCATCATTTAATGCACTATCCATTACTTCTTTCTTTGGTTTCAACTTTTGTCTAACTGAATAAATCTTTGGTTCTTTTAGTGTGGTTGTCTAAGTGTAATATGTGCAAATTTGCTTTTATTTTGAAAAAATTCTTTATTTTTTTATAGAGAGAGGATGATAGATAGATGATAGATATAGATAGATGTAGATGATAGATAGAGATATAGATAGATAGATAGATAGATAGATAGATAGATAGATAGATAGATGCCAAATAGATAGATGATGATAGATGATAGATAGATAGATAGATAGATAGATAGATAGATAGATAGATAGATGATAGATTATAGAAATTCATGTGTAAGAGAAACATCTAAACATTGATCACTTGCCTCTTGCATGGGCACCAAATGACCAGGAACCAAAGCAGCAAGGTAGTTGTGCCCCAAACTAGGAATCAAACACACAGCCTATCTGCACAAGGAATAGCACTCCAACCAACTGAGCCACACCATACAGAGAGAATTTTTTGCCAAGACTAAAAATTCTAGGTCAATGTTTAGTTCTCTTCAGTATACTAATAGTGGCCCGGTGCATGAAATTTGTGCGGGGGAGGAGGAGACCCTTCAGGATGCTAATTAGTGGCCTGTACCCTCTCCTATCTGGGACCCTTCAGGCGATGTCTGACTGCCAGTTTAAGTACAATCCCACGGGGATCCCACAAGGATTAAGACTAATCAAGCTTTCAGACATCCCTCTTGCAATCTGTGACCGCTGGATCCTAACTGCTCACCTGCCTGCCTGCCTGATGGCCCCAAACCACTCTGCCTGCCAGCCTCATTGCCCACAACTGTCCCCACTTCCAGCCTGATCGCCACTAACTGCCCCACCACAAGACTGCTTACCTCCAACTATACCCCTGCTTGCCTGCTCACCCCAACTTCCCTTCTCTGCAGGCCCAGTTACCCCCAACTGTCCTCCCCTCCCACATGATTGCCCCCAACTGCCTCCCTGCCACCTGATTGTCCCCAACTGTTCCTGCTTCTGGCCTAATCATCCCCAACTGCCTCCCAGCCAGAAGGCTCATCACCAACTCTACCAACTCCCAATCTGCTCATGCCAACTGCCCCCCCCCCTGCTGGCCAGATCTCTCCCAAATATACCCCCTGCCAGCCTGATCACCCCTAACTGCCCCAACACCACTGGTCTGCTAGTCCCCAACTGCCCCAACCCTGCCGACCTGATCACTCCCAGCTGCCCCACTTGGTATCCTAACTTCCCCCAATGTCTGCTACCCATCACTGGCATGATCACCCTTGGCCATTTCTTCCTCGTCTACCATGGATTTGTCCGGAATGTTGTTCAGAAGGTCCCCTAGTCCAACTAGCATATTGCCCTTTTATTAGTATAGATCAGTGGTTGGCAAACTCATTACTCAGCAGAGCCAAATATCAACAGTACAATGATTGAAATTTCCTTTGAGAGATGAAAACTGACTTCTGAACATGGGCCACAAAGTTTCACTGGCACTGTATGTGCATGACCACACTCAAGAGGCCAAAGAGCCTCATGTGGCTCATGGCCACAGTTTGCCAACCACTGGTATAGATGATTACTGTATTGTGTTCTAGACTCTATTGTGTTGCTGATAAATATTCTTCTTCATTTTAACTGTCATTTTTTGGTTAATAAGCTATTTTCCTTGCCGAAATATCCTTTCCAACTTTTGAGTTATGATAACTTTAAGGCTACTGAAAATTTGAATAATTTTATGGTAAACATAGACTCACAATTAGCATGTATTGTGCTTGCTTTATCTCATTTCTGTCCATCTATCCATATCCCAATTCATCCACTAACCGACCATAATTTTAAAACATTTTAAAGTTGCAGACAATAATACATTTCCCCACAAACACGTTCGCATACATGTCGTTAAATAGATTCAATATTTATTTGTATTTCTTTTTTTTCTGAGGTAATATTTACAATGAGATGTACAAATACTAAATACATCATTCTATGGATTCTGATGAAAATGTTCTCCTATAAAATCCTAATCATTATCAAGAAACAGAATATGATTATCATCTTAGAACTTAACTCTCCTCTGTGGAGGACACTTTACTATCCTGGGATAATTAAGAGGGAGATGCTTTCTATTTTATACTGGTCCAAAACAAATTTGTCCTCTGACTTGAGGAGGTACATTAATTCTAGCTTCCAAAACTCTTTGTTATTCACACATCCTTGTAAATATACTCTGGGGCATGTGAAATTCCATGGAGAACTGCATCCCAACAAATTCACCTCTCAAAGCACATCTGGCTATTTCCCTGTGAGGACACCACTCCACCAGGCAAGATGAACCTGACCCTGAAGTCTAGTAGTATATTCATTCAAATTTTTTCCATCAGAATTTACCAAATTTTCTAAACCACATTTTTAGGCCTTCTACTACCACCTCTATGGTCCAAGTCACCATGGTTGCATGTGGGAGGCAAGTGAATGCCGGGTTTTCACTAAGGAAATAACAATCCTGAGGGCACACATCGTGATCCTGAAAAAGAGGCTTTTTTAAATTGTTCAGGTTTCTAAGGGGAATAATATATCAGCCATGGGTAGGGCTGGGTCCCTGATCACCTGTAACCTTAAAGTTTTCAGCTCTGTTCATTGTCGATGGGGCTTTGAAGGAGATGGGGCAAGACAGTCTATCCAAACTGTTCTATTTCTCCATGATGTCTCCTGCAACCGTGCATCCAATGACTGAGAATCAGTGAGGGCACCTCGTCCAGAAAAGTTCTGCCTGGGAGATGCTGATGCTGGCAGCAGCCCCTGATTCATCACATTGATGGGAAATGGCAGACCCAGCCTCTACATACCCTTTGTGGCAAAAGAGCTAGACAAGAGTGATTTCTTCAGGACAGTCTTGAAAGACAAATATGGTTAATGCTCTTCTACCTCCTACATCTCCTAGGTGTTTTCTCCACAGGTGCCTGTGTCCTTTGCTCTTATGTCATGATCAAAAACATTGTGGGGGTGGCAGAAGAAAAAATATATTTTGTACCATCCATTGGCTGTAACTTCATCTTTCATTCCAATAATCTTTTGTCACTCACAATTTTTTATCCACAGGGATCAGATACAAGCAGGGTAAAGATAGTTCCAAAAATATATAACCAAAATAATATCCCAAATCTCTAGGCTTCTGAGGAGTGGGGAAGAATAACACATCCTCACAAGTAAGGCTCAGAACAGAATCCAGATTTTCACAATTGGTCAATATAATGCCATTAGTTCCCCACCACTTGTGTTCTGATCACAATGCAAGAAGAAGCTATTCCTTTCTGCCTAGATTGGGGATAGACTCTTTCAGTGACAAAAGACCCATAATAGAGAAGTGTGTGGACAGGAGGAGATGACATCATAGAGTTAAATGATCAGAGAATTGTGTATAGCTTTTTATAGAGGGCACAACCGTTGTCAGACCATAATGGTCCAACCAGCCATGAAATTTGCAGATTGTTCTTGAGCTTGCTCAGACCCTCTTTTAGCTTTCAGAAAGTTGATGTGGGCAACAAATGAGTCAGAATAGAGAACACAAATAGCAGGTAAACACTATCTTCAGGGTTAACTCATCATTATCCTCTCCCTGAGTCAGAGCTCAAACAAGAAGATACAAGTATAGACTCTGATTTTGTCTCCAGCTTCCTAACTGCACTGGAAGAGCATAGATGGAGATCTTCCTTGAGAACATGGCAGCAGCTGTATGTTTCAGTGTCATGGAAGAATCGGTGGGGGGGGAGGGTGACTGCACTGAGAATTACTATAGTTTTATACAAATCTGATGTCTCTGCTCAGGCATTCTGATTGTGTGAGATTTTATAGGTGAGATGAAGGTAGGCATTCTGTTGTTATGCATCAAAATGCCACTGACAGAAAGACTTTGAAACTGAAGATTTGTGGAATAAAGTTTCCTAAGTACTCCTATGTCTTTATAGAAATAACCTCAACATGGGATGAAGTTGTACTTGTGGAGTTGTAAAATGAGACACAATGAAGAATCTTCTCTTTCAGAGTCAAAAATGGACAAAGTTGAGACTGTGAATTTCAATGATGAAATACTTCCTGTGACCAGTGGGAAGATGATGGGCATGTTAATTAAAAGAAAATTGGAACGAGGTAAGTTTCAAAGTCTACTTTTACCTATAACCTCTCTAAGAAGGAATCACAAAAAGTAATGGAATTGCTTGTGTAAAGTATCCATTGTTTCAGGAATTGGGGACTAATTTTGTCTTGAGAAGAGGTAGGGATGCCTAAGATGATATTTTTACACTTTAAGAAATGGTGCATATTAAGTGCTCACTTCCACATGGATGTATTCTTGAGGATGCCCTAGGAACCAAAGAGAAGGGGCAAGACAGTCTGTGGGCGAAAAATATTGCATACTTTACTTTTAATCAGCTTCCAACTTCATATCCTCTACCCCTTCTGGAAATCATCAACAAGTCAGGCTGCTTGTTATGATGGGAAGTTCACAAAATTTAGAATCCGAAAACCTGAGCCCCATCCTCAGCTCTGCCAAGAGTGACTTAGTAACGAATGGAGCTTTTCTGAGCCTGAAACTTCTCATATAATAGGTGGATAATCATTAAAAACCTACCTCCTAGTGTAACTTTGAGACAGTGTACATAATGACTGTAAAATATTTTGTGATTTGAACATTATAAACCTTTTCAATAATTGTCTATTATGATGATCTTCATATCAGAATAGTCTTAATGTGGGTATGTGAAAAAATAATATAAATGCTTTATCAAAACTAATTTTAAACAGCTTTACTGAGGTGTAACTCACATATATAAATCACCATTAAAAGTATAGAATTCACTGCTGAGCTTTTTGTTTCTGTTTTGTTTAATCACAAGATTATAAAACCATCATTATAACCTAATTTTTTTTATTGTTCAGTTTATTAATTACATTGTTTCCCCTTTTTTATCCCCCTATATCTTCCCTCCCTGTATCTATCCCACCCTCCGCCCTCACCTCCCCCTCCCCAATGTCCTCTCCCATTGTTGCAAGATTTTTGTCCAATCTCTTGCTGCACTTCCCACAACCCTTTTCTCCCCAAGAACTGTCAGTCCATTCCCTCTCTATGTCCATGTTTCTGTTACAGTCACCAGTTTATCTTGTTCATCAGCCTATCAGTTCACTTGATTTTTATGATCATTTGTTGATAGATGTGTATTTGTTGTTCATAATTTATATTTTTACCTTTTTCTTCTTCCTCTTCTTAAAGAATATCTTTCAGCATTTCATATAATAGTGGTTTGGTGGTGATGAACTCCTTTAGCTTTTTCTTATCTGCGAAGCACTTTATCTGATCCTCGATTCTGAATGATAGCTTTGCTGGATAGAGTAATCTTGGTTGTAGATTCTTGCTCTTCATTATTTTGAATATTTCTTGCCACTCGCGTCTGGCCTGCATCGTTTCTGTTGAGAAATCCGCTGACAATCGGATGGGTGCTCCCCTGTAGGTAACCAACTGTTTTTCTCTTGCTGCTTTTAGTATTCTCTCTTTATCTTTTGCTCTTGGCATTTTAATTATGATATGTCTTGGTGTGGTCCTCTTTAGATTCCTATATTTTGGGGTTCTGTGTACTTCTTGGGCTTTTAAGTCAGTTTCTTTCACCAGGTGGGGAAAGTTTTCAGTCACTATTTCTTCAAGTAGGTTTTCATTAACTTGTTCTCTCTCTTTTTCTGGCATCCCAATAATTCGGATGTTGGCTTGCTTGAGGTTGTCCCAGAGGCCCCTTACGCTATCTTCAATTATCTGAATTCTTTTTGTTTCTTGCTTTTCCAGCTGAGTGGATTTTGGTTCTTTGTATTTCAAATCTTTGACTTGGTTCTTGTGGCCCTCTGGACTGCTTTTAGGACTTTGTGTAATATTTTTTATTTCAGTCTGTGTATGCTTGATTTCTAGTTGGTCCTTTTTTTTATCTGTGAGGGTCTGGTTCGTATCCTCAGAGGTCTTGTTCATTTCCCTGAGGGTCTCATTCATTTGCTTGTAAGTATCATTCATCTCCTTGTAATTCTCATTCATTTGCTGGTTGTTCTTGTTTATTTCCTGGTAATTCTCATTAATTTGATCGGCCTTTTGTAGGAGCCTCTTGAAAAGCCTTATAACCGTGGTTTTGAACTCAATGTCTTGTCGTCTTTTCTCCTCCATTTCTTTCACACCTGATTTCTTTCCATATCTCTGCATGGTGGTTGCTTTATGTGGTGGATATCCTCAAAGGGACAGTGGCTCAGTCTCCCCAGTTACCTGAGGTGGGTACTCTTACTGCAATCCTTTATGGGTTGTATTCAGTGTTTTTGAATTTAAACCCAGGTTTTTGTTGTTAGCCCTAGGAGGGTTTGACCTCCAGGCCAATTGGCTGTGAAGGGAGACTGTGTTCAGATTGGATGGGCGGAGTCTCTGGGCTGCGCGCAGCGGCAGCGGTGGCGGCGGCAGCTGGGTCCTATGCGGTGCTTGCGCGTGGGTCTCTGTTGGATGGGGATGGCTGCAGACTCCTCCAAGAAAAAGCCGCTAGTCTCTTCCCCTTGCCAGACAACTCTGCCTTTCCCCAAATGTGCCTGCACACCAAAAGTCCAGGCCAGGGCTGTAAAATAGATGGTTTCGGGAACCAAGTTTCCAGGGGGCAAGTCGCGGGTTTGCACACCGCGCCCTGCTTCCAGGGTGCGTCCCAGGACCTCGGACCGCGCCCAGTTCCGGGTAATCTGTGCAGGGGGACCTCTCCTACCCTGGATCTCGGACCTCGCCCGGCTCGGGAAATCTGGGCAGTGAGACGCCTCCTTTCTTCCTCGTGGGCGAAATCCTGCCGGTCCCTGCTCCAGCCCCAGCCCGCGCGCGACCAGGGCGGCTCCTAACCTCTTTCCGTCTGGAAGATTGCGCTCCCGCCGGTCCTGAGTCTGTGTCCCACCTTTGCTCCTATTAGTGGAGTTTTCATTCAGCCAGCTTTCTGGCGATTCTGGGTGCTTGTCTGTTCTGCTGTTATGTTGTAGTTCTTAAATAGTTGCGCGGGGCAGAACAATAGGTGTTTGCTTATGCCGCCATCTTGGTGTCTCATTATAACCTAATTTTAAATGGATTTGTCCTCCACTAAAAGAAACACCATATCTCTCAGGAGTCGATACCCACTCCTACCTCACCCTACCATCCAGCCCTATGCAAACACTCATCTATTTTATGATCTATAAATTGGCCATTCTAAATATTTCATATCAATTGACTCATATAACATGTGCCTGTCTGTGACTGGTTTTCACTCAGCATGATGTTTTTCAGGTTCATACATACATATATAATGCACTATAATTTATTCTTTTTTATTGTCAAATAATACAATAGTCCATGGTGTGGAGACACAGTAATACATTTATCTATCAGTTTGGGTTTTCTCACCCTTACGGTAATTATGAATAATGCCATTTTGAATAAAGATTTTGGTGAACCTAGTTTTTTGATTCTTTTCACCATATACTGTGGAGTAGAATTGCAGCCAATTCTATGTTCAATTTACTGAAAAAAAATCAAAACTATTCGCCACAGTGTGGCACCAGTTTATGTTACCACCAGTAAAATCTGAGGGCTCTCATTTCTCTGCATCCTCTCCAACAGTTGTTATTGACTGTCTTTTTCATTATGGCTATCCTAGGGGACATGATGTGCTATCTCATTAAGGTTTTTATTTCCTTATCTCTAATGAATAACGCTGTTAAGTATATGACTGTATTTATCATATATAATAAAAGCCTAGGTGGTGTTACATGTGAAATCATCACAAGATGGCCACCACAAGATGGCTGACAAGGGAGGGCAGTTGGGGATGACTAGGCCTGAGGGTATGGCTGTTGGGCACAACCAGCCCTGTAGGGGAGGACAGATTTGGGTGATCGGGCTGGCAAGGGAGCACTTAGGCATCAATCAGGCTGGCAGGGAGCGGTTAAGGGGGTGATCAGGCTGGCAAGCAGAAGTGGTTAATGGCAATCAGGCAGGCTTCCTGGCAATCAGTTAGGAGCCAACAGTCCAGGATTGTGATAGGGATTTCCCAAAGCCCACAGGGATAAACTGACAGTCAGACATCCCCCAAGGGGACCCAGATTAGAAAGGTTACTGGCCAGCCTAAGGGACAATCCTCTATGCACAAATTTCCTGCACTAGGCCTCTAGTCTATATATAAGTAAAATTTTCCACTGAAAAATATTTCACAATTATATTAAAGTCAGTTATTTATGATTTCACATAAAAATAATCCAATTCAAAAATGTCATTAAACTGAAAGAAAATAATTGTAATACAGGGTGCAGATGTTGTTCTAGTGTCATTGTGAGCAGCAGGGCAGGAGCCCCACTTGAGATTTCACTCCAAAGTAGGAGATCTCCTTACAAGAGACTTACAGGCTGGGTTTGGGGATTCTCAAGTATGAAAGGTGAGGCCAGACTCTGCTGCTAGTGATCTTGATCCAAAATTGGGTGGCTGCAGATCCAGTATCTGAAGTCTGAAAACACGGAGGTTTCACAAACAACTTATTCTGGTCTTACAGGAGCCTCAGTGAAGTGTATAAGGACAGAGGATGGAAAGTGGTTCACCCCAAGGGAATTTGAAGTTGAAGGAGGCTATGAAAAAGCAAGTAACTGGAAGAACACTGTGTGCTGCGGTGGGAGACGCCTAATATGGCTGATAGAGGTATTCCAATGATGGGGCAGTAGATATGACTTTCCTTGTACTTGAAGAAAAGTTCACTATTTTCTCAGCAAATATATATTGAGTCATGGCTAGATCCCTGAGATCCTCTGAGTTTATCCTTGTCCTAGAGGGAAGTGCCCCACACTCTTAAGTCACTATAATGCAACACATTGATGTCAAAGGGGCTCATCTGGGATAGGTGCTGGAGCCTGGAGGAGGGAAAGGTCATTCTCATTCACGTGCTTGCAGACAACTTTACCATTGAAAGAAAGGAGAGCGTCTACAGTCAAACAAGTGGTCAGAAGGCACTCCAGAGAAAGAATGGTGTATAAACCTGAACCATGACTAACATGGCTCCATGGGTTGAGGTAGATGGATTGTGTGTGATAAGGCATAATACATCATTGGGATTTTGGATAAGAATTTAATGCCACCTTAAAGATTTTAAACTATAGCATAGACAATGCATAACCAGGGAAGTCTCCTGAGGTGTGATATAACATATTTAAAACAGTATCTCAGACAACATGGGCCCAAAAATGACTTCACTGTCCTTCAGCCCTAGACAATTATAGTGAATCTACAATGCCCCTCGCTGAATATTCTCTGACTGACCTGCCTTGTCATCCTTTCCCTAGGCACTCTGAACACACTATTAATACCCTTCACACAGTTTTATACTTACCCTTTCATGCAACCCCTTGCTCTCCTGGATCCCTCTAGGGTTTATACATCTTTGTGTGCTCAGCATTGTGCAAAGTACCCAACACACCATAGCTGTGGTACATGTCTGTGTTAGTTGATCAGCCCTGGTGAGAGGAAGTAACTTAAGTGGCACCAGTGGCAATGAAAAGGAAATGAAAGCTGTCAAAAAGATTGTGAAGGAAATGAAAACTTAAATAAGAACACAAAAGAAAAGGAAAAAATCTAAGGACAATTTTTCAGCTACTATTGATGAATTCTAGAAGAACAGCTGAGAAGAGGAAATGGTTTCTCATTTAGACATCTTGGTTTGAGTTGACATGGAACATCCAAGTATAAATATTTGGGGGGAGGTTGAAATGCACAGAACATAAACATAGGCTAACCATACCCTTGTATCTCTTACTCTTTCAGAATGAATATCTACATGAACCTCCATTTGACAGGAAAAAAAAGGTGGTTATTATTTTACACAAGTTCTTTTCTTTAATCTTTATTGTTGAAAGTATTACATAGGTCTCCTGTTGCCCCCATTAACCTCTTCCAGCCTGCTCCCATCCTCCTAACCCCACCCATTCACAGGCTCTCACCACCCAATTGTCTGTCTCCATGGACAATTGTATAAGCATACAAGTCCATTGGTTGACTCTTCCCACCCACCCTCACCTGCCTTCTCTCTAAAGTTCAACAGGCCATTCATGCTTCTATGTTTTGGGGGTCTATTTTTGTTCATCATTTTATTTGGTTCATTAGCTTCCACATATAAATGAGAACATGTGATACTTATCTTTCTCTGACAGGCTTATTTCTCTCAGCATAATATTCTCTAGGTCCCTCCAAGTTTTTGCAAATGGTAAGAGTTCTTTCTTTTTTATTGCCATATAATATTCCATTGTGTAAATGTACCGTGCTTTTTTATTCACTCATCTGCTGATGGGAACTTAGGTTGTTTTCAAATCTTTATTTTTATATAATAATTTCATGTGTGAATTTTTTATTTGTTGTTTAAAGTATTACATATGTCACATTTTTCCTCGATTGACCCTGTCTGTCCAGTCCCACCCACGAGGGAAAGCCCCCACTACCCCTACAGGCCTGATTGCCCTCAACATCCCTCCCCTACTGGCCCAGTTACCCCTAACTGACCACCCCTGACAGTCTGGCTTGGTCACCCTTCCTTGCTGGCTTGGTCGCCCCTAACTGTCCTCCTCTTTAGGCCTGGGTGCTCCCAACCGCCCTTGCCTGCAGGCCTGATCCTTCCCAACTGCCCATCCAGACAGGCCTGGTCACCCTTAACTATTCTCCCTTGCAGGCTTGATCGGCCCCAACTTTCCTCCCCTGACGACATGGTCAACCCCAACTGCCCACCCCTGCAGTTTTGGTTGCCCCCAACTGCCCTCCCCTACTAGCCTGGTTACCCCTCACTGCCCTCTTCTGCTGGCCTGGTCACCTCTAACTGCACTCCCTTACCATTCTGGTCACCCTTAACTGCCCTTTCCTGCTGGCCTGGTCATCCCAAACTGCCCACCCCTTCAGGCCTGGTGCCACCCAAGTGCTCTCCCATGCAGGCCTGGTCACTCCTAAATACTCTCTCCTTAGGGCCTGGTCCCTCCTAATTTCCCTCCCTTGCTAGCTGGGTCACCCCCTACTGCCCTCCCCTGCTAACCCAGTGCCCCCTAACTGCTCTCCTGAGCAGTCCTGGTTGCCCCTAACTTCCTTTCCCTTCTGGCCCTATCACCCATAACTGCCCACCTTTGCCATTCTGATCATCCTTAACTGCCCTCACCTGCAAGCCTGGTTCCCCCTCCACATCTTCCTGGTTTCCCCTAACTGCCCTCTCTTGCCATTCTGGTCACCCAAAACTGCCCTTCCCATGCCATCTCTGTCAACCCTAACTGCTGTCTTCTGCAGGCCTGATCAACCACAATTTCCTTCCTCACCCAGCCATCTTATGGTGGCTATCTTGTGTCCATATGGGGGCAGCCATCTTTGACCACATAGGGGCAACCATCTGTGTGTTGGAGTGATGGTCAATTTGCATGCTATTTCTGTATTATATAGGATTATGATATAGGATGGTTTATCATACTTTTTATGGTTTCTCAATTGTGTCATTGATATTGTTGCCTATTTCCCTAGCTCCTCCCTTCATTTTATTTAATTAATTTAATTATTTTGTATGTGCCTTCAGATTTCTTCCATTGAATATTAGGTTAAATGCAAGGTCATCTTCAAATGGTAAACCATTTGAGATGAGGATAATAAAGAGCCATCAAAATGGATCTCAAAGCTGAATTTCAGCTACAGATGCAGAAATTGTCAGGGTGTCCAATTTATAAAAGCAGACATAATTATAAAATATATTAACATATTTCTTAAAAATGTCAGAGTCTCATCTTTACATCAGAACATCTTTTTAATAACCTTAATAAAATGTGATAAAGCAAAATTTGATCACTATCATCCAGATGAACCAAGTTTACTACGGAGTACATCTTGGGACATATATAAAATCATACACTATTTCATGAACTGGCAACTGCAAACATATTTCCTTTCTGCTTTTGTTTTGCATCATCTTCTATTCTTCTATAAAATATACACACAGAATTCTCTCCCAGGCAGAAATTATTGGCAAATATTTCCTAAGGATGGTCCTGTCTGGAGGGAATTTTTGTGTCTTACATGAGGTGCTGACCTAGAAAATACCTTACTTTGATACCAATTCTTTGGCTCCACCTCAGGGACTGTGCAGGCTTCCTGAGTATCTATAAAAGTGACTTCTCCCTCTATCAACAAAGACAATGTAGACAACAAACACAATACATAATTTGAGGTATAGCTTCAGGACAGTGATAGTTTTTTCAAGATTTAGTAGGGATGAGAACTTAAGAAGAAAGGGGAGATGAAAAGTGCCATTCTCATATACTTCAAGGAGAAATGGCAATCCAAGACTTTCATAGAATGTACACTAGCTTACATATAGCTGTCTAGATAATTGGATTAACTGTTGATCTAGGACATTAGACCTACCAGTCCTTGGGACATTATACCCATTGAGTTTATTGAAGATAAATTATTCTTTTACTTATTCAGTGACTACTTTAAACAGTAGTGTCTCTACCATTATCTGTGTCTATAGTTACTCAATTTTAAGTATCTAAAAGAGCTAGCACCTTCTAACCCATAGCACTTTGCAGCAGCAAGGTTCAGTTGCCCCTATATTTTGTGTCTTTTTTATGAAGAATTGAAGTGATCCAAAATGTCATACCTTAGGACTCATTACTACCTCACTGGATCCTCTGTGCCTCCCAAAACTTCTCTTGCTGATGGACGCCTGGTTTCTCAAAATTTAATGTCACACCGGCATCACATGGCAGCTTCCTGTTTCTTGATGAGGGCCACTTATCCTTTCTTGTGACAGCTACTGTCTTGTCAAATTATCTGAAATACTCAGCCACAACTATTATTGCTTTCATGCTAATATTTGCTAAAGAGATACCAAGTAATCACTTTTCCTAAGTGAAATAATACTCATTTATTTACTCATTCAATACGCAATTTTTAATGCATTAAAAATGCCCAATGTTCATTACAGAAGACTGAAATAATATCTCTGTCCTCAAGAATTGTTTCAATTTTATTGTTTACCATGGAGAAATAATTAATGGGGAGCAGTATTGCAGGCTCTCCAGAGAGGCAGGCAGTGATATGACCATTTCTCAGGTCATTTTTCAGTGGATCACACTATTATATGACCTCTCTGTCCTGGGTGGAGATAAAAGCTGAGGATGCCTGATGGTAATAAAGCCAAGTCACTCTGTTGGGTAAATAAGAGCAATGTAAGTGTTGTACCCAGTAGTGAGTTTCCTCTGAAAAGTTAGCCAGGTGCCATCTTGGGATTTGGATGAAAGGAGAATGAGGGTGAACTTCAGGATTTTGAATTGGAATACAGAGGAGCTTGGAATCATTTTAACTTTAGAGTGGTGCCCTGGAAGAGTTGCTGGAGGTGGTGGAGTTCATGCCAAGGTACTCATAATCAAGAATCCATGGGAGGAAAAGGCAATTGTTCTAACAAGAGTACACTCCCTATTGTTATTAATCTTTCCTAGGAAAGATATTACAGAGCAATTCAGCATTGGCTTATAATATCCTCATGCATTAATAACCACATGTGTGAAACTTAATCTCAACTCAGGTTCCACACTTTGCACTCTAGAATCACCTGAAGATCTTTAAAAATAACATTCTCTGATCCCACTCTAGACAAAATTTTGATTTAGTCATTCTGAGTTATAACTAAGACACTAGAATTATTAAAATGTCTCCAGATGATTTTGACACACAAGTTACACATTCTATGACAACCAACGCTTGTGCCTCAAGCCAAACCAAAGGATTCGGCATCCATGATATTGGGACCAGGAATTTAGTGTTTTATATACTCGCCTGAGACAATTCAAATGTGCAGCCAAGCTAAGACACAAAGAACCAAAGGGTAAAGGCCCTAGACTTGATTACAAATAGGGATGCAAGATTCTTGTGCACTGATTACATTTGTTATTTCCTTTTTCTTCTTGGAAGAGTGTCACCAATTTTTGGAGAATGATGATAGTAATCTGTGAGCACCTATATTGAAGAGCAGGAAAATGGCTCCAGGCCTCCATGTTAGAACTGGTCTCAGCCTCCATTAAGGGTGTGATTCACGATTGTCTGGAACACTGAATGGGAGGTCTTGGCAAGATGTTCCTTGAACTTTGCACATTCTCATATTCATATATGGCCATTTTTAAAAGCAAAAGAAATGATCAAACTCATTCTCCCCAGATAAGAATTTTCACCCTAAAGCCAGAGTGACTTCATCTTTTATTACTTTCTGCTTGAATAGAAACAACATAGCTGTGTTGCACATTACTGTGCCCATTTACTTCAATAGAACAATGGAGACAATGGAACTAACAAAAGAAGCTTAATAATTACTGTGAAAAGGAGTGAGCATAGTAGAACTTGGAATATGAGTGAGAGTATAGACCCATAATGGAGACTGAGGTTTGTGATCAAAGGTGAATGTTTTATGAAATGGAAGCACCAGGAAAGAACATGTCGTGGGTATGGGGACAGGATTATACAATGTTTTGCCTGGATGAGTTTGGGGTGCGCTTTAAGGGCCCAGGAGGGGAAGCTGGATGAGCATAGGGATGTGCCCAAATGCAGAAGACAGGCTGGACATTTGGGAGCTGGGTCATGGCAATGGAACTGCACCTTTGAGAATAATTTGATCATTTGGGGCAAATCAAATGGCCAAAGATCAAAACCTAAGAGATTCTGTCTAAATGTTAGGAGAGGAGAGGACAAAAAAGGAAACAGATATAGCAAGTGAGGCTGATTGACTAAACCCAGGAGAGTGATGGCACCAACCCCATGTGTTTGGAGAAAGGAGAAATGGTCATGCCAAAAAATGGTGGACACTGTCATCCTTGCCTCCTCCTGCTCCTCAATGAATCACTTTCCCTCCACCAAGCACTCATCAGTAGGTGGGCCAGTCCCCAAGCCAGTCTCATTCCTATCACCTGAGATGGTCACAGAGGTTAGCAATTTCTCCAATAGACAATAGAATAGACAGGATGTTACTATCTATAGAGCAACCCAGAATCCTCTGAGAAGGCAGAACCAGGAAAGCAACCAGGAGCAAGTATAGTTCCTGATAGTTCCTGATTCATATGTAAATGTTGATTCTCACTTAAAAATAATAATAAAGTGGTTTTCTGTTTTAATGACCTCCTTTTCACCCCATTGATGAGAAAGTGATGTCTATCACATAGTTTGGGAGACAGCAAGTAATCAATGGCATCTGTCACTGGAGAGATGGATTGACAGATGTTTATTAGTTACATATACTCCTAAACCAAGGAAGGAAGGCAGTGTCAGCCTTGCAAGCCTCACCAAGTTTTCCCCCAGGAACAGAGGGAACAACCATGGGCTGTGGAGGGTGGGGTATCCTTTGGTTTCCCTGGGAGGTTATGTCATGCTTGTTTAAATACTTTTATGCTAACAGGGAACTGAAAACTATTATTTCAGGCTGAGCAGGGTTACAAGTGGCTCCTTGACAAGCAGCATTGTTTAGCTGTGGAACCTTATCCAGGAGACCAGATTCAGGAGGGGATCTTGCACATAGGATGTTCAGAGCCTTCTCATTTTTACCAAATGTCACAGCAGCACATAGTATTGAACTTTAATGTTAGTCCTTACACTGCAGTTTTTGATTAGGAAAGGACTCAGTCACAGGCAAGCTATTTCTCATGAATGCATGTATGTATATAACACAGTGTATCTTCCTATCTGCTCTATAAATTTGTGTCCAATGAGTAGAAGTTACAACATAGGATTTGGATAGAAATACCGTCAAATTTTATCTTCTTCAAATGAAATTAAACATGGTTAAAGGCCACATTTTGGGACTGGTGAGAAATCTAGCATCAATTGTTTAAGGGGATCCCTCCATATTCTGTTCATTGAACAAAGCAATTTCCACTCTCTCTGGCCATTCAGTGATGGAGCCTCCACACCTTACATGCCACACTGAGTCATTTGGCATCTTCCCAGGTTTCTAGTGACAAGGAATTCTATCCTCCCTGGCACGACCTGGTCATCTATGTCTGTGGGCTTTCCAATTCAAAGACTGTGTCACTGGTCCAGGGGTCCTCCAGGTACAGAACCCACAGTCCAGGTACCTCTATCAGGTCCTTCAACTTGTGGGCAGCCTTCACTCAAGAAAAAAGGATGTAATACCATCTTATAAGTTTATTGCATCTTATCAATTTCTCAATAAGCCACCTTTCCTTACATCATTAAGTCATTCTTGATTAGGCAAATCATTTTGTTTCAGGGGATTGTTTTATTTGCAAAGTAATACAATGGTTCACATTTCTATAAAACCCATGCTCTTCTTTTGTAGCTAATATTTCTATATTAGAGACTCCGGTTTGGGTTTTTTGTTAGTATGTTTGTTTGATTGTTTTTAAAATATATTTTATTGATTTTTTTACAGAGAGGAAGAGAGCTGGATAGAGAGTTAGAAACATCAATGAGAGAGAAACATCTATCAGCTGCTTCCTAAGCAGCTCCTGCTGGGAATATGCCCAGAACCCAGGTACATGCCCTTGCCCGGAATTGAATCTGGGACCTTAAGACCACAAGCTTATACTCTATCCACTGAGTCAAACTTGTTAGGGCAGCCTCCGGTTTTATAAGAAAACCTTTTCTGGTCACAGAGGCCACTCCTCTTGAACTTCACCACAACCAAGAATTCTTTTTCTGAAACCTCCACTCCATGGAGTTGGTTCAGAGCTCAGAGGGAAGCACATAACTCTCCATGCAGGTTCCAACAAAGGCAATGGATTCTAGATTCCCACAGCGCTGGTCTTCAGGGTCTCACTGGGGACATTGTTTTACCTTCTAGCTGGAAAACGCAGAGAAATGCAAGATCTGTGGGGATGAAGGAAAGCTCTTCAAATGCAGTGTTTGTCTCCTCTTTTTTCATGGGGACTGTCACATCCCACCTGTGGACCCTGAGAGGTTTGTGACATGCACACCCTTTTCCTTCTATAGACCTTCCTCCTGCCATTCACACTCCCAATGCAAAGTCTCTTTAGTGGCCCTGATGCTGAAAGAACAAGGTCAGAGGTAGTGTCCAATGATATGATGGGTGGAGCTGTTTAAAGATACTGTCAGCAGGATGATAATGTTCCCCTCTGTCCCTTGGGAGGTTGAGACTAGTGGCTGGATCCGTTGTCTACATACCACTACTCTCCTTTCCAGAACTTTCCCACCATGGACTCCTACACACAGGAGTACAAGTGCCAATTATTTGTTTTCTTGCCTTGTTTAGAAAAGGCATCAAACAAGAACGTTTTTCCCCATTTTTCCATGTCCTCAACAGGCTAATAGAGACACAAGGCACCCAGAGGTTAAGCCCACTCTCTGACACTCAGGCTTGGGAGCTCCTTGTGCTCCCAGCATCTCAGAAAAAGAAAGTGGAGCCCAAAACTCACCCAAATACTATATTCCATCCAATAGACCCCTGCTGTTTCTCTAGTGACCAAGGTTATCACATGAGAGTCCTGGGGATTCTGGGAGGTGACCCTTCATTCCCTGACTATGCCCATCAGCCATTCCTGAAAGGAGAGCAGTGGCAGCTATGGGAATGGAGGTGTGTTTCTTGGCTTGCCTTGCTCACTTACTTATATCTGACATCTCAGGAAGGATTGGAAATGTACCTTCTGCACAACAGACGTGTCTTCACAAGGTCAGCAGCACGCCAGCTATTCTGAGGTTCTAGCGAGACGAATGGGGCCCAATGAGAAGTCGGTGAGTTGGATTTGACCAAAACATCTCATTTCTGCTTACATGGGAAGTGAGACAGTCATGGGTGAGTGCAAGTGTTTCAAAGTGTGCCTGGTCTTCTGACCTTGCCTCATCCATGCTGAAAATTCACCAGAACCTGTTTGCAGAAAGAAAAAGAAAAAAATAACCTAAGCTATTACATGTTACTGTGCAAGAGCAATCCCTGTTTGGGGAAACAAACAGAAGACTACTGTGATCATGCATCTGTCTGGGCATGCATAGGGGCTCATTCTTGCCAAGCTGCTTTTCTTTCACAATCTCCTTCTTTTGCAGAAATGTGTGTTCCTCCTCCTCAAGATCTATACTCATTTAGAGAGGAACATTTTCCAGAATATTCCACATGAACATTATGTGAGTAACAATAACAAACCATGATTACAAGCTTCTACAATGTTACCCCACCTTGACATGGTGACTGTGGGATCTGCGATATGAAGCCCATGGGAGGAGAGCATGTGACCTGTCTTTCCATTTACATTGCATTTTCACTGGATTTTATGGGAATCCACAGAAGGCAGACATTGAACTGTGTCAATAATGCTCTTGTTGATATAATTTTCCACAGGTTCAAAAAGCTTCTCAATGCCTAGAGAAACTTAGGTCATTGGACAAAATTAAGACGACTCTTATTACAAAGCCTTACCCCAAAGTGAAGGGGTTTGTGCTTGCCATGAACAAAACCTTTCAGGATCCTAAGGTAAGTAGCTGTCCCTACATCCATTTCATTTTCTACACATTGAGTCACTCTAACTGCATTTCCTGATACTAGGAGGTTTTAGAGTTTCCCTCATCCTAAGACAAGCCTACACAAGCAAGGACTAATCACAGAGAGCAACAATGAATAAGCAGATGTCTCTGCAATCAGACTCCAGGCCCCTGAGAGCTCATTCCTCTCCTTAAAGGTGGCAGGTGCCCATTGAGAACAGTGGTGCCCTCCCTGTTCAAACTTAAGGAAAAAATTGCTTCCTAAAGTCATGTTATCCTTTTTATTTCTCCCTAAATATACTCAATCAGACCTCTCAGAGGCCCCAAACTGCAGATTTCTTTGCTTGTAAATGAACCACATAAAGTATCGCCAGAGGGGAATAGAATTGACAATGTGAAAGTAAGATCATTGATTGTACATCTGTAATATTTGAGTATCACTAAGGTTTCAGATTATTATTTTAACTTTCACTAAAATAAACAAACTGAAGCCAATGAAAAGAATCATCCATGTATTAATGATTTCCCATTTCTGTCTACACAACAAGGCTTAATCATGATCTTAGTAAACAAAATATACTCTTCGGTGCTTAAGATTTCTCGGGGGTTTTTTTGGTTTGGTTTGGTTGTTTTTGGTTTGTTTTTAAATATATTTTCATGATTTCAAAGAGAAACAGAGAGGGAGAGAGAGATAGAAACATCACTAATGAGGAATAATCATTGATAAGCTGCCACTTTCAGGACCCACAATGGGGATAAAGCCCACAACCTGGGCATGTGCCCTACCAGAAATATATCATCCACTTATGGTTCATAGATGGATGCTCAACCACAGACCAATACTAGCCAGGCTTAGCTGCTTGAGTTTTTAAACTTTACCTACTTAATGTAACTTAATGTTTAAAATAAGAGTTCTGATCATTTTCCATTGCACATTGTCTAATGACACTGATGTTGTCCTTATTTTTGTCTGTGTGTTTTTTTTTATTCCCAGGACAATGACTCAGTTCTAATAGAAGAGGAATTTCAGAAGTATTTGAAAGATGTCTTTGCTATTCTGTAAACAAATCAGAACAGTTCACTGGTAGTGGATGCTGTTGATACCCTGCAAAATCCCGCTTACAGGCAGATTTCTCATCCCCCAAATTCTATGAGCATTGGCTGCTTATGCCATCTCTCCCCAGTGTATTACTATGGTCCAAATGGAGACAGATTCACTCAAAGGTTAAATGTCTTTGTGCCAAGGGTTGGTTCCCAGCACCAATGTTGAGCCACCCATGTGGGGTGATTCATGTTTCTGTGCTCCCCAAAGCTGTGCGAGTCTTCAGCTATGACCACAACCTTGCTTCACATTTCCCTTATCCCTCTGCCTCCTGAAAAATATTCTCACAATAAATCACTGACTAAAGAAACTTTGTCTTTGCTTTCAAGGAACCCAACTTCACATTATGATCCAACAAGCCAGACCTAAGCTTGGAGTTCTGAGCTGGATCACTATCTAGCGAGTTGGCCAGAGGAGAAATACACATAGTCTATGAGGTACTAAAATAGTGCAGTTGCAAAATACATTCACATGTATAAATGAAATATAGGGGAAGCGATACTGAGGCAATTGTCAAACATTTACAAAGAATTAGTAACTGTAAGAACTGTGTGAGCAGATGGCAATTTCTTTTTTCAAAGCTATTTTATTTACTTTTATTAATTTCAGAAGGAAGAGAGGAGAGGGAGGGAGAGACAAAACATCAATAATGACAGAGAATCATACATTGGCTGCCTCCTGCAAACCTCCTACTGGGGATTGAGTCTGTAACCCAGGCATATACTCTGAACAGGAATTGAATCATGGACCCATGCTCAGCTATTTCTAAGTTCATTTAAAGTGTGAAAAAGAGCACATGATAAGATTAAATATATTAACTACCACATGCATCTGGAAGGTACACAAAATGGAAGGCCTGGTACAGGCCCTAATTTTAAGAATGACAGACTATTGCCCAGCCAGAGTGTCTCAGTAGGTTCAGCATTCTCCTATGCAGAGAAAGGTATGCCTCATGGCACACACCTAGGTTATGTGTTCAGTTCTTGGACCTGAATTGTGTGTGCCAGAGGCAATTGATGTTTCTCTCATGGCTGAAGGCCCCTGTCAAGTCCCACCTGGTGGGGAGCCCCACATGAAGTCCCCTGGCCTTATGCTGGGACAAGGGGAGCTGCTTGAGGTCCACTAGCCCAGCACCAGGATGGGAAGCCCAACTTGAGGTCCCCCATTAAGCCCCACTGGGTGGGGAACACCGTCTGAGATATACTATCAAGCACCACAGGAGGAGGAGAAGGCATAGCCTCAGGTTCCTGCTGATTACTAGTTAATGATACTTACGGGAACTTGCCCTAAGGGGTGGGTTTAGCCATCTGTGTGATGGAATGATGGTTAATTAGCATATTCCCTCTTTATTAAATAAGAAGATCAGATGGTTGAAATAGGCATCCCTCATCTCTATTCTATATTCTAACAGAGTTTTCCCAGGATTCAATCCCATACACAACCACTGAGTCATGCCGGCAGCAAGTCCTGGTCCTTTAGGGAGCTCATCCAGAGAACCTAGATAGACATGCTGACAAGCATATAATTCAAGTGATCCATAGAACCAGATCTATAACTCTTACCTAGAAGCAGAGCCCCACCAATGGCCCTATCCAATTGACTAATACAGCCTATGCCCTCATCCATTCAGACAACATAGCCAGTGAGCCCACACAATCATGAAGAATAGCATGTAGCTCCATCCAATGAGGGAGTCTGGAGGTGACTCTGCCCAACATGTAACAGTCTATATCCCAATCCAATGCAGTATGGCCCTGGAAGCCCCTCTCAATCAGAAAATATGTCCAACAACCTCGTCCAACATCAGAGACCAGCCAGAAAGTTAACTTACTGTAAAGCCCACTCTGTAGCACAGCCAACTTAAGGGAACAACCATTGCCATCACCAGATCGCAGATCACAATCTAAGGCCCATTTAGGCATGTGAAGCTCTTACAGTAGACCCCACTGAGCATTAAGTCCAGCCAGAGACACCATCAGGTTAGGGAACACAGCTTGAAACTGTCCCCAGCCAGGAGCTATTGCAGAGCCCAGCCTGTAACCCTGAGAAATGACTGAGTCCAACCTTTGCACCACCATACCACAAAACACAGCCTGAAACCTCTCTCATAAGAGGTGATTGCAAAGGTCAGCAAGTGGACCCATCAAGCCCCCAAGTACAGCTAGCAGTTATGCCTGCAAATCCAACAAACCACAGAGGTCAGCCATCATCCAAGCACCAACCTCAGAGCACAGTCACTAGGCTTCCCAACTGAGATTCTGATGACATGCCTCATCTTCTCATGGATTTACCAGCTCTCCTGTATGCTATTTCAATCTGAGCTGATGGATGAAGGCATTTTTCTGGTGAAGTGAATCTGTAAAGCCTATATAAGGAGCTTTCTTATTTATATGCACTGATACCAATACAAGGAATCAAGGATCATAAATATTTGGGTAAACATTACACTACAAAATATAATTTGTAACAAAAAAAATTAGAATGATTCTCTTAAAGAAGTTCAGTGAACTATAAGAACCCATGGACGGACAACCAAAAAAAAGAAAAATGAACCAAAGGAGAAGTTTAACCAAAAAGAGAAACTATAAAAGGAAAGCAGTCGAACCAGCAATTCCTGGTCAGGGCACATGTCAGAGTTGGGGACTCAATTCCTAGTAGATGGGTGCAATAGGCAGCCATTCAATGATTCTCTCTCATCCTTGATGTTTCTATTTCTATCTCCCTCTTCCTTCATCTCTGAAATAAGTAAAAATATATTTTTTAAAGTCTTAAGAATAAATAAATAAATAAATAAATAGGACTTTTTAAGTGGCAGGAAACAAATTTATTGAAATCAATAAAAGTTACTATTCTGGAATCATTCATTTAGGCAGAAGTTCTTTGTGCATCCTTCTCCGAGTGTATCCCACTGAGACTCTCTGTGCAGGGACAGTTTAACTGATCCTTTTCCCATAGTGGAGCTTCTAATGATATCCCATTCCTATCTCACAACCACTGAGTCTTCAGGAAGCTACAGTGGCCACCTCCACTGCTTCTGTTCTGATCAGCAACTCTGAGGTCTCATCCATGGATTCTCCACTCAACAGAAACTGCCCAATGGGCACCTGCTGTGTGCTGAGTGGACAGAATCAGAATGAGCTAAGTGCACAACTTTTCTTGCTACATATGCATCATTTGGCTGTTCTAAGGTTCAGGATATTCACCAACCGGTGGTCCGAGGACCACTGGTGGTCCATGTGGTCCGAAAGGTTGGCGACCAATGTATTAAGGAAACCTTTGGTCATCAAACAGTGGTCCGCAGATCACTGGTGGTCCATGAGGTCCCAAAGTGTCACCATGATTGGTAATGGATGAAGAGGGAACTTTCAGAAATATTAGGAGTGGAACTTCACTGTTTATTCAATGGTCTCCTTCTCTGGTACATCCCAGCTTCTTGTGGTGCCCAGCTCAGCTAACACTCCAGAACATGCTAGGAGACCCCAGGTCGAGCTAACTTCCAAGAACCATTTCTCCCCACTTCCTGAGGGCAAGGCTTACACCTACAGTCTTGCTTTTTTTTTTATGAGGCAAATCTCGTGTGGAAATGCCTGGTCCCAGTGAATGCTGCAAGATTCCACCAGGACTCCCAAGATTAAACATGATGAATACTGTAAAAGGTCAACCTGATTTTTTACTTAAACCATTTGGCATCTGAGTCAATACGAGTTAGGTAAGGTTAAGACATTGAGATTCCAATCCTCCCGGAGGCAGAGAACCCTAACGGTGGAGGAAGGTTAAGACAATCCCCCAGGGAGACAGGGTTGGGGCATGGCAGATATGAAACCCCATAACTTCCTTGAAATCTCACATTTTCTCTTAATCATTCACTCTATGTCATTCATTTTTTAACTTCTTTAATAATTTTAATTGTATCACATAGCTCAACATCTAGTAAAATCAACATGCCTGTGAGGGATGTCAGGAAGATTCTTTTGAGTGCACCCTAGGAATGCCAGTCTCAAGCCAAGGAGGAGTAGGTTTGAGTAGTTGTGTCACCAGGAAGGTGAAGAAGGCAAGGTCACTGTGCAGTTTGAGGACAGAATGAACTTCTCCGTGAAACAGAGGGGCTCTAAGGGGGTGTGAGGGGCCGCAGTTTCAGGACAGCCCTCAATTTTAAACCTAGACTTCTCTTCCAGCTCATAATCTGGTTTGGGGGCTCATAAGCTGCCAAATATCAAAATTATCTCAAAATCAAATCCATACATCATCTCACCTTTATTTAGATAGAAATAATGGTGCTTCTATTGCTGATTTAAAGGGTTTAGAACTTGAGAGAACAGGGATAACATGTTCCCCCATCAACTATTATTAATCATGGTGACCCCTTTGGACCTCATGGACCACTAGTGGTCTAACAACCTTGAGAGATAAAGGATTGTGAGTTTTGGTTTCTCTGAACAGGCAACCAGATACAGTTCTAAGGAGGCAATAATACCATACACGACCCTTAGAGGGAAGTGCAGACATGGCTGGAGTCAAGTCTGGGAGGAAAGGGCTACCCAGCTGATGGTAATGAGGACCTTTAGATGCTAAAATGAGAAATGTGATGGCATTAACAAACACCTTTCTTTGTATCCACACTATGTATCTGAGGCCGGGTGGTCATGAGAGAGAGGCATAATGTGGTTTCAGGGAGTGTGCTGCTGTGCAGCATTAACCAGGGTATCACAAAAATCAATCCTTGCTCCATTCTGGATACAGGTTACTAACTTCCCCTAGATGGAGCCCAGAGCTACAAATGATGGGCTCTGGCTACTGTGTGCTGGGATAGGCCATGTGGCCCTGAGCTAGCCTTCCTCATTGGCCTGCAGAGGGGTGTTTCTCATGCATAGCCCTAGACCTTCTGAATGTGGCCCAGATCGATTACTGTGCTCCCCTATAGTCTCCTCCTCATCTTCTGCATGCCTTAACGTAACCTCACTCCTTAACCTCTTCTTCCTTTATCCAGATGTCTCTTCCCAACTCCTTTTCCCAGGATTCACTACCTTCTCTATAGAGATAATCACATTTCCCCTCCAACAATCCATCTGAATTCCTTTTCTCCTTGTTTTATTTATTTTTTGTTGATTAAGGTATTGCATGTATCCATATTCCCCTTTTGCCCCCGTACCTCACTCCTATAAATGCCCTCCGCCGTCCCCCCATTGTCTAGTGTCCATTGGTTATACTTATATGCACGCATACAGGTCTTTTGGTTATCTCTTACCTCCCTTCCCCCTCCCCACCATTCTGTAAGCTATAATTTGAGAGTCTGTTTGATGTTTCTCTGCCTCTGTAGCAATCTTTTTTTGTTCTCCAGGTTATAATGTTCTTAATTATCCATACATGAGTGAGATCATGTGGTATTTCTCTTTCACTGACTGGCTTATTTAGCTTAGCATAATGTTCTCCAGGTCTATTCATGCTGCTATAAATGGTAAGAACTTCTTTTTAAAAGCACCATAGCATTCCATTGTGTAGATGTAGCACAGTTTTTTAATCCATTCATCTTCTAATTGGCACTTAGGCTGTTTCCATATCTTAGCTATTGTAAATTTTAATGCTATGAACATAAAAGTGCATATGTCCTTTCTTATTGGTGTTTCTAGTTTCTTGGGATATTGCCAGAAGTAGAATAACTGGGTCAAATGGAAGCTCCATTTCTAGTTTTTTGAGGAAACTCCATACTGATCTCCTCAGTGGCTGCACCAGTCTGCATTCCCACCAGCAGTGCACCAGGGTTCCGTTTTCTCTGCATCCTCACCTGCACTTGTTTGTTGATTTGTTGATGATAACCATTCTGACAGATGTGAGATGGTACCTCATTGTTGTTTTGATTTGCATCTCTTGGATGATTAGTGACTTTGAGCATGTTTTCATATGTCTCTTGGCCTTCCTTATGTCCTCTTTCAAAAGTATCTATTTAGGTCCGTTGCCCATTTTTTGATTGGGTTGTTTATCTTCCTTTTGTTAAGTTGTATGAGTTCCCTGTAAATGTTGGAGATTAAACCTTTATCGGAGATAACATTGGCAAATATGTTCTCCCATACTGTTTGTTTTCTTATTGTTTTGCTGATGATTTCTTTTGTTGTGCAGAAGCTTTTTTATTTTGAGGTAGTCCCATTTGATTATTTTCTGTTTAGTTTCCATTGCCCTAGGACCAATATCAGTGAAGAAATTACTTTGGCATATAGCTGATATTTTGCTGCCTGTGGATTCCTCTAATATTTTTATGGGGTCTGTCTTACATATAAGTCCTTTAATCATTTTGAATTTATTTTTGTGTATGGCGTAAGTTGGGGGTCTAGTTTCATTTTTTTTTGCATGTATCTGTCCAGTTTTCCCACCACCATTTATTGAAGAGACTCTCTAGACTGCATTGTATGCTCCTGCCTCCTTGTCAAATATTTATTGAGCATAGTGTTTTGGGTCAATTTCTGGGCTCTCTAGGCTATTCCATTGGTCTATATGTCTGTTCTTATGCAGTTTTGAGTGCAGTGCCTTTTTAATACAGATTGGTATCTGGTATTGAGATCCCTCCTATGTTGCTCTTTTTTCTCAGGATTGCTGTAGCTATTCAGGGTCTTTTTTTATTCCAGATGAATTTTTGGTGAGTTCATTTGAGGTCTGTGAAATATGCCGTTGGTATGATAATTAAGAGTACATTGAATCTACAGATTGCTTTGGGTAGTATGGACATTTTAATTATGTTAATTCCACCAATCCATGAACATGGTATGTTCTTCCATCTATATATGTCTTCCTCTATCTGTTTCTTCAGTGTCCTGTAGTTTTCTGAGTAAAGGTATTTACTTTCTTAGTTAAGTTGATTCCTAGATATTTTTTTGTATGCAGTTGTAAATGGAATTGTTTTCTTAGTCTTTGTTTCTGTAAGTTCACTGTTGGTGTATAGAAATGCCACAGATTTCTTGGTGTTAATTTTGTATCCTTCTACATTGTCAAATTCATTTATGAAGTCTAATAATCTTTTGATGGATTAGTTAGGGTTTTCTATGTACAGCATCATGTCATCTGCGAATGATGACAATTTTACTTCTTTTCCAATTTCTATGCCCTTTATTTCTTCTTCTGGCCTTATTGCTGTGGCTTGAACTTCCAGTACTATATCAAACAGGAATGGTTAAAGCAGGCATCCCTGTCCTGTTCCTGTTCTCATTGGAAATGGTTTTAGTTTTTGCCCATTGAGTATAATGTTGGCTGTAGGTTTGTCATATAATGCTTTTGTTATGTTAAGGTATGATCCCTCTATTCACACTTTGCTGAGCATTTTTATCAGAAAAGGGTGTTGGATTTTGTCAAATGCCTTTTCTGCATCAATTGATATGATTATGTGATTTTTGTCATTTAATTGTTTTATGTGATATATAACATTGATTTGTGAATTTTGGACCATCCTTGCATTCCTGGAATAAATCCCACTTGGTCATGTTGTATGATATTCCAAATGTAATGCAAGATCCAGTTTGCTAGAAATTTGTTGAGGATTTTGACATCAATGTTCATCATGGATATTAGCCTGTAATTCTCTTTCATTGTGGTGTTTTATCTGGTTTTGGAAATAGGGTAATGCTGGATTCATAGAAACGGTTTGAGAGTGTGCCTTCCTCTTGAATTTTTTAAAATAGTCTGAGAAGAATTGGTTTTATTTCATCTTTGAATGTTCGGTAAAACTCTCTGTGAAGCCATCTGGTCCAGGGCTATTGTCTGCTGGAAGCTTTTTCATTACTGTTTCAATTTCATCAGTAGTTATCAGCCCATTCAGATTTTTTGAGTCATCCAGATTGAATTTTGGAAGTGCGTATTGCTCTAGGAATGTGTCCATTTCATCGAGGTTGTCCAGTTTGTTGCAGTAGAGCTCTTCATAGTATTTTGTCATAATTGTATTTCTGTGGGATCAGTTGTTACTTCATCTCTTTCATTTCTGATTTTGTTTATTTGGGCCATCTCTCTTTGTTTCTTGGTGAGCCTGGCTAGAGGTTCATCAATCTTGTCTATCCTTTCAAAGAACCAGCTCTTGGTTTCATTGATCTTAGGTATTGTTTGTTTGTTTGTTTTGTCTTTATGTCATTTATTTCTGTTCTGATCTTCATTATCTCCCTCTTTCTGGTTATTGTGGGCTTTTCTTGTTGCTCTTTCTAGTTCTTTAAGTTGCAAGGTTAGATAATTTATTATCATTTTTTCTTGTTTTTTGAGTTAGACCTGTAGAGCTATGAGCTTCCCCCTCAGGACTGCTTTCATTGTGTCTCATAGATTTTGGATTGTTGTGTTTCATTGTCATTTTTTTCCAGGATGCTTTTCATTTCTACTTTGATCTCTTTGGTAATCCAGTCATTGTTTAATAGCATGCTATTTAGCCTCCAAGTGTTTGATTTCTTTTCATTGTTTTTATTGTAGTTGATTTCTAGTTTTATGCTGTTATGGTCTGAAAAGATGCTTGTTATGATTTCTATCTTCTTGAATTTTAAGAGACTTTGCCTGTGTCCTAATATGTGGTCTATCTTTGAAAATGTCTCATGTGCACTAGAAAAAAATGTATATTCTGTAGTTTTGGGGTGAAATGTTCTGAAGATATCAATTAAATCTATCTGATCTAGTGATTCATTTAGTATTGGTATTTCTTTGCTGATTTTTTGTTTTGAAGATTTGTCCAGTGGTGTCAGTGGGGTTTTAAAGTCCCCTAATATGACTGTATTGTATTGATCTCTCCCTTGATATTTTCCAGAAATTGTCTTATGTATTTTGCTCCTGAATTGGGTGCACAAATGTTTACCAGAGTTATATCTTCTTGTTGAATTGCTCCTTTTAGTATTATGTAGTGGTCTTCATTATCTCTTGATATGACCTTTAATTTGAGGTTTATATTATCAGATATAAGTAGCACAACCCAATGTTTTTCTCCTTTCCATTTGCTTGTAAAATATTTTTTCATCCCTTCACTCTCAGTCTGTGTGAATATTTTGTTTTGAGATGAGGCCCTTGCAGACAAAATATTTTTCATCCCTTTACTCTCAGTCTGTATGAATATTTTGTTCTGAGATAAGGCACTTGCAGACAAATATATCGGTCATGTTTTCCTATCCATTCTCTTGTCTGTGGTAACTCATAGGGGCACCTGGGGTGCATTTGCCAGTGAGGGGAACTGAAGCACTAGAAGGGCCATGATACTGAGGCTGCATAGTTGAGGCATCTGTGAGCCGGTATCCAGGATGAGTGAATTTAAATTTCTACTGCTAGAGGGAGTGTATTTCTGTTTGTCCAAGCAGCTTCATGTCCTCTTGGTTCCTTTTCATGTTGGTGTCTTTTGATTGGTGCATTTAATCTATTTATGTTTGATGTTATTATTGATAAGTACTTGTTTGTTGTCATTTTTGTTTTTACTGTTTCGATTTCTTCTTGTCTTTAGGTTTTTTATTTTTACAGCAGTCCCTTTAGCATTTCTTGCATTGCTGAGTTAGTATTAATAAACTCTCTTAGCCCTCTTTTGTCTGTGAAGGTCCTGATTCCACCTTCAATTTGAATGATAGCCTTGCTAGGTATAGTATTCTTGGATTCAGTCCCTTCCTTTGCATCACTTTCTATATTTCATTCCATTCCCTTCTGGTCTGGTATGTTTCTGTGGGAAATCAGTTGATATTATAATAGGAGATCCTTTGTAGGTAACTTTCTGTCTCTCTCTGGCAGCCTGTAAGATTCTTACTTTGACGTTGGTGTTTGCCAATTTAATTATGATGTGTCTTGGTGTTGTTCTTTTGAGGTTCATCTTGTTTGGGACTCTATATACTTCTTGGACTTGCATAGGTTTTTTTTTTTCTTGTCAATATCAGTGCAGATTTCTGTCAGTATTTCTTCCAACAGGTTTTCTATTCCTTGATTCTTTTTCTGGTACCTCTGTTATGCGAATGTTGTTTCATTTTGTGTTGTCTCCAAGCTCCCTTAGGCTCTCCTCTTGCTTTTTAGGTCTTCTTTCCAGTAGCTGCTTTGTTTGTGTTTTTTTCCTACCTTGTCTTCTAATTCACTGATGCGGTCCTCAGCCTCTTCTAAGTCTACTGTCTAAGCCTTCTGTTGTGTTCTTTATTGTAGTTATGTCATTCTTCATGTCCTCTTGGTTCCTTTTCATGCTGGTGACATTCTCACTTGGCTCCTTATAAGTCTCATTGAGTTGTGTGTACTTGTCATCCAGTTATTTAAGCACCCTTATAACCATTACTCTGAATTCTTTCTTTGATACGGTGCTAGCCTCAATTTCACTTAACTCCCTTTCTGGCGATTCCTCTTTTTCTTTTCTTTGGATATTGTTTTCTTATCTTCCTCATTTTTTGCTGTAACATTTTAATTGTAGGTCCCATTGTTTTGTTACCCAGGTTCTGTTGGGGGTGGTATTACTGGTGTTATCTCTCATGTCTCCTGGGCTTGGTAATCTAGTGTAGCTCCCTATAGGACCTATTTGGGTTCTCTTGATGTAGGCCTAGGAGCTGTAATGATACAACTGTGGTGTCTAGAAGTCAGTAGCCATGGAGAGGGTGTTCCAAATTTTGCTCTCTTGCGTTCTTGATTGAAATTGTGCATGCCCAGCAAGGACTCACAGTGGCACCTAAGCACCATCTGTAAGGGTGATGAGGCTCAGGAGGCCTGCATTCTGGAAAGGCCTGACTGTGTTGTCCAGATTTCTGTACTTGTAAGGTGGGCAGAATCAGCTTTTGCTGCTGCACCTGTGGTAGATAGGTGCACGCTCTCAGTGGTGACTCATAGGGGCACCTGGGGTGCATTTGCCAGTGAGGGGAACTGAAGCACTAGAAGGGCCATGATACTGAGGCTGCATAATTGAGGCATCTGTGAGCCGGTATCCAGGATGAGTGAATTTAAATTTCTACTGCTGGAGGGAGTGCGTTTCTGTTTGTCCAAGATCACACCCAGTAAAGACTCAAAGCAGCTCCCATGAGCATCTGATGGATAGATGGGCTCAGAAGCCTGCCTGTTGGAAATGTGCAACTGTGGTTTTGCGTTTGCTGGCACATAGCTGTGACACACTCAGAGGGACCCTGGCGTTGATGTTACCCAGCAGAGGTGTCTGTGGGCAATTATTCAGGAAGAGGGAATTCAGAATTTTTGCTGGGGGGGGGCACCACACCCTTGTTTGTAGAGAATTACACCCAGCAGGGTCTCACAGCAGCTCCCCAGAACATCCTGTGGATAGATGGGCTCAAGGTGCCTGCCTGTAGGAAATGTATGACTGGGCGGTGCATTTGCCAAAGCAGAGCTCTGATGCACTCTGAGGGACCTGTCATTGAAGTTATGCTGCTGGGGTTTCCGTGGGCAAAGATCCAGGTGAGTGAATTCAGAATTTCTACTGCCAGGAGGAGTGCGTCTCTCTTTTTCTAAGGTCACACCCAGTGAGGACTCACTGCAGCTTCCACTAGTGCCCTTTTGATAATTGGGTTCACGGTACCTGCCTCTTGGAAATGCATGACTGTGGTGGTGCGTTTGTTGGTTCAGAACTCTGACACATTCTGAGTGGCCCTGGCGTTAAAGTTAAGAAGCTGGGGTATCTGTTGGCAGTTATTCAGGAAGAGAGTATTCAGAATTTCTACTGTGGGGCAGCACGCCCTTGTCTGTACAAAATCACATCCAGCAGGGGCTCCCAGTTGCTCCCAGGTGCTGCCTACAGAGTAGTGTGCCCTTGTTGCCTGCACAATGAAAACGTGCTAATGCAGTGTCTGGAGTTCTGCCACTGGGGAGGGGGGAAGTTGCAATAACTGCTGTGCCCCTTTAGATGTGGTGGTCTCAGGATCTACAGGTCTGCGGGTGGAGCAGCAGGATTTTGGCTGTAGTGACAGCAGTGTCAAAGGCCTGTCTGGGTGGTGGTGCTGATGAGTTCCTAGAAAAAGCCGTTCTCTCTATCTGGATTCTTACCAGCTTTGTAGGAAGACTCAGGAGTCCACAGCTATACCCTCACTGAACCCAGTCACTAAGATCCCACTAAGTGGAAGAAGGGGTTACCTCCACAACCCAATCCCTAAAAATATTGCCATTGAGTGCCATCAAGTCTACACCAACCATGCAATTTCAGGGGGTATGACAGCCCACCTCTTTACCCATCTAGGGCACAAGTGCACAAGAACTCAAGAAGCAAGACATACACCCAGATGCTTGACTCCTTTCAAGAAGTTGGCGCTTCTCTTCCTTCCCCAAAATGCATGCCTTTCCACCTGAATTACAAACCAACTGAAAGGCAAAACTGTGACATAGATGGGGAGCAACATACCAGCTTTCATCTTCATAAAAGCTGGGGCCACATGGTTTGGATGTGTGTCAAAAAATAATTCCTCGATCTGAACCCCATAACTGGGCTTATCCACAAGGCCCAAGGCTGCTTCAATAATCCACATACAATCTGCACACCCAGACCTCTGTCCCTGTGCTTGGAGTTCGGAAGAGCACAGAGCCCTGGCTCCTCCAGCAGCATGAGCTCAGGGAGCTGCACCAAGGAGCAGGCTCACCTTCAAAGAATTCCCAGCCTCAGAATCTCCAGAGGAAGAAGGAAGGGCAGGGGTCCAGGAGTCCTGCTGATTGATGGTCACCTCCCAGAAGGCGGCATTGATTGATGTTGGGCCTGAGTGCTCCTGCTTGCGTCCCACGTGTCCCTCCTCTCCATTTCTGCATCTGCAGAGGTGCCAGGTCTTCATCCTCTGGGCCAGTGGCTGCTGATGCTGTTACCTCCTACCCCTAAATTCTCAGGTACGGGACTCTCTGCCTCCTCTCCGAAACAAACGCTGTCCCCCCACAGTCTCCCAGGCTGGAGACTCATCTTCCTAGTGTGGTCTGAATAGAATGTGCTCTTGGTAAAGCTAAGAAAGCCAGTCCCCTGGGTGTTTTATTTGCCCCCTATCCCTTTTCAGTAGCTGCCTCTCCTCCAGGTTTCCAGGCCTGCAACTTAGCTATTTTCCTGTTTTTGAAGTTATTGCTCAAACAAGAAAACTCCTTGGGGTTGGCTCTCTCCCTCCCCTTGAGTCATCTTCCTCTTGCCTCCTGGTCATGACTGTCCCTTTTTGTACTCCATTCCTGCTGCTACATGTCCTTGTGGCTGAGAACTACTGTAGGGCTGCAGAAGGAAGAAGACATGTCTGAACACTCAGAAAGTTTCACTTCTAATTTCCGATTGGTAGTAGCTCTCCCCTGTTGATTGTACACACTTTCTGCTCAGGCCTGGGCAGCCACACTAGATGCAGGCTTGGTACACAGGAGGACTCCAGACCCAGAAAAGCCCAGGGCAAGACTATGGCCAGTTAGGGCACAGACCTCAGCACCAGGTCAGTCTCTTTCTTTCTTCCTTTAACTTCCTCTCAGGTTGTGCTGCTGTTTACTGTGTCATTAAACACTCATCTAAACCTTGACCTCATCCTGCTTTACAAGAACATTTTTGTGTGCAATGTAATGAAATGCAGGAATACTACTAGTAAAGGAATCAGATTTTTAAACAGAAAAGGGACAGCTGCTGATGTGAGTGCAGGCCACAGCTCACAGGACCCTTATCTTACAGCCACTGCTCAGCTGTGGGCCCTATGGAATCCACTGTCCTTTCTGATGCAATTTGTTATTTTCTCATGACCTCTGAACCTCCTTTCCCTGGGGACCCCTCTGCCTTCACCTAAGTTTTTTCAAACAGAGTACTTTAGAAAACATAAAATTCTGGGTGCCTTGGTCTCATACCTGAGTTAAGGACAGGTCTGTGCCAGGCTCATTCCCATCTCTGGCTGGGACTCTGGACACTTACTCCAGGGATTGTGATCTAAGGGAGTAAAAAAAAAAGGTGGGGGGCAGGGGCAAGACATGAAAGACTAGTGCAGACTGAGTGTTTTCATCTGTACTTTGAGTTTCTGCTCTGTAATGCTTTATACCTCTGACAAGGCAAAGGCCAGAAATCCTACCTTTTCTCTAGTAATGGATCAGAAATAACATGATTTAATATGTTTAATCTTTTTTAATGGAAAGAAATTACATTTTACATTCATGCTCATAAAATATCAAATGACATGTAAGTGTGTAGAGGAGAAAGTCTCCTTAACTTGCCACCCACCCACCCTCAGTCTTGGTCTTGTTGAGTGCTATGGGTGCATATCTTTTTCTCTGCATTTACACATATAACTAATTTTCCTAAATACATAATTTGGGTCTTGTTTTTAAACAAATGGGATGTTATTGCATTGTCAGATATTTTAGTTATTTTCAATTATTTTACTAGAGATCTTTTCACTTTAATAAACATACTGATCTCCCTCATTCTTTTTTTTTTTTTTTGCTGTTCCACTTCTTTTTTCTTTTCCAGTATAACTTATATTTAATAGTAGCACATATGTTTTCCTTTTTCCCGTCATTATCCTCCTGCCAGCCTCCCCTACCTCCCAGCACATGTCCCCACCTGCCCCCTCCCCACCCCAGTGTCTTTCATTCATTGCTTATGCTCATATGCATGGATACAAATCCTTTCCTTGATCTCCCCCATAATCTGCCTCCCATCCACCCCAGCCTTCCCCCTGTAGCTTGACATCCTGTTCAAGGCCACCCTGCCTCTATATCAATCACTCCCCACTGTTTCTTTTCTTCAAAAATATCTTGCCTCTGCATACTAGAAACAAACATATAAGGACAAAAAAATGTTTGAGTGTCAGTTTCAATGTCCAACTGTTCTGAGTCCCAGTTTCAATGTCAAATAGTTCTTCATGTGTACATGTCAGCAATGGTATCCAGATGGTGGACACATCGTGGCAATGCAAGTTCCATCCTCTCTGGTTTGGTCCTGGGCCGCCTGCAGCCATGCACAGCTGCCGACTGCTAGCATGGCAAGGTGTCGTCAGTGTCCCCCATCTCTGGACCGTCCTCGTGACTGCAACAGACCCATCATTTCCTCACTGTTGCAGAAACCCACATGGTCTTAAAGTTGTTCTCTGAAAACACACAAACACATTCTCAACCAAAAGTTAACAAAGGGATCCTCTCTGCAAATTAGACTTGGGATTCTTTTTATTTTTGCCTAAATGATATTCCTTTGGCTTATTTTGACACCATGTGTGTTTTTTCATGGGTAATCTGCTGTTAGCATTACAAATGGAATTTACTTTTCTGGAGTAAGATTTTTCTAGATGTATTTTACTTACAGGTTATTTTTCCTTACATGATATTATCCCACTGCCCCCCATCTTTTTTTGATTAATGGGGGCTTTTGGAAATTTTATCTTGCAGTTTTGGTAATTTTAAAATTTAATTTTTGCACACAAATATGACTGCTTTAGGTTCTTTGGATGTTAGCAATTTTAGAGTGAGATAAACTACTAATAGATATTTTAGTTAATGTTTTAGGAAAAGCTTTTTGTCCAGTACACTAAAATTTTCTTGAGTATTCACTTATTTCACTTGGCCAATTTAAATTAATCTGAAAACTTGATTACTATTTTACTGTCAATTTTAATACTCAAGCAGAAATCTTAGTTTACCCAGTAAATACTAGTGGAAAGGAATATTTGCATTTTGGAGTAGGTTCTCAGGATTCCTGGTAATAGACTGAATTTAGATATAGAGCAGCTATTGCTGGTGGAGTCTCTGTCTGCCACCTGGGTCCCGGTGTGAGTTGTGATTGGGAGGCGTAGCAGCCGTGGGGGTAGGAGACCTTCCTCAGGAGGTGTGAGAATTCAAGCCCCTGCAAGGTTTGTGGATGAGGGTCTGTGCCCCACCTCTGTTGACCTTTTAGTTCTCTCCTGTTGGCCTCTCTGCAACTGTGCCTATCTTAGGTTGTTCCTTCCCTGAGGAATCTTACCCATCTCTGGCTAACCAGCCATCCTCCGGGGCCAAACAGGGTGATGTGAGGATCAGTTCTATCTCCTTTGTAGTCTGTGCCCCCATGGCCTCCACGTCCATCACCTCACTTGGGGTCCCCTCACCTGCTGGCAGGGTCCCAGTACTGATCACATATCTCGAGTGACCCAGGTTTCTTCTCCAGAGAGGGCCCAACTCACACCATTGGTGCCAGCTTCCCAGAGGCTTCAGCCACAGCTTGAACTGAAAGCTCAGGCATCAGCTGTGTGTATTTGGATAGTAAGAAGAGGGTCCCTCTTGGCAAATGGGCCAGAGGGGCCAATATAGAATGCTCAGATGCCTTCCCAGTGCCTTAATTCCTTCTGAAAGGGATTAATTCCTTTCCTATCCTTTTTTTAAATTACTGCCCAACATTCAAAGAATTAGTTTGTAAGTTTATTTGGAATAACTGTATAATATGCTGTTGTCAAATATCAAATATTATAATGACATTGTAGAATAATATCATCTAAGGGTATTATGGTGTCACGGGAGGTTAAGGAGGGCCTAACCTAAGGACTGGTGTCCATAGGAGATGACAAGCTCTAGGCCATGTTAATTCAATCTCAAACTAGCTGCAAATTTTTTTATAACTTTATATAAACTTTGTCAGGGATGTAAAAACACAAATTACTTACCTTAGTTCAAGCATTCAAATATATTGACTTTCCCCCTTACTCCCACCACCTGCCACTTACCCTGAGGTTTGACATTCTGATGGACTTTTCTCAGACTCTGGATCCATTCTTGTTCATCAGTCTATGTCATTCATTACATTCCTCAAATGAGTGAGATCATGTGATATTGTCTTTCTCTGCCTGGCTAATTTCACTTAGCATAATGCTCTCCAAATCCATCCATGTTGTTACAAATGGTAGGAGCTCCTTCTTTTTTTCCGCGGCGTGATATTCCATTGTGTAGATGTACCACAGTTTTTTAATCCACTCATCTGCTGATGGGCACTTAGGCTATTTCCAAATCTTAGCTATGGTAAATTGTGCTGCTATGAACATAGGGGTACATATATCCTTTCTAATTCGCCTTTCTAGTTTCTTGGGGTATATTACTAGAAGAGGGATCACTGGGTCGAATGGGAGCTCCATTTTTAGTTTTTTGAGGAATCTCCATACTGTTCTCCACAGTGTCTGCACTAATCTACAATCCCACCAACAGTGCAGGAGAGTTCCTTTTTTTCTGCATCCTCGCCAGCACTTGTCATTTGTTGATTTGTTGATGTAAGCCATTCTGACAGGTGTGAGATGGTACCGCATAGTCATTTTGATTTGCATCTCTCAGATAATTAGTGACTTTGAGCAAGTTTTCATATATCTCTGGGCCTTCCTTTTGTCTTCTTTAGAAAAGATTCAATTTAGGTCTGTTGCCCATTTTTTTTATTGGATCATTTGTCCTCCTTTTATTGAGTTGTGTGAGTTGCCTGTAGATGCTTGAGATTAAACCTTTATCACTGATAACATTTGCAAATATGTTCTCCCATGCAGTGAGTTTTCTTGTTGTTTTGTTGATGGTTTCTTTAGCTGTGCAAAAGCTTTTTATTTTGATGTAGTCCCATTTGTTTATTCTGTCTTTAGCTTCCATTGTCCTAGGAGCAGTATCATTGAAGAAGTTCTTTTGATATATGTCTGAGATTTTTTTCCTGTAGATTCTTCTAATGTTTTTATGGTTTCCCATCTTACATTTAAGTCCTGTATCCATTTTGAGTTTATTTTTGTGTATGGTGTAAGTTGGTGGTCTAGTTTCATTTTTTTGCATGTATCTGTCCAATTTTCCCAACACCATTTATTGAAGAGACTGTCTTGACTCCATTTTATGTTCATGCCTCCTTTGTCAAATTTTAATTGAGCATAGTGGTTTGGGTTGATATCTGGATTCTCTATTCTATTCCATTGATCTATATGTCTGTTCTTGTGCCAGTACCAGGCTGTTTTGAGAACAATAGCTTTGTAATACAGCTTGAAATCTGGTATTGAAATCCCACCGACTTTGTGCTTCTTTCAATTGATTGCTGTTGCTATTCGGGGCCTTTTTTATTCCAGATGAATTTTTGGAGAGTTCTTTCTAGGTCTGTGAAATATCCCTTTGGTATTTTAATGGGGAGTGCATTAAATTTATAGATTGCTTTGGGTAGTATGGACATTTTAATGATCTTGATTCTCCCAATCCATGAATATGGTATGTTCTTCCATCTGTTTACATCTTCCTCTATCTCTTTTTTTAGTGTCCTGTAGTTTTCCACGAATAGGTCTTTTACCTCCTTAGTTAAGTTTATTCCTAGGTATGTTAATTTTTTTGGTGTGATGGTAAATGGGATTGCTTTTTTAGTCTCTCTTTCTGTAAGTTCACTATTAGTGTATAGAAATGCCATAGATTTCTTGGCATTAATTTTGTAGCCTGCTACGTTGCTGAACTCATTTATTAAGTCTATTAGCTTTTTGTGTAGTCTTTCGGGATTTTTATGTACAATATCATGTCATCTGCAAATAAGGATAGCTTTACTTCTTCTTGTCCAATTTAGATGCCTTTTATTTCTTCTTCTTGTCTAATTGCAAGGGTTAATACTTCCAGTACTATGTTGAACAGGAGTGGTGAGAGTGCGCAACCCTGTCTTGTTCCTGTTCTTAGGGGATTTGGTTGTAATTTTTGTCCATTGTGTATGATGTTTGCTGTGGGTTTATCATATATGGCTTTTATTATGTTGAGGTATAATCCTTTTATTCCTACCTTGTTGAGAGTTTTTATCAAGAAAGGGTGTTGGATTTTGTCAAATGCTTTTTCTGCATTAATTGATATGACTATGTGATTTTTATCTCTCAATTTGTTTATGTGATATATCACATTTATTAATTTGGGGATATTGTACCATCCTTGCATTCCTGGGATAAATCCTACTGGGTCATGGTGTATGATCTTGCTGATGTACTGCTGGATCCGATTTGCTAGAATTTTATTGAGTATTTTGGCATCTATATTCATGAGGGATATTGGCCTGTAATTCTCTTTCATTGTGTCATCTTTATCTGGTTTTGGTATTAGGGTGATGCTAGCTTCATAGAAGGAGTTTGGAAGTGTTCCATCCTCTTGAATGTTCTGAAATAGTCTGAGGAGTATAGGTCTTAGTTCTTCCTTAAATGTTTGGTAAAACTCCCTTGTGAAGCTGTCTGGCCCTGGGCTATTGTTTGCTGGAAGCTTTATGATGATTGCTTCAATTTCTTCCAGTTATTGGTCGATTGAGTTGTTTAGATTCTTCCTGATTGAGTTTTGGGAGGTTATATTTTTCTAGAAATATATCCATTTCCTCCAGGTTGTCCAGTTTGTTGGAGTAGAGTTGTTCATAGTATTTTTTAACAATCCTTTGTATTTCAATGGGCTCTGTTGTTATTTCACCTCTTTCATTTCTGATTTTATTTATTAGGGTCCTCTCTCTTTGCTTCTTGGTGAGTCTGGCCAGAGGTTCATCAATCTTGTTTATCCTTTCAAAGAACCAGCTCTTGGTTTTGTTGATCTTCCGTATTGTTTCTTTGGTCTCTATGTCATTTATTTCTGCTCTGATCTTTACTACCTCCTTCCTTCTGCTTACACTGGGCTTTTCTTGTTGCTTTCTTTCTAACTCTTTGAGTTGTTGGGTCAGATAATTTATTGCCACTGTTTCTAGTTTTTTGCAGTAGGATTATAGAGCTATGAACTTCCCTCTCAGAACTGCTTTCCTTATGTCCCATAGATTTTGGATTGTTGTGCTGTCGTTGTCATTTGTTTCCATGATGTTTTCTATCTCTTCCTTGATCTCTCTAGTAACCCAGTCATAGTTTAATAGCATGCTGTTTAGTCTCCATGTGTTTGATTTCTTTGGATTGTTTCTGTTGTAGTTGATTTCCAGCTTTATGCCACTGTGATCTGAGGATATGGTTGATATGATTTCTATCTTCTTGAATTTGGCGAGACTTTGCCTTTGACCCAACATAAGGTCTATCTTTCAGAATGACCCATGGGCACTTGAAAAGAATATATATACTGTGGCTTTGGGGTGAAATGATCTGAAGATGTCAATTAATTCCATCTGGTCTAGTGAGTCATTGAGGATTGATGTTTCTTTACTGATTTTTTGTTTAGAGGATTTGTCCAATGGTGATAGTGGAGTATTAAAGTCTCCTACTATGATTGTATTGCTGTCTATCTCTCCCTTGATATCCTCTAGGAGTTTTTGTATGTATTTGGGTACTCCTGTATTGGGTGTGTATATGTTTACCAAAGTTATTTCTTCTTGTTGGATTGCTCCCTTTAGTATTATGTAGTGGCCTTCTTTATCTCTTGTTATGTCCTTCACTTTGAGATCTAATTTGTTGGATAGAAGTATGGCTACCCCAGCTTTTTTTCCATTTCCATTCGCCTGAAGAACCTTTTTCCATCCTTTCACCCTCAGTTTGTGTGCATCTTTTTTTTGGAGGTGGGTTTCTTGTAGACAGCAGATATATGGGTCGTGTTTTCTTATCCAGTCTATTACCCTATGTCTTTTGATTGGAGCATTTAAACTGTTTACATTTAAAGTTATTATTGATAGGTAGTTATTTGTAGCCATTTTTGTTCTTTGCCCCTGTATTCTTTCTTGCCTTCCTATTGCTTTTTACAGCAGACCCTTTAGCATTTCTTGCATTGTTGGTTTGGTGGTAATGTATTCCCTTAGACCATTTTTTGTCTGTGAAGCTCCTGATTTGACCTTCAATTTTGATTGATAGCCTTGCTGGGTACAGTATTCTAGGATTCAGAGCCTTTCTTTGCATGACTTGGTACATTTCATTCCAATCCCTTCTGGCCTGATAAGTTTCTGTTGAGAAATCACTTGCTAATCTAATGGGGGTTCCTTTATAGGTGACTTTCCATCTCTCTCTGGCAGCTTTTAAGATTCTCACTTTGTCATTGATGTTTGCCAATTTAATTATAATGTACCTTTGCATAGGTCTTTTGGGGTTTAATTTGCTTGGAACTCTGTGAGCTTCTTGGATTTGTGTGGGTTTTTTCTTTCCTATATCAGGGAAGTTTTCTGTCATTATTTCTTCCAACAGGTTTTCTATTCTTTGCTCAGTTTCCTGTCCCTCTGGAAGCCCTATTATGCGGATGTTGTTTTGTTTCATGTTGTCCCAAAGTTCCCTTAGGCTCTCCTCCTGCTTTTTAATTTTTTTTCTAGAAGCTGCTCTACTTGGGTGTTTTTTCCTACCTTGTCTTCCAGCTCACTGATGTGGTCCTCTGCTTCATCTAGTCTACTCCTGGTACTTTCTATGGAGTTTTTTACCTCAGCAATGTCACTTTTCATTTCTTCTTGGGTCTTCTTCATTTCTTCTTGTGTCTTCTTCATTTCCTCTTAGGTCTTCTTCATTTATTCATAGTTCTTCTTCATTTCTTCATGGCTCTTCTTCATTTCCTCTTGATTCCTCTTTAGTTCCTCATGGTTCTTACTCATATTGGCTTCTGTTCTCTTCATCCACCCTATGACCATTTCTCTGAATTCTCTCTATGACAGGTTGCTTGCTTCTATTTCGTTTACTCTTTTTCTGGTGAGGCTTGTTTTTCTTTCATTGGTGGACTGTTTCTTTGTCTCCCCATGGTCTCTCCTCTCTGTGTGTCTTGTTATGTAGTTCTCACTTTCCTGTGTTGATTTAAAGGCTCAAACTACAACACAACCAGATGCAGTACACCAGGCACTGAAGAAGAATGTATTCACAGTATTGGTAACTCCAAATTGAAGGTGATTGCCAGAGGAAGGTAAATTAGGTGATAGGTGGGAAAAGAGAGAGTAAGAGAAAACAGTCACACACACAAAAGAAAGAAAGAAAAGAAGAAAGAAAGAAAGAAAGAAAGAAAGAAAGAAAGAAAGAAAGAAAGAAAGAAATGCCAAAATAAAAAATAAAACTGGGAAAAGGGGAAGGAGTAAAAAGATAGGAAAAGGGAATAAACTATAAATATGAGTTGGAAAGTTCCAAAGGACCACCACTAATCCCAGCAAAAGCCAGCAACGAGTACCTGGAGATTGATACAAACTACATACAACAACTAATATCAAGGGAGGTTAGGGAACACAGAAGCTTAAATCTATAAAAAAAAAAAACAATGTAAACAACACCAAAACAAAAAACAATGCCAAAAGCCCCCCACAAAACAAATTAAAAGAAAAGAATAACCAAACCAATCTCAAAAACATGCATAAAATATCAATATAAACAACAGTCAGGTAAACAACATCAGCAAGACTGAGAGAAAAATAATTTAGGATAGTGAAGTCAGAGAAGCAATAGTTGTGTATGGACTTGGTGGTTGGAGATTGGATATAAGAGTGGGGTGAAATTTTAACAGGGGGTAAAAAGAGAGAATAAGGAAAAAGTGTAAGGGGAATAAGACACTAACTAGGCAAAGGTTAGCAAGAGAGTGCTGGCATAAGGGTGAAGTTGAGGTAGAGTAAAAAGATACTAAAGGGTAGATGAAAAAAGACTGTATAACCCTAATCTCTAAGTAAAGATGAAATAAAATGGCACTTAAAAAAAGTTTAAATAGTAGTAGAAATAAAATTGATTCCTTAATTTGTGTTACACAAGAGTCAATTTGTGATTCAGCCCCTAGGTGGCAGTGTTTCTGAATTGACCTCTGGGTCTAATGGTCCTCTCTAGCCTGAACTAAAATACCACTATGTCTATGGTATTCTCTGCTGATTTGTGGAAATAGGCTATCCCAGAGCTACCTCTCTAATGGTGAGCACCTGTTCTGATCCCCAGCCTCAGCAAAACAGCTCGCCCCTGCGGTCTCCCAGGTTATCCCCCACCAGGCGATCCCACGTTCCTGGTTCAGCACTGAGAAATTCGAATTTGGAGAGGACAAATACAAGTGCGCGAACTCATGACCCGCTCACATCCCGCTCATATGTTGCATGAAACCCCTTTCTCCCTTGGGTTTGGCAGCCCGCTTCCTCCCAAAATTGTTAGGCTGGCCTTCTCTGTCATGTCCAAATGGGTTGCCTTCTATGTATCCCTCCTGCCACCAGCTCTGAGGGCCCTCTTCCACATTTGCCAGCTCTAACAGCCCCGGACTTTTTCTCTTTTTTTTTTTTTTTTAATTATTTTTTATTGATTTTTTGCAGTATAATAGTAGTACATGTTTTCCTTTCCCCCTCTCCCTTATCCTCCCCCCAGCCTCCCCCACCCCCCAGCACATATCCCCAGCTTCCCCCCTCCCCGCCCCAGTGTCTTTCATTCATTGGTTATGTTCATATGCATGCATACAAGTCCTTCCGTTGATCTCCCCCCGCATCTGCCTCCCATCCACCCAAGCCTCCCCCTGTAGCTTGACAGCCTGTTCAAGGCCATCCTGCCTCTATATCAATCACTCTCCCCTGTTTCTTTTCTTCAAAAATATCTTGCCTCTGCATACTAGAAATAAATGTATAAGAACAAAAAGTGTTTCATTCTCGGTTTCAATGTCCAACTTTTCTGAGTCCCAGTTTCAGTGTCAAATAATTCATTATGTGTATAAGTCAGCAATGGTATCCAGATGGTGGACATATCGTGTCAATGCATGATCCATCCTCTCTGGTTTGGTCCTGGGCTGCCTGCAGACATGCACAGCTGCTGACTGCTAGTATGGCAAGGTGTCGTCAGTGTCCCCCATCTCTGGACCGTCCTCATGGCTGGAACAGATCCATCAGTTCCTCACCGTCGCAGGAACCCACATGGTCTTGGAGTTGTTCTCTGAAAACACACAAACACATTCACGACCAAAAGTTAACAAAGGGATCCTCTATGCAAAATAGACTTGGGATTCTTTTTAATTTTTGCCTAAATGATTTTCCTTTGGCTTATTTTGACACCATGTGTGTTTTTTCATGGGTGTCCTGCTATTGTTTTTACAAATGGAATTTACTTTACTGGAGTAAGAATTTTCTAGATGTATTTTACTTACTCAATATTTTTTTTTGTCCCTTTCATGATATTACCCCGCTGTCCCCTCCCCTTTTTTGATTAATGGGGACTTTTGGAAATTTTCTATTGCAGTCTTGATAATTTTAAATTTTAATTTTTGTACACAAAGTGACTGCTTTAGGTTCTTTGGATGTTAGGCAATTTTACAGAGAGATGAACTACTGATAGATTTTTCAGTTAATGTTTTAGGAAAAGCTTTTTGTCCAGTACACTATAATTTTCTTGAGTATTCTCATATTTCACTTGGCCAATTTAAATTAATCTGAAAACTTGATTACTATTTTCCTGTCAATTTTAATACTCAAGCAGAAATCTTAGTTTACCCTGTGAATACTAGTGGAAAGGAATATTTGCAATTTTGAGTAGGTCCCGAGCATTCCTGGTAATAGACTGAATTTAGATATAGAGCAGCTATTGCTGGCCGAGTCTCTGTCTGCCACCTGGGTCCCCGTATGAGTTGTGTGTGGGAGGCGAAGCAGCCGTGGGGGTAGGAGACCTCCCTTAGGAGGGTTGAGAATTCAAACCCCTGCAAGGTTTGTGGATGAGGGTCTGTGCCCCACCTCTGTTGACCTTTTAGTTCTCTCCTGTTGGCCCCTCTGCGACTGTGCCTGTCTTAGGTTGTTCCTTCCCTGAGGAATCTTACCCGTCTCTGGCTAACCAGCCATCCTCCGGGGCCAAACAGGGTGATGTGAGGTTCAGTTCTGTCTCCTTTGTAGTCTATGCCCCCCTGTGGCCTCCACGTCCAGTACCTGCCTTGGGGTCCCCTAGCCTGCTGGCGGGGTCCCGGTACTGATCACATATCTCGGGGGACCCAGGTTTCTTCTCCAGAGAGGGCCCAGCTCACACCATTGGTCGAGATACAGATCCATGGTGCCAGCTGCCCAAAGGCTTCAGCCACACCTCGAACTGAAAACTCTGGCATCAGCTGTGTGTATTTGGATAGTAACAAGAAGGTCCCTCTTGGCAGAAAGGGCAAGAAGGGCCAATATAGAATGCTCGGATGCCTTCCCAGTGCCTTAATTCCTTCTGAAAGGGATTAATTTCTTTCCTATTCTTTTTTAAGTTGCTGCCCAACATTCAAAGAATTAGTTTGTAAGTTTATTTGGGATAATTGTATAATATGCTGTTGTCAAATATCAAATATTATAATGACATTGTAGAATAATATCATGTAAGGGTATTATGGTGTCATGGGAGGTTAAGCAGGGCCTAGCCTAAGGACTGGTCTCCATAGGATATGACAAGCTCTAGGCCATGTCAATTCAATGTCAGACTAGCTGCCATTTTTTTATAATTTTATATAAACTTTGTCAGGGATGTAAAAACACAAATCACTTACCTCAGTTCAAGAGTTCAAGTATATTGACTTTTCCACTTACTCTCACCACCTGCCACTTACCCTGAGGTTTGACATTCTGATGGACTTTTCTCAGTCTCTGGATCTATTCTGGTTCATCAGTCTATGTCATTGATTGTATTCCTCAAATGAGTGAGATCATGTGATATTTGTCTTTCTCTGCCTGGCTAATTTCACTTAGCATAATGCTCTCCAAATCCATCCATGTTGTTACAAATGGTAGGAGCTCCTTCTTTTTTTCTGCGGCGTAGTATTCCATTGTGTAAATGTACCATAGTTTTTTGATCCACTCATCTGCTGATGGGCACTTCGGCTGTTTCCAAATCTTAGCTATGGTAAATTGTGCTGCTATGAACATAGGGGTACATATATCCTTTCTAATTCGCCTTTCTAATTTCTTGGGGTATATTCCTAGAAGTGGGATCACTGGGTCGAATGGGAGCTCCATTTTTAGTTTTTTGAGGAATCTCCATACTGTTCTCCACAGTGGCTGTACTAGTCTACAATCCCACCAGCAGTGCACAAGAGTTCCTTTTTCTCCGCATCCTCGCCAGCACTTGTCGTTTGTTGATTTGTTGATGTAAGCCATTCTGATAGGTGTGAGATGGTACCGCATAGTCGTTTTGATTTGCATCTCTCGGATAATTAGTGACTTTGAGCAAGTTTTCATGTGTCTCTGGGCCTTCCTTTTGTCTTCTTTCGTGAAGATTCTATTTAGGTCTGTTGCCCATTTTTTTATTGGATCATTTGTCCTCCTTTTATTGAGTTGGGTGAGTTGCCTGTAGATGCTTGAGATTAAACCTTTATCACTAATAACATTTGCAAATATGTTCTCCCATACAGTGGGTTTTCTTGTTGTTTTGTTGATGGTTTCTTTAGCTGTGCAAAAGCTTTTGATTTTGATGTAGTCCCATTTGTTTATTTTCTCTTTAGCTTCCATTGCCCTCGGAGCGGTATCATCAAAGAAGTTCTTTTGGCATATGTCTGAGATTTTTCTTCCTGTAGATTCCTCTAATATTTTTATGGTTTCCTGTCTTACGTTTAAGTCCTGTATCCATTTTGAGTTTATTTTTGTGTATGGTGTAAGTTGGTGCTCTAGTTTCATTTTTTTGCATGTATCTGTCCAATTTTCCCAACACCATTTATTGAAGAGACTGTCTTGACTCCATTTTATGTTCCTGCCTCCTTTGTCAAATATTAATTGAGCATAGTGGATTGGGTTGATATCCGGATTCTCTATTCTATTCCATTGATCTATATGTCTGTTCTTGTGCCAGTACCAGGCTGTTTTAAGAACAGTAGCCTTGTAATACAGCTTGAAATCTGGTATGGAAATTCCACCGACTTTGTACTTCTTTCTCAGGATTGCTGTGGCTATTCGGGGCCTTTTTTTGTTCCAGATGAATTTTTGGAGAGTTCTTTCTAGGTCTGTGAAATATGCCATTGGTATTTTAATGGGGAGTGCATTAAATTTATAGATTGCTTTGGGTAGTATGGACATTTTAATTATGTTGATTCTCCCAATCCATGAACATGGAATGTTCTTCCACCTGTTTACATCTTCTTCTATCTCTTTTTTCAGTGTCCTGTAGTTTTCCACAAATAGATCTTTTACCTGCTTAGTTAAGTTTATTCCTAGGTATCTCAATTTTTTTGGTGTGATGGTAAATGGGATTGCTTTTTTAGTCTCTCTTTCTGTAAGTTCACTATTAGTGTATAGAAATGCCATAGATTTCTTGGCATTAATTTTGTAGCCTGCTACATTGCTGAACTCATTTATTAAGTCTACTAACTTTTTTATGGAGTCTTTCGGGTTTTTTATGTACAATATCATGTCATCTGCAAATAAGGATAGCTTAACTTCTTCTTTTCCAATTTGGATACCTTTTATTTCTTCTTCTTGTCTAATTGCAATGGCTAATACTTCCAGTACTATGTTGAACAGGAGTGGTGAAAGTGGGCAACCCTGTCTTGTTCCTGTTCTTAGGGGAAATGGTTGTAGTTTTTGCCCATTGAGTATGATGTATGCTGTGGGTTTATCGTATATGGCTTTTATTATGTTGAGGTATGATCCTTCTATTCCTACCTTATTGAGAGTTTTTATTAAGAAAGGATGTTGGATTTTGTCAAATGCTTTTTCTGCATCAATTGATATGACTATGTGATTTTTATCTCTCAATTTGTTTATGTGATGTATCACATTTATTGATTTGCGGATATTGTACCATCCTTGCATTCCTGGGATAAATCCTACTTGGTCGTGGTGTATGATCTTTCTGATGTACTGCTGGATCCGATTTGCTAGAATTTTATTGAGGATTTTGGCATCTATATTCATGAGGGATATTGGCCTGTAATTCTCTTTCATTGTGTCGTCTTTATCTGGTTTTGGTATTAGGGTGATGCTAGCTTCATAGAAGGAGTTTGGAAGTTTTCCATCCTCTTGAATTTTCTGGAATAGTCTGAGGAGTATAGGTTTTAGTTCTTCCTTGAATGTTCGATAAAACTCCCCTGTGAAGCCGTCTGGCCCTGGGCTTTTGTTTGCTGGAAGCTTTATGATGACTGCTTCAATTTCTTCCACAGTTATTGGTCTATTGAGTTGTTTAGATTCTTCTTGATTGAGTTTTGGGAGGTTATATTTTTCTAGAAACATATCCATTTCCTCCAGGTTGTCCAGTTTGTTGGAGTAGAGTTGTTCATAGTATTTTTTAACAATCCTTTGTATTTCAATGGGGTCTGTTGTTATTTCACCTCTTTCATTTCTGATTTTATTTATTAGGGTCCTCTCTCTTTGCTTCTTGGTGAGTCTGGCCAGAGGTTCATCAATCTTGTTTATCCTTTCAAAGAACCAGCTCTTGGTTTCGTTGATTTTCTGTATTGTTTCTTTGGTCTCTATGTCATTTATTTCTGCTCTGATCTTTACTATTTCCTTCCTTCTGCTTACACTGGGCTTTTCTTGTTGCTTTCTTTCTAACTCTTTGAGTTGTTGGGTTAGATAATTTATTGCCGCTGTTCCTAGTTTTTTGCAGTAGGATTGTAGAGCTATGAACTTCCCTCTCAGAACTGCTTTCACTGTGTCCCATAGATTTTGGATTGTTGTGCTATCATTATCATTTGTTTCCATGATGTTTTCTATCTCTTCCTTAATCTCTCTAGTAACCCAGTCATAGTTTAATAGCATGCTGTTTAGTCTCCATGTGTTCGATTTCTTTGGATTGTTTCTATTGTAGTTGATTTCCAGCTTTATGCCACTGTGATCTGAGAATATACTTGATATGATTTCTATCTTCTTGAATTTGGAGAGACTTTGCCTATGACCTAATACATGGTCTATCTTTGAGAATGACCCATGGGCACTTGAAAAGAATGTATATTCTGTGGCTTTGGGGTGAAATGATCTGAAGATGTCAATTAATTCCATCTGGTCCAGTGAGTCATTGAGAATTGATGTTTCTTTACTGATTTTTTGTTTAGAGGATCTGTCCAATGGTGATAATGGGGTATTAAAGTCTCCTACTATGATTGTATTGCTGTCTATCTCTCCCTTGATGTCCTCTAGGAGTTTTTGTATATATTTGGGTGCTCCTGTATTGGGTGCATATATGTTTACAAGAGTTATTTCTTCTTGTTGAATTGCTCCCTTTAGTATTATGAAGTGGCCTTCTTTATCTCTTGTTATGTCCTTCACTTTGAGATCTAATTTGTCAGATATAAGTATGGCTACCCCAGCTTTTTTTTCATTTCCATTCGCCTGAATAACTTTTTTCCAACCTTTCAACCTCAGTCTGTGTGCGTCTTTTTTTCGGAGGTGGGTTTCTTGTAGACAGCAGATACATGGGTTGTGTTTTCTTATCCAGTCTATTACCCTATGTCTTTTGATTGGAGCATTTAACCCGTTTACATTTAAAGTTATTATTGATAGGTGCTTATATGTTGCCATTTTTGTTCTTTGCCCCTGTGATCCTTCTTCGCTTCCTATTTCTTTTTACAGCAGATCCTTTAGCATTTCTTGCATTGCTGGTTTGGTGGTGACGAATTCCCTTAGTCCTTTTTTATCTGTGAAACTCCTGATTTGACCTTCAATTTTTATTGAGAGCCTTGCTGGGTACAGTATTCTAGGATTCAGACCCTTCCTTTGCATGACTTTGTAGATTTCATTCCACTGCCTTCTGGCCTGATAGGTTTCTGTTGAGAGATCACTTGTTAGTCTGATGGGTGTTCCTTTGTAGGTGACTTTTTGTCTCTCTCTGGCAGCTTTTAAGATTCTTACTTTGTCATTGGTGTTTGCCAATTTAATTATAATGTGCCTTGGCGTAGGTCTTTTGGGGTTTATTTTGCTTGGGACTCTGTGAGCTTCTTGGATTTGTGTGGGTTTTTCCTTTCCTATACCAGGAAAGTTTTCTGTCATTATTTCTTCCAACAGGTTTTCTATTCCTTGCTCAGTTTCCTGTCCTTCTGGAAGCCCAATTATACGGATGTTGTTTTGTTTCATGTTGTCCCAAAGTTCTCTTAGGCTCTCCTCCTGCTTTTTAATTTTTTTTTCTAGTAGCTGCTCTACTTGGTTATTTTTTCCTACCTGGTCTTCTAGCTCACTGATGCGATCCTCTGCTTCTTCTAGTCTACTCTTAATACTTTCTATTGAGTTCTTTACTTCAGCAATGTCACTTTTCATTTCTTCATGGCTCTTCATCATTTCTTCCTGGGTCTTCCTCATTTCCTCTTGGGTCTTACTCATATTATCAAATTTGTCTTCCATTCTTTTCAGCCACCTTATGACCATTTCTCTGAATTCTTTCTCTGACAGGTTGTTAACTTCCATTTCGTTTACCTCCTTTTCTGGCGAGCCTTGCTTTTCTTTCATATGTGGGCTATTTCTTTGTCTTCCCATGGTCTCTCTTCTCTGTGTATGTGGTTATGTAGTTCTCACTCTCCTGTGTTGATTTAAAGGCACAAAATACAACACAACCAGGTGCAACGCACCAGGCACTGAACCGGAATGTAGTCAAAGTAATTGTAATTCCAAATAAAGGTGACCGCCAGAGAAAGGCAAATTTGGTGATAGGTGGGAAAAAAGAAAGAGAACCTCCCCCAGACCCACACAGACACTCACACACCCACACTCACACAAAAAAGAAAGAGACCCCCCCAAACACATACACTCACAAAAAAGAAAGACAGGAATGCCAAAATGATAATGGGAAAAGGGGGAGAAGAAAAAAAGAAATAAAAGGAGTAAATTATAAATGTGGGGTGAAAACTCCTATAGGATAGCCCCTAATCCGAACCAAAACCTGCAACAAGTACTTGGAGATTGATACAAATTACATACAACTACTAATATCAAGAGAGGTGAGGGAACACAGAAGCAAAAATCTATCTCAAAAACAATGCAGATGAGGACAACAAAACAAGAAACAACACCAAAAAATAAAAATAACCCCCCCTACAAGACAAACCAAAATAACAGAATAAGCAAATCAATCTCATAAACCTGCTTAAAAAATCAATATAATCAACAGTCAAGTAAACAACAACAACAGGACAGGGCTAAAAACACTTTAAGATAGTGAAGTCAGAGAAGCTAGAGGTATATATGCACTTGGATTAGGTGGTTAGAGATTAGATATATCAGTGGGGTGAAATTTTAACAGGGGGTAAGGGGAAAGAATTAGGTAAATCTAAAGCGGGAAAAGTGTAAGGGAAACAAGGCACTAAATAGGGAAAGGTTAGCCAGAGAGTGGTGGTATAAAGGTGAAGTTGAGGTAGAGTAAAAGATACTAAAGTGTAGATGAAAATAGACTGTATTCCCAAGGTCGAAGAAAAGATATAATCAATTCCCTGTCACATAAGAGTCAATTTGTGATTTGGCCCCTGGGTGGCAGTGTTTCTAGATTGACTTCTGGGTCTATTGGTCCTCTTTATCCTGAACTAAACAATACTGCCTCTCTAATGGTGACTGCTGTTTTAGCAGCCAGAACCCTCCCAAAATCTTCCGGGCTTCCCCCCTCTGTCAGGTCCAAACTGATTGCGCTCCAGGGATCAACTCTGCCACCAGCTCCAAGGGCCCTCTCCCAAGTTCACCAGCTTCAACAGCCACAGATTCTATTTCAGGAGCAGATCTCCAGGTTTTGAGTTCCGAGGTGCAGATATCCCAGTCTGCCAGCCCCCTCAGTTTCGCGCCCGAAGTACCCCCAGGGAAATCTGACCTTTCCTTGCTGGAGTTTAGAGCTCCCTGGGCTCTGCGCGCCACCTGGTCGCCGGTGCTCCGGGAGCCCCAGAGGTCCCGCCGGTACCGCGAACGGCAGCTGTATCAGACTTTTTCTCTTTTATATTTTTTTTCCCCAGGCGCAAATCTCCCTGGGGAAAAAACCCCAGGGGAAATCTGACCTTTCGGTGGTAGAGCACAGGGTTCCTTGGAATCCACTTCTGCACCAACTAGGAACTGATGTTCCAGGGGGGTCTCAGCCACCCAGTGGGTACTACAACTGTAAAATTTTCAGGCTCTTCCCCTTCAAGATGGCGCAGTCCGCCTCTGAGCCAGTGGCTCCGTGAGAGAACCCAGCCGCACTGTAGACTTACAGAGCTATTAAGGTTGACCAGGTTTCCTGCTTGTTCTATTTTACATCACTATTGGTGAGGCATTGAATGGTTTCCTGCATAGGAGATCCATTTTATGTAACTTTCTGTCTCTCCCTGGCAGCATTTAAGATTTTTACTTGACGTTTGTGTTTGTCAGTTTAATTATAATATGTCTTGGTGTTGGCCTTTTGAGGTTCATCTTGTTTGGGACTCTATGTACTTCAAGGACTTGTATAGTTTTTTTCTTGCCAATATCAGGGAAGTTTTCTATCATTATTTCTTCAAACAGGTTTTCTATTCCTTGCTTCTCTCCTGTCTTTCTGGTACCACTATTATGCAATTGTTATTTCATTTTGTATTATCCCAAAGCTCCCTTATGCTCTCCTTTTGCTTCTTAAGTCTTCTTTCCAGTAGCTGCTGTGTTTGTGTTTTTTCCTACCTTATCTTCTAATTCACTGATGCAGTGCTCAGCCTCTTCTAGTCTACTGTTTAAGTCTTTTGTTGTGTTCTTTATGGCTATGTCATTCTTCATCTTCTGTTGGTTCTTTTTCATGTTGGTGCAATACTCATTCAGCTCCTTATAATTCTCATTGAATTGTGTGTACTTGTCATTGAGTTGTGTGTATTTGTCATCCAGGCCTTTAAGCATCCTTATAAGCATTACTATGAATTTTTTCTCTGATATGGTGCTAGCCTTAATTTCATTTAACTTCCTTTATGGTTATTCCTCTATTTCTTTCCTTTGGGGATTGCTTTTTTGTCTTCTCCATGTTCTGCTGTAACATTTTAAATGTAGGTCCTATTGTTTTATATACCCAGGTTCTTTTGGGGATTGTGTTACTGGTGTGATCTCTCATATTTCCTAGGATTGTTAATCTAGTATAGCTCCCTACTTGAGCTAATAGGGTTCTCTTGACATAGGCCTGCGAGCTGGAAAGGTAGAACTGTGGTGTCTAAAAGTCAGTAGCCATGGAGAGGTGGGGGGTGTCACAATTTTTGCATTCTTGCACCCTTGATTGAGATTTTGTGTACCCAGCAGGGATTCACAGTGGCACCCAAGAACCATCTATAGGGGTGATGAGGCTCAGGAGGCCTCCATTCTGAAAAAGCATGACTGTGGTATCCAGAGTTTTGTAGTTGTGGGGTGGACAGACTCAGCTTTTCCTGCTGCACCTGTAGTGGATAGATGCACCCTCTCAGTGGCAGCTTACAGGGGCACCCATGGCACATTTGCCAGTGAGGGGAACTGAAATACTAGAAGGGCCGTGGCACTGAAGCTGCTTAATTGAGGCATCTGTGGGCAGGTATCCAGAAAAAGTGAATTCAAATTTCTACTGCTGTGAGGAGTGTGTCTCTGCTTGTCCAAGTTCACATCCAGCAAAGACTCATAGCAGCTCCGACAGCACCCTGTTGATAGATGTGCTCAGTGTGCCTGCCTGGTGGAAATGCATAACTGTGGTGGTACATTTGCTGACATATAGCTCTGACACACTCTGAGGGGCCCTGGTGTTCAAGTTACAGAGCAGGGGTGTCTGTGGGCATTTATTCAGGAAGAGGGAATTCAGAATTTCTTCTGAGGGGTCCACACTCTGGTCTGCACAGAATCACACCCAGCAGGGGCTCACAGCAGCTCCCCAGAGAATCCTGTGGATAGATGGGCTCAAGGAATCTGCCCTCAGGAAATGTGTCACTGGGCAGTGCATTTGCCAGAGCAGAGCTCTGGTGCACTCCGAAAGGGCCCTGGCCTAAAGTTACACAACTGGTTGTCTGTGCACAGGTATCCAGGTGAGTGAATTCAGAATTTTTACTGCCAGGAGGAGTGTGTCCCTTTTGCCAGCGAGGACTCACAGAAGCTCCCACTAGCACCCTGTGCATAGATGGGCTCAGGGTGTCTGCCTCTTGGAAATGCATGACTGTGGTGGAACATTTGTTGGTGCAGGACTCTGACACAATCTGAGAGGCCCTGGAATTGAGGTTATGCAGCTGGGGTGTGTGTGGGCAGTTATTCAGGATGACAGAATTCAGAATTTCTACTGCGGGGTAGCACACCTTTTATCTGTACAAAATCACATGCAACCGGGGCTCCCAGTGGTTCCCAGGCGCTGCCTATGAAGTAGTGTACCCTGGATGCCTACACAATGGAAGCATGTGAATGTGATATTGGAGTTCTGCCAATGGATATGGGGGAAGTTGCCCTTATGGAGCAGTGTCCCTTTGGAGGTAGCGCTCCCAGGGTCCAGAGGTCTGTGGGTGGGACAGCAGGATTGTGGCTGTAGTGGCTGCAGGGTCATTGCCAGTGTCAAAGGCCTGACTGGGTGGTGGTGCTGATGAGATCCTAGAAAAGGCTGCTCTCCACATATGGATTCTTACCAGCTTTGTAGGGAGACTCAGGAGTCCACAGCTGTACCCTCACTGAACCCAGTCACTAAGTTTTTACTAATTGGGATAAGGGGGCTCCACCACACTGCAGTCCCTAAAAACACCAATATTGTTAATGAATGACATAAAATCTACACAACCATGCAATTGCAGAGAGTATGACTGCCCACCTCTTTACCTACCCAGGGCAAAAGTGGACAAAGAGAAAGACATACACACACGTACTTGACTTTTTTCAAGGTGTTCATGCCCACACCCTTCCCCAACATGCATGCCTTTCCACATGAATTTCAAACCAAATGAAAGGCAGAAGCATGAGATACATGGGGAGCAAATTACCAGCTTTATTCCTCATAAAAGAAGGGGACCTGGTTTGGATGTCTGTCACAAAATAATCCCTCAATCTGAACCCCATAATTGGCCTTATGCACAAGGCCTAAGGCTGCTCCAGTGAACCACATACATTGTCCACACCCAGACTGCTGTCTGTGTGCTCTGGAGTTCGGAGGAGCACAGAGTCCTGGCCCCTCAAGCAGGATGAGCCAGGGAGACACACCAAGGAGCAGAATTCCTAGCCTCAGAGTGTCCCCACGAAGAAGGGAGGGCAGGGAGGCAGGAGTCCTGCTGACTGATGGCCCACCTCCCATAAAGGGACATTGGTGTGGGGCCTGAGTGCTCCTACTTCGGTCCCAGCTGACCCTCTTCTCCATTTCTGCATCCATAGAGGTTCCAGGTCTTCTGGGCCAGTTTCTGCTGATGCTGTTGCTTCTGATTCCTCCTGCTGCTTAATTCTCGGGTCTGGGAGACTCTGCCTTCTCTCCAAAATAAACCCTGTCCCCAGAGGGTCTCCCAGGCTGGAGACTGTGGTCTGAATTGAATCTACTCCTGGTGAAGCTAAGAAAGCTGGTGCCTTGGGTGTTTTCTCTGCCCCCTATCCCTTCTCAGTCGCTACCTCTCCTGCTCTCCAGGTTTCCAGGTGGCCATAGCTAGGCTATTTTCCCGTTTTTGGAGTCATTGCTCAAACAAGAAAACTCCTGGGGGCTGACCTTGCTCCTCCCCTTGGGTCCTCCTCCCCTTGCCTCCTGGTCCTGACTGTCCCTTTTTGTCCTCCATTCCTGCTGCCACATGTCCTGATGGCTGAGAACTACTGTGGGGCTGCAGGAGAGAGACAAGTCTGAAAACTCTCAGAAAGTTAGTTTCACTTCTGTTTCCCCGTTTGGGAGGAGCCCTCCTGGGTGATTGTACACACTTCCTGCTCAGGGCTGGGCAGCCATGTTAGAAGCAGCCTGGGGACACAGGAAGACTCCAGGCACAGAAACGGCACTGGCAAGACGATGGCCTGTGAGGGCACAGACCTCAGCACCAGGTCAGTCTCTGTCTCCCTTCCTTTAACTTTCTCTCATGTTGTGCTGCTGCTTTAATGTGTATCATTAGACACTCGTCATAACCTTGACCTCATGCTGCTTTATAAGAACACTCTTATGCAATGTAATGAAATTCAGAAATACGAATGAAGGAAGCAGGTCTTTAAACTGCTGATGGATAGCTGCTGGTGTGAGTGCAGCTGCCACAACTTACAGGACCCTTATCTTAAAGCTACTGCTCAGCTGTGGGCCATCTGGAATCCGCTGTCCTTTCTGATGCAATTTATTTTCTCATGACCTCTGAGCCCTCTCCTTTCCCTGGGGACCATCTGTCTTCACCTAAATTTTTTTTTAAAAAAACAGGGTACTTTAGAAAATATAATATTCTGAGTGCCTTGGTCTCATACCTGAGCTAAGGATGGGTCAGGGCCAGGCTTATTCCCATCTCTGGCTGGGGCTCTGGACGCTCCCTCCTACAAGAAAAAGAAAAGGCCAAGAAATGAAAGGCTAGTGCAGATTGAGTATTTTAATCTGTAAGTTGAGTTTCTGGTCTGTAATGCATTATACCTCTGTCAAGGCAAAGGCCAGAAATCCTACCTTTTTCTCCAGTAAGGGGTCAGAAATAACGTGATTTAATATGTTTAACCCTTTTTAACAGAAAGGAGTTACATATTACATTTTTGCTCATAAAATGTCTAATAACATGCAAATACATAGAGGGGAAAGTCCCCTTCACATGCCACCCACCTTCAATCCTGTTCCTGTTCTGGGCACATATCTCTTTCTCTGCATTTACACATATAACTGATGTTCCTAAATACATAATTTGTGTCTACTTTTTCAATAAATGGGATTTTATTACATTTTGCATTGTCAGATATTTTAGTTATTTTCAATTTTTTTATTAGGGATCTTTTGACTTTAATAAACATACTGATCTCCCTCATTTTTCTTTAAATATACTTTTACTAGTAGCCCCGGTACAGAAAATTAGTGCATGAGGTGGGGGTATTCCTCAGCCTGGCCTGCACCCTCTCCAATCTGGGACCCCTCAAAGAATGTCCTACTGCTGGTTTACAGGGATGGGGCCAAACTGGCAGTCAGACATTTCTCTCACAATCGGGACTGCTGGTTCCTAACTCCTTACCTGCCTGCCTGCCTGCTTGCCCCTAATCACTCTGCCTGTCTGCTTCTCACCCCCAACTGCTTCCCTGCCAGCCTGCTCATCCCCAACTGCTCCCCATGCTGGCCTGCTCGCCCCCACCTTCCTTCTCCACTGTTCTGCTTGCATCCAACTGCTCGCCTGCTGGCCTGCTAACTCCAATCTGCACCCCCCTTGCTGTCCTGATCACCTCCAACACACACCCATTGATGACCTGCTCACCCCACTGGCCCCCTACCAGCATGATCACCAACAACTGCCATGCCATCCTGGCCTGCTCAACCACAGTTGCCCTCCCATCTTGGTCTCTATCCATCTCTACCTTGGCCACGCCACCATGGCTTTGTCCAGAAGGTCTCCTAGATGGTCTCCAAGTCTAATTAGCATGTTACATTTTTATTAGTATAGATAGACGCCTGGTGCACTGGGACCCAGCTGATTTGCCCTGAAGGGTGTCCCAGGGCAGGGTAGGGATTCTCCTAGGGTCTGGGGTGGCCTGGGCAAGGGGCCTGTGATAGTTTGCAGACTGTCCACCCCGCCCCTTTGTGGGGTGAGTGTCCTGGCTAGCCTAGGTGAGGGGCTGATGGCTGTTTGCAGGCTGGCCACACCCCCTTCACAGTGGTCGTCCTACTGCAGTGCCTGGTCAGCCTCGGGGAGGAGCTAATGGCTGTTGCTGCCCCATTCACCTCTTATTTTTGCAGAAGCCTTCAGGTGCAATGGGAGCTGGCAGCCACCACTTGCACCTCCTGATGGCACCCACAGATTGGGGCTCCAAGTGCTGACATCAGGGGCAAGCAGTGGCTCTAGCACCTGCTTCAGGTGCAAATGCCCGACTGGACTGTGGCACATGGGAGGAAAGAATTTTGAGTAACCAACAGAAGCTTGCCTCAATGACAGCAACTGGTTCCCTGCCTTGGGCTGGTGCCCCAGCTCACCTGCTCCACCATCCCGCCATGGCTACCATTGTCCACCATGTTCCATGCTCTGTAGCCTATAGCCAACATCTGCCATGTTCCGTGTGAGACCCCTGGTGGTCAGGGTTAGTCTTAATGACCACTTGTTCAACTATTTGTTTGGTCTTCTATTCATTCAATTTGCATATTAGGGTTTTATATATATAGAAGTGGCCCAGTGCACAAAATTCGTGCACGGAGGGGGGTTCCCTGAGCCCAGCCTGCACCTGCTCCAATCAGGGACCCCTTCGGTGATGTGTGACCCCTAACCACCTCTGCCTACCTGCCTGATCATCTCTAAGTGCTCCCCTGCTGGCCTGATTGCTCCTAACTGCCTCTGCCTTGCCCCACACTTCGGACCCAGGCTTCCCTCCCTCTGGCCAGCTATAGGCACCCAGGACCTGGGCCAACTTCACACAGGTTGGCCGCAGCCACAGGCACCCACAGACACCCAGGACCATGGGCATGCTGCCTAACCCCAGAGCCAGAAAGGACCCCAGCCCTTCTATGTGCCTGCCTGGCCGAGTCCCACTACTCTGACTGCCGTGGCGTAAAGAACTTTACCATATATGTTCTCCCCAGCCTCCTGGAGAGAGGGCATGAGCTGAGAAACAGGAGATGCTGCAGCCCCAGGGCCATTTTATCATTGGGTACATTGTCATTTTCAGATCTAGATTTGAGATAATCTATCAAACCACTATATTTTTCAACTCTCAACTTAGATTGGTTTGCTTTAATAAAATTTATCTGATTGGCCTCCATTTTTTAATATGAATCCATAATAAGCTGTTGAGTTAACTTTCCTGCATTAAAAATAGGATTGAACGTGTCCCTCACAGAGAGATGAAATCCATAATACTACATTTGGGTGACTCGTGTTCTTACATTTTGTCTAGTATTATTGTTCAGTACACTGTTGTCTCTGAGTCTTAATGCAATATCTGTTCCCCAACCTTTTTCACCCTGGGGAAAAAGAATAGGATATGTCATTACATCTAATGTGGGAAACAGGCTACTGATTCGTTTCACTTTAGTGCCATTTGGATTATTGGGATCTGGTTTACAATGAATGAGCAAGTCCCTTTCAAAAGGAGGTTCTCCATCTTCGTTTCTGAATATGACAGCAACCTCAGTTAGACGAGGAGAATTATATCTACCTGGGTCACTATTATGATCATATTTAATTGCCATAGTTACTTCCGTGGGAGCTATACCTTTTGCTGCTGCTTCAGATTGGGCTTCCTTTTCTACCTCACATAGCATCTTGTACGATTTTGTTAATTCATTTATTTCATGCATGAGGTTGTTGATTATGAGTCTTTCTGAGCAGGCTTGTTTTGCTGGGATTGCTAATCTTTTACGTGTAGCTTCGGCTGTATCCAAAATATAGAGTTGAGCAAACTTCAACAGTTTTTCTTTAGACACAGTCCCACCTCTCTATTGCCACGTTCTCAGATAGAGGAGAATGACAGGCCTTTCAGGAGTGTGACCAACGGCTGATTTGGACAGATTCTGTGGGGGTGGGACTTCTCCTACCTGCTGTCAGTTTCAGCTGGGATGTTGAAGCTGGGACTCCAGGGCCTTCCCTCTGGTGGTTGCCTTCCGTTTTTGCTGGCAAACAGCTGAAGCTACACGTAATATTAGCAATGCAGGGGGCTCATTAGATGCAGCAGCGGTGAGTTTTCGCAGCTGCCGCCACCGCCACCGCTCCCGCCAACGTTCTCCACACCCCGGGGCCTCAGTTGACTCAGCTATGGTGAGTTCTGGCTGCTGTAGCTGCCTCCGCTTGGTCTCCGCACCCGGGCCTGGCACGTGATGCCTTCACCACTTTATCTCTGCTCCTGGGGCCTGGCACTCACGCCTCTCCACCCCACCCCTTGCTCCGACTGGCTGGTAGCATAGCCAGTCAGGAGCCAAGGTACGGTCACATTTGCATGTTACTCTTTTATTAGATAGGATAGCTTAAATGCTAATTAGACCAATGACATTGTGAACAAAGCCGGGGCTGTGAGGGAAGCCTCAGTCCTGGGTGCCTGCTGGCTGGTAGGAACTCTGGGTCCCAGGTGCCAGAAAGAAGCCTTTGCCAACAGCAGAGGAAGAAAGGCCTACTCTTGCATGAATTTTGTGCATCAGGCATTTCGTGAATAATTAAGAGTGATAAGGAAAGATACTGGTGAATGCTATATACACCATTTTTAACCACAGATTTCATGTTCTTAAGGTAGGAAGTTCAGTTCCACCCTTACTTCAGGGGAATATTTTCTCTATATCTTCAAAAATGTATTGGTTCTTTTTTTTTTATCGTGGGGCAAAACTATTCTTCCATTGGTCTGATATTAGCCTTCACAGTTTTATCTGTCCCTAAGGAATCATCTCCAGCGTTTGACTTTCTGTTCCAATGGTTGTCTCAAACCTAGTTCTTCTATGAAAATTATTTCATTTTTAGCCACGTTTTGTTAATACTAATTAAAAGTTAATTGTGTTTATTTTTGAGGGGGTGATTTACTTTTTTCAACAGCTCTACAAGTGTAATTATATCAGCCCATCAGCATACTGTTGCTTTTTTTTTTTTTTTTAGGTGTTTGTGTGATCTTAGGTGTCTTGGGAACATCTTGCTCACCCCCTGGGTTATTCCTCCACATTGACCCTGTCTGCATTTTGCAGAACTCTCTCTCATGCAGGCTTTGGTTTTATAACCCATTTCTCATGCTTATCCTGGTCAGCTCTCCTCTCTATCCCAGTTTGTACTATCTTCATCTGAGTGAAATTTTTTTCTCACATATCATGTCTGAATTTCTTGGCATCTGATGTACTGTTTGAATGTGTATTTTGTGTATCAGCAAATGGTACAGTAACACCAGTTTTTGTTTTCTCTCACCTGCACTGCTGGGACTTCCAGGACCTCGGTGGGGCTGTGTAACCCAGGCCATGGAAAATCCCCCATATTTCCCAAACGGGTGGGTGTCCCCTCTATTACTTAGTCATGTTGATCTCAGAGCACTACCCCATGGTGGGATGCGGTGGGGGATGGGAGCCCAGGCATTGGGGATTCTGGTGCTGCCTCCTGTAATCAGAGGCTGCCACCAGTGCTGTGCAATCTGAGGTGTCCCAGCTTCCTGAACCATGTTCCATTGCAATGGGTCGGGAGTGAGGGTAGGGTGTGTTTGTGTCTGTGCCTTTATTATTTTCCAAGTAATGGTGACTGTCAGAACTTAGCTGGCACATCTCTGCATCTCTGCTCCTATCACTGGGGTTAGCTGTAGAGTGCCCTGACCACTCAGGCCAGAAGGAGGGTTTCGCTTCCCAGGCCATCCCAGCTGCTGAGCATGTGCATTGTTTCCTGACACCCTAGTGTTATTGCAAGCTCTGGGACGGTGAGGGGAAGTGGTTATGACTTTATTTTCTGGCGGTAAGGGCAGCTTTGTACTGCAGCTGCCACACTTTTGTGCTGGCCACAAGCAGTGGAGATGTTGCTTCCGCTCCTCACTCTTCAGGCCTTGGGCTGCAGAGTGCATGCACTGTAACTCTACTCTTCATCTGTTAACATGTCTTCTGGGGCCTTTACAAATTTTCCTGGCTGCATCTGCTAATCCTTTCTAACATACCCCCAGTCCTGTTTGCTCTGCTGGTTCCAATACACTGTCCTTCACATGTCTCAAAGTGTGGGTCTCACACACATATTTGTGTATTGATTAAGGAGTCCCTTGTGGAATTACAGTTGTCCAAATTATTGCAACTTGATGGGGAGAAACCAAGTAGTTTTCCTCACTCTGCCATGATGCTGACCTCATTCACATTTAGTTTTTTGAATAATAAAACCTTTATAATTTATTTCTGGTTTTAACTTTTAAACCTCCATACTATTTTCCATAAATTCTTCTCTCTAAAAATTCAAGGTATGTTCCATTCTTTTGATTTTTGTACTGTTTTATAAGGTATCTTAGACTCTGATTTCACTCAACCAGTGTTACTTTTAAATTTTGAAATTCATTTTCATCATTTCTGTAATTGTAAGCATTTCACTTAAAACTGTATCATTTTAGGGTTTCATATCTCAAACATATCATTTAACTTGAGTTTTCCTTTATCACACAGCTCCACACTTTAAGTTGATTAATAGACTTTGAATCTTTATGCCAAAGTAGTTACTGATACGCGTGCATAGATGATGGGCAGCTGAATGCCTGGCTGACTTTCTCTAGGGAGAAGGAGACAAAAGCTCATGATTGTGTTGAACCCCAATTCTGACTGCACTGAATCCCAGGTCTGGGTGAGACCCTGGGGACCCAGGCCCATACTGGGCAGTGGGGAGGGGGGACACGGGAGATCTGGACTGTCAAGCAAAACCTCAGGAGAGTCGCAAAAGGCAGAGGTCTGCAGGCAGGCAAACAATTGCAATACAGAGAGAACTGACTGTTGAGTGTGCCAAGGCTTTCTGAAGCTCAAAGGAGACAAAAGGCCCCGACTGCGCTGAACCCCAGTTCCTACTACACCAAACTGCAGTTTCAGGCGAGAATCTGGGAATCAAGATTAATTGGGGGAAAACTGGACTGTCTGGCAGTGGGCAAAACTCGAAATTGGCTCTCTCTCAGAGGTGCCTGCAGCAATTACCGAGGGGAACTGAGACTCAGGGGGCCCAAATGGCAGGATTGATAGAAAGCCAAGCCTGTCTGGTCAGCCCTGAGACTGCCTCATCCAAGCTGAATACAGAAGCTTTTGTAAGAGCCAGTGGAACCAGGGGACAGAATAGGACCATCTGGATTACGACTACTCAGATCCATAATGGACACACTCAGGGTCATACTGAGTGAGCACCAAAGCCCCACTGAAGCAAGTCTTGTCTCATAAAGGTGTCTCTAGCACAGAATTTCTTCCATCATACACACAGCTGATCTGCACTGCCAATTTGCCTGCAGATCAATTCCTCTCAGTAATAGCAACAACACTCAAGGCTTAACTACAACAAGACTCTGAACACAGCCCACAAAGCAATGCACCAAGAGTGTCCACCTCAGGTAACTGGGGGGATTGAACTACTGGGCCCAATAAGGACACCTAACACACAAAGCCACTCTATCAACTCAGGAAAGCAACCAAAATGTGTAAAAAAGAAACAGGTCACAAATGTAATAAATAGATGAAAGCAAACAACTGGATATAGAGGTGAAAACCAGTTTTCAAGAATTTTCTAGAAAAGGCCTATAAATTTAGCAAGAGCCTCGAGAATATGAAAAAGGACTAACTGGAAATTATAAACATACACTGACTGAAATAAAAAATATATAGACCCAACAGCAGAGTAGGAGACCCAAGAATCAACTCAAAGATTTGAAATACAAGGAAGCAAAAAACACTCAACCAGAAAAGCAAAAAAAATAAATAAATAAAGCCAAAAGTTTGAAGATAGTGTAAGGAGCATCTGGGACAATATCAAGTGTGTCAACATCAGAATTATGGGAGTGACAGAAGAAGGGAAAGAGCAAGATTCTGAAAACCTATTTGAAGAAATAATGACTTAAAACTTCCTCCACCTAGTGAAAGAAATAGACTTACAAGTCCAGGAAGAACACAGAATCCCAAACAAAAGGAATCCAAAGAGGACCACACGAAGACACATCATAATTAAAATGCCAAGAGCAAAAGACAAAGAGAGAATCTTAAAAGAGGCAAGAGAAAAAGTTAACTACATAGGAAGGAGCACCCATAAGATTGTCAGCTGATTTCTCAACAGAAAGTATGCAGGCCAGATGGGAGTGGCAAGAAAAATTCAAAGTGATGAATAGCAAGAACCTACAACCAAGATTACTCTACCCAGCAGAGCTATCATTGGGATTTGAAGGTCAGATAAAGCACTTCACAGATAAGAGAAAGCTAAAGGAGTTCATCACCACCAAACCAGTATTATATGAAATGCTGAAAGGTATCCTTTAAGAAGAGGAGGAAGAAGAAAAAAGTAAAGGTAAAAATCATGAACAACAAATACATTTATATCAATAAGTGAATCTAAAAATAAAATGAATTGAAAATCTGATGAACAGAATAAACTGGTGAATATAATAGAATCAGGGGCATAGAAAGGGAATGGACTGATAATACTCAGGGTGAAAGCTGTGTGGGAGGAGACTGGACGAAAATTGTACACCTATGGATGAGGACAGAGCAGGGAGGGGGTAAGGGGAGAAGAGGTGGTGGAAAATGGGTGGAGGGGAGCTTTGGGAGGGGAAAAAGGAACAATTGCAATAATCTAAACAAGAAATATTTATTGAAGTGGGAAAAAAAAGCCACTGCTATTATATTGACAAAAAAAAAGGAAGCTTATGGGTCTTCATGATTTTTAGGCATACAAAATATCTAGTAAACATTATTATCAGAGCAATAAAAAATGATGAACTTAGGATCAGAATTAAAAACTCAGATTTACAACTATTTTCACAGGAAACCGCAGCCACTTCTGAAATTCAGATGCCTAAAAAGTTCATTACATATAATAACAACACTGATAGATAGATATTAACATGAAGCCTATATATCAAGAAATTGATTGATATTCTTGTGAAATTTCACTTTATGTCTTACCATATCATTTTTAAACTATATCTTACCATTTATGTACTGGCTTTGTAATTCAAGATGGCATTTCCCATAACTACTGTAGGTCAAAAAGAGAGCACCTTGTTTTTATCTTTTTCAGATTTATTTTATCTTAGTTGTTAATTAAGATGCATTTCAAGCTTACATTCTGTCATTAATCCATTGTTTCATTTTCTTATGTTTGTGCCCTGTTTAGTCCATCTCACTTTTGTACAAATTAAAATTGTTTCATAAAAATTCCAGATCTGGGAGGAACCAAGATAGTGGTATAGGTAAACACCTATCTTGCTGGCCCCCACAAAAATTTCAAGACTACAAGTTGACGGCAGAACAAACATCATCCAGAATCACCAGAAAACTGACTGGGTGAAAATTCCACAAATAAAAGTTAAGATAGGGCACTGTGACTCAGAGGAATGGAGGACAGAGTTGAGGATACACGCAGAGTCAGAGGTTTGGAGTTGTGGGCGCAAGAGGTGCTAGGGAAGGTGGCTGCAAACCCAGCTGGTTTTCTTGAATGGGGAAGGAGATAAAGGTGTCCAACTGCACTGATTCCCCAGTTCCGGGTGAGGTCCAGGAAAACCACACTCATACGGGGTGAAACTGGACAGTAAGAAGGAAGCATGCTAAAACTCCGGTGTTTCAGAGGTCTGCGAACTTGCAGAGAGGGCACATAAACTTGGGAACAGCAGAAGTGTGCAAGGACGCAGAAAGGACTCATGACTTGCTCTCTTGTTTGGGAAACCACCGGACTGCATTGTTTTAAAATCCTGGGTGAGACTTTGGGTGTCTCATTTGGGGATAGGCTGAATTGTCGGCAGTGGGTAGAGCTCAGTGACAGCTTTCTCTCAGAGGTGCGGGCAGCTATTACCACCAGGCACAGAGACACAGGTGCCACATAGGGCGGAACTGATGGGAAATCAAGACTGCCTGCTCAGCCTGGAGACTCTGCCCATCCAACCTGAGCACAGCTGATTCTCACAGCCAATTGGCCTAGAGGTCAAACCGTCCTACTGCTAACAAAAATAATCTAGGCTTAACCTCAATAAGACTGTGCAACCCATAAAGGGGTGCACCAAGAGAATCCACCTCAGGTAACTGGGGAGGCTGAGCTACTGTCCCTTAGAGGACATCTACCATACAAAACTAATGAACCAACTCAGGGAAGCAGCCACAATGCAGAGACATGGAAAGAAATCAGATGTGAAAGAAATGGAGGGGAAAAAATGAGTGGACATAAGGTTCAAAACCATGGTTATAAGGTTTTCAATAGGCTCCTAGAAAAGGCCAATGAATTTAATGAGACCTTTGAGGAAATGAACCAGAATTTTGAGTCTCATATAAATGAGACTCTCGAGGATATGAAAAAGGACCAACTAGAAATTAAGCATACACTGACTGAAATAAAAAATATTATACAAAAACCTAAAAGCAGTCTAGAGGACTGCAAGAACCAAGTCAAAGATTTGAAATACAAAGAAGCAAAATCCACTCAGCCGAAAAAGCAAGAAGCAAAAAGATTCCAAAAAATTGAAGGTAGTGTAAGGAGCCTCTGGGACAACCTCAAGCACACCAACATCCAAATTATAGGGGTGCCAGAAAAAGAGAGAAAGCAACATAATGAAAACCTACTTGAAGAAACAGTAACCATAAACTTCCCCCACATGGTGAAAGAAATTGACTTAGGAGTCCAAGAAATGCACAGAACCCCAAAATATAGGAATCCAAAGAGGACCACACCAAGACACATCATAATTAAAATGCCAAGAACAAGAGACAAATAGAGAATATTAAAAGCACCAAAAGAAAAACAGTTAGTTACCTATATGGGAGCACCCATACAATTGTCAGTAGATTTCTCAACAGAAACTATGCAGGCCAGATAGGAGTGGAAAGTGATGAATAACAAGAATCGACAACCAAGATTTCTCTACACAGCAAAGCTATCATTCAGAATTGAAGGTCAGATAAAGTGCTTCACAGCTAAGAAAAAGCTAAAGGAGTTCATCACCTACAAACCAATATTATATGGAATGCTGAAAGATATTCTTTAAGCAGAGGAAGAAGAAAAAGGTAAAAATAAAAATTATGAACAACAAATACACAACTATCAACAAATGAATCTAAAAATCAAGTGAATGAAAAATCTGATGAACAGGATAAATTGGTGAATATAACAGAATCATGGGCGTAGAGTGGGAATGAACTGACAATTCTTGGGGAGAAAAGGGTGTGGGAGGTGCGGCAAGAGACTTGAAAAAAATTATACACCTATGGAAGAGGACAGTTGGAGGAAGTTAAGGGTAGAGTGTGGGATGGGTACTGCTTGAAGGGGAGGTATAGGGGAAAAAAGGGAAACAATGTAATTAATAAGCTGAACAATAAAGATTAAAATATTTTTTAAAATTTCAGATCTGTTAGGACACAATAATTCTACAATGGCTTTGATTATGACAGACTGGAATTTTTCAATATTACATACTAGAGGCCCAGTGCCCAAAATTCATGCACTGGGTAAGGGGCGGTGGCCCTCAGACAAACCTGTACCCTCTCCAATTAGAACCCCTCAGCGGATGTCCAAGTGCATGTTTAGGCCCAATCCCAAAACAAGCAGTCAGACATCGCTTTCACTGTCCAGGACTGCTGGCTCCCAACTGCTTGCCTGTCTGCCTGATTGCCCCTAACTGCTTCTGCCTGCCAGCCTAATCACCCCCTAACCACTCCAGTGCCAGCCTGATCAATGCCTAACTGCTCCCCTTCCAGCCAGATCATCCCCACCTGCCCTCCTCTGACAACCCGGTCACCCCCAAATGCCCTCCCCTGCATATTCCCTCTTTATTAGATAGAGTTTTTTCTTTAACATATTGGACAGCCCTACCTGATTTGGATCAGTGGATGGAGCATCGGCCTACAAACTCAAGAGTTCCCGATTCAATTCTGGTCAAGGGTATTTGCCTTGGTTGGGGGTACATACATAGTGGGGAGTGTGTAGGAGGCACCTGATGGATGTTTCTCTCTCATAGAATTTTCTAACTCTCTATCCTTTTCTCTTTCTCTCTGTAAAAAAATCAAATATATATATATATATATATATTAAAAGAAACATTTAAGATTCCTCCATATCTGCCTGGCTGGTGTGACTTGTGGTTGAGACCCCAGGCTGCCACCACTGGCAGGGAATTGGTCCATGGGGGTACGCACCCCTGCCAGGCTGAGACCCCAGCCCAGGCTACTGCTGTTGGCACAGGATCCAGCCACTAGGAGTGAATTTGTTTTTGTTTCTAATAAAGGGTCAGGAGGGTCTCTGGAAGGCATTCTGCCAGACTGCTTACTCTCCAGGCTCTCAGAGTCAGCCTATCCTGAGACTGTGGGACTCCTGCGGAACTGAGAGGACTGGGCACTGCCATCTTGTGGCTATGCTCACTACCATTGTGTTGTGTAGTAATGGTTAATTTGAATATTACTATATTATTTTATAGGATGATTTAATAATGCTTTATCCCTCATTTTATTATAGCTTTGTCTATTGCTTCAGTTCTATTTTTGCTAAGGGACACTTATTTTATATATGTTGGTTCTTCACCACCTATCCTTCATTTATAAAATGTTACAGCATCCACAGGCATATCAAAATCTTGATGACCATTTTCTCATAGTGTTCTTTCTCCCTAGGATGTCTGCAGAAAACATTGCACTCTGCCACTTCAAAACACAGAAAGTCGCAATTTCAAATATAATAAAAGCTTCATTTCCTTTCCTTGAACTTCTCCGTGACCATGGATTCATCAACAATGAAATGTATAAAGTAGGTAAAATTTATTATGTCCAAATCTGATAAACTAGTGCCAAACTATGTTATATTTTGATATTCTGGAATCAAACATCAGAACACAACTGGCAACTGAGGAGTTGCCTACGGGAGGGGACCCTCTCAAGTACTGCTCTAAGTGTTCTTATAAGGTCGGAAGGGAGAAGAGAAGCAGGCATTGCTGGAGACAGTTCTGCTCCTAACTGAAGGAACAGTGCTCCATGGTGCCCCCTATAATGGGGTAAATAGCTCTGGGGGTAAGCTGGATGTGAAGTGGGTGTGCTACATAGATGTATAATGCCTTATAAGAATTATATACACAATCTTCCTATCTAATGAGAGAGTAATACGCAAATTTGACAGTACCTTCACTACAACCACAAGCCACACTCAGCAGACATGTCCATCAGCCAATCAGGAGGAGATTATGCAAATAAACCCCAACCAAGATAGCTGCAACCACTGACAGCAGGAGGGAGTCTTGGGTTTCCCCAGCAATGAAGGAAGCCAAGCTTTCCGCCTGCCGTTGCCATCCTAGGCCTCTACTCAATGCTACAAAGTTTCAATTATAAAAGATACAAAAATTGCAGCAGCCACTGAGCTGGAGAGAACAGATGTTTGGGTTTCCCTGGCAACAGAAGAAGCCAAGCTTTCAGCTTGCCATTACTGGCCTAGGCCTCCACTCTAGGCTACAAAGTTTCAAACATAAATGGCTGCTGCCACGGAGCAAGCAGAAGGCTTTTCTCTACTCCAGGCTACAAATTTTCAATTGTAGACATAAATTAATCCCAGATCCCAGGGCCTCCACTTGGGTTACTGGGGGGTGTGGCTGGCCTGCAAAATTCCACAGGCCCCACGCCCAGTCCTCCCCTCACCCCAAGGGTATCCCCACCCTAATCTGGGACATTCTACAGGGCAAACCAGCTAGCCCCCGCCCAGGCACCAGGCCTCTATCCTATCTAATAAAGGAGTAAATTGCAGATTGTCCATCATTCCAACACATAAGCGAGCTGCCTCCATGTGGTCAAAGATCCTGCTCCCATGTGAACACAGATGGCCACCACAAAATGGAAGCAGGGGAGGGCGATTGGGAGGTTCCAGGCCCTGCAAGGGAGGGCAGTTGTGGGAGATCAAGCCAGCAGGGGAAGGCAGTTGGAAGGGACCAGGCCTGCAAGGGAGGACAGTTGAGAGTGATCAAGCCTGCAGGGAAGGGCAGTTAGGGGTGACCAGGCTCGCAGAGGAGGGAAGTTGGGGGCAAACAGGCTGGCAGGGGAGCAGTTAGACATCAATTAGGCTGGCTGGGTAGTGTTTAGCAGGTGATCAGGCTGGCAGGCAGAAGCGTTTATGTGCAATCAGGGAGGCAGGCAGGTGAGATGTTTGGAACCAGCAGTTCTGGATTGTGAGAAGGATGTCCGACTGCCCGTTTAGACCTGATCCTACCGGGATCTGGCCTAAACCGGCAGTTGGACATCCCATGAGGGGTCCCAGGTTGGAGAGGGTACTGGCTGGGCTAAGGGACATCCCCCGCCCTCGTGCATGAATTTCATGCACCGGGCCTCTAGTATAGTATAAACTCGAAATTATAAGTAATTTTAATGAATGGATGAATTGGTTGAGTGATTTCATAAAATGAAATAATAATTGACACAGCATTTCATTTCAATGAGCATCAATTTAAATACCTACATCTGAGAGTATTAAAATCCACAGAGCTCAATGTATTATTAGGACAAATTTAAAAGTAGATTCTTGCTATTCTTTTGACAACAGTTTTCAGTTTCTTTTCTATTTTTTTTCTTTTCTTTCCATATTTCTAAAATCTTGGAATTTAGGTTAATTTTAGCAAAAGACATTGGTGGAGTTACAGAGATGCAGGTCTTCACTTTCCCTGTGCATAGGCTTTCTTTATGGCAAAGTTCACAAAAGATTCTAGGCCAAGTCAGTCCTGGGGGAGGGACCAGGGCTGTCCAGTCAATAGAACAGCAGCTCATCGCCTGCTAAGTCTATTCTTAAAATACTTAGCCAGGCTATAAAAGGGCTTTAAGTGACTTAGATTTAACCCAATTTGTTCCTCATAAATGCTTCTTATTCCATCTAATGGAAATGAGGGTGAGGAAACCAAATTCACATAAAGAAATTTTCAAGGAAGATGGATTGAGTGCTTTAACTACTACTCATAAAACTATAGAGAAATTCTAAAACTGTGCATGAGGCCCTAACTGGCTTGGCTCAGTGGATAGAGCATTTGCCTTTGGACCTAAGAGTCCCTGGTCTAATTCTGGTCAAGGACACACGTCCAGGTTGTGGGCTTGATCCCCAGAAGGTGGTGTGCAGGTGGCAGTTGATCATTGATTCTCTCCCATCATTGATAATTCTATCTCTCTTACTGCTCTATTCCTCTCTGAAATTAATAAAAATATATTAAAAATAAAATAAAATTGTACATGAGAACATAACTATGTTGGAAAATTGTAATGCATTAAAAATAAAATCACTTCCAAAGGCTCTTTTGTGACTAGGGAATCTGTATTTATATTTTCCCAATTCTTTTTTTTTTCAAATATACAAAATATTTTATTTTACTTTATTTTCATTTTTTTTTTACATTTTTATTTCTTGATTTTCTTAACATTTAATTTTTATTGATTTTTTGCAGTATAACTTATATTTAATAGTAGTACATGTTTTCCTTTCCCCCCTCCCCATTGTCCTCCCCCCAGCCTCCCCTACCCCCCAGCACATATCCCCATCCTCCCCTCCCCCTCCAGTGTCTTTCTTTCATTCATTGGTTATGCTCATATACATGCATACAAGTCCGTCGGTTGATCTCCCCCGGCATTCACCTCCCATCCACCCAAGCCTTCCCCCTGTAGCTTGACAGCCTGTTCAATGCCTCCCTGCCTCTATATCAATCACTCTCCCCTGTTTTTCCAATTCTTTATTTTTTAAGAAGTCTAAGAAATCTTTTGACACATCGGGTTCTCAACAAGAAGTCGTATACCATGTTCTCAATGAAGTGGAGAAGACATTTAACCTGTCCCTTCTGGAAGTATTATTCAGCAAGAACATGATGGAAACCTACCCTGGTTTAAAGGATATTTATGAAACCTTCAAAAAAGGTAATTAGAGGCCTGGCTGTTGTTTCCAAGTGGTTAGAGCTTTGGCCTGAAGACTTAAGCATCATGGGTTGATACCTGGTCCAGGAACCTACCTAGTTTGCTGGTTCGATCTCAGTAGGGGTTCATGCAGGAAGAAACAAGTCAAAATATCTCTCTTTCAACTCCCTCTTTCTTCACCTGATCTCTCCCATCCTCTCACTCTCTCTAAAGATCAATGGGGGAAAAATATGCTCAGGTGAAGATCTAAAAAAGAAGGTAATTAGGTTTATTATCTACTTTTTTATGTCCATGGCCGATTTTTTTCCTACAGGAATATATTGAGTGTACCAGATATCAGATACAGTGCAGGGCAGTGGGGACGTTGTAGTTAAGAAAACAAATACATCATGAGCCACTCAAAGCTTGTGATGTAATGGCTACAATAAAACCACCCACCTATAGATCTGTGTAACTAGGTATCTTGACTCTCAGGACAACTGAAGCCACGTGCATTCAGATTTTCTTAGAAGGACAAATGACAGGAAACACAACACCTCAAAAGGCCTGCATCAGTAACAATGAGCCACAGGCAGTCACATGAAAATATTAAACAACCATGTGTTATCAGTGGGCATTGTATGTAATTATTTTGCTTATACCTCTATTTTATATAGTTTACTTTTTATTTTATCAGAAATGTTTTATCCAAGTATAGTAGGAGGTATTAGCAATAGAGGAAATCCCACCTTGTTCAGGAAAGATTTGGTCAAGAGCAATTCTGTTATCCAATGTAAGGCATGCAAGGAAATTTAAACATTTTTCTATTTGGCTGTTATTGGGGGGCGGGGGAGGTGGTCATTACAATTCCTATCCAAGGGGAAAAAGTATTCTATCAAGTATTTATTTGGTCTGATATCACCAGCCATGCAACATACTTGAATATGTCGCCAGTTTCATGTTTTGACCTATGAAGTAGGTTTAAAGATGTTGCCCAATGTTATCTTTCCAGTCAGAAATTAAGGATAAAAAGAAACATTAGCAGTTATTGAGAGTGCTTGGCCTCTTATATTATTTCTGAGGTAAGAAGGGAAAACAGTATAAGAGGGTGTAGACCATACAGACCTGGCCCAGAATATTGGGTTAGTTTTCCACAATAGATGTCATCTGTTTTACTTTCTAGTAATTTTAAATTTAATTCTTCTGTTAGTTCAACAGTCCAGGTAAGTTCTGAATTGTTGAAATGAATTTTTTTAAATGATTATTTTTGAGGTTGAAGCATCTTTGTTGGAAATATTTTTAAATATTTTTATTGATTCTAAAGAGAAATGAAGAAAAGAGAGAGATGGAAATATCAATGATGAGAGAGAGTCAAAGATCGGTCGCCTGCTGCATGGCCCACACTGGAGATCAAGACTCCAACCAAGGCATGCGCCCCAGCCATGAATCAACCTCCTGGTTTATAGGTCTACTCTTAACCACTGAGCCAAGCTGACTGGGCTGTGGGAAACAATCTCATAAAATAAATCAGAATCAAAGAATAACTGTCCGTACATGATATTTAGAAATACCTGGAAATAAGAAGTGTTTATACATCATTTGTTCATCATAAGGTGTGCCACCAGGCCAAGAGGAAGGAACTGAAAGTAGTCAAGCATCTGACATAATGGGCAAAGCTAACCAAGGTCTTGGGGTAAAGGTGATTTAGCAGTTACCATAGATGATTGATATGTCAGTGATGGATGATCAAGAATCAAGAATATCAGGCAGCTCACCAGCTGGGAGTGGGTCAGTTATGAAGTTGAGAGTCACAAGACTGGAGCAGCAGAAATGTCAGAAGTCTGAAATGAGATCTCCGTTTTCTATTACAGTTGACTCTGAACACACTGACAAAAAAAATGAGTCCAGTTTATGGCAGAATCCCATTCTTTTTGGTTGGCCTGATTCTTTTGGGACTAGCAGGAAAGCAAGGTATCATTATAAAGTCATGATTAACATGGCCCTGTTGATTGCCACAGAAGTTGTAGTAGAAATACACTCCTAAAATGGAAGTATCTAGCTTACTACATCACTGAATTAATCATTAATAATAATCACTTTAACAATAAAAAGTAATAAAGTCTTGATTTTGTACAGTGATATCCGTCCCTAACATACCCATATTCTGTGGAACCCATGAAAGCCAAGTAGCCCTTTGGTTCTCAATAACAGTATCATTTTGTCACAATCTTAGTGAGGCCTCAAAAGACAATTGATTCTACCACTAAACTCTTAGGAAAACATCAAATTAACTGTTCTTAACCAACACATTTTTTAAAGATATATTTTTTACTGATTGCAGAAAAGAAGGGGGAGAGAAATAGAAGCATCAATGATGAGAGAGAATCATGGATTGGCTGCCTCCTGCATGCCCCTTACTGGGGATCAGCCTGCAACCCAGGCATGCAACCTGACCTACAATTGAACTATTAGATATGTCAACATTCAAACAGTAAGCCACACCAGCCAGGCCGCCCAGCACATACTTTTTATGTGTGTCTGTGTTCTAGCATGTCACACACAGGCTTGTACAGTGATGTCATACAAACTTTTGCACAAACCTCCCCATAAAAACCTTAAAGATGTGAGACTTGGTCCTACCTATGAGTACAAAGGTGTTTAAGAGTATTTTTCAAAATGTTATTGAGACATAAAGGGGACCTTGGTGGCGGCGGCGGAGCCAAGAGAGGAGTCAGGAGGCTCCCTGCCCTCAGGCCCCTGCACAGAGCGGAGGGAAGGATGCAGCAGCAGCTGGCTGAGGGGTGGGGGGGGAGGGCCAGGGCAGCAGCTGGGGGGGCAGGGGGCGGTGTCGGGGGCCGTGGGCGGGCGGGGGTGGGGTGGGGGGCGGAACCGGGACCCTGCCTGAGGCGGGAGCTGAAGCTGCTCGAGTCCATCTTTCACCGAGGCCAGGAGCGCTTCCGCATTGCCAGCGCCTGCCTGGACGAGCTCAGCCCTGCGTTCCTGCTGGCTGGGCCCGGAGGGGCCGGGGCGGGGCCACGCTCGGACCGCATCTCCCCGCACGGGGGTCGGTACCTGGGGAACCCGTTCGCATCCACTGCAACATCACGGAGTCATACCCTGCTGTGCCCCCCGTCTGGTCGGTGGAGTCTGATGACCCAAACTTGGCTGCTGCCCTGGAGAGGCTGGTGGACATAATAAAGAAAGGGAACACTCTGCTGTTGCAGCATCTGAAGAGGACCATCTCCGACCTGTGTAAACTCTATAACCTCCCTCAGCATCCAGGTGTGGAGATGCTGGATCAGCCCTTGCCAGCAGACCAGTGCACACAGGAAGACGTGTCTTCGGAAGATGAAGATGAGGAGCTGCCTGAGGACACCGAAGACCTAGATCACTAGAAATGGAAGAAGAAGAGCCGGCTGAGGGCAAGAAATCTGAAGACGATGGCGGCGGGAAAGAAAACTTGGCCATCCTAGAGAAAATTAAAAAGAACCAGAGGCAAGATTACTTAAATGGGGCAGTGTCTGGCTCGGTGCAGGCCACTGACAGGCTGATGAAGGAGCTCAGGGATATATACCGATCACAGAGTTTCAAAGGTGGAAACTATGCAGTCAAACTCGAGAATGACAGTCTTTATGATTGGAATGTCAAACTCCTCAAAGTTGACCAGGACAGCGCTTTGCACAACGATCTCCAGATCCTCAAAGAGAAGGAAGGTGCAGACTTCATCCTACTTAACTTTTCCTTTAAAGATAACTTTCCATTTGACCCACCGTTTGTCAGGGCTGTCTCTCCAGTCCTTTCAGGAGGGTATGTTCTGGGTGGAGGCGCCATCTGCATGGAACTTCTCACCAAGTAGGGCTGGAGCAGTGCCTACTGGATAGAGTCGGTGATCATGCAGATCAGTGCCACACTGGTGAAGGGGAAAGCACGAGGGCAGTTTGGAGCCAACAAATCTCAATACAGTCTGACAAGAGCACAGCAGTCCTGCAAGTCCTTGGTGCAGATCCACGAAAAAAACGGTGAGGCTGGAGCCAGCACTCGAGACTTGGACACTGGGAAGGCCTGAGGTTTTCACCTCCAGCCAAATAGCAAGAACCCCTTTTGGTTTCTGAGCCTTTATCACCCATTAGCACAGCCACCTGCCTGTTACCCAAAGGAGGGCTAGAGGTGGCTGCCTCCGCTGCCTCCGCTCCCAGAAAAGTACCAGTGATCACCCCCCTGTGGACTTGGTGCTGCCCCTTCCAGCCACCCTGTGAGAAAGCTCACCTCACTGTCATCTCAGGCTAGGCACATCCTTCTCCCCTTGTGTCTCCAAGCTGGTACACACCTCCAAAGGAAGATGGCTAGCCCTGGAGCGCCCTCCCCTGCCTCCTTCCCCAGGCACCACTGGACCAATTAATTACCTTTGAATTCTGTATTTGGATCTTACGCTGCCTCTGTGGTTCCCTCCCTCATTTTTACTGGACGTGATAGCTCTGCCTATTGCAGGACATGATGGCTATTCTAAATGCTAAGGGAAAAAAACCAACACCGAACTGTTTCAAGTACTCAAGACTGACTTACAGACCAACCAACCACCTGCCTGGAACCCTTGCTAGCAGGCATTCTTATAAAAGAAACTTTTGAGTCTCCTTATATTGCTGGAAACTCACCTGTGCTCCAGACGAGAGTCTCCTTACCTGTGCTATTGATTTTTTATTTATTTTCTCTTATTTCATGTACACTGCTTTTTGTGGTTACAGTGTATGATGGATGTATATGAAAAAAATGTATCTTTGGGAAAACAATTACAGTCTGTTAATTTGAAAAAAAAAGAGAAATAAAGGAAGACTAAGGGCCAATTCTAAAGTCCTACATCTCAATGTAGTAGGTTTGAGCTTACTTTAGAAGAAAGAATCAGTAATCAAACACCTTTATAAACTCATGCCTTCTGCAGTATGAACCATCCTAAAATTTGTAAGTTCTTTTTTAATGCTCACTGGAGGATATTTCTTCCAATTATTTTTAGAGAGAGAGAAAGGTAATAAGGAGGGTGGGGGAAGAAGAGAAAGAAAAGAAACATTGCTGTCAACTAGTTGCCTCCCCAGTTGCTCCAACTGGGGTCCGGAGTGGAACCTGCAACCCAGGAATTGAACCAGCCATCCTTTGGTAGGGGGTGGATGCCTTAACTAAGGCAAGGGCAAATTTGTAAATTGTATTTCATCAATTCCATTTTCTCACCACCACCTGTTTTGTTGTAGATACTGTGGATTCTGGAAACAACTCCGTTCCAGAACAAGCCAAGAAGAAAAGAAGTAAGAATAAGATTTTATTTGCTTTTGATGTGAGAAATAATTTTATAATGCCAGTATTTCATTATCTTTATTGTTATTTACAATATTGTGATAGGTAGAACAATGACTCCTCAAAGATGTCCATGTCTTAATTCTTGAAACCTGTAATCTGTTATCTTCCATGGCAAGTGGACTTTGCAGATTTAATTAAACTGGGATTTAAAATGGGGGAGATTATCCTGGATTAGCAGGGTGTCCCCAATATACTCCCATAGTCCTTAAAAAATGGAGAATTATTTTTTGGCGTGGAGAGGGGAAGAGGAAGGGTCAGAGAGACACAATATTTTGGCTCTAAAGATGGAAGAAGGGTCCTAGTTGGTTTACCTCAGTAGATAGAGCATCATCTTGCAGATTAAGGGCCCTAGTTTAATTCAAGTCAAAGGTACATGCCCAGGTTATAGGCTCAATCCCCCGGGGGTGGGGGGGGGTAGTGCAAGAGGCATCCAATCAATTATTTTATGTCATCATTGATGTTTCTATCTCTCTCACCCTCTGCCTACGTCACTGAAATAAATTTTTTTTTAAAAATTTTAAAGATGGAGGAAGGGCATAGGGAATGTGGTTGATATTAAAAATTTGTAATTCACCTCCTTGTCAATGATGTGAGATGGCAAATATAAGAAATTACTTCAACACTTTTTTTTTCATGAATTAAAATGCCCTTTCATGTGACTTTCCGTGTATACATGGACCTGTGAATAGAATTCTACTCTGGAAAACTAGTCTGTTTATAATTCAGTGCAAAATTAGCTTAATTACAAAGGTTTAAAGTAATATTTGCTTTTCCTACCCACTATAGTTTCTGTTGCAAAAATAAATAAATGAATAAATACATACATACATCATACATAAATAATACATTGAGGAGAAATATAAAAGATAAAGATTTCAGAAGTTCCGTGATTTTGAACCTCTGTGTTTAGAATCTAATCAAGATTTTCTCCTAAAACCTTCTAATTCCTTTGAGAATTTGAAAGTACAATGATTTTAAAGATCATTTTGAGTGGAATTAAAACATTTTTAAAGGAGAATATCCTATGCATTTATTCATCACCTTTTTTGTTCTTCAAGAAAATTTTATAGTTTTATTTCTATAGATTGTTCATGTTTTTAATTTTCCTGTCAGATTTGCTGAGATATAATTTTTTAATATTTTAATCTTTATTGTTCACTTTATTAATTACATTGTTCCGCCCTTTTTTCCCCCTATAGCCCCCCTCCACCCGGTACCCATCCCACCCTGCGCCCTCACCTTACCCCCCCCTACTGTCCTCTCCCATAGTTGCATGATTTTTGTCCAGTCTCTTGCTACACTTCCCACACCCCTTTTCTCCCCAAGAATTGTCAGTCCATTCCCTCTCTATGTCCATGATTCTGTTATATTCCCCAGTTTATCCTGTTCATCAGATTATTAATTCACTTGATTTTTAGATTTATTTGTTGATAGATGTGTATTTGTTGTCCATGAGAGATATAATTTATATACAATAGATTTAATCACTTTAAAGGTTTAATTGAATATATTTTAACACATGTGGATAGTCGTGTAAACCACCATGATCACGACATAGAACATTTCCATCATTCACAAATATCTACTTGTGTCCCTCTTTGCACACCCTGATCTTGAAATAGTTGATCTGTTTTTATCACTTTAATTTTCTCCCTGGAATTTCATATACATGGATTTATACAATATATTGTTTATTTATGTCTGTTCTTTTTTTCACTAAGCATAATGCTGTTGAGACATATTGATATTACTGTGTGTATCATATCCTTTGTATTAATGAGAAGTTGATTTATCTATTCATCTGTACATAGGCATTGAGCTATTTCCATTTTTAAAAAAAATGATGAGGAGCATGTTCATACAAATATTTGTGTGGACATATTTTAAATTTTTCATTTTTCTTGGATAAATACCTAAAAGAAGTACTACTAAGTCCATATTAATTGAACATAAGTGCATGTTTCATGCTTTGTGAATCGGTCAAAGTATTTTTCAAAGTGGTTATACCCTTTCATATATCCACTAGAAATGTTTGAAAGTTTCAGTTTCTCTGCATACTCACCAGAACTAGGTATTATTAGTTTGGTTTTGTTTTTTAATTATACCTATTCTTAGTAGGCATTTAATGACTTTTCTTGTACTTCTAATCTGCATTGCCCTAATATTTAATGGTACTGAGCATCTTTTTATTTGCCATTATCCACAGATACTATTTGGTGAAGTATCTATTGAAATCTCTTACCCTTATTTAATTGAGCCATTGCTTTTCTTTCCTTCTTTCTTTCTTTCTTTTCTTTTTTTTTTTTTCTTTTTTTTTTTTTTTTTTTTTTTTTGGTTCAAGAGTTAGTTGTATGTCCTGGATTCAAATCCTTTGTTGGTTATGTCTTATAGTCTGAAAAAGCTGATCTTTTCATTTTCTTGGCACTATCATTTGAAGAACAAAATGTTTAATGTTTGATAAAGTTTAATTTAAAAAATTTTACTTTTTTAATCTGTTATTTGAGGTTCTATTTATGAAATCTTGCCTAATTTGTGATCGTGTTTTTTTCAAGAAGTTTTTATGGTTTAGTGTTTACATTTAGCTGTATGATCCACTTAAAGTTAATTTTTGCATATGATGTTAGATAAGAACTTTTTTTTCTGGCGTATAGATATTCAATTGTCTCTGCACCTTCTTTTGAGAAGACTGTCCTTTCTACATTGAAATAGTTTCCTTTTACATACATTTGAAAATGAATTAGCCCCATGACTTTGTGTGTATTTCTGAAATACTTTTTCTGTTCCATTTACCTATATGTCTATTATTATATCAGAATCTTGATTACTGTAAATTTACAATGAGTCTTAAAGTCAGGTAATAAGGCCTACAAATTGGTTTCTCTTTTGCAAAATGCTTTTAGCTCTCTTAGGCCCTGTGCATTTGGAAGCTTCTTCTATCTTTAATTGCCTGAGCCAGCCGGCATCAGTCAAGCAGTCCCTGAAAGGGGGGTGAGGCTTATGGAAAGACAGAGATAGGAAGATGGATAGCAATAAAGAGGAAACAAAAGGTATGGGATCAGGAGGTCTGCAAAGCCCTCTTTAAGACTTCGGCCCCGAGTTTATTTCACTCCACTCTTTTAAACAGTTCTGGTTTACATATCACACAATTCCTTGTTCCCCAAACAACAAAGCTACATTCCATTGTTAACACGTTTCCCCAATAAGCCCCTTATCTTAATTAACTCCCTTAGGCTATATGTCCATCCAAGGCACCACCTAAATCTTTTCCCAAGTATCCCATAGACGTTTGGCCATTTACAATGTTAATGTGCTGGAGGGCAGTGTTGTTTGCTAAACTACAATTGAAGGTAATCATTCTCCTGGGGGGCAGAGAGCAGACGGGCAAGGCCTGTCCTCTCAGGGAACTTTTTCTTCCCCGAGGGCGCTCTCCACATTTAATTTTAGCCACTTTTTAAAAATTGCTTTCAGAGAGGAAGGGATAGGGAGAGAGAGATACAAATAATAATGATGAGAGAGAATCATTGATAGGCTTCCACCTGCACACCCCTCTGGGAATGGAGGCCGAAACCCAGACACATGACATTGACCGAAATTGAAACTGGGATCCTTCAGTTGATAGGCCAATGCTCTATCCACTGATCCAAATTGGCCAGGGTCATTTAGTCAATTGTAAGATCACATCACTTTCCAAGGTGCCTGCTGAACTCCACCATGTGGCTATGTTCTAGGCCAGCCAAAAGTAAATGGAGAAAAGCAAAATATATCTTCCTGCAGAATTCTATCCCTTTTGTGTGAAGCTTTCCTAGAGTTACCTTTGTCCCACAACAATAGTTTGCTCTCATCTTGCTCAACAAATATTATGCTGTTGGTCCTGCCTAGTATTAGTGAAGTTATGAACTACAGTGTTTTGTCTGGACTGACATCTCTGAGAATGCAGATATTCTTTCTGTTAGTAAATGAAGAATTAAAATGGGTATCTGGAACATGACTTGAAGAATTTATTTCAGTACCTCTTTAAAATGTGTCAAAAGTCCCTTTGGAATCTGTGTGACCAATATTTGTAAATGTTCTAGGTAACTTTAAAATATGTACATTTGAAGTCCTTGCTGGGTTCCTGCTCTTCCCTTTATATGCGCTCTTTTTCAAGCACACTGTTTAAACTTACTGGATCAGTGGTAAATTAGGTTGTAATTGTTCCATCTTATTGTATTGAGTTTTCCAACTGGTTGGATTTGCGTACTCCTCCATATTTCGTTGTTAATTTACGTTAAAATTTTGACAACATTTATGATTGTTCTAACTTAGATACCTTCTTATTTTATAGTTCCCCTTTAACCTTATTAATGCTTTTTGCCTTCAAATATTTTTCCAGGATGCTAATATTGCTACATTAACTTCTATAGTTTTTTACCTTTTTAAACCCTCCCCCCATGCAGCTTTGTTTTATGTCTCCTGTAAAGACACAGTTTGGGGTTTTTTTTCTTTTTCTCAGATAATCTTCATCTTTTAACAGTTATTTTTACTTGGTACTTTCATTGTGATCCCTGATATATGTAGACTTATACATTTATATTATTGCTAAACATTATTTTTGTGTGTTTCTGTTTCTCTTTTCTACTTTCTGAATGATTGAGATAGAATTCTATATTCTACCTTTTTTCTCCACTGATTTGGAAACTAAAGGTAAATTTTCTATAATTTTTCAGCATGCCTTAATCTTCACAAATGACAAAAATCTGATCATGGATTCCCTCAAATTCAGCATCCCATCTCTATCATTTAGCTATTGTATACTAATATTTTGTCACTAATTTTCTTCTCATTATAAATTTTGAAACATAATAATTTACTTAAATTTTTCATCATTTAATGCACTCATCATTGTTTGTTTCTTTGGTTTCAACTTTGATCTAGCTGAATAAGTCCTTGGTTCTTTTAGTTTGGATGTCTAAGTGTTATATGTGCAAATTTGCCTTTATTTTGAAAGAATTTTTTACTTTTTTATAGAGAGAGGAAGATAGATGATAAATGTAGATGGATAGATGTAGATGATAGATGGATGGATAGATAGATAGATAGATAGATAGATAGATAGATAGATAGATAGATAGATGGATAGATAGATAGGTAGGTAGATAGATAGATAGATAGATGATAGATGATAGGTGATAGATAAATGCCAGATAGATAGATGATAGATAGATGATAGATAGATAGATAGATAGATGATAGAAATTCTAGTTGAAGAGAAATTTCAAAATATCCATCATTTGCCTCTTGTATGGCCTCCAACTGAATAGGGACCAAACCAGCACGGTACGTATGTGCCCTGACCAGGAATCAAACACACAGCCTATCTGTGCAAGGAACAGCACTCCAACCAACTGAGCCACACCATACAGAAAGAATTTTTTGCCAACATTAAAAATTCTAGGTCAATGTTTAATTCTCTTCAATATACTAATGCTATAGGCCCAGTGCATGAAATTAGTGCATGGGAGAACAGGGACCCTTCATGATGCTAATTAGCAGCCTGCACCCTCTCCTATCTGGGACCCCTCAGGCGATGTCTGACTACCAGTTTAAGCCCAATCCCATAGGGATCCCAAAAGAATCAGACCTAAACCAGCTGCCAGACATCCCTCTTGCAATTTGGGACCACTGTCTCCTAACCGCTCACCTGCCTGCCTGCCTGATGGCCCCAAACCACTCTGCCTGCCAGCCTCATTGCTCCAACTATCCCCACTTCCAGCCTGATCACTTCTAACTGCCCCACCAGGAGCCTGCTGGCCCCAAATGCCCTCACCCTGCCAGCCTGCTCACCTCCAACTTTCCCTCTCTGCAAGCCCAATTACTCCCAACTGCCCTCCCCTGCTGGCCTGATTGCCCCCAATTGCCCCCCGTGCCAGCCTGATTGTGCCCAACTATTCCCCCTGCTGGCCGGATCACCCCCAACTCCCCCAACCCCTGCCAGACTGATTGCTTCCAACTGTCCCACCTGCTCTGGACTGCTAGCCCCTAATTGCCCATTCCGGCCTAATCACCCCCAGCTACCCCTACTTAGTATCCTGATTTCCTCCAAATATCTGCCTACCTCCCGCTGGCTTGATCACCCCTCACCTCCTCTGCCTCGGCCCCACCATTATGGCTTTGTCAGGAATAATGTACAGAAGTTCCACTGCTCTAATTAGCATATTATGCTTTTGTTAGTATAGATCAGGGGTTGGCAAACTCATTAGTCAGCAGAGCCAAATATCAACAGTACAATGATTGAAATTTCTTTTGAGAGTCAAAAACGGATTTCTGCACATGGCCCACAAAGTTTCAATCGCACTATATGTGCAAGCCTGCATGTGGTATTTTGTGGAAGAGCTGCACTCAATAGGCCAAAGTGCCAAATGTAGCTTTTAAGCCGCAGTTTGCCAACCACTGATATAGATGATTACTGCATTGTCTTCTAGACTCTATTGTGTTGCTGATGAATATTCTTCTTTATTTTAACTGTCATTTTTTGGTTAATAAGCTATTTTTCTTGCCAAAATATCTTTTCCAACTTTTGAGTTATGATAACTTTAAGGCTACTGAAAATTTGAATAATTTTACAGTAAATATAGGCTTGCAATTAGCATGTATTGGGCTTGCTTTATCTCATTTCTGTCCATCTATCCATTTCCCTATTCATCCACTATTTTCAAACATTTTAAAACATTGTGAAGTTGCAGACAACAATACACTCCCCTCTCCAAAACACTTTAGCATACATATCGTTAACTAGATTCAATATTTGTTTGTATTTCTTTTTCTTCCAAGGTAAAATTTACAATGAGATGTACAAATACTAAATACATCATTCTATGGATTCTGATTAAAATGTTCTCCTATAAAATTCTAATCATTATCTAGAGACAGAATATGATCGTCATCCTGGAACTTAACTCTCCTCTGTGGAGGACACTTTACTATCCTGGGATAATTAAGAGGGAGTTGCTTTCTATTTTATACTGGTTCAAAAACAAATTTGTCCTCTGACTTGGGGAGCTACATTAATTTTAGCTTCCAAAACTCTTTGCTGTTCAAACATCCTTAAAAAGATACTCCAGGGCATGTGGAATTCCATGGTGAATTACGTCGGAACAAATTCACCTCTCAAAACACATCTGGCTATTTGCCTATAGGAATACCACTCCACCAGCCAAGATGAACCTTACCCCTGGAGTCTAGTAGTATATTCATTCAAATTTTTCACATCAGAATTTAACAAATTTTCTAAACCACATTTTAGGTCTCCTACGACCACCTCAGTGGTCCAAGTCACCATGGTTGCATGAGGGAGGCAAGTGAATGTCTGGTTTTCACACAAGAAATGCAATCCTGAGGGCTCACATGGTGATCCTGAAAAAGAGGCATTTATAAATTGTTCAGGTTTCTAAGGAGAATATATCAGCCATGGGTAGGGTTGGGTCCCTGATCACATGTAACCTTAAAGTTTTCTGCTCTGTTCATTAATGATGGGTTTTTTGAAGGATATGGGAGCAAGACAGTCCATCTAAACTGTCTCCTGCAACCCTTCATCCAATGACTGAGAATCAGTGGGGGGACCATCTCCAGAAATGTTTGGCCTAGGAGATGCTGATGCTGGCAGCAGCCCCTGGTTCATCACATCTGATGGGAAATGACAGACTCAGCCTCTGCATAGCCTTTTGTGGTAAAAGAGCTAGACAAGAGTGATTTCCTTCAGGACAGTCTTGAAAGACAAATATGTTTATTGCTCTTCCATCTCCCACACCTCCTAGGTGTTTCCTCCTCAGATGCCTGGGTCTTCTGCCCTTCCTTCACTATAAAAAAAATTGTCGGGGGGATAAAAAATATATTATGTACAATTCCATTGACTATAACTTCATCTCTTCATCTTTTATTCCAATTAATTCCTATTGTCACTCACATTTTTACCGAGAAGGGTCAGTTACAAGTAGGGGAAAACATTTAGAAAAATATAACCAAAATTATATCCAAAATCTCTATGATTCTGAAGAGTGGGCAAGAACGATGCATCCTCACTAGCAACCGTCAGAACAGATTTTCACAATTGGCCCATATAATGCCATGAATTCCCCAACACTTTTGACCTGATCACAATGTGTGAAGGAGCTATTCCTTTCTGCCTAAATTGGGGATAGCTTCCTACAGTGACAAAAGACCCATAATAGAGAAGTGTGCGGACAGGAAGTGATGAGGTCATAGAGTTAGATGATCAGAGCATTGGGTATAGCTTTTTATAGAGGGCACAACCATTGTCAGAATGCAATGGTCTGACCAGCCATAAAATATGCAGATTGTTCTTGAGCTTCCTCAGATAATCTTTTAGCTTTGAGAAAATTGATGTGGGCGACAAATCAATCAAAGTGGAGAACACAAATAGCAGGTAAACACTATCTTCAGGGTTGACTCATCATTATCCTCTCACTGAGTCAGAGCTCAAATGAGAAGATACAAGTATAGTCTCTGATTTTGTCTCCAGCTACCTAACTGCACTGGAAGAGCATAGATGGAGATCTTCCTTCAGAACATGACAGCAGCTGTATGTTTCATTGTCATGGAAGAATCAGGGGAGGGGGTGACTGCATTGAGAGTTACTATAGTTTTATAGAAGCCTGATGTCTCTGCTCAGGCATTATGATTGTGTGAGATTTGAGAGGTGAGATGAAGGTAGGCATTCTGTTGTTATGCATCAAAATGCCACTGATAGAAAGACTTTGAAACTTTGTGCAATAAAGTTTCCTAAGTACGCCTATGACTTTATAGGAACAACCTCAACATAGAAGGAATTGTAATTGTGCAGTTGTAAAATGAGACACAATGAAGAATCTTCTCTTTCAGGGACAAAAATGCACATAGATGAGACTGTGAATTTCAATGATGAAATACTTCCTGTCACCTGTGGGATGACGATGGGCATGTTAATTAAGAGAAAATTGGAACGAGGTAAGTTTCCAGGTCTAATTTAACCTATAACCCCTCCATGAAGGAATCACAAAAAGTAATTTGAATTACCCCTATAAAGTATCCATTGGTTAAGGAATAAGGGACCCAGTTTTGTCTTGAGAAGAGGTAGGGATGCCTAAGATGATATTTTTACACTTTAAGAAATGGTGCATATTAAGTGCTCACTTCCACATGGATCTATTCATGAGGATGACCAAGGAACCAAAGAGAGGTTCAGAAACATCAGTTGTGGGGGGAAAATATTGCATACTTTACTTTTAATCAGCCTCCCCCTTCATATCCTTTACCCCTTCTGGAAATCAGCAACAAGACAGGGTGTTTGTTATAGTGAGAAGTTCACAAAATTTAGAATCAGAAAACCTGAGCCCCAGTCTCAGTTCTGCCTAGAGTGACTGAGTAAAGAATGGGGACTTTTCTGGGCCTAAAACTTCTCATATAATAGGTGTATAATCATTACAAATCTGCCTCCTGGTGTGACTTTGAGACAGTGTACATAATGACTGTAAAATATTTTGTGATTTGAACACTATAAACCTTTTCAATAATTGTCTATTATGATGAACTTCATATCAGAATAGTCTTAATGTGGGTATATGTAAAATAATATAAATGCTTTATCAAAACTAATTTTAAACAGCTTTACTGAGATGTAACTCACATATATATCACCATTTAAAGTATAGAATTCAGTGTTGAGCTTTTTATTTCTGTTTTGTTTAATCACAAGATTATAAAACCATCATTATAATCTAATTTTAAAATAGTTTTATCCTCCACTAAAAGAAACACCATATCTCTCAGGAGTCGATACCCACTCCCACCTCACCCTACCATCCAGCCCTATGCAAACACTCATCTATTTTATGATCTATAAACTGGCCTATTCTAAATATTTCATATCAATTGATTCATATAATATGTGCCTTTCTTTGGCTTATTTTCACTCAGCATGATGTTTTTCAGGATCATACATATATATCATGCATTATACTTTATTCTTTTTTATTATCAAATAATATAATAGTCCATGGTGTGGTGACACAGTAATGCATTTATCTGTCAATTTGGGTTTTCTCACCCTTCCACAATTATGAATCATACTGTTTTGAATAAAGATTTTGGTGAACCTAGTTTTTTAATTCTTTTCACCATATACTGTGGAGTAGAATTGCAGGATTATATGGCAATTCTATGTTCAATTAATTGAAAAAAATCAAAACTATATGCCACAGTATGGCACCAGTTTATATTACCACCAGTAAATCTAAGGCCTCTCATTTCTCTGCATCCTCTCCAACAGTTGTTATTGTCTGTACTTTTTATTATGGCTATCCTAGAGGACATGATGTCCTGTATCAATAAGGTTTTTATTTCCTTTTCTCTAATGAATAATGTTGTTAAGTATATGACTATATTTTATTCTATATAATAAAAGCCTAGGTGGTGTCACAGGTGACATCATCACAAGATGGCCACCACAAGATGGCCACCACAAGATGGCCACCACAAGTTGGCTGGCAGGGGAGGGCAGTCGGGGGTGACCAGGCCTGAGGGGAAAGGCAGTTGGACACAACCAAGCCTTCAGGGGATGGCAGTTGTGTGCAAACACTCTAGAGGGGAGGGCAGATGTGGGTGATCGGGCTGTCAAGGGAGCACTTAGGCATCAATAAGGCTGGCAGGGAACAGTTAGGTGGTGATCAGGCTGGTAGGCAGAAGTGGTTAAGGGCTTTAAGTCAGGCTTCCTGACAATCAGTTAGGAGTCAGCAGTACAGGATTGTGATAGGAATATCCGACTGCCCACAGGGATCAGGCATAAACTGGCAGTCAGATATCCCCCAATGGGATCCAGATTAGAAAGATTACTGGCCAGCCTAAGGGACAATCACCATGCACAAATTTCCTGCACTGGGCCTCTAATCTATATATAAGTAAAATTTTCCACTGAATAATATTTCACAATTATATTAAAGTCAGTTATTTATGATTTCACATAAGAAAAATATCCAAATCAATAATGCCATTGAATTGAAAGAAAATTACTGTGATACAGGGCACAGATGTTGTCTTAGTGTCATTGTGAGCAGCAGCGCAGGGCCCCCACTTGAGATTTCATTCCAAAGTAGGAGATCTTCTTACAAGAGACTTACAGGCTGGGTTTGGGGATTCTCAAGTATGAAAGATGAGGCCAGACTCTGCTGCTAGTGATCTTGATCCAAAATTGGGTGGCTGCAGATCCAGTATCTGAAGTCTGAAAACACGGAGGTTTCACAAACGACTTATTCTGATCTTACAGGAGCCTCGGTGAAGTGTATAAGGACAGAGGATGGAAAGTGGTTCACCCCAAGGGAATTTGAAGTTGAAGGAGGCTATGAAAAAGCAAGTAACTGGAAGAACACTGTGTACTGCGGTGGGAAACGCCTAACATGGCTGATAGAGGTATTCCAATGATGGGGCAGTAGATATAACTTTCCTTGTACTTGAAGAAAAGTTCACTATTTTCTCAGCAAATATATCTTGAGTCATGGCAAGATCCCTGAGATCCTCTGCCTTTATCCTTGTCCTAGAGGGAAGTGCCCCACACTCTTAAGTCACTATAATGCAACACATTGATGTCAAAGGAGCTCATCTGGGATAGGTGCTGGAGCCTGGAGGAGGGAAACGTCATTCTCATTCACGTGCTTGCAGACAACTTTAGCCACTGAAAGCAAGGAGACCATCTACAGTCAAACAAGTGGTCAGAAGGCACTCCAGAGAAAGAATGGTGTGTTAACCAGAACCATTAACTAACACGGCTACATGGGTTGAGGTAGATGGATTGTGTGTGATAAGGCATAATCCATCATTGGGATTTGGGGGAAGAATTTAATGCCAGGCTAAAGATTTTGAACTCACAGCCTAGATAATGCAGAATGAGGGAAGTCTGCTGAGGCGTGAAATGACATATTTAAAACAGTATCTCAGACAACATAGGCCCAAAAATGACTTCACTGTCCTTCAGCCCTAGACAATTATAGTGAATCTACAATGCCCCTCGCTGAATATTCTCTGACTGACCTGCCTTGTCATCCTTTCCCTAGGCACTATGAACACACTATTAACACCCTTCACACAGTTTTATACTTACCCTTTCATGCAACCCCTTGCTCTCCTGGATCCCTCTAGGGTTCATACATCTTTGTGTGCCCAACATTGTGCAGAGTACCTAACACCTCATAGCTGTGGGACATGTCTGTGTTAGTTGATCAGCCCTGGTGTGAGGAAGTAACTTAAGTGGCACCAGTGGCAAAGAAAAGAAAATGAAAGCTATCAAAAAGATTGTGAAGGAAATGAAAACTTAAATAAATGAGAACACAAAAGAAAAGGAAAAAATCTAAGGACGATTTTCCAGCTACTATTGATGAATTCTAGAAGAACATCTAAGGACAGGAAATGGTTTCTCATTTAGGCATCTTGGTTTGAGTTGACAGTGGAATATACAAGTATAAATATTTGTGGGGAGGTTGAAATGCATAAACATAGGCTAACCATACCCTTGTATCTCTTACTCTTTCAGAATGAATATCTACATGAACCTCCATTTGACAGGAAAAAAAAGGTGGTTATTATTTTATACAAGTTCTTTTATTTAATCTTTATTGTTGAAAGTAGTAGAAAGGTCTCCTTTTGCCCCCTGTTAACCTTTTCCAGCCTGTTCCCATCCCTGCAGCCCCACCCACCCACAGGCTCTATTCACCCAATTGTCTGTCTCCGTGGACAATTGTATAAGCATACAAGTCCATTGGTTGATCTCTTTCCACCCACCCTCCCCTGCCTTCTCTCTAAAGTTCAACAGTCTGTTCATGCTTCTATGTCTTGGGGGTCTATTTTTGTTCATCATTTTATTTGGTTCATTAGATTCCACATATAAGTGAGAGCATGTGATACTTATCTTTCTCTGACTGGCTTATTTCTCTAAGCATAATATTTTCCAGGTCCATCCATGTTGTTGCAAATGGTAAGAGTTCTTTCTTTTTTATTGCCACATAATATTCCATTGTGTAAATGTACCATGCTTTTTATTCACCCATCTGGTGATGGGAACTTAGGTTGTTTTCAAATCTTTATTTTTATATGATAATTTCATATGTGAACTTTTTATTTATTGTTTAAAGTATTACATATGTCACATTTTCCCCCAATTGACCCTGTCTGTCCACTCCTACCCCCGAGGGAAAGCCCCCACTACCCCAGGGTCTGTGTCCATTGGTTATGCTAATATGCATGCATACAAGTCCTTTGGTTGATCTCTAAATCCCCCTCCCCTGACTTTTCTCTGAAGTTGGATGGTCTGTTCAGTGCCATGTTTTCTCTGGATCTATTTATGGTCATAAGTTTATGCTTATGATTATATTCCACATATGAATGAGAGGATGTGATATTCATCTTTCTCCGACTCGTTTATTTTGCTTAACATAATATTCTCCCGATCTATGCATGCTGTTGCAAATGGTAAAAGTTCCTTCTTTTTATGGCTGAATAGTATTATACTGTGTAGCTGTTGCAGTTTTTGAATCCACTCATCTGTGATGGGCACTTAGGCTCTTTCCAAATCTTAGCTATTGTGAATTGTGCTGCTATGAACATAGGGATGTGTGCATTCTTTCTGATGAGTTCTTCAGGTTTCTTGGGATATATGCCTAGAAGTGGGATCACTAGGTTAAATGGGAGTTCTATTTTTAATTTTTTGAAGAAACTCCGTACTGTTTTCCATAATTGCTGCATCAGTCTTCATTCCCATCAGCACTGTACTAGGGTTCCTTTGCTCCACAACCTTGCCAATACTTGTCATTTGGTGATTTATTCATGATAGTCATTCTGACAAGTGTGAGGTAATATTTCACTGTCAATTTGATTTGCATCTCTTAGATGATTAGTGACTTGGAGCATTTGGAGAAGAGTCTATTTAGGTCATTTGACATTTTAAATTGGATTGCTGGCTTCCTTTTGTTAAGTTTATGAGTTCTCTATATATTTTGGAGGTTAACCTCTTATTGGATGTATCATTTGCAAAAGTGTTCTCCCAGGTAGTATTTTTTCTTGATAGTTTATTTTGCAGTACTGAAGCTTTTTATTTTACTGTTGATCAATGGAATAGATCAGAAATCAACCCACACCACTATGCTCAGTAATATTTGACAAAGGAGGCAAGAGCACACAATGAAGCAGAAACAGTTTCTTCAATAAATGTTGTTGGGAAAATTGGGCAGATACATGCAATAAAAATGAAACTAGACTACCAACTTTCACTATATACAAAAATAAATTCAAAATGGATATAAGACTTAAATGTAAGACGTAAAACCATAAACATATTAGAAGAAACGATTGGCAACAAAATTTCAGTCATCTCTCATCGCAATATTTTACCAGTACATCTGCTAGGACAATGAAAACTAAGGATAAAATATACAAGTTCTTATTACATAACTAAATATATACCAGAGACCTGGTACATTAAATTTCTGCATGGGGGAGAGGGGTGTGTCCCTCAGCCCAGCCTCTCCAATCTGGGTCACCTGGATGGATGTCCAACTGCCAATTTAGGCATGATCCCAGTGGGATCTGGCCTGCATGTGAAGTTGGATAACCCTCTCATAATCCAAGACTACTGGCTTCCAACTGCTTGCCTGCCTGCTAGCCTGATTGCCCCTAATTGCTTCTACCTGCCAGCCTGATCAAACCCTAACCACTCCCCTGCCAGGTTGATCAATGCCTAACTGCTCCCTTGCCTGCCTGATTGCCTCCAACCGGTCTTCACTGCTGGCCTGGCCATCACTAACTGCCCTCCCCTGCCAACCTGGTCACTCCTAACTTTCCTCCTCTGCAGGCCTGATTGCCCTCAACATCCCTCCCCTATTGGCCTATTTACCGCTAACTGCCCTCCCCTGCCAGTCTGGCTTGGTCGCCCTTCCTTGCTGGCATGGTCGCCCCTAACTGTCCTCCTCTTTAGACCTGGGTGCTCCCAACCGCCTTTACCTGCAGGTTTGATCCTCCCCAACTGCCCTTCCATGCAGGCCTGGTCACCCCTAACTGTTCTCCCTTGCAGGCCTGGTCATCCCCAACTTTCCTCCCCTGACGGCCTGATCAACCCCAACTGCCTACCCCTACAGTTTTGGTTGCCCCCAACTGCCCTCCCCTGCTAGCCTGATTATCCCTCACTGCCCTCTTCTGCTAGCCTGGTCACCCCTAATTGCACTCTCTTACCATTCTGGTCACCCTTAACTGCCCTCCTCTGCTGGCCTGGTGGCCCTGAACTTCCCTAACCTGCCAGGCTGTTCACTCCCAACTGCCCTTTCCTGCTGGCCTGGTCACCCCAAACTGCCCTCCCCTTCAGGCCTGGTGCCACCCAACTGCCCTCCCATGTAGGCCTGGTCACTCCTAAATACTCTCTCCTGAGGGCCTGGTCGCTCCCAACTTCCCTCCCCTGCTAGCTGGGTCACCCCCTAATGCCCTCCCCTGCTAACCCAGTCCCCCCTAACTGCTCTCCTGAGCTGTCCTGATTGCCCCTAACTTCCTTTCCCTTCTGGCCCTATCACCCTTAACTGCCCACCTTTGCCATTCTGGTCATCCTTAACTGCCCTCACCTGCAAGCCTGGTTCCCCTCCACATCTGCCTGGTTGCCCCTAACTGCCCTCTCTTGCCATTCTGGTCACCCATAACTACCCTTCCCATGACATCTACATCAACTCTGACTGCTGTCTTCTCCAGGACTGATCAACCACAATTGCCTTCCCCTCCCAGCCACCTTATGGTGGCTATCTTGTGTCCATATGGGGGCAGCCATCTTTGACCACATAGGGGCAACCATCTGTGTGTTGGAGTGATGGTCAATTTGCATACTACCTCTTTATTATATAGAATTATTATATAGGAAAGTATATCATCCTTTTTATGGTTTCTCAATTGTGTAATTAACATGTTGCCTCTTCCCCTAGCTCCTCCTTCATTTTATTTAATTAATTTAATTATTTTGTATGTGCCTTCAGATTTGTTCCATTGAATATTAGGTTAATTGCAACGTCATCTTCAAATGGTAAACCATTTGAGATGAGGATAATAAAGAGCCATCAAAATGTATCTCAAAACTGAATTTTGGCTATAGATGCAGAAATTATCAGAGTGTCCAATTTATAAAAGCAGACATAATTATAAAATATATTAAAATATTTCTTAATGTCAGAATCTCATCTTTACATCAAAACAACTTTTTAATAACTTTAATAAAATCTGATAAAGCAAAATTTTATCACTATCATCCAGATGAACCAAGTTTACTACTGAGTCCATCCTGAGACATAAATAAAATCATACACTATTTCATGAACTGGCAACTGCAAACATATTTCCTTTCTGCTTTTGTTTTGCATCATCTTCCATTCTGCTATAAAATATACATACAGACATACAGAATTCTCTCTCACGCAGAAATTATTGGCAAATATTTCCTAAGGATGGTCCTCTCTGGGGGGAGTTTTTGTGTCTTACATGAGGTGCTGACCTGGAAAATTTCTTACATTGATACCAATCCTTTGGCTCCACCTCAGGGACTATGCAGGCCTCCTGAGTATCTATGAAAGTGACTTCTCCCTCTATGGACAAAGACTATGGAGGCAACAAACAGTACATAATGTGAGGTATAGCTTCAGGACAGTGTTAGCTTTTTCAAGATTGAGTAGGAATGAGAACTTAATAAGAAAGGGGAGTTAAAAAGTGCCATTCTCATATACTTCAGAGAGAAATGGCAATCCACGACTTTCATAGAATGTACACTAGCTTACATATAGCTGTCTAGACCTTTGGATTATCTGTTGATCTAGGACATTAGACCTACCAGTCCTTGGCACATTATACCTATTGAGTTTACTGAAGATAAATTATTCTTTTACTTATTTAGTGACTACTTTAAACAGTAGTGTCTCTACCATTATCTATGTGTCTAGAGTTACTCAATTTTGAGTACCTAAAAGAGCTAGCACCTTCCAACCCATAGCACTTTGCATCAGCAAGGTTCAGTTGCCCCTATATTTTGTGACTCTTTGATGAAGAATTGAAGTGATCCAAAATGTCATATCTCAGGACTCCTTACTACCTCACTGGATCCTCTGTGCCTCCCGGAACTTCTCTTGCTGATGGAGGCCTGGTTTCTCAAAATTTACTGACACATCTGGCACCACATGACAGCTTCCTGTTTCTTGATGAGGGCCACTTATCCTTTCTTGTGACAGCTACTGTCATGTCAAATTATCTGAAATACTCAGCCAGGGCTATTGTTGGTTTTATGCTAGTATTTGCTAAAGAGATAGAAATTAATCACTTTTCCTAAGTGAAATAATACTTACTTATTTACTCATTCAATATGCAATTATTTAATGCATTAAAAATGCCCAATGTTCATTATAGAAGATTAAAATAGTATCCCTGACCTCAAGAATTATTTCAACTTCATTGTTTACCATGGAGAAATAATTAATGGGGAGCAGTATTGCAGGCTCTCCAGAGAGGCAGGCAGTGACATGACCATTTCTCAGGTCATTTTTCAGTAGATCACCCTTGTCCATAACCTCTCTGACCTGGGTGGAGATAAAAGCTGAGGCTGCCTGAAGGTAATAAAGCCAAGTCATTCTGTTGGGTAAATAAGAGCAATATAAGTGTTGTACCCAGTAGTGAGTTTCCTCTGAAAAGTTAGCCAGGTGCCATCTTGGGATTTAGATGAAAGGGGAATGAGGGTGCACTTCAGGATTTTGAATTGGAATACAGAGGAGCTTGGAATCATTTTAACTTTAGAGTGGTGCCCTGGGAGAGTTGCTGGAGGTGGTGGAGTTCATGCCAAGGTACTCATGATCAAGAATCCATGGGGAGGAAAAGGAAATTGTTCTAACAAGAGTACCCTCCCTCTTCTTAATAATCTTTCCTAGAAAAGTTATTACAGGCTAATTCTTCTTTGGCTTATAATATACTCATGCATTAATAACCACAAGTGTGAAACTAAATCTCAACTCAGGTTCCACACTTTGCACTCTAGAATCACCTGAAGATCTTTGAAAAATAACATTCTCTGATCCCACTCTAGACAAAATTTTCATTTAGTCATTCTGAGTTATGACTTGGACATTAAAATTGTTAAAACGTCTCCAGATGATTTTGACACACAAGTTACACATTCTATGACAAAAAGGAAAACAACGCCTTGACCTCAACCAGACCAAATGATTCAGCATCCATGATGTTGGGACCAGGAATTTAGTGTTTTATATACTCTCTTCAGACAATTCAAATGTGCAGCGAAGCTAAGACACAAAGAGCTAAAGGGAAAAGGCCCAAGACTTGATTACAAATAGAGATGCAAGATTCTTGTGCACTGGTTACATTTGTTTCCTTGTTCTTCTGGGAAGAGGGTCACTAATTTTTGGAGAATGATGATAGTAATCTGTGAGCCCCTACAGTAAGGAGCAGGAAAATGGCTCCAGGCCTCCATGTTGGAAGTGGTCTCAGTATCCATTAAGGATGTGATTCAGGATTGTCTGGAACGCTGAATGGGAGATGTTGACAAGATGTTCCTTGAGCTTTGCACGTTCTCATATATGGCCGTTTTTAAAAGCAAAAGAAATCAACAGACTCTTCATTCTTTCCACATAAGAATTTTCACCCTATCCGAAACCAGTTTGGCTCAGTGGTAGAGAGTTGGCCTTTGGACTGAAAGGTCCTGGGTTCGATTTTGGTCAAAGGTATGTACCTTGGCTGCGGGCACATCCCCAGTAAGGGGTGTGCAAGAGGCAGCTGATCGATGTTTCTCTCTCATGGATGTTTCTGACATTCTATCCCTTTCCCTTCCTCTCTGTAAAAAAATCAATAAAATATATATTTTTTTAAAAAGAATTTTCTCCCTAAAGCCAGAGTGACTTTTCATCTTTTATAACTTTCTGCTTGAATAGAAACAACATAGCTGTGTTGCACATAACTGTGCCCATTTACTTCAATGGAACAATGGAGACAATGGAGCTAACAAATGAAGCTTAACAGTTACTGTGAAAACGAGTGAGCATAGTAGGACTTGGAATATAAGTGAGATTATAGACCCAGAATGGAGACTGAGGTTTGTGGTCAAAGGTGAATGTTTTGTGAAATGGAAGCACCTGGAAAGAACATGTCGTGAGTGTGGGGACAGGATAATACACTGTTTTGCCTGGATGAGTTTGGGACGTGCTTTAAGGGCCCAGGAGGAAAAGCTGGATGAGCATAGGGATGTGCACAAATGCAGTAGACAGGCTGGAAATTTGGGAGCTGGGACATGGCAATGAAACTGCACCTTTGAGAGTGATTTGATCATCTGGGACAAATCAAATGGCCAAAGATCAAAACCTAAGAGATTCTGTCTAAATGTTAGGAGAGGAGAGGACAAAAAAGGAAACAGATATAGCAAGTGAGGCTGATTGACTAAAACCCAGGAGAGTGATGGCACCAACCACATGTATTTGGAGAAAGGAGAAATGGGAGAATCAAGATGGCAGCATAGGTGGAACACCTATCTTGCTGTCATACTCAACAATTTTAATACTACAACTTAACGAAAGAACAAACACCTTCCAGAATCACCAAAATGCTGGCCGAGTGAAAATTCCACAAATAAAAGCGAAGATAAGACACTGTGACTCGGAGGAGCGGCGGCGGACAGTGTTGAAAGATTCGCGCGGAGAGAGGTTTGGAGCGCGGGCCCCGGAGAGGGCGGGCGGCTGAAAACCGGCAAGTTTTCTCCAACGGGGAGACAAAGACGTCCCACTGGACTGAATCTCCAGCTCTGGTAGAAGTCCAGGGAACCCACTATCACACGGGGTGAAAACTGGACAGTGGGAGGGCACTTCAAAGCTCGGGCGCTGCAGGGCCCTCCCGGCGTGTGGAGAAGGCAGCTTGAGTGAACAGCTCAGCTGCGTGACTGCGCAGAGAGCGCTCTGCAACTTGCTTTCTCATTTGGAAAACCGTCAGTCTGCTTTGTTTTACTAGCCTGGGTGAGACATTGGGAGTGTAGATTCATTTGGGGAGAGTCTGAATTCCCCGGCAGCTGGTGGAGCTCCACAGCGTTTCTCTCTCAGAGGTGCTGGCAGCCATTGCCCCGGCACAAAGTCCCTGGGGCCGCATAGGGCGGAGCTAACGCTGTCTGCTTGGCCCGGAGACTCCGCCCATCCAACCTGAGCACAGCTGAGCTTCACAGACAATTGGCCTGAGGTCAACCCCTCCAAGTGCTAACAACGATTAACCTAAGCTTAACTTCAGCAAGACTGTGCAACCCATACCCACCTCAGGTAACTGGGGAGGCTGAGCCACTGTCCCTAGTAGTGGGACACACAAAGCTACCACACAAAGCTAATTGACCAACTCAGGGAAGCAGCCACCAGGCAGAGACATGGAAAGAAATCAGATGTGAAAGAAATGGAGGGAAAAAAATGACTGGACGTGGAATTCAAAACCACGGTTATAGGGTTCTTCAAGAGGCTCCAACAAAAGGTCGAGGCCTATAAGGAAATAAACAAGACCTGCAAGGAAATGATCAAAACCAACGTGGAAATCAATGAGTCCTGCAAGGAAATGAACAAGACCTCAAGGATATGAACAAGACCTGCAAAGAAATGATCAAGACCAACGTGGAAATGAAGGAGACTCTCAAGGATATAAAGGAGACTCTCAAGGATATGAAAAAGGACCAACCAGAAATTAAGCATACACTGACTGAAATAAAAAATATTATACAAAGACCTAAAAGTGCTCTGGAGCACCCCAAGAACCAAGTTCAAGATTTGAAATACAAAGAGGGAAAATCCACTCAGCTGAAAAAGCAAGTAACCAAAAGAATCCAAAAAATCGAAGATAGTGTGTAAGGGGCCTCTGGGACAACCTCAAGCATACCAACATCCGAATTATAGGGGTGCCAGAAAAAGAGAGAGACCAAGACAATGAAAACCTATTTGAAGAAATAGTGACCGAAAACTTCCCACACCTGGTGAAAGAAATTGACTTTGGAGTCCAAGAAGCGCACCAAACCCCAATATATAGGAACCCTAAGAGGACCACACCAAGGCACATCATAATTAAAATGCCAAGAGCAAAAGACAAAGAGATGATATTAAAAGCAGCAAGAAAGAAACAGTTGGTTACCTATAAGGGAGCACCCATACGATTGTCAGCGGATTTCTCAACAGAAACGATTCAGGCCAGACGGGAGTGGCAAGAAATATTCAAAGTGATGAACAGCAAGAATCTACAACCAAGATTACTCTATCCAGCAAAGCTATCATTCAGAATTGAAGGCCAGATAAAGTTCTTCGCAGATAAGAAAAAGCTAAAGGAGTTCGTCACCACCAAACCAATATTATATGAAACGCTGAAAGATATTCTTTAAGAAGAGGAAGAAGAAAAAGATAAAAGTGTAAACTAGGAACAACAAATACACATCTATCAACAAATGAATCTAAAAATCAAGTGAATTAATAAGCTGATGAACGGGATAAACTGGTGAATGTAACAGAATCACAGACATAGAGAGGGAATGGACTGACAACTCTTGGGGAGAAAGGGTGTGTGTGAAGTGCAGCAAGAGACTGGACAAAAATCATGCAACTATGGGAGAGGACAGTGGAGAGGGGTGAGGGCGGAGGGTGGGATGGGTACCAGGTGGAGGGGAACTATAGGGGGGAAAAAAGGGAACAATGTAATTAATAAACTGAACAATAAAGATAAAAAATAAAAATAAAAAAATAATAAAAAAAAAAGAAAGGAGAAATGGCCATGGCAAAAAATGGTGGACACTGTCATCCTTGCCTCCTCCTGCTCCTCAATGAATCACTTTCCCTCCACCCAGCACTCATCAGTAGGTGGGCCAGTCCCCAAGCCAATCTCATTCCTGTCACCTGAGATGGTCACAGAGGTTAGCAATTTCTCCAATAGACAATGGGATTGACAGGATGTTACTATCTATAGAGCAACCCAGAATCCTCTGTATTCTCTGAGAAGGCAGAACCAGGAAAGCAATCAGGAACAAGTGTAGTTCCTGATAGTTCCTGATTCATATGTAAATGTTGATTCTCACTTAAAAGAAATAATAAAGTGGTTTTCTGTTTTAATGCCCTCCTTTTTACCCCATTGATGAGAAAGTGATGTCTACCACATAGTTTGGGGGACAGCGAGTAATGAATGGCATCTGTCACTAGAGAGATGGATTGACAGATTTTTTTTACTCACATATACTCCTAAACCAAGGAAGGAAGGCAGTGTCAGCCTTGCAGGCCTCACCAAGGTTTTCCCCAGGAACAGAAGGACAACCAGGGGCTGTGGAAGGTGGGGTATCCTTTGGTTTCCCTGGGAGGTTATGTCATGCTTGTTTAAATACTTTTATGCTAATAGGGAACTGAAAACTATTATTCCAGGCTGAGCAGGATTACAAGTGGCTCCTTGACAAGCAGCATTGTTTAGCTGTGGAACCTTATCCAGGAGATCAGATTCACGAGGGGAACTTGCACATAGGATGTTTAGGACCTTCTCATTTTTACCAAATGTCACAGTAGGACATAATATTGAACTTTAATGTTAGTCCTTACACTGCAGTTTTTTATTAGGAAAGGGCTCAGTCACAGGCCAGCTATTTCTCATGAATACATGTATGTATATAACAAAGTGTATCTTCCTATTTGCTCTATAAATTTGTTTGTGTCCAATGAATAGAAGTTACGGTGCAGGATTTGGATAGAAATACTGTCAAATTTTATCGTTTTCAAATGAAATTAAACATGGTTAAAGGATACATATTGAGACCGGTGAGAAATCTAGTATCAGTTGTTTAAGGGGATCCCTCCATATTCTGTTTATTGAACAAAGCAATTTCCACTCTCTCTGGCCATTCAGTAATGGACTTCCACAACTTAAATGCCACACTGAATCATGTGGCATCTTCCCAGGGTTGTAGTGCCAAAGAGCTCTATCTTTCCTGGCATGACCTGGTCATCTGTGCCTGTGGGCTTTCCAATTCAAAGACACTGTCACAGGTCCAAGGGTCTTCCAGGTATAGAACCCACAGCCCAGGCAACCCTGTCAGGTCCTTCAACTCATGGGCAGCCTTCAAACAAGAAAACAGAATGTAATACTATCTAATAAGTTTATTGCATCTTATCAATTTCTCAATAAGCCATCTTTCCTTACATAATTAAATCAGTGGGGTTTAGGCAAATCATTTTGTTTCAGGACTTTGTTTTATTTGCAAAGTAATACAGTGGATCACATTTGAAAAAAAAAAATCACGCTCTTCTTTTGTATCTCATCTTTTTATGTTAGAGACTGGTTTGTTTGGTTTTTTATTTGTTTGTTTGCTTGCTTATTTGTTTGATTTTAAAATATATTTTATTGATTTTTTACAGAGAGAAAGAGAGAGGGATAGAGAGTTAGAAACATCAATGAGAGAGAAACATCTATCAGCTGCCTCCTAAACACATCCTATTGGGGATATGCCCAGAACAAAGTTACATGCTCTTGACCCAAATTAAACATAAGACCCTTCAGACCACAGGCTGATATTCTTTCCACTGAGCCAAACTAGTTAGGGCAGAGAGACTCTGATTTTGTAGGAAAAAATTTTTCTGGTCACACAGGCCACTCCTCTTGAACTTCAACACAACCAAGAATTCTTTTTCTGAAACCTCCACTCCATGGAGTTGGCTCAGAACTCAGGGAGAAGCACATAACTGTCCGGGCAGGTCCCAACAAAGGCAATTGGTTCTAGATTCCTACAGCACTGGTCTTCAGGGTCTCACTGGGGACATTGTTTTACCTTCTAGCCAGAAAACGCAAAGAAATGCAAGATCTGTGGGGATGAAGGAAAGCTCTTCAAATGCAGTTTTTGTCTCATCTTCTTTCATGGAGACTGTCACATCCCACCTGTGGACCCTGAGAGGTTTGTGACATGCACACCCTTCTCCTTCTATGGATCTTCCTCCTGCCATTCACACTCCCAATGCAATCTCTTTATTGGCCCTGATGGGGAAAGAGCAAGGTCAGAGGTAGTGTCCAATGATATGATGTGGGGAGCTGTTTAAAGATACTGTCAGCAGGATGATAATGTTCCCCTCTGTCCCTTGGGAGGTTGAGACTGGTGGCTGGATTCTTTGTCTACATACCATAATGTCCTTTACAGAACTTGCCCTCCGTGGACTCCTATACACAGGAGTGCAAGTCCCAGTTATTTGTGTTCTGTGCTTATTTAGAAAAGGCAGAAAACAAGGACATTTTTTTCTCATTTTGCCATGTCCTCAACAGGCTAATAGAGACACAAGGCACCCAGAGGTTAAGGCCCACTCTCTGACACTCAGGCTTGGTGAAGCTCATTGTGCTCCCAGAATCTCAGAAAAAGAAAGTGGAGCCAATCACTCACCCAGATACCATATTCCACCCAATAAACCCCTGTTGTTTCTCTAGGAACAAAGGTTATAACATGAGAGTTCTGGGGATTCTGGGAGGTGACCCTTCATTCCCTGACTATGCCCATCAGCCATTCCTAAAAGGAGAGCAGTGGCAGCTGTGGGAATAGGGGTGTTTCTTGGCTTGCCTTGCTCACTTATATCTGACATCTCAGGAAGGACTGGATATGTACCTTCTGCACAACAGACGTGTCTTCACAAGGTCAGCAGCATGCCAGCTATTCTGAGGTCCTAGCGAGACGAATGGGGCCTGATGAAAAGGCGGTGAGTTGGATTTGTCCCAAAACATCTCCTTTCTGCTCACTTGGGAAGTCAAACAGTAATGGGTGAGTGCAAGAGTTTCAAAATGTGCGTGGTCTTCTGACCATGCCTCATCCATGCTGAAAATTCACCAGAACCTGTTTGCAGAAAGAAAAAGAAAAAAAAATACCTCAGCTATTACATATTACTCTCCAAGAGCAATCCCCTTTTGGGGAAACTGCCAGAAGTCAACTGTGATCATGCATCTGTCTGCGCATGCATAGGGGCTCATTTTCACCAAGCTGCTTTTCATTCACAATCTCCTTCTTTTGCAGAAATGTGTGTTCTTCCTCCTCAAGATCTATACTCATTTAGAGAGGAACATTTTCCAGAATATTCCACATGAACATTACGTGAGTAACAATAACAAACCATGATTACAAACTTCTGCAATGTTACCCCACCTTGACATGGTGACTGTGGGATCTGCGATATGAAGCCCATGGGAGGAGAGCATGTGACCTGTCTTTCCATTTACATTGCATTTCCACTGGATTTTATGAGAATGCACAGAAGGCAGACATTGAACTGTGTCAGTAATGCTCCTGTTGATATAATTTTCCCCAGGTTCAAAAAGCTTCTCAATGCCTAGAGAAACTTAGGTCATTGGACAAAATTAAGACGACTCTTATTACAAAGCCTTACCCCAAAGTGAAGGGATTCGTGCTTGCCATGAAGAAAACCTTTCAGGATCCTAAGGTAAGTGGCTGTCCCTACATCCATTTCATTTTCTACACATTGAGTCACTCTGACTGTATTTCCTGATACTGGGAGGTTTTAGAGTTTTCCTCACCTATGACAAGCCTACACAAGCAAGGATTCAGGGAGTGGCTGAGTTTTTTTTGAGGATTTAAGCTCATCAGAGAGAGCAACAATGAATAAAGAGTTGTCCCTACAATCAGACTCCAGGCCCCTGAGAGCTCATTCCTCTCCTCAAAGGTGACAGGTGCCCACTGAGAACAGTGGTGCCTCCTGTTCGAACCTAAGGAGAAAAATGCTTCCTAAAGTCATGTTATCCTTTTTATTTCTCCCCAAATATACTCAATCAGACCTCTCATAGGCCCCAAACTGCAGATTACTTTACTTGTAAAAGAACCATATAACATATCATCATGGGGGAATAGAATTGACAGTGTAAAAGGAAGATCATTGATTGTACATCTGTAATATTTGAGTATCACTGATGCCTTAGATTACTTTTCTAACTTTCACTAAAAGAAACAAACAAAAGCCAATGACAAGAATCATCCGTGTGTAATGATTTTCCAATTCTGTCTAGACAACAAGACTTTATCATGCTCTTAGGAAACATTAGATAATCTTAGATGCTTACGATTTCTGTTTTGTTTTGATTTGGTTTGGTTGTCTTTGTTTTGCTTGTTTTTAAATATATTTTCATTGGTTCCAAAGAGAAAAGGAGAGGGAGAGAAAGATGGAAACATCAATAATGAGAAAAAATCATTGATCAGCTTCCTCCTTCCTGACCCACAATGGGGATAAAGCCCACAAACCGGGCATGTGCCCTGACCAGAAGTATACCATCTACTTATAGTTCATAGGTGGGTGCTCAACCACAGAGCCATACTGGCCGAGCTTAGCTGCTTGAGTTTAAACTTAACCTACTTAATGTAACTTAATGTTTAAAATAAGACTTCTGATCATTTTCCATTGCACATGGTCTAATGACACTGATGTTGTTGTAATTTTTGTCTGTGCGTTTTTTTATTCCCAGGACAATGACCCAATTCTAACAGAAGAGGAATTTCAGAAATATTTCAAAGATGCCTTTGCTATACAGTAAACAAATCAGAACAGTTCACTGGTAGTGGATGCTGAAAAACCCTGGAAAATCCCACTTTCAGGCAGATTACTCATTCCCCAGCTGCTAAGAGCTTTGGTTGCTTATGCCATCTCTCCCCAGTGTATCACTATGGGCCAAATGGAGACAGATTCATTCAAAGGTTAAATGTCTTTGTGCCAGGGGTTGGTTCCCAGCACCAATGTTGAGCCACCCATGTGGAGTGATTCATTTTCCTGTGCTCCCCAAAGCTACGCTAGTCTCCAGCTATGACCACAACCTTGCTTCACATTTCGCAGCTCAGTGTCCTGCTTCCCTTATTCCTCCTTCTCCTGAAAAAAAGTTCTCACAATAAATCACTGAGTAAAGAGACTTTGTCTTTGTCTTTGCTTTCAAGGAACCCAACTTCACATTATGATCTAGCAAACCAGACCTAAGCTTGGATTTCTGAGCTGGATCACTGTCTAGCAAGTTGGCCAGAGATGGAATACTGATAGTCCATGAGGTACTAAAACAGTGCAATTGCAAAGCACATTCACGTGTATAAATGAGATATAGGGGAAGCGATACTGAGGCAATTTTGTAACGTTTGCAAAGAAATAGTAACTATGAGAACTGTGTGAGCAGATGGCGATTTCTTTTTTTTTAACTATTTTACTTACTTTTATTAATTTCAGAGGGAGGAGAAGAGAAGGAGGGAGAGATAGAAACATCAATCATGAGAGAGAATCATAGATTGGCTGCCTCCTGCAATCTTCCTGCTGGGGATTGAGTCTGTAACCCAGGCATATACCCTGAACAGAAATTGAATCATGGACCCATGCTCAACTATTTCCAAGCTCATTTAAAGTGTGGAAAAGAGTACATGACAAGCTTATATATACTACCACATGCATCTGGAAGGTACACAATATGTAAGGACTGGTGCAGGCCCTAATTTTAAGAATGAGAGACTTCTACCAGCCAGAGTGTCTCAGTTGGTTGAGCATCCTCCTGTGCACAGAAAGGTTTGCCTCATGGCACATACCTGGATTATGTGTTGGGTCCTGGGTCCTGGGTTGTGTGTGGCAGAGGCAATTGATGGATGTGTCTCTCTCCCACTTCATCTGTCTAAGCATGTGCTTAGGTAAGGATTATATATTTTAAAAAGGAAAAGAATGATAGAACTTCAGAGAAGACTGAATTCTAAGCTCAGGTTGGCCTCTTATGCCCAATCACCGATAAAGAAAACATCAACCCCTGACACTCAGAATGGGGCTTTCTAAGTAGATGCACCTGAGAACTCTGAATTACAGATCCTTCTGAACCCACTGTCCTGCTAAAGAGACCCCTGTCCCTGTTGGTAGACAGATCACTGCCCTACACCACCCCTATTTTGCCTGAACTAAGATTATGCAGAGTTCTCTCAGCATGACCAAACTAGGAATAAACCAGATAAGCCTGCTAGCTGAAGAGATAGTTTACTCCAACAGAGCTTCAGGTCTGGCCAACATGTACTAACTGTCACAGCAAGGTGAGCAATTTGTGTAATGGGCAACAATATGTCATCAAAAGAGATTATAAATAGACTAGAGGCCTAGTACACAAAATTCATGCACATTAAAAGGGGGTTAATTAGTGGAAATAATTTAATATTACTATTTGCCCTTTATCTATAATAGAAAAGTCAGAGTTGAAAGAAAAGTAGTAAAATGTATATGAAAACCTTTCTCCTGTCAGAGTCAGGGGCACACCATAGGACCTCCCACATGCAACTCAAAATTTCATAAGACTAGGACCCGGCCATACCCACTCCATTGGGCTAGATCCTGACCCAACTAGTCCCACCCTTGTCAAGACCCAATGGGCGTGTGATTTGGCCTCAGGTCTCTTGGCCCGGCACCAGGATGGGGGGTGTGGCCTGATATCCCAGTCAAGCCACAACAAGCAGGAGGTGCAGCCTAAGGTCCCCTGGCCTGGCACTGGGAGGGGGCACAGCCTCAGGTCCAGGATAAAGCCCACTGAGTAAGGGAGCAGTGCCTTAATTCCCCTGAACCAGCAATAGGGGTGAACCCTGAGGTCCCTGTCAAGCCCCAGCAGACAGGGGGCCCAGCCTCAGATCCCTTGGCCCAGTGCTGGGGTAAGGGATATGGCCTGAATTTCCTCACCATGGTATGGGGATGGCAGCCATGGCTGAGGGCCCCTGTCAAGTCCCACCTGGTGGGAGGCCCAGGCCTTCTGCTGGGACAAGGGGAGCTGCCTAAGGGCCACTACCCCAGCACCAGGATGGGAAGCCCAACTTGAGGTCCCCCATCAAGTCCCATTGGGTGGGGGACACCGCCTGAGATACAATCTCAAGCCCCACGTGGGGGGGAGGGGGGTAAGAGCCTCAGGTTTCTACTGATTGCTCGTTAAGAATACTTATGGGAACTTGCCCTCAGCGGTGGGTGCAGCCATCTGTGTGATGGAGTGATGGTCAATTAGCATATTCCTCTTTATTAAATAGCAAGATCAGTTGGTTGAAATAGGCATCCCTCATCCCTATTCTATATTCTAACAGAGTTTTTCCAGTATTCAGTCCCATACATAACCACTGAGTCATGCCGACCAGCAAGTCCTGGTCCTTTAGGAAGCTCATCCAGAACCCAGATAGACATGCTGACAAGCCTATAGTTCAAGTGATCCATAGAACCATATCTATAACGCTTACCTAGCAGCAGAGTCCCACGAATGGTCCTAGCCAATTGACTAATACAGCCTATGCCCTCATCCATTCAGACAACCTAGCCAGTGAGCCCACACAATCATGAAGAATAGCCTGTAGCACCATCCAATGAGGGAGTTTGGAGGTGACTCTGCCCAACATATAATAGTCTCTATCTCCATCCAATGCAGTATGGCCCTGGAAGCCCCTCTCAATCAGAAAATATGTCCAATAACCCCATCCAACATCAGAGACCAGCCAGAAAGTTAACTTATTGTGAAGCCTGCCCTATAGCATAGCCAACTTCAGGGAATAACCATTGCCATCACCAGATCGCAGATCACAATCTAAGGCCCAGTATGCATGTGAAGCCCTTACAATACTCCCAACTGAGCATTAAGTCTAGCCAGAGACACCATCAGGCAAGGAAACACAGCTTGAAACTCTACCCAACCAGGATCCCAGCCTGTAACCCTGAGAAACGACTGAGTTCAATCTTTGCACCACCATACCACAAAACACAGCCTGAAACCTCTCTTTAAGAGGTGATTGCAAAGGTCAGCAAGTGGACCCATCAAGCTCCAGAGTATAGCCATCAGTTATGCCTGATCAGGGAGCCCAAGCTGCAAATCCAACAAACCACAGAAGTCAGCCATCATCCAAGCCCTAACCTCAGAGCACAGTCACTAGGCTTCCCAACTGAGATTCTGATGACATGCCTCATCTTCTCATGGATTTACCAGCTCTCCTGTATGGTATTCCAACCTGAGCTGACCAATGAAGGCATTTTTCTGGTGAAGTGAATCTGTAAAGCCTATATAAGGAGCTTGCTTATTATATGCACTGATACCAATATAAGAAATCAAGGATCATTAATATTTGGGTAAATACTGCACTACAAAAAATAGAATAAACTAACTACCCTTCAAGAAATGGGAATATATAATTTGTGACAAAAAAATTAGAATGATTCTCTTAAAGAAGTTCAGTAAACTATAAGAACCCATAGACAGACAACTAAAAAAAAAAAAAAAAGAACCAAATGAGAACTTTAACCAAAAAGAGAAACTATAAAAGAAAGCAGTCAAACCAGCAATTCCTGGTCAGGGCACATGTCAGGGTTGGAGGCTCAATCCCTAGTGGGTGGGTGCAATAGGTAGCCAATCAATGATTCACATCCTTGATATTTCCATTTCTATCTCCCTCTCCCTTCCTCTCAGAAATAAATAAAAATATATATTTTAAAGTCTTTTTATATCTTTTTTAAATCTTTACTGTTCAGTTTATTAATTACATTGTTCCCCTTTTTTATCTCCCTAAAGCTCCCCTCCACCCTGTACCCATCCACCTTCTGCCCTCACCTATCTCCCCCCACTGTCCTCTCCCATTGTTGCATGATTTTTGTCCAGTCTCTTGCTACACTTCCCACACCCCTTTTCTCCCCAAGAATTGTCAGTCCATTCCCTCGCTATGTCCATGATTCTGTTATATTGACCAGTATATCCTGTTCATCAGATTATTAATTCACTTGATTTTTATGTTCATTTGTTGATAGATGTGTATTTGTTGTTCATAATTTCTATTTTTACCTTTTTTCTTCTTCCTCTTCTTAAAGAATATCTTTCAGCATTTCATATAATTTTGGTTTGGTGGTGATGAACTCCTTTAGTTTTTTTCTAATCTGCAAAGCACTTTATCTGACCTTCAATTATGAATGATGGCTTTGCTGGATAGAGTAATCTTGGTTGTAGATTCTTGCTATTCATCACTTTGAATATTTCTTGCCACTCCCATCTGGCCTGCGTCGTTATGTTTGAGAAATCCGCTGACAATCATATGGGTGCTCCCTTATAGGTAACTAACTGTTTTCCTCTTGCTGCTTTTAATATTCTCTCTTTATCTTTTGCTCTTGACATTTTAATTATGATATGTCTTGTTGTGGTCCTGTTTAGATTCACATATTTTGGGGTTCTGTGTACTTCTTGGGCTTTTAAGTCAGTTTCTCTCAACAGATGGGGGAAGTTTTCAGTCACTATTTCTTCAAGTAGGTTTTCATTACCTTGCTCTCTTTTTCTGGCACTCCCATAATTCGGATGTTGGCATGCTTGATGTTGTCCCAGAGGCCCCTTACGCTATCTTCAATTATCTGGATTCTTTTTGTTTCTTGCCTTCTAGTCAAGTGGATTTTGCTTCTTTGTATTTCAAATCTTTGACTTGGTTCTTGCGACCCTCTAGACTGCTTTTAGGACTTTGTATAATATTTTTTATTTTGTTCAGTATACACTTAATTTCTAGTTTGTCCTTTTTCATATCCTTGTGGGTCTCGTTCATATCCTTGTAGGTCTTGTTCCTTTCCTTGTAGGTCTCAATCATTTCCTCATAGGTCTTGTTCATTTCCTCGTAGTTCTCATTAAGTTCATCAGCCTTTTCTAGGAGCCTCTTGAAAAACCTAATTACTGTGGTTTTGAACTCTATGTCTAGTAGTCTTTTTTCCTCCATTTCTTTCACACCTGATTTCTTTTCATTTCTCTGCATTGTGGCTGCTTTCCTGAGTTGGTTGTTTAGCTTTGTATGGTAGATGTCCTCTAAGGGACAGTGGCTCAGCCTCCTCAGTCACCTGAGGTGGATAATCTTACTGCAATCCTTTATGTGTTGTACAGTATTGTTGGAGTTAAGCCCAGCTTGCTGTTGTTAACACTAGGAGGGTTTGACCTCCAGGCCAATTGGTAGTGGACGTGAGCTGTGTTCAGGGTAGATGGGCGGAGTCTCTGGGCTGAGAGGCAGCATCAGCTACACCCTATGCCGCACGCCAGTCTGTGTGTTGGGTGTTAACGGCTGCGCACCTCCAAGAGAAAGCCGCTGCTGGTCTCTACCCATTGCCAGACAACTCTGTCTCTCCCCAAATGAGTCTGCACACCCAAAGTCTTGCCCAGGGTTGCAAAACAAAGCAGTCTGGTGGTCTGCGCGTCCTCTCTGTGCTGTCATGTAGTTTACATGCAAAGCAATGTGCACTCTCCTCAAACTGGAGACCTCTGCTGCGCTTGGCTTTTAGTGTGTGTAGGAATATGTGCACTGGGAAGTCTTCACCCTCCCCATTGGAGAAATCTAGCCAGAATTGTTGCTGCCAGCCCTACAGCCCGCATGCACCCAAGGCTCCAAACCTCTGGCTCAGCACGTATCTTCAAGGCGCTGCACTCCACCACTCTTCTGAGTCTCAGTGTCCCACCTTTACTTTTATTTGTGGAATTATCACTCAACCAGCTTTCCAGTGATTCTGGATGGTGTTTGCTTTGTTATTATGTTGTAGTTTTGGAATTGTTGCGAAGGGGGAACACAATAGCTGTTTACCTATGCAGCCATCTTGGTTCCTCTCTATTTTTAAATTCTTAAAAAAATAAATAAATAGGACTTTTTAAGTGGCAGGGAACAAATTTATTGAAATAAATAAAAATCACTATTCTGGAATCATTAATTTTGGCAGAAGTTCTTTGTGCATCCTTCTCCGAGTGTATCCCACTGAGTCTTTCTGTGCAGGGACAGTTTAACTGATTCTTTTCACATAGTGGAGCCTCCTTATGATATCCCACTCCTATCTCACAACCACTGAGTCTTCATGAAGCTACAGTGGCCACCTACACTGCTTCTGTTCTGATCAGCAACTCTGAGGTCTCATAAATGGATCCTCCACTCAACAGAAACTGTCCAATGGGTACCTGCTGTGTGCTGAGTGGACATAATCAGAATGAGTGCACAACTTTTCTTGCTACATATGCATCACTTAGCTGTTCTAAGGTTCAGGACATTCACCAACCAGTGGTCCGAGGACCACTGGCGTGTGGTCCGAAAGGTTGGTGACCAATGGCTTAAGAAAAACTTTGGTCATCAACCGGTGGACCACAGATCACTGGTAGTCCATGAGATCCAGAAGGGTCATCATGATTAGTAATGGATGAAGAGGGAACTTTCAGAAATATTAGTAGTGGAACTTCACTGTTTATTCAATGGCCTCCTTCTCTGGTACATCCCAGCTTCTTGTGGTGCCCAGCCCAGCTAACACTCTGGGATACACTAGGAGACTCCAGATCAAGGTAACTTCCAAGAACCATTCCTCCCCCCATCCTGAGGGAAGGGCTTACACCTACAGCCTTGCTTTTTTTCTTATGAGGCAAATCCCATGTGGAAATGCCTGGTCCCAGTGAAGGCTGCAAGATTCTACCAGGACTCCCAGGATTAAACATGATGAATACTGTACAAGGTCAACCTGATTTTTTAGTCAAACTGTTGGGCATCTCACAACAGAGTTAGGTAAGGATAAAACATTGAGATTCCAATCCTCCAGGAGGCAGAGAACCCTAATGGTGGAAGAAGGTGAAGACAAACCCCCCAGGGAAACAGATGTTTGGGCATGGCAGATATGAAACCCCACAACTTCCTTGAAATCTCACATTTCTTAATCGTTCACTCTGTCATTCATTTTTTAACTTGTTTAATAATTTTAATTGTTCCACATAGCTCACCATCTAGTAAAATCAACATGCCTGGGAGGGATGTCAGGATGATTCTTTTGTGTGCACCCTAGGAATGCCAGTCTCAAGCCAAGGAGGAGTAGGTATGAGTAGTTGTGTCACCAGGAAGGTGAAGAAGGCAAGGTCACTGTGGAGCTTCAGGACATAATGAAACTCTCTGGGAAACAGAGGGGCTCTGAGGGGTGCGAGGGGCCACAGTTTCAGGAGCCCTCCTCAATTTTAAATCCATACTTCTCTCTCCAGGTCATAAGCTAGTTTTTGGGCTCATGAACTTCCAAATATCAAAATTATCTCAAAATCAAATCCATACATCATCTCACCTTTACGCAGGAACATGTTATCCCTGCTCTCTCAAGTTCTAAACCCCCTAAATTAGCAATAGAAGTACCATTATTTTGGCCTTCCTTATGTCCTCTTTCAAAAATATCTATTTAGGTCCGTTGCCCATTTTTTGCTTGGGTTCTTTATCTTCCTTTTGTTAAGTTGCATGAGTTCGCTGTAAATGTTGGCAATTAAACCCTTATCGGAAATAACACTGGCAAATATGTTCTCCCATACTGTGGGTTTTCTTATTGTTTTGCTGATGATTTCTTTTGTTGTGCAGAAGCTTTTTTATTTTGATGTAGTCCCATTTGATTATTTTCTGTTTAGTTTCTATTGCCCTAGAAGCAATATCAATGAAGAAATTGCTTTGGAATATGGCCGCTATTTTGCTGCTTGTGGATCCCTCTAATATTTTTATGGGGTCCTGTCTTACATTTAAGTCCTTTATCCATTTTAAATTTATTTTTGTGTATGGTGTAAGTTGGTGGTCCAGTTTCTTTTTTTTTTTTTTTTTTTTCCTTATATCTGTCCAAGTTCCCCAACAGCATTTATTGAAGAGATTGTTTTGACTCCTTTGTATGCTCTTGCCTCCTTGTCAAATATTTATTGAGCATAGTGTTTTGGGTCGATTTCTGGGTTCTGTATGCCATTACATTGGTCCATGTTTGTTCTTATGCCAGTAACAGGCAGTTTTGAGTGCAGTGGCTTTTTAATACAGATTGATATCTGGTATTGAGATCCCTCCTATGTTGCTCTCCTTTCTCAGGACTGTTGCAGCTATTAGGGGTCTTTTTTATTTTAGATAAATTTTTGGTGAGTTCATTAGAGGTCTGTGAAATATGCCGTTGGTGTAATAATTAAGAGTACATTGAATCTATAGATTGCTTTGGGTAGTATGAACATTTTAATGATGTTAATTCCACCAATCCATGAACATGATATGCTCTTCCATCTATATATGTCTTCTTCTATCTCTTTTTTCAGTACCCTGTAGTTTTCTGAGTAAAGGTCTTTTACCTCCTTAGTTAAGTTGATTCCTACGTGGGAGGTTCAGTTCCGTGTGTGTGTGTGTGTGTGTGTGTGTGTGTGTGTGTGTGTTCGATGGTAAATGGAATTGTTTTCTTAGTCTTTGTTTCTGTAAGTTCACTGTTGGTGTATAGAAATGCCATACATTTCTTGGTGTTAATTTTGTATCCTTCTACATTGCCAAATTTATTTATTTATTGAGTCTAATAATCTTTTTTTAATTTATTTTATTTTATTTTATTTTATTTACAATATAACTTACATATAATAGTAGTACATATGTTTCCTCTCCTCCTCCTAATATCCTCCTCCCAGCCTCCCTTACCCCCCAGCACATATCCCCACCTACCCCCCTCCCCGCCCCAGTGTCTTTCATTCATTGGTCATGTTCATATGTATGATCTCCCCCAGCATCTGCCTCCCATCCACTCCAGCCTTCCCCTGTAGCTTGACAGCCTGTTCAAGGCCACCCTGCCTCTATATCAATCACTCCCCCCTGTTTCTTTTCTTCAAAAATATCTTGCCTCTGCATACTAGAAACAAACATATAAGAGCAAAAAAAGTTTGAGTGTCAGTTTCAATGTCCAACTGTTCTGAGTCCCAGTTTCAATGTCAAATAGTTCGTCATGTGTACATGTCAGCAATGGTATCCAGATGGTGGACACATCATGGCAATGCAAGATCCATCCTCTCTGGAATGGTCCTGGGCCGCCTGCAGCCACGCACAGCTGCCGACTGCTAGCATGGCAAGGTGTCGTAAGTGTCCCCCATCTCTGGACCATCCTCGTGGCTGGAACAGACCCGTCAGTTCCTCACTGTCGCAGGAACCCACATGGTCTTGGAGTTGTTCTCTGCAAACACACAAACACATTATCGACCAAAAGTTAACAAAGGGATCCTCTCTGCAAATTAGACTTGGGATTCTTTTTATTTTTGCCTAAATGATTTTCCTTTGGCTTATTTTGACACCATGTGTGTTTTTTCATGGATGTCCTGCAGTTGGTTTTACAAATGGAATTTTCTTTTCTGGAGTTAGAATTTTCTACATGTATTTTACTATAGGATATTTTTCCTTACATGATATTACCCCATTGCCCCCCCCCCCCCTTTTTTTTTATTAGTAGGGGCTTTTGGAAATTTTATCTTGCACTCTTGGTAATTTTAAATTTTAATTTTTGCACACAAATATTACTGCTTTAGGTTCTTTGGATATTAGGCAATTTTACAGTGAGATGAACTACTAATAGATATTTTAGTTAATGTTTTAGGAAAAGCTTTTTGTCCAGTACACTTAGATTTTCTTGAGTATTCACTTATTTCACTTGGCCAATTTAAATTAATCTGAAAACTTGATTACTATTTTACTGTCAATTTTAATACTCAAGCAGAAATTTTAGTTTACCCAGTAAATACTTGTGGAGAGGAATATTTGCATTTTTGAGTAGGTCCTCAGCATTCCTGGTAAAAGACTGAATTTAGATATAGGGCAGCTATTGCTGGCCGAGTCGCTGTCTGCCACCTGGGTCCTGGTGTGAGTTGTGTGTGGGAGGCGTAGCAGCCTTGGGGGTAGGAGACCTTCCTCAGGAGGGGTGAGAATTCAAGCCCCTGCAAGGTTTGTGGATGAGGTTCTATGCCCCACCTCTGTTGACCTTTTAGTTCTCTCCTGTTGGCCCCTCTGCAACTGTGCCTATCTTAGGTTGTTCCTTCCCTGAGGAATCTTACCTGTCTCTGGCTAACCAGCCATCCTCTGGGGCCAAACAGGGTGATGTGAGGTTCAGTCCTGTCTCCTTTGTAGTCTATGCCCCTGTGTCCAGCACCTGCCTTGGGGTCCCCTCGCCTGCTGGCGGGGTCCCAGTACTGATCACATATCTCGGGTGACCCAGGTTTCTTCTCCAGAGAGGGCCCAGCTCACGCCATTGGTCAAGAGACAGATCCATGGTGCCAGCTTTCCAGAGGCTTCAGCCACAGCTAGAACTGAAAGTTTAAGCATCAGCTGTGTAATAATCTTTTGATGGAGTCTTTAGGATTTTCTATGTATAGTATCATGTCATCTGCGAATAATGACAATTTTACTTCTTTTGCAATTTCGATGCCCTTTATTTTTTCTTCTTGCCTTATTTCTATGGCTAGAAGTTACAGTACTATGTCAAACAAGAGTGGTTAAAGTGGGGGCTCCAGGTGTTGGCATTAGGGGAAAGCAGTGGCTCTAGCACCTGCTTCAGGTGCAAGTGCCCAACTGGATTGTGGCACTCGGGAGAAAAGAATTTTGATTAACCTCCCAAGGCTTGCCCCAATGACAGCAACTTGCGTCCTGCCTTGGACTGGCACCCTAGCTCACCTGCTCCAACATCTAGCCATAGCTACCATTGCCCACCATGTTCCATGCTCTGCAGCCCACTGCCAACATCTGCCATGTTCTGCATGCACCCCCTAGTGGTCATCACAAGTCATAATGACCTATTGTTCAGTTGTTTGGTTGTTCTGCCATTTGGTCTATTTGCATATTAGGGTTTTATAGATATAGATAATAAAAGCATAATATGCTAATTAGACCAATTACATTCTGGACAAAGCTTGAGCTGTGAGGGAAGCCCGGTTCCTGGTTGCCTGCTCGCTAGAAGGCACTTTCCCAGGTGCCAGAGGAAAGCCTGTGCCAACAGCAGTGGAAGAAAGGCCTACTCTTGCATGAATTTTGTGCATCAGGCATTTAGTGAATAAATAAGAGTGATAAGGGAAGTTACTGGTGAATGCTATATACACCATCTTTAACCACAATTTTCATGTTCTTAAGGTGGGAGGTTCAGTTCCACCCTTACTTCAGGGGAATATTATCTCTATATCTTCAAAAATGCATTGGTTCTTTTTTTATCATGGGGCAAAACTATTTTTCCATTGGTGTGATATTAACCCACACAGTTTTATCTGTCCCTAATGAACCATCTCTAGCTTTTGACTTTCTGATCCTAAGGGTTGTCTCAAACCTAGTTCTTCTATGAAAATTATTTAATTTTTAGTAGCTTTTCATGTTTTGTTAATCCTATTTAAAAGTTGATTGTGTTTATTTTTAATGTTCTTCAACAGCTGTGCACATCTGACTATAAACCAGGTGTAAATATATCAGCACACTTGCTTTATTTTTTTTTTGTAGGTGTTTATGTGATCTTAAGTATCTTAGGAACATCTTGCTCACCCCCTGGGTTATTCCTCCACATTGACCCTGTCTGCATGTTACTGTACACTTTCTTTCTCCCATGTTGGCTTAGGTTTTAGAACCCATTTTTCATGCTTATCCTGGGCAGCTCTTCTCTCTCCCCTAGTTTGCATGGTCTTCAACTGAGTGAATTTTTTTTCTCACATTTCATCTCTGAATTTCTTGGCATCTGATGTACACTTTGAAGGTGTCTTTTGTGTATCAATAAATGGTACAATAACATAAGTTTTTGTTTTCTCTCACCTGCACTGCTGGGAATTCCAGGACCTCGGTGGGGCTATGTAGCCTTGGCCATGGAAAATGCCCCATATTTCCCAAAGAGGTGGGTGTCCCCTCTATGACTTAGTCATGTTGGTCTCAGAGCACTACCCCGTGGTGGGATGCGGTGGGGGATGGGAGCCCAGGCACTGGGGATCCGGTGATGCCTTGTGTAACCAAAGGCTGCCACCAGTGCTGTGCAATCTGAGGTGTCCCATCTGCCTGCACCATGTTCCACTGCAATGGGTGGGGATAGGGGATAGGGTGGGTTTGTGTCTGTGCCTTTATTCTTTTCCTAGTAATGGTGACTGCCAGTACTTGGCTGCCACATCTCTGGTCTCTGTTCCTGTCACTGGGGTTAGTTCTAGAATGTTCTGGCCACTCAGGCCAAAAGGAGGGTTTTGCTTCTAAGGCCATCCAAGCTGCTGAGCCTGCGCATTGTGTCCTGACACCCTGGTGCTGTTGCAAGCTCTGGGAGGGTGAGGGGAAGTGGTTATGACTTTGTTTTCTGGCTGGTAATGGCAGCTTTGTACTGCAGCTGCCACACCTTCGTGCTTAATCTCCACCACTATCAATGGGCTAATCAGGTGTTTGCTGGCAATAGACCGGAAATGTTGATTCTGCTCCTCACTCTGCAGGACTTGGGTTGCTAAGTGCTTGCACTGCAACTCCATTCTTCATCTGTTACCATGTCTTCTGGAGCCCTACCAAGTTCCTGGCTGCATCTGCTACTCCTTTCTTTTCTACCCCCAGTCCTGTTTGTTCTACTGGTTCCAATAGACCGTCCTTCACCTGTCTCAAGATGTAGTTGTGTGCTGATTAGGGAGTCCCTGGTGGATTTAGAGTTGTCCAACATGTTCCAACTTTAAGGGGAGAAACCAAGTAGTTTACCTCACTCTGCCATCATGCTGACCTCATTCACATTTAGTGTTTTAAATAATATAATATTTATAATTTATTTCCTGTTTTACCTTTTCAAACTCCATTCTATTTTCCTTAAATTTTTCTCTCTAAAAGTTCAAGCTGTTTTATTCTCTTGACTTTTGTACCATTTTATAAGGTATTTCACTTAACCAATGTTACTTTTAAATTCTGAAATTCATTTCCATCAATATTTCTGTAATTATTAGCATTTCATTTACAACTATATTATTCTAGGCTTTCATATCTCAAACATATCATTTAACTTGAGTTTTCTTTTATCTCACAGCTCAACACTTTAAGTTGATTAATAGACTTTGAATCTTTATGCCAAAGTAGTTACTCTTGTTCTAAAAAATAAAATTCTTTTTCTAGAATAATTTTAGGCATTAAAATCCTATACATAGTTTTGTATGTACCAACCTAGGGTTTTCATTATATTGATGATACTATAAATGATATTGTTTTATTTAATATCTAATTCCAATTTTTCAATGATGTTGTATAAAAATATTTTAACAGTTGAATATTAACCTTGCATCCTGGCTATATTTACTTATTAATCTTAAGAGATTTTTTTTTTTTTTTGGTCAAGCCTTTAGGATTTTCCACATAGGCAATCATGTCATCTGCAAACACAATTATTGCTTCTTCCCAAACTTTACACTTTTAATTTCCTTTCCTTTTCTTTTTTTCTAACTTACTAAGCCTCTCTACAATGTTGAATATGATTTCTAAAAGGGGATACCTCTGATCTTAGGGGGGAAATGCAGCTTCTTAACACTAAGTATAGTATCAGTTATAGATTATTGTTGGTGGACGTTTTCTTTCAAGTTGAAAAAGTTCCTCACTATTTCGAGTTTGTACATGAGCGGATGCATGATTTTGTCTAATAAATTTTCTATACCAAATGATATCATTATTTTATTTTCCTTCTTTAGCCTTTGGATATAGTGGATTACACTGATTGATTTGGAATATTGAACAATCCTTACTTGTCTGGAATAAATTTCACTTGGTCATGGGTATAATGTTTTATACATTAGTGGATGTATTTTGCTAATATTTTGTTGAAATTTTTTGCATCAATATTTATGAGAATTATTGGTTTGTATCTTGCCTTTATCTTCTATGGTGTTACTGTGTTGCTGCATTATGTCTGAGGACATATTTTCATGAGTAAAGAAGTGTTCCCTCTGTTTGTATTTTCTAAACAAAATTTTGGAGAACGGGCACAATTTCTTCCACAAATGCTTGTAGAACTCACCATTGAAAATAGCACGACCTGATGATTTTATTCAAACTTATGAATTACTTATTCACAGTTTTTTCAAAGGAGTAGAAAAGAAACCTATTAAAATTATCTATTTCTCCTTGTGTAAGTTTTGGTACTTTTTGTATTTCAAAGATTAGGCCTATGCCATTTGTTATCAAATTGGTTGGCCTAGATTTGTTCATAAATTTCATTATTTGTTAATGTCATGAGATTAGTTGTAATGATATGACTTTCACTTCCAATATTGGTGATTTGTGTCTTTTCTCTTTTTTTATTAGCCTGAATAAAAGCTTATCAATTTTATTTATCTTTTCCAAGAACCAGCTTTAGGTTTTGTATGTTTTCTCTATTATTTTTGTAGTTTCATTTCACTTATTTCTTTCTAATTAACTTTTATTTTATTTCCTTTCCTCTATTTTAGTTTTAAATTCATCTTTTTGTAATCTTATATTACTAGTTTTTAAGTTGGAAACTTAGATTTTTGTTTTAGATCTTTCTTCTTTTCTAATATATGTGTACTAAAGGCCTGTGCATGAGAGACATGCATGGGGATGAAGTGCCCTCAGCCCAGCCTACACCCTCTCTATCTGGGACCCCTCGAGGAATGTCCAAATGCCCTCTCACAATCCAGGACTGCTGGTTCTCAACCACTTGCCTGTCTGCCTGCCTGCCTGTCTGCCTGCCTGCCTGTCTGCCTGAGAGCCACTAACTGCTCTGCCTGTCAGCCTGATCACTCCCTACCACTCCCCAGCCAGCCTGATTGTTACCTGACTGCTCCCCTACCAGCCGAATTGCCCCCAATTGCCCTCTCCTGCAGGCTTGGTCCCGCCCTCCCACCCCCCACCCACAACTGCCCTTCCCTGCTGGGCACGATCTTTCACAACTGCCCTCAACTTCCAGCCATCTTGTAGTGGCTATCCTGTGTCCACATGGGGCGGCCATCTTTGACCACATAGGAGTGGCCATCTTGTATATTAGAGTGATAGTCAATTTTTGCATATTACTCTTTTATTAGATAGGATAAAGAATATATTTCCCACTAATCACTGCTTTTTCTGCAAATTTTGATGAAATGCACATTCATTTTAATTTAGTTCAAATAACTTTAAAAAGTGCTCTTGCAGGTTTTTTTTCACTCATCTTATTTAGAAATATATTTTTCACTCACTAAATATTTAAGAAGTTTGAATTATAACTCTATAATTATTTATTGTTTTAATTCCCTTGTTGTCTGAGGACATACACTTCATGATTGCTATTCTTTCTTTTTGCTATTTCTTTTTTTTATTGATTTAGGTATTACATATGTCTTCTTATTTCTCCAATACTCCCAAACCCCCACTCATGCCATCACCCCTCCTAGTTTCTGTGTCCATTGCTTAGGCTTATAAGCATGCATGAAAGTCCTTTGGTTGATCTTTGCCCCTTACCCCCACCCTCCCCTACCTTCCTTGTGAGGTTTGACAGTCTGATTGATGTCTCTCTGTCTCTGGATCTGCTTTTTGTTTGTTTGTTTTTTCATCATTTTATGTTGTTCATTATACTCCACAAATGAGTGAGATCATTTGATATTTATTTTTCTCAGTCTGGCTTATTTTGCTTACCATAATGCTCTCCAGTTCCATTCATGCTATTGCAAATGGTAAGAATTCCTTCTTTTTACCACAGCGTAGTGTTCCATTGTGTGGATGTAAAACAGTTTTGTAATCCACTTATCTGCTGGTGAAGATATTGCTTCAGCATATGACATTTTTCTGCCAATAGATTCCTCTAATATTTTATGGTTTCCGGTATTATGGTTAGGTCCTTTATCCATTTTGAATTTATTTTTGTATATGGTTTAAGTTGGTGGTCTAGTTCCTTTTTTTTTTTTGCATGTGTCTGTCCAATTTACCCAATACCATTTATTGAAGAAACTGTTTCATCTCCATTATATGTTCTTGCCTCCTTTGTCAAATATTAGTTGAGCATAGTGCTTTGATTAGATTGCTGGGTAATCTATTCTATTCCATTGGTCTATATGTCTGTTCCACTACCAGGCAGTTTTGAGAACAGTGACATTGTAATACAGCTTGATATCTGGTATTGAGATACCTCATATTTTGTTCTTTCTCAGGATTGCTGCAGCTATTTGTGGTCTTTTATTATTCCTGAGGAAATTTTGGAGGGTTCTTTCTAGGTCTGTGAAATATGCTATTGGTGTTTTAATAGGGAGTGCATTGAATCTATAGATTGCTTTGGGTAGTATGGACATTTTAATGATGTTGATTCAACCAATCGATGAATATGGTATATTCTGTTTATGTCTTCCTCTATCTCTTTTTTCAGTGTCCTGTGGTTTTCCAGTTTGAATCTTTTACCTACTTATTTAAGTTTATTACTAGGTAGCATACTTTTCTTGGTGCTGTGGCAAATGGGATCATTTTTTTTTTATCTCTCATTCTGAAAGTTCACTTATTGGTGTATAAAAATGCCATAGATTTCTTGGCATCAATTTTGTATCCTGCTACATTGCTGAATTCACTTATTAAGTCTAATAATTTTTGATGGAATCTTTATGGTATTCTATGTAAAGTATCATGTCATTTGTGAATAATGTCAGTTTTGTCTTCTTTTCCAATTTGGATACGTTTCATTTCTTCTTCTTGTTTAATTGCTATCACTATCAGTTCCAGTACTATGTCATACAGGAGTGGTGAAAATGGGCATCACTGTCTTGTTCCTGTTTTTTGACATAATAGTTTTAGTTTTTGCCCACTGAGTATGATGTTGGCTATAGATTTGTCATGTAAAGCTTTTCTTATGTTCAGGTATGATCCCTCTATTCCCATTTTGTTAAGGGTTTTTATCAAGAAAGGGTGTTAGATTTTTTCAAATGTTTTTTTTTCTGCATCAATATGACTACGTGATTTTTATCTCAGTTTGTTTATGTGATGTATCACGGTTATTGATTTGCAGATATTGTGTCATCTTGTATCTCTGGGGTAAATCTTATTTGATCATGGTATATGATCTTTCTGATGTACTGCTGGATCTGATTTGCTAGAATTTTGTTGAGGATATTGGCATTTATGTTCATGAGAGATATTGGCCTATAATTCTCTTTCATTGTGGTGACTTTATCTGGTTTTGGGATTAGGGTAATGCTGGATTCATAGAAACGGTTTGAGCGTGTGCCTTCCTCTTGAATTTTTTGGAATAGTCTGAAAAGGATTGGTTTTAGTTCTTCTTTGAATGTTTGGTAAAACTCCCCTGTGAAGCCATCTGGTCCAGGACTATTGTTTACTGGAAGCTTTTTGATTACTGTTTCTATTTTATCAGTAGTTATCAGCCCATTCAGATTTTTTTTTAATCTTCCTGATTGAGTTTTGGAAGCTTGTATTGTTCTAGGAATGTGTCCATTTCATCGAGATTGTCCAGTTTGTTGGAGTAGAATTCTTCATAGTATTTTGTCATAATTATTTGTATTTCTGTGGGATCAATGGTTACTTCACTCCGTTCATTTCTGATTTTGATTATGTGGGCCCTCTCTATTGTTTCTTGGTGAGCCTGGCTAGAGGTTCATCAATCTTTTTTTTTTAATATATTTTATTGATTTTTTACAGAGAAAGGGAGAGGGATAGAAAGTCAGAAACACTGATGAGAGAGAAAACATCAATCAACTGCCTCTTGCACATCCCCTTTTGGAGATGTGCCCACAGCCAAGGTACATACCCTTGACCAGAATCGAACCTGGGACCTTTCAGTCTGCAGGCTGACGCTCTATCCACTGAACCAAGCCGGTTTCGGCAGTTCATCAATCTATCCTTTCAAAGAACCAGCTCTTGGTTTCATTAATCTTATGTATTTTTTTTGTCTCTATGTTATTTATTTCTGTTCTAATCTTTATTACCTCCCTCTTTCTGGTTACTGTGGGCTTTTCTTGTTGCTCTTTCTAGTTCTTTTAAGTTGCAAGGTTAGATAATTTATTATCATTTTCTCTGATTTTTTGAGGTAGACCTGTAGAGCTATGAGCTTCCCTCTAAGGACTGCTTTCATTGTGTCCCATAGATTTTGGATTGTTGTGTTTTCATTGTCATTTGTTTCCAGGATGCTTTCAATATCTCCTTTGATCTCTTTGGTAACACAAACATTGTTCAATCGCATGCTATTTAGTCTCCAAGTGTTTGATTTTTTTTTCATTGTTTTTATTGTAGTTGATTTCTAGTTTTATGCCGTTACGGTCTGAGAAGATTTTTGTTTTCTGGAATTTAAAGAGACTGGAGCTGTGTTTTAATATGTGGTCTATCTTTATAAACGTCTAATGTGCACTGGAGATAAATGTATATTCTGTAACTTTGGGGTGAAATTTTCTGAAGATATCAATTATGTCCATCTGATCTGGTAAGTCATTGGGATTGTTGTTTCTTTGCTGATGTTTTGTTTAGAGGATTTATCTAGTAGTGTCAGTGGGGTATTAAAGTCCCCTACTATGACTGTATTGTATTGATCTCTCCCTTGATATTTCCCAGAAGTTGTTTTATGTATTTGGGTGCTTCTAAGTTGGGTGCATATATGTTTACCAGGGTTATATCTTCTTATTGAATTGCTCCCTTTAGTATTATGTAGTGGCCTTAATTATCTCTTGTTATGGCCTTTACTTTGAAGTCTATTTTATCAGATATAAGTATCACAACCCAACTTTTTTCTCCTTTCCATTTGCCTGTAAAATTGTTTTCCATCCCTTCACTCTTAGTCTGTGTAAAACTTTTGTTCTGAGATGGGTCTCATGCAGACAGCAAATTTATGGGTCATGTTTTCTTATCCATTTAGCTACACTATGTCTTTTGATTTATCCATTTATGTTTAATGTTATTATTGATAAGTACTTGTTTGTTGTCATTTTTGTTCTTACTCTTTGTGTTTCTTCTTCCCTTTCTGTTTTGTTTTTCTTTTTACAGCAGTTCCTTTAGCATTTCTTGTATTGCTGGCATAGTAGTAACAAACTCTCTTACTCCTTTATTGTCTGTGATGCTCCTGATTCCACCTTCAATTTTGAATGACAGGCTGGCTGGGGATAGTATTCTTGGACTCAGTCCCTTGCTTTGCCTCACTTTCTATATTTCATTCCATTCCCTTCGGGCCTGGTATGTTTTACTTCAGAAATCCATTGATATTCTAATAGGAGTGTGGGAATCCTTTTCACAAACCGCATGTCCAGGGTTCCAATGTCAGGGTTCAGGATCTGGAGAAGGCTGCAAACAAATTAAGAGAGACTGGAAAAGCATCAATTTTGGGAATAATGTGAGCCAGCTGGGAGAACAACTCTAGAGGGAAGATAGCACAGCACTGGCCTTGCTATCCCCTTTTATTAAGACTAAGTGTTAAATCCATGTCCTTTAAGTCAGGAAATTCCAACAAGAAGTCAATCAGCAAGAATTAACATAAGACTATTATGTGGAAACTTCTTCAACTACCAACATCTCACCTAAACAATATGTGAATAGTTCAGACTTAACATAGGACTGAAAGTGGCAGTTGCTTCAACTACCAATGTCTTACCTAAGCAGTGAGATAATAGTTCAGACTTACAGAGCTATTAAGGTTGACCAGGTTTCCTGCTTGTTCTATCTCTATTGGTGAGGCAATAACTGGTTTCCTGCATAAGAGATCCATTGTAGGTAACTTTCTGTCTCTCCCTGGCAGCATTTAGGATTTTTACTTGATTTTGGTGTTTGCCAATTAAATTATGATGTGACTTGGCATCGGTCTTTTGAGGTTCATCTTGTTTGGGACTCCATGTACTTCATGGACTTGTATAGTTTTTTTCTTGCCAATATCAGGGAAGTTTTCTGTCATTATTTCTTCAAACAGGTTTTCTATTCTGTATTTCTTTCCTGTCTTTCTGGTAACACTATTATGCAATTGTTGTTTCATTTTGGGTTTTCCCAAAGTTCTCTTATGCTCTCCTCTTGCTTTTTAAGTCTTCTTTCCAGTTGCTGCTGTGTTTGTGTTTTTTTCCTACCTTGTCTTCTAATTCGCTGATATGGTCCTCAACCTCTTCTAGTCTACTGTTTAAGCCTTCTGTTGTGTTCTTTATGGTAGTTATGTCGTTCTTCATCTCCTGTTGGTTCCTTTTCATGTTGGTGACATTCTCATTCAGCTGCTTATAATTCTCATTGAATTGTGCGTAATTGCACTGAACTTGTGTGTATTTGTCATCCAGCCGTTTAAGCATCCTTATAACTATTACTGTGATTTCTTTCTCTGATAATGGTGCCAGCCTCAATTTCATTTAACTCCATTTCTGATTATTCCTCTTTTTCTTTCCTTTGGTGATTGCTTTTTTGTCTTTGCCATTTTCTTCTGTAACATTTTAAATGTAGGTCCCATTGTTTTATATACCCAGGTTCTTTTGGGGATGGTGTTACTAGTGTGATCTCTCATGTCTCCTGGGATTGTTAATCTAGTGTAGCTCCCTACTTGAGCTAATAGGGTTCTCTTGATGTAGGCCTGCAAGCTGGAAAGGAAGAACTGTGGTGTCTAGAAGTCAGTAGCCATGGAAGGAGGGGTGCCACAATTTTTGTACTCTTTCACACTTGATTGAAATTGTGAGTGTCCACCAGGACTCACAGTGGCACCCAAGAACGATCTCTAGGGGTGATGAGGCTCAGGAAGCCTGCATTCTGGAAAGGCATGACTGTGGTGTCCAGAGTTCTGTAGTTGTGGGGTGGGCAGACTCAGCTTTTCCTGTTGCACCTATAGTTGATAGGTGCGCGGTCTCAGTGGCAGCTCACAGGGGCCCCCATGGTACATTTGCCAGTGAGGCGAACTGAATTACTAGAAGGGCTGTGGCACTGAAGCTGCTTAATTGAGGCATCTGTGGGCAGATATCCAGGATAAGTGAATTCAAATTTCTACTGCTGTGAGGAGTGTGTCTCTGTTTGTCCAAGTTCACACCCAGCAAAGACTCACAACAGCTCCGACAGCACCCTGTTGATAGATGTGTTCAAGGAGCCTGTTGGAAATGCACACCTGTGGTGGTGCAATTGCCGGCATATAGCTCTGACACACTCTGAGGGGCCCTGGTGTTCAAGTTACAGAGCAGAGGTGTCTGTGGGCATTTATTCAGGAAGAGGGAATTCAGAATTTCTTCTGAGGAGACCACACTCTTGTCTATACAGAATCCCACCCAGCAAGGGCTCACAGAAGCTCCCCAGAGAATCCTGTGGATAGATGGGCTCAAGGTGTCTGCCCTCAGGAAGTGTATGACTGGGCAGAGCATTTGTCAGAGCAGAGCTCTGACACACTCCGAAGGTCCCTGCCAATAAACTGGTTGTCTGTGCACAGGTATCCAGATAAGTGAATTCAGAATTTTTACTGCCAGAAGGAGTGTGTCCCTTTTGCCAGCGAGGACTCACAGCAGCTCCCACTAGCACCCTGTGCATAGATGGGCTCAGGGTGTCTGCCTCTTGGAAATGCATGACTGTGGTGGAACATTTGTTGGTGCAGAACTCTGACACAATCTGAGAGGCCCTGGAATTGAGGTTATGCAGCTGGAGTGTCTGTGGGCAGTTATTCAGGATGACGGAATTCAGAATTTCTACTGCGGGGTAGCACACCTTTTATCTGTACAAAATCACATGCAACCGGGGCTCCCAGTGGTTCCCAGGCACTGCCTATGAAGTAGTGTACCCTGGATGCCTACACAATGGAAGCATGTGAATGTGATGTTGGAGTTCTGCCAATGGATATGGGGGAAGTTGCCCTTACTGCTGCTGGAGCAGTGCCCTTTTGGAGGTAGCGCTCCCAGGGTCCAGAGGTCTGTGGGTGGGACAGCAGGATCTGTGGCTGCAGAGTCATTGCCAGTGTCAAAGGCCTGACTGGGTGGTGGTGCTAATGAGTTCCTAGAAAAGGCTGCTCTCCACATATGGATCCTTACCAGCTTTGTAGGAAGACTCAGGAGTCCACAGCTGTACCCTCACTGAACCCAGTCACTAAGTTTTTACTAATTGGGAGAAGGGGGCTCCACTGCATTGCAGTCCCTAAAAGCACCAATATTGCTATTGAATGCCATCAAATCTACACAGCCATGCAATTGCAGAGGGTATGACTGCCCTCCTCTTTACCTATCTAGGGTACAAGTGGACAAAGAGCAAGACATACACCCACGTGCGTAACATTTTTCAAGGTGTTCGTGCCCATCCCCTTCCCCAAAATGCATGGCTTTCCACGTAAATTCCAAACCAACTGACAGGCAGAAGCATGAGATAGATGGGGAGAAAAATACCAGGTTTCATCCTCATAAAAGATGGGGACATTGTTTGGATGTGTGTCAAAAAATAATTCCTCAGTCTGAACCCCATAACTGGCCTTGTCCACAATGTCTAAGTCCAGTCAACCACACACATTCCCCACACCCAGACTGCTGTCCCTGTGCTCTGGAGTTCAGAGGAGCACAGAGCCTTGGCCCCTCAAGCAGGATAAGCCAGGGAGACACACCAAGGAGCAGAATTCCCAGTCTCAGAGTGTCCCCATGAGGAAGGAAGGGCAGGGGGGGAGGAGACGTGTTGATTGATGGCCTACCTCCCATAAAGGGACATTGGCATGGGGCCTGAGTGCTCCTACTTGGGTCCCAGCTATCCCTCTTCTCCATTTCTATATCCTCTGAGCCAGTGGCAGCTGATGCTGTTGCTTCCTATTCCTCCTGCCGCTGAATTCATGGGTCTGGGACACTCTGCCTTCTCTCCAAAACAAACCCTGTCCCCAGAGGGTCTCCCAGGCCAGAGACTCAGGCCACTAGTGTGGACTGAATGGAATCTGCTCCTGGTGAAGCTAAGCTGGTCCCCTGGGTGTTTTCTCTGCCCCCTATCCCTTCTCAGTCGCTACCTCTCCTGCTCTCCAGGTTTCCAGGTGGCCATATCGAGGCTATTTTCCCGTTTTTGGAGTCATTGCTCAAACAAGAAAACTCCTGGGGGCTGGCCTTGCTCCTCCCCTTGGGTCCTCCTCCCCTTGCCTCCTGGTCCTGACTGTCCCTTTTTGTCCTCCATTCCTGCTGCCACATGTCCTGATGGCTGAGAACTACTGTGGGGCTGCAGGAGAGAGACAAGTCTGAAAAAGCTCAGAAAGTTAGTTTCACTTCTGTTTCCCAGTTTGGGAGGAGCCCTCCTGGGTGATTGTACACACTTCCTGCTCAGGGCTGGGCAGCCATGTTAGAAGCAGCCTGGGGACACAGGAAGACTCCAGGCACAGAAACGGCACTGGCAAGACGATGGCCTGTGAGGGCACAGACCTCAGCACCAGGTCAGTCTCTGTCTCCCTTCCTTTAACTTTCTCTCAGGTTGTGCTGCTGCTTTAATGTGTATCATTAGATACTCGTTAAAACCTTGACCTCATGCTGCTTTATAAGAACACTCTTATGCAATGTAATGAAATTCAGAAATACGAGTGAAGGAATCAGATCTTTAAACTGCTGATGGATAGCAGTGTGAGTGCAGCTGCCACAACTTACAGGACCCTTGTCTTACAGCTACTGCTAAGCTGTGGGCCATCTGGAATCTGCTGTTCTTTCTGATGCAATTTATTTTCTCATGACCTCTGAGCCCTCTCCTTTCCCTGGGGACCCTCTCTCTTAACCTAAATTTTTTTAAAAACAGGGTACTTTAGAAAATATAATATTCTGAGTGCCTTGGTCTCATACCTGAGCTAAGGAAGGTTCAGGGTCAGGCTTATTCCCATCTCTGGTTGGGGCTCTGGACGCTCCCTCCTACAAGAAAAAGAAAAGGCCAAGACATGAAAGGCTAGTGCAGACTGAGTGTTTTCATCTGTGCGTTGAGTTTCTGGTCTGTAATGCATTATACCTCTGACAAGGCAAAGGCCAGAAATCCTATCTTTTTCTCTAGTAATGTGTCAGAAATAACATGATTTAATATGTTTAACCCTTTTTAACAGAAAGGAGTTACATATTACATTTTTGCTCATAACATTTCAAATAACATGCAAGTGTGTAGAGGGGAAAGTCCCCTTCACATGCCACCCACCTTCAATCCTGTTCCTGTTCTGGGCACATATCTCTTTCTCTGCATTTACACATATAACTGATGTTCCTAAATACATAATTTATGTCTTCTTTTTCAACAAATAGGATTTTATTACATTTTGCATTGTCAGATATTTTAGTTATTTTCAATTTTTTCATTAGAGATCTTTTGACTTTAATAAACATACTGATCTCCCTCATTTTTCTTTAAATATACTTTTACTAGTGGCCCGGTACAGAAAATTAGTGCATGGGGTGAGGGGTATTCTTCAGCATGGCCTGCACCCTCTCCAATCCAGGACCCCTCGAAGGATGTCCTACTGCTGGTTTACAAGGTTGTGGCCAAAACAGGCAGTCAGACATTCCTCTCGCAATCGGGATTGCTGGCTCCTAACTACTCACCTGCCTGCCTGCCTGATTGTCCCTAACCACTCTGCCTGTCTGCTTCTCACCCCCAACTTTCTCCCTGCCAGCCTGCTCATCCCCAACTGCTCCCCATGCTGGCCTGCTCTCCCCCACCTTCCTTCTCCACTGACCTGCTCACTTCCAACTGCTCCCCTGCTGGCCTGCTTACTCCAATCTGCACCCCACCCCCTTGATGTCCCGATCACCTCCAACACACCCCCATTGATGACCTGCTCTCCCCACTGGCCCCTACCAGCATGATCACCGACAACTGCCATCCCATCTTGGCCTGATCAACCACAGTTGCCCTCCCCTCTTGGTCTCTAACTGCCTCTACCTTGACCTCGCCACTATAGCTTTGTCCAGAAGGTCTACTGGATGGTCTCCAAGTCTAATTAGCATATTACATTTTTATTAGTATAGATAAATGCCTAGTGCATGGGTGGGACCCAGCTGGTTTGCCCTAAAGGTTGTCCTAGGGGCAGGGTAGGGGTTCTCTTGGGGTCTAGAGCCTGTGATAGTTTGCAGTCCGGCCACCCTTCCACTTCGTGGGGTGAGTGTCCTGGCTAGCCTAGGTGAGGGGCTGATGGCTGTTTGCAGGCTGGCCATAGCCCCTTCACAGGGGGCATCCTACTGGAGTGCCTGGTCAGCCTGGAGGAGGAGCTAATGGCTGTTGCTGCCCCAATCAGCTCTCAAGAGCAGAGCGAGGTGGAGAAGCCTTCAGGTGCAATAGGAGCTGGCAGACACCACTTGCACCTTCTGATGGCACCCAGAGATTGGGGCTCCCTCCAGGTGCCGGCATCAGGGGCAAACAGTGGCTCTAGCACCTGCTTCAGGTACAAATGCCTGACTAGACTGTGGCACATGGGAGAAAAGAATTTTTAGTAACCACCAGAGGGTTGCCCCAATGACAGCAACTGGCTCCCTGCCTTGGACTGGTGCCCCGTTCATCTGCTCCACCATCCCGCCACAGCTGCCATTGCCCACCATGTTCCATGCTCTGCAGCCTACTGCCAACATCTGCCATGTTCCATGTGAGACCCCTGGTGGTTAGCGCTAGTCTTAATGACCTTTTGTTCAGTTATTTGTTCTTCTATTCGGTCAATTTGCATATTAGGATATATATATATATATATATATATATATATATATATATATATATATAAAGCTTAAATGCTAATTAGACCAATGACATTGTGGACAAAGCCAGGGCTGTGAGGGAAGCCGCTGTCCTGGGTGCCTGCTGGCTGGTAGGAACTCTGGGTCCCAGGTGCCAGAAGGAAGCCTTTGCCAACAGCAGAGGAAGAAAGGCCTACTCTTGCATGAATTTTGTGCATCAGGCATTTCGTGAATAAATAAGACTGATAAGGAAAATTACTGGTGAATGCCACATATACCATCTTTAACCACAGTTTTCATGTTCTTAAGGTGGGAGGCTCAGTTCCACTCTTACTTCAGGGGAATATTTTCTTTATATCTTCAAAAATGTATTGGTTCTTTTTTTATCATGGGGCAAAACTATTCTTCCATTGGTGTGATATTAGCCTTCACAGTTTTATCTGTCCCTAATGAATCTTCTCTAGCTTTTGACTTTCTGTTCCTAATGGTTGTCTCAAACCTAGTTCTTCTATGAAAATTATTTCATTTTTAGCCACGTTTTGTTAATACTAATTAAAAGTTAATTGTGTTTATTTTTGAGGGGGTGATTTACTTTTTTCAACAGCTCTACAAGTGTAATTATATCAGCCCATCAGCATACTGTTGCTTTATTTTTTTTTTTAGGTGTTTGTGTGATCTTAGGTGTCTTGGGAACATCTTGCTCACCCTCTGGGTTATTCCTCCACATTGATCCTGTCTGCATTTTGCAGTACACTCTCTCTCATGCAGGCTTTGGTTTTACAACCCATTTCTCATGCTTATCCTGAGCAGCTCTCCTCTCTACCCCAGTTTGTACTATCTTCATCTGAGTGTAATTTTTTTCTCACATATCATGTCTGAATTTCGTGGCATCTGATGTACAGCTTGAAGGTGTCTTTTGTGTACCACCAAATGGGACAGTAACACCAGTTTTTGTTTTCTCTCACCTGCACTGCTGGGACTTCCGGGATCTCGGTGGGGCTGTGTAGCCCAGGCCATGGAAAATCCCCCATATTTCCCAAAGGGGTGGGTGTCCCCTCTATGACTTAGTCATGTTGGACTTAGAGCACTACCCCATGGTAGGATGTTTTGGGTGATGGGAGCCCAGGCATTGGGGATCAGTGATGCCTCCTGTAACCAGAGGCTGCCACCAGTGCTGTGCAATCTGAGCTGTCCCAGCTTCCTGAACTATGTTCCATTGCAGTGGGTGGGGAGTGAGGGTAGGGTGGGTTTGTGTCTGTGCCTTTATTCTTTTCCTAGTAATGGTGACTGCCAGAACTTGGCTGCCACATCCCTGGATATCTGCTCCTGTCATTGGGGTTAGTTCTAGAGTGATCTGGCCACCCAGGCCAGAAGGAGGTTTTGCTTCTCAGGCCATCCAAGCTGCTGAGCCTGCGCATTATGTTTTGACACCCTAGTGCTGTTACAAGCTCTGGGAGGGTGAGGGGAAATGGTTATGACTTTATTTTCTGGGTGGTAATGGCAGCTTTGTACTGCAGCTGCCACAAGCCAGAAATGTTGCTTCTGCTCCTCACACTTCAGGCCTTGGGCTGCTGAGTGCATGCACTGTAACTCTACTCTTCATCTGTTAACATGTCTTCTGGGGCCCTTACAAATTTTCCTGGCTGCATCTGCTAATCCTTTCTAACATACCCCCAGTCCTGTTCGCTCTGCTGGTTCCAATACACTGTCCTTCACATGTCAAAGTTTGGGTCTCACACACATATTTGTGCATTGATTAAGGAGTCCCTTATGGAATTAGAGTTGTCCAAATTATTGCAACTTTAAGGGGAGAAACCAAGTAGTTTTCCTCACTCTGCCCTGATGCTGACCTCATTCACATTTAGTGTTTTGAATAATAAAACCTTTATAATTTATTTCCGGTTTTAACTTTTAAACCACCAAACTATTTTCCATAGATTTTCTCTCTGGAAATTCAAGGTATGTTCTATTCTTTTTATTTTTGTACTGTTTTATAAGGTATTTTATGCTCTGATTTCACTCAATCGGTGTTTCACTCAATCTGAAATTCATTTTCATCAGTATTTCTGTAATAGTTAGAATTTCATTTAAAACTATATCATTCTAGGTTTTCATATCTCAAACATATCATTTAACTTGAGTTTTCCTTTATCACACAGTTCCACACTTTTGTGGAACTGGATATAGAGTTGAAAACCACAGTTATAAAGTTTTTCAAGAATTTTCTAGAAAAGGCCTATAAATAGATTCAATAGACTTTGAATCTTTATGCTAAAGTAGTTACTGAGATGTGTGAATAGATGATGGGCAGCTGAGTGCCTGGCTGACTTTCTCTAGGGAGAAGGAGATAAAAGCTCATGACTGTGCTCAACCCCAGTTCTGACTGCACTGAACCCCAGGTCTGGGTGAGACCCTGGGGACCCAGGCCCATACAGGGCAGGGCTCGGGGGGTGGATGGGAGATCTGGACTGTCAGGCAAAACCTCAGGAGAGCCGCAAAAGGCAGAGGTCTGCAGGCAGGCAAACAATTGCGCACAGAGAGAACTGACTGTTGAGTGTGCCAAGACTTTCTCAAGCTCAAAGAAGACAAAAGCCCCCGACTGCACTGAACCCCAGTTCCTACTACGCCAAACTGCAGTTTCAGGCGAGAATCTGGGAATCAAGATTCATTGGGGGGAGAAACTGGACTGTCTGGCAGCAGGCAAAACTCGAAGGTGGCTCTCTCTTAGAGGTGCCTGCAATGATTACCAAGGGACACTGAGACCCAGGGGACTCAAAGGGCAGGACTGTCAGGAAGCCAAGACTGTCTGGTCAGCCCTGAGACTCTGTTTCATCCAAACTGAACACAGATGCTTTTGCAAGAGCCAGTGTAACCAGGGGTCAGAATAGGACCATCTGGATTATGACTACTCAGATCCATAATGGACACACTCAAGGGCATACTGAGTGAGCACCAAAGCCCCACTGAAGGAAGTCTTGTCTCATAAGGGTGTCTCCAGCATAGAATTTCTCCCATCATAGACACAGCTGATCCTCACTGCCAATTCGCCTGCCGATCAATTCCTTTCAGTGATACCAACAACAATCAAGGCTTAACTACAACAAGACTCTGAACACAGCCCACAAAGGAATGCACTAGGAGTGTCCACCTCAGTTAACAGTGGGGGAGAGGGAGGAGCAAGTTTGAACTACTGGGTCCTATAAGGACATCTACCAAACAAAGCCACTCTTATCAACTCAAAAAAGTGACCAAAATGTGTAACAAAGAAACAGGTCACAAGTGAAATAAATGGAAGAAAGCAAACAACTGGATATAGAGTTGAAAACCACAGTTATAAAGTTTTTCAATAATATTCTAGAAAAGGCCTATAAATTTAGCGAGATCCTCAAGGATATGAAAAAGGACTAACTGGAAGTTATGAACATACACTGACTAAAATAAAAAATATATAGACCCAACAGCAGACTAGCAGATCCCAAGAATCAAGTCAAAGATTTCAAATACAAGGAAGCAAAAAACACTTAACCAGAAAAGAAAAAAGAAAAAAGAAAGCCAAAAATTTGAAGATAATGTAAGAAGCATCTGTGACAATATCAAGCATGTCAACATCAGAATTATAGGAGTGACAGAAGAAGGGAGAGACCAAGATACTGAAAACCTATTTGAAGAAATAATGACTTAAAACTTCCCCCTCCTAGTGAAAGAAATAGACTTACAAGTCCAGGAAGAACACAGAATCCCAAACAAAAGGAATCCAAAGAGGACCACATGAAGACACATCATAATTAAAATGCCAAGAGCAAAAGACAAAGAGAGAATCTTAAAAGAGGCAAGAGAAAAAGTTAACTACGTAGGAAGGAGCACCCATAAGATTGTTGGCTGATTTCTCAACAGAAAGTATGCAGGCCAGATGGGAGTGGCAAGAAAAATTCAAAGTGATGAATAGCAAGTACCTACAATGGAGATCACTCTACCCAGCAAAGCTATCATTCAGAATTGAAGGTCAGATAAAGAGCTTCACAGATAAGAAAAAGCTAAAAGAGTGTATTTCCCCCAAAGCAGTATTATATGAAATGCTGAAAGGTATTCTTTAAGAAGATGAGAAAGAAGGAAAAGGTAAACATAAAAAATATGAACAACAAATACATATATATCAATAAGTGAATCTAAAAATCAAATGAATTGAAAATCATATAATATTTTATATGAATATAATAGAATCAGGGGCATAGAAAGGGAATGGACTGATAATATTCAGGAGGAAAGGGGTGGGGATGTGTGGAAGGAGACTGCAAAAATTGTCCACCTATGGATGAGGACAGTGGAGGTAAAAAGGGAGAATGTGTGGTGGAAAATGGGTGGAGGGGAGCTATGGGGGGGAAAAGAGGAACAATTCTAATAATCTGAACAAGAAAGATTTATTGAAATGGAGAAAAAAGCCGCTGCTATTATACTGGCAAAAAAAAAAAAAAAGGAAGCTTATGAGTCTTCATGATCTTCAGGCATAAAAAATGTCTAGTAAAACATTATTATCAGAGCAATAAAAATGATGAACTTAGAAGCAGAATTATAGGCTTGGATTTAAAACTATTTTCACAGGAAACAGCAGCCACTTCTGAAGTTCAGATGCCTAAAAAGGTTCATTACATACAATGATGGCACCGATAGATAGTTATTAACACGAAGGCTATATATCAAGAAATTGATTGATGTTCTTGTGAAATTTCACTTTATGTCTTACCATATCATTTTTAAACTACATCTTACCATTTATGTACTGGCTTTGTAATTCAAGATGGCATTTCCCTTAACTACTGTAGGTCAAAAAGAGAGCACCTTGTTTTTATCTTTTTCAGATTTATTTTATCTTAGTTGTTAATTAAGATGCATTTCAAGCTTACATTCCATCATTAATCCATTGTTTCATTTTCTTCTGTGGGTGCCCTGTTTAGTCCATCTCACTTTTGTACAAATTAAAATTCTTTCATAAAAATTCCAGATCCGGGAGTAACCAAAATGGTGGCATAGGTAAACGTCTATCTTGCTGCCCCACACAAAAATTTCAAAACTACAACTTAACGACAGAACAAACAGAATCACCAGAAAACTGGCTGGGTGTAAATTCCACAAATGAAAGTGAAGATAGGGCAATGTGACTCAGAGGAATGGAGGGCAGAGTTGAGGATAGTGCAGAGTCAGAGGTTTGGAGCCCTGCATGTGCAAGTAGATAGGGCAGGCAGTTGCAAACCCAGCTGCTTTTCTTGAATTGGGAGGGAGACAAAGGCGTCCCACTGCACTGATTCCACAGTTCTGGGTGAGGTCCAGGAAATCCACACTCATACGGGGTGAAACTGGACAGTAAGAAGGAAGCATGCTATAACTCCGATGCGGCAAAGGTCTGTGAGCTTGTGGAGAGGGCGAGCTAGTGGAGAGGGCACGTAAACTTGGGAACAGCAGAAGTGTGCAAGCACACAGACAGGACTTGTGACTTGCTCTCTTGTTCAGGAAACCACCGGACTGCATTGTTTTACAACCCTGGGTGAGACTTTGGGTGTGTAGACTCATTTGGGGAGAGGCTGAATTGTCCGGCAGTGGGTAGAGCTTGGCAGCAACTTTCTCTCAGATGATGGGCAGCCATTACCACCAAGCACAGAGACCCAGGTGCCACATAGGGTGGAGCTGACAGGAAATCAAGGCTGTCTCTTCAGTCTGGAGACTCCATCCATCCTACCTGAGCACAGCTGATTCTTACAGCCAATTGGCCTAGAGGTCAAACCCTCCTAGTGTTAACAACAATAATCTAGGCTTAACTTCAACAAGACTGTGCAACCCATAAAGGGCTGCACCAAGAGAATCCACCTCAGGTAACTGGGGAGGCTGAGCCACTGTCCCATAGAGGACATCTGCCACACAAAACTAATCAACCAACTCAGGGAAGCAGCCACATGCAGAGACATGAAAAGAAATCAGATGTGAAAGAAATGCAGGGGGGAAAAATGACTGGACATAAGGTTCAAAACCATGGTTATAAGGTTTTCAATAGGCTCCTAGAAAAGGCCAATGAATTTAATGAGACCTTTGAGGAAATGAACCAGACCTTCGAGGATATGAACAAAAGCCTTCAAGATATGAAAAAGGACCAACTAGAAATTAAGCATACACTGACTAAAGTAAAAAATATTATACAAAGACCTAAATGCAGTCTAGAGAACTGCAAGAACCAAGTCAAAGATTTGAAATACAAAGAAGCAAAATTCACTCAGCTGGAAAAGCAAGAAGCAAAAAGATTCCAAAAAATTGAAGGTAGTGTAAGGAGCCTTTGAGACAACCTCAAGCATACCAATATCCCAATTATAGGGGTGCCAGAAAAAGAGAGACAGCAAGATAATGAAAACCTATTTGAAGAAATAGTGACCATAAACTTCTCCTACCTGGTGAAAGAAATTGACTTAAAAGTCCAAGAAATGCACAAAACCCCAAACTATAGGAATCCAAAGAGGACCACACAAAAACACATCATAATTAAAATGCCAAGAACAAAAGACAAAGAGAGAATATTAAAAGCAGCAAGAGAAAAACAGTTAGTTACCTATAAGAGAGCACCCATATGATTGTCAGCGGATTTCTCAACAGAAACTATGCAGGTCAGATGGGGGTGGCAAGAAATATTCAAAGTGATGAATAACAAGATTTCTCTACCCAGCAAAGCTATCATTCAGAATTGGAGGTCAGATAAAGTGCTTCGCTGATAAGAAAAAGCTAAATAAGTTCATTACCACCAAACCAATATTATATGAAATGCTGAAAGATATTCTTTAAGCAGAGGAAGAAGAAAAAGGTAAAAATAAAAATTATGAACAACAAATACACATCTATCAACAAATGAATCTAAAAATCAAGTGAATTAATAATCTGGTGAACAGGATAAACTGGTGAATATAACAGAATCATGGGCATAGAGTGGGAATGAACTGACAATTCTTTGGGAGAAAAAGGGTGTGGGAGATGCAGCAAGAGACTAGACAAAAATCATACACCTATGAAAATGGACAGTGGGGTGAAGGTAAGGGAGAGGGTGGGATGGGTACTGGTTAAAGAGGAGATATAGGGGTAAAAAAAGGAAAACAATGTAATTAATAAACTGAACAATAAAGATTAAAATATTTTTTAAAATTTCAGATCTGTTAGGACACAATAATTTTACAATGGCTTTGATTATGACACACTGGAACTTTTTAATATTACATATTAGAGGGCCAATGCATGAAATTCATGCTCTGGGTTAGGGGTGGTGGCCCTCAGTCCAACCTGTACCCTCTCCAATCTAGGACCCCTCAGGGGATGTACAACTGCATATTTAGGCCCAATCCCAAAACAAGCAGTCAGACATTCCTTTCACGATCCAAGACTTCTGGCTCCCAACTGCTTGCCTGTCTGCCTGATTGCCCCTAACTGCTTCTGCCTGCCAGCCTAATCACCCCCTAACCACTCCAGTGCCAGCCTGATCAATGCCTAACTGCTCCCTTTTCAGCCAGATCATCCCCACCTGCCCTCCTCTGACAACCCAGTCACCCCCAAATGCCCTCCCCTGCATATTCCCTCTTTATTAATGTTTTTTCTTTAACATATTGGACAGCCCTATCTGATTTGGATTAGTGGATGGAGAATCGGCCTGCATACTCAAGAGTTCCAGGTTCAATTCTGGTCAAGAGTATGTGCCATGGTTCGGGGTACATACCTCGTGGGGAGTGTGCAGGAGGCAGCTGATCGATGTTTCTCTCTCATAGATGTTTCTAGCTCTCTATCCCTTTCTCTTCCTCTCTGTAAAAAATCAATAAAATATATATTTTTAAAAAAACATTTAAGCCGAGACTGGTTTGGCTCAGTGGATAGAGCGTCGGACTGCGGACTGAAGGGTCCCGGGTTTGATTCCGGCAAGGGCATGTACCTTGGCTGCAGGCACATCCCCAGTAGGGGGCGTGCAAGAGGTGGCTGATCGATGTTTCTCTCTCATCAATGTTTCTGATTTTCTATCCCTCTCCCTTCTGCTCTGTAAAAAAATCAATAAAATATATTTTTAAAAAAAAACATTTAAGATTCCTCCATATCTGCCTGGCTGGTGTGACTCAGTGGTTCAGACCCTAGGCTGCCGCCACTGGCAAGGAATTGCGCCATAGGGGTGTGCACCTCTGCCCAGCTGAGACCCCAGCCTAGGGTGCTGCCATTGGCAGGGGATCCAGCCACTAGGAGTGAATTTGTTTTTGTTTCTAATAAAGGGCCTCTGGACAGCATTCTGCCAGGCCGCCTACTCTGCAGGCTCTCAGAGTCAGCCTACCCTGAGACTGGGGAGCTCCTGTGGGAACTGAGAGGACTGGGCTCTGCCATCTTGTGGTTAAGGGCACTGCCATTTTGTTATAGAGTGACAGTTAATTTGCTTATTGCTCTTTCATTACATAGGATATTTTAATAACACTTTATGCTTCATTTTATTACAGCTTTGTCTATTGCTTCATTTCAATTTTTTTCTCATCTCTACTAAGAGACACTTATTTTATATGTGTTGGCTCTTCACCACCTATCCTTCATTTATAAAAATGTTACAGCACCCACAGGCATATCAAAATCTTGATGACCATTTTCTCATAGTGTTCTTTCTCCCTAGGATGTCTGCAGAAAACATTGCACTCTGCCACTTCAAAACACAGAAAGTCGCAATTTCAAATATAATAAATGCTTCATTTCCTTTCCTTGAACTTCTCCGTGACCATGGATTCATCAACAATGAAATGTATAAAGTAGGTAAAGTTTATTATGTCACAACCTGATAAACTACTGCCAAACTATGTTATATTTTGATATTCAGGAATCAAACATCGGAACATAACTGGCAACTGAGGTGTTGCCTATGAGAGGAGACCCTCTCAAGTACTGTTGTAAGTGTTCTTATAAAGTCGGAAGGGAGAAGAGAAACAGGCATTGCTGGAGACAGTTCTGCTCCTAACTGAAGGAACAGTGCTCCATGGTGCCCCCTATAATGGGGTAAATAGCACTGAGGTAAGCTGGGTGTGAAGTGGGTGTGCTACATAGATGTCTAATGCCTTATAGGAATTATATACACAATCCTTCTATCTAATGAAAGAGTAATATGCAAATTTGATAGTACCTTCACTACAACCACAAGCCACACTCAGCAGACATGCCCATCAGCCAATCAGGAGGAGATTATGCAAATAAACCCCAACCAAAATGGCTGCCACCACTGAGAGCAGGAGGAAGGCTTGGGTTTTCCCAGGAATGAAGGAAGCCAAGCTTTCTGCCTGCCGTTGCCATCCTAGGCCTCCACTCAATGCTACAAAGTTTCAATTATAAAAGATACAGAAATGGCGGCAGCCACTGAGCTGCAGAGAACAGAGGCTTGGGTTTCCCTGGCAACAGAAGAAGCCAAGATTTCCACCTGCCATTGCTGGCCTAGGCCTCCACTCTAGGCTACAAAGTTCAAACATAAATGGCTGCTGCCACAGAACAAGCAGAAGGCTTTTCTCCACTCCAGGCTACAAAGTTTCAATTGTAGACATAAATTAATCCCAGATCCCAGGGCCTCCACTTGGGTTGCTGGTGGGTGTGGCCGGCCTGCAAAATTCCACAGGCCCCTCGCCCAGTCCTCTCCTCACCCCAAGGATACCCCCACCCTAATCTTGGACATTCTTCAGGGCAAACCAGCTAGCCCCTGCCCAGGCACCAGGCCTCTATCCTATCTAATAAAGGAGTAAATTGCAGATTGTCCATCACTCCAATACATAAGAGGGCTGCTCCCATGTGGTCAAAGATCTTGCCCATGTGAACACAGATGGCCACCACAAAATGGCAAGCAGGGGAGGGCCATTGGGAGGTTCCAGGCCCTGCAAGGGAGGGCAGTTGTGGGTGATCAAGCCAGCAGGGGAAGGGAGTTGAGAGGGACCAGGCCTGCAAGGGAGGACAGTTGAGAGTGATCAAGCCTGCAGGGAAGGGCAGTTAGGGGTGACCAGGCTGGCAGAGGAGGGAAGTTGGGGGCAAACAGGCTGGCAGGGGAGCAGTTAGACATCAATTAGGCTGGCAGGGTAGTGGTTAGCAGATGATCAGGCTAGCAGGCGGAAGCATTTAGGGGCAATCAGGGAGGCAGGCAGGTGAGCAGTTTGGAGCCAGCAGTTCTGGATTGTGAGAAGGATGTCCGACTGCCCGTTTAGGCCTGATCCTAACGGGCAGTCGGACATCCCTTGATGGGTCTCAGATTGAAGAGGGTGCAGGCTGGGCTAAGGGACATCCCCTGCCCACATGCATGAATTTCATACACCGGGCCTCTAGTATAGTATAAACTTGAAATTGCAAGTAATTTTAACGAATAGATGAATAGATGAATAGATGACTTCATAAAATGAAATAATAATTGACACAGCATTTCATTTCAATGAGCATCAATTTAAATACTTAGATCTGAGAATATTAAAATCCACAGAGAATCAATGTCTTATTAGGACAAATTTAAAAGTAGATTATTGATATTCTTTTAACAACAGTTTTCAGTTTCCTATCTATTTTCTTTCTTTTCTTTTGGTATTTCTAAAATCTTGGAATTTAGGTTAATTTTAGCAAAAGACATTGGTGGAGTTACAGAGATGCAGGTCTTCAATTTCCCTGTGCAAAGGCTTTCTATATGGCAAAGTTCACAAAAGATTCCAGGCCAAGTCAGTCCAAGTCAGAGGGACAAGGGCTGTCTAGTCAATAGAATAGTACCTCATCGCCTGCTAAGTCTATTCCTAAAACACTTAGCCAGGTTATGAAAGGGCTTCAAGTGACTTAGCTTTAACCCAATTTGTTCTGCATAATTGCTTTTATTCCATAAAATGTAAATGAGGTTGAGGAAACCAGATTCACATAAAGAAATTTTCAAGGAAGATGGATTGAGTGCTTTAACTACTACTCATAAAACTATAGAGAAATTCTAAAACTGTGCATGAGGCCCTAACTGGCTTGGCTCAGTGGATAGAGCACTTGCCTTTGGACCTAAGAGTCCCTGGTCTAATTCTGGTCAACGGCACATGTTCAGGTTGTGGGCTTGATCGCCAGAAGGTGGTGTGCAGGTGGCAGTTGATCACTGATTCTCTCCCATCATTGATGATCCTATCTCTCTTACTGCTCTATTCCTCTCTGAAATTAATAAAAATATATTAAAAATAAAATAAAATTGTACATAAGATAATAACCATGTTGGAAAATTGTACTACATTAAAAATAAAACCACTTTCAATGGCTCTTTTGTAACTAGGGAATCTCTATTTATATTTTCCCAATTTGTTATTTTTTTAAGAAGTCTAAGAAATCTTTTGAAACATCGGGTTCTCAGCAAGAAGTCATATACCATGTTCTCAATGAAGTGGAGAAGACATTTAAACTGTCCCTTCTGGAAGTATTATTCAGCAAGGAGATGATGAAAACCTACCCTGGTTTAAAGGATATTTATGAAACCTTCAAAAAAGGTAATTCAGGACCTGGCTGCTGTCTCCAAGTGGTTAGAGCTTTGGCCTAAGGACTTAAGCATCACAGGTTGATACCTGGTCCAGGGAACCTACCTAGTTTACTGGTTCGATCTCAGCAGGGGTTCATGCAGGAAGAAACAAGTCAAAATGTCTCTCTTACATCTCTCTCTTTCTTCACCTGATCTCTCCCATCCTATCACTCTCTCTCTCTCTCTAAAGATTAGTGGGGAAAAAATATGCTCAGATGAAGATCTAAAAAAGAAGGTAATTAGGTTTATTATCTACTTTTTTATGTCCATGGCCGATTGTTTTCCTACAGGAATATATTGAGTGTACCAGGTATCAGACACAATGCAGGGCACTGGGGACGTTGTAGTTAAGAAAACAAATATATCATGCGCCACTCAAAGTTTGTGATGTAATGACTACAAAAAAACCACCCACCTATAGATCTGTGTAACTAGGTATCTTGACTCTCAGGACAACCGAAGCCACGTGCATTCAGATTTTCTTAGAAGGACAAATGACAGGAAACACAACCACTCAAAAGGCCTGCATCAGTAGCATCTTTATAACACTGAGCCACAGGCAGTCACATGAAAATATTAAACAACCATGTGTTATCAGTGGGCATTGTATGTAATTATTTTGCTTATACCTCCATTTTATATAGTTTACTTTTTATTTTTATCAGAAATTTTTATCCTAGTAAGAGGTATTAGCAATAGAGGAAATCCCACCTTGTTTAGGAAAGATTTGGTCAAGAGCAATTCTGTTATCCAATTGTAAGGCATGCAAGGAAATTTAAACATTTTTCTATTTGGCTGTTATTGGGGTGGTCATTGCAATTCCTACATAAGGGAAAAATATTCTGTCAAGTCTTTATTTGGTCTGATATCACCATCCATGCAACATATTTGAATATGTGTTGCCAGTTTCATGTTTTGACCTATGAAGTAGGTTTAAAGATGTTGCCCAATGTTATCTTTCCAGTCAGAAATTAAGGATAAAAGGAAACATTAACAGTTATTGGGAGTGCTTGGCCTCTCATATTATTTCTGCTGTAAGAAGGAATTAAATAAGGAAAAAAAAGTAAATAAGAGGGTATAGACTATACAGACCTGGCCCAGAATATTCAGTTAGTTGTCCACAATAGATGTAATCTGCTTTACTTTCTAGTAATTTTAAATTTAATTCTTCTGTTAGTTCAACAGTCCAGGTAAGTACTGAACTGTTAAAATGAATCTTTTTTTTAATGATTATTTTTGAAGTTGAAGCATTTTTGTAGGAAATATTTTTTTAATATTTTTATTGATTCTAAAGATAAATGAAGAAAAAGAGAGAGATGGAAGCATCGATGATGAAAGAGAGTCTAAGATCGGTCGCCTGCTGCATGCCCCACACTGGAGATCAAGACCCGAACCAAGGCATGCGCCCCAGCCAGGAATCAACCTCCTGTTTTATAGGGCTACTCTCAACCACTGAGCTAAGCTGACTGGGCTGTAGAAAACAATCTTGTAAAATTATCAGAATCAAAGAATAACTGTCTGTACATAATATTTAGAAACACATGGAAATAAGAAGTGTTTATACATCATTTGTTCAACATAAGCTGTGCAAAGAGGATAAGAGGCAGGAACTGAAAGTAGCCAAGCATCTGACATAATGGGCAAAGCTAACCATCATGGTCTTGGGGTGGAGGTGACTTAGCAGTTACCATAGATGATTGATATGTCAGTGATGGGTGATCAAGAATCAAGAATATCAGGCAGCTCACCAGCTGGGAGTGGGTCAGTTATGAAGTTGAGAGTCACAAGACTAGAGCAGCAGAAATGTCAGAAGTCTGAAATGAGAGCTCTGTTTTCTATTGCAGTTGACGCTGAACACACTAACAAAAAAATGAGTCCAGTTTATGGCAGAATCCCATTCTTTTTGGTTGGCCTGAACTTTTGGGACTAGCAGGAAAGCAAGATATCATTATAAAGTCATAATTAACATGGCCCTGTTGATTGTTGCAGAAGTTGTAGTAGAAATACACTCCTAAAATTGAAGTGTCTACCTTACTACATGACTGAATTAATCATTAATAATAATTACTGTAATAATAAAAATTAATAAAGTCTTGAGTTTCTACAGTGATATCCGTCCCTAACACACACATATTCTGTGAAACCCATAAAAGCCAAGTAGCCCTTTGGTTCTCAATAATAGTGTCATTTTGTCACAATCTTAGTGAGGCCTTGAAAGACGACTGATTCTACCACTAAACTCTTAGGAAAACATCAAATTAACTATTCTTAACCCAACACATTTTTTACTGATTTCAAAAAAGAAGGGGGAGAGGAATAGAAACATCAATGATGAGAGAGAATCATGGATTGGCTGCCTCCTGCATTTCCCTTACTGGGGATCAGCCTGCAACCCAGGCATGCAACCTGACCTACAATTGAACTATTACGTATGTCCACATTCAAACAGTAAGCCACAACAACCAGGCTACCCAGCACATGCATTTTAATGTGTGTCTGTGTTCTAGCATGTCACAGGTTTATACAGTGATATCATACAAATTTTTGCACAAACCTCCTCATAAAAACCTTAAAGATATGAGACCTGGTCCTACCTATGAGTATAAAAGTGTTTAACAGCATTTTTCCAAATATTATTGAGAAATAAAGGAAGACCAAGGGCCAATTCTAAAGTCCTACTTTTCAATGCAGTAGGTTTGTGCTTACTTTAGAAGAAAGAATCAGTAATCAAACACCTTTATGAACTAATGCCTTCTGCAGTATGAACCATCCTAAAATTTGTAACTTCTTTTTTAATCCTCACTGGAGGATATTTCTTTCAATGATCTTTAGAGAGAGTGAAAGGTAATAAGGAGGGTGGGGGTGCTGTCAACTAGTTGCCTCTCCCAGTTGCCCCAACTGGGGTCCAGGATAGAACCTGCAACCCAGGAATTGAACCAGCCATCCTTTGGTAGAGGGTGGATGCCTTAACCAAGGTAAGGGCAAATTTGTAAATTGTATTTCATCAATTCCATTTTCTCACCACCACCTGTTTTGTTGTAGATACTGTAGATTCTGGAAACAACTCCGTTCCAGAAAAAGCGAAGAAGAGAAGAAGTAAGAATAAGATTTTATTTGCTTTTGATGTGAGAAATAATTTTATAATGCCAGTATTTTATTATCTTTATTGTTATTTACAATATTGTGGTAGGTAGAACAATGACTCCTCAAAGATGTCCATGTCTTAATTCTTGAAACCTGTAATCTGTTATCTTCCATGGCAAGTGGACTTTGCAGATTTAATTAAACTGGGATTTAAAATGGGGGAGATTATCCTGGATTTCCAGGGTGTCCCTAGTATACTCCCCTAGTCCTTAAAAAATGGAGAATCATTTTTTGGTGTGGAGAGGGGAAAAGGAAGGGTCAGAGAGACAAAATATTTTGGCTCTAAAGATGGAAGAAGGGCCCTAGTTGGTTGAGCTCAGTGGATAGAGCATCAGCTTGCAGATTAAGGGCCCTAGTTTATTTCAAGTCAAAGGCACATGCCCAGGTTATGGGCTCTATTCCCAGTGAGGGGGGCCATGTAAGAGGCCTCCAATCAATGATTTTCTGTCATCATTGATGTTTTTATCTCCCTCACCCTCCTCTTACCTCACTGAAATTAAAAAAAAAATTAAAGATGGAGGAAGGGCATAGGGAATGTGGGTGATCTTAAAAATTTGTAATTCACACAGCATTCACCTCCTTGTAAATGATGTGAGATGGTAATTATAAGAAATTATCTCAACACTTGTTTTTATCAATTAAAATGCCCTTTCATGTGACTTTCCATGTACACATGGACCTGTGAAAAGAATGCTACTCTGAAAAACTAGCCTGTTTATAATTCAGTGCAAAATTAGATTAATTGCAGAGGTTTAAAGTAAGATTTGCTTTTCCTACCAACTATAGTTTCTGTTGCATAAATAAATAAATAAATAAATAAATAAATAAAATAATACATTGAGGAGAAATAGAAAAGACAAAGATTTCAGAAGTTCAGTGATGTTGAACCTCTGTGTTTAGAATCTAATCAAGGTTTTCTCCTGAAACCTTCTAATTCCTTTGGGAATTTGAAAGTACAATGAATCTTAAGATTATTTTGGGTAGAATTAAAATATTTTTAAAGGAAAATGTCCTGTGCATTTATTCATCACCTTTTTTTTGTTCTTCAAGAAAATTTTATAGTTTTCTTTCTATAGATTGTTCATGTTTTTAATTTTCCTGTCAGATTTGCTGAGATATAATTTATATACAATAGATTTAATCACTTTAAAGGTTTAATTGAATATATTTTAACACATGTGGATAGTCATTTAAACCACCATGATCATGACATAGAACATTTCTATGATCCGCAAATATCTACTTGTGTCCCTTTTTGCACACCCTGATCTTGAAATAGTTGATCTGTTTTTATCACTTTAATTTTCTCCCGGGAATTTCATATGCATGGCTTTATACAATATATTGTTTATTTATGTCTGTTCGTTTTTCACTAAGCATAATGCTACTGAGACATATTGATATTACTGTGTGTATCAGCATTTACTCCATTTCTAGTGCTAAGAATTATCCCTTGTATTAATGAGAAGTTGATTTATCTATTCATCTGTACATAGGTATTGAGCTATTTCCAGTTTTTTTAAAAAAAATGATGAGGAGCATGTTCATACAAATATTTGTGTGGACATATTTTAAATTTTTCATTTTTCTTGGATAAATACCTAAAAGAAGTACTATTAAGTCATATTAATTGAACATAAGTGCATGTTCGATGCTTTGTGAATGGGTCAAAGTATTTTTCAAAGTGGTTATACCCTTTCATATATCCACTAGAAATGTTTGAAAGTTTCAGTTGCTCTGCATACTCACCAGAACTAGGTATTATTAGTTTTGTTTTGTTTTTTAATTGTACCTATTCTTAGTAGGCATTTAATGACTTTTCTTGTATTTCTAATCTGCATTGCCCTAATATTTAATGGTACTGAGCATCTTTTTATTTGCCATTATCCACAGATACTATTTGGTGAAGTATCTATTGAAATCTCTTAGCCTTATTTAATTGAGCCATTGCTTTTCTCTATCTCTCTCTCTCTCTCTCTCTCTCTCTCTCTCTCTCTCTCTCTCTCTCACTCTCTCTCTCTCTCTCTCTCTCTCTCTCTTTAGATTAAAGAGTTAGTTATATGCCCTGGATTCAAATCCTTTGTTGGTTATGTCTTATAGTCTGAAAAAGCTGACCTTTTCATTTTTTTGGCACTATCATTTGAAGAACAAAATTTTTAATGTTTGATAAAGTCTAATTTAAAATATTTTCCTTTTATAATCTATTATTTGGGGTTCTGTTTATGAAATCTTTGCCTAATTTGTGATCCTGTTTTCTTCAAGAAGTTTTTATGGTTTAGTGTTTACATTTAGCTGTATGATCCATTTAAAGTTAATTTTTGCATATGATGTTAGATAAGAACTTTTTTTCTGGCTTACAGATATTCAATTGTCTCTGCAGCATTTTTTGAAAAGACTGTCCTTTCTACATTGAAATAGTTTCCTTTCACGTCCATTTGAAAATAAATTAGCCTTATGACTTTGAGTGTATTTCTGAAATTCTTTTTCTGTTTCATTTACCTATATGTCTACTATTATGTCAGGATCTTGATTACTATAACTTTACAATGAGTCCTAAAGTCAGGTAATAAGGCCTACAATTGGTTTCTCTTTTTCAAATTGCTTTTAGCTCTCTTAGGCACTGTGCATTTGGAAGCTTCTTCTATCTTTAATTTTAGTCACTTTTCAAAAATTGGTTTCAGAGAGGAAGGGAGAGGGAGAGAAAGATAGAAATATCAATGATGAGAGAAAATCATTGATAGGCTTCCTCCTGCACACTCCTCTGGGGATGGAGCTCATAACCCAGGCACATGACCTTGATCGAAAATTAATACTGGGACCCTTCAGTTCCCAGGCCAATCCTCTATCCACTGATGCAAATTGGCTAGGGCCATTCAGTCGATTTTAAGATCACATCACTTTCCAAGGTGCCTACTAAGCTCCACCATGTGGCTATGTTCTAGGCCAGCCAAAAGATAATGGAGAAAAGTAAAATATATCTTCCTGCAGAATGCTATCCCTTTTGTGTGAAGCTTTCCTAGAGTTTCCCTCATCCCACAACAATAGTTTACTCTCATCTTGCTCAACAAATCTTAAGCTAGTGATCCTGCTTACTATTAGTGAAGTTATGAACTACGGTGTTTTGTCTGGACTCTGACATCTCTAAGAATGCAGATATTCTTTCTGTTAGTAAATAAAGAATTAAAATGGGTATCTGGAACATGACTTGAAGAATTTATTTCAGTACCTCTTTAAAATGTGTCAAAAGTCCCTTTGGAATCTGTGTGACCAATAGTTGTAAATGTTCTAGGTAACTTTAAAATGTGTACATTTGAAGTCCTTGCTGGGTTCCTGCTCCTCCCTTTATATGTGCTCTTTTTCAAGCACACTGTTTAAATTTACTGGATTAGTGGTAAATTAGGTTGTAATTGTTCCATCTTGTCGTATTGAGTTTTCCAACTGATTGTATTTGCCTACTCCTCCATATTTCATTGTTTTACATTAAAATTTTGACAGCATTTATGAGTGTTCTAACTTAGATACTTTCTTATTTTATAGTTCCCCTTTATCCTTATTAATGATTTTGCCTTAAAATATTTTTTCAGGATGCTAATATTGCTACATTAACTTCTATAGTTTTTATCCCCTTTTAAACTCTCCCCCCATGCAGCTTTGTTTTATGTCTCTTGCAAAGACACAGTTGTTGTTGTTGGTTTTTTTTCCTTCATTTTCTCAGATAATCCTCACCTTTTAATAGTTATGTTTTACTTGGTACTTTCATTGTGATCCCTGATATATGTAGACTTATATATCTATATTATTCCTAACCATTATTTTTGTGTGTTTCTGTTTCTCTTTTCTATTTTCTGAATGATTGAGATAGAATTCTATATGCTATCTTTTTTCTCCACTGATTTGGAAACTTAAGGTAAATTTTCTATAATTTTTCAGCATGCCTTAATCTTCAAAAATGACAAAAATCTTATCATGGATTCCCTTAAATTCAACATCCCATCTGTATCATTTAGCTATTGTATATTAATATTTTGTCACTAATTTTCTTCTCATTATAAATTTTGAAACATAATCACTTATTTAAATTTTTCATCATTTAATGCACTCATCATTGTTTCTTTCTTTGGTTTCAACTTTGGTCCAGCTGAATAAATCCTTGATTCTTTTAGTTTGGATGTCTAAGTGTTATAGGTGCAAATTTGCCTTTATTTTGAAAGAATTTTTTACTTTTTTATAGAGAGAGGAAGCTAGATGATAGAGATAGATAGATAGATAGATAGATAGATAGATAGATAGATAGATAGACAGATAGATGATAGATGCCAGATAGATAGATGATAGATAGATAGATAGAGAAATTCATATTGAAGAGCAACATCGAAATATCCATCACTTGCCTCTTGTATGACCTCCAACTGACCAGGGACCAAACCAGCAATGTAGTTAGGTGCCCTGACCAGGAATCAAAAACACACCCTTTCTGTGCAAGGAACAGCATTCCAATCAACTGAGACACAACATACAGAAAGAATTTTTTGCCAACATTAAAAATTCTAGGTCAATGTTTAATTCTCTTCAATATACTAATGCTATAGGCCCGGTGCATGAAATTAGTGCATGGGAGAACAGGGATCCTTCAGGATGCTAATTAGCAACCTGTACCCTCTCCTATCTGGAACCCCTCAGGTGATGTCTGACTACCAGTTTAAGCCCAATCCCATAGGGATCCCACAAGAATCAGGCCTAAACCGGCTGCCAGACATACCTCTTACAATTCGGGACTGCTGGCTCCTAACTCCTCACCTGCTTGCCTGCCTGCCTGATGGCCCCAAACCACTCTGCCTGCCAGTCTCATTGCCCCCAACTATCCCCACTTCCAGCCTGATCACTTCTAACTGCCCCACCATGAGCCTGCTTGCCCCCAAACGCCCCCCCTTCCAGCCTGCTCACCTCAAACTTTCCCTCTCTGCAGGCCCAATTACCCGCAATTGCCCTCCCCTGCTGGCCTGATTGCCCCTAATTGCCCCCCCATGTTAGCCTGATTGTTTCCAACTGTTCACCCTGCTGGCCCGATCACCTCCAATTGCCCTCCCCTGCCAGCCTGATCACCCCCAACTCCCTCCCTCCCCCCCCCCCCCCCGCCAGACTGATTGCTTCTAACTGCCCCACCCCCTCTGGTCTGCTGCACCCAACTGCCCATCCTGGCCTGATCACCCCCAGCTGCTCCACTTGGTATCCTTATTTCCTCCAAATATCTGCCTACCTCCCACTGGCTTGATCACCCCTCACCTCCTCTGCCTCAGCCCCAGCACCATAGCTTTGTCAGGAATAATGTCCAGAAGTTCCACTGGTCTAATTAGCATATTACACTTTTGTTAGTATAGATCAGTGGTCGGCAAACTCATTAGTCAGCAGAGCCAAATATCAACAGTACAATGACTGAAATTTCTTTTGAGAGTCAAAAACTTACTTCTGCACACGGCCCATGAAGTTTCAATCACACTGTATGTGAAAGCCTACATGTGGTATTTTGTGGAAGAGCCACACTCAAGAGACAGAGTGCCAAATGTGACTCTTGAGCCGCAGTTTGCCAACCACTGATATAGATGATTACTGCATTGTCTTTTAGACTCTATTGTGTTGCTGATGAATATTCTTCTTTATTTTAACTGTCATTTTTTTGGTTAATAAACTATTTTTCTTGCCAAAATATCCTTTCCAACTTTTGAGTTATGATAACTTTAAGGCTACTGAAAATTTAAATAATTTTACGGTAAACATAGGCTCACAATTAGCATGTAGTGTGTTTGCTTTATCTAATTTCTGTCCATCTATCCATTTCCCTATTCATCCACTATTTTCAAACATTTTAAAACATTGTGAAGTTGCAGATAATAATACACTCCCCCCCCAAACACTTTAGCATACATATCATTAACTAGATTCAATATTTGTTTGTATTTCTTTTTCTTCTGAGGTAAAATTTACAATGAGATGTACAAATACTAAATACATCATTCTATGGATTCTGATTAAAATGTTCTCCTATAAAATTCTAATCGTTATCGAGAGACAGAATATGATCATCACCCTAGAACTTAAACAACTCTTCTCTGTGGAGGACACTTTACTATCCTGGGATAATTAAGAGGGAGTTGCTTTCTATTTTATACTGGTTCAAAAACAAATTTGTCCTCTGACTTGGGGAGCTACATTAATTTTAGCTTCCAAAACTCTTTGCTATTCACACATCCTGAAAAAGATACTCCGGAGCATGTGGAATTCCATGGAGAATTACATCCCAAAAAATTCACTTCTCAAAGCACATCTGGCTATTTCCCTGTGAGGACACCACTCCATCAGCCAAGATGAACCTTACCCCTGGAGTCTAGTAGTATATTCATTCAAATTTTTCGCATCAGAATTTAACAAATTTTCTGAACCATATTTTCAGGTCTCCTACTACCACCTCTATGGTCCAAGTCACCATGGTTGCATGAGGGAGGCAAGTGAATGTCTGGTTTTCACACAAGAAATGCAATCCTGAGGGCTCACATGGTGATCCTGAAAAAGAGGCATTTATAAATTGTTCAGGTTTCTAAGGAGAATATATCAGCCATGGGTAGGGTTGGGTCCCTGATCACATGTAACCTTAAAGTTTTCTGCTCTGTTCATTAATGATGGGTTTTTTGAAGGATATGGGAGCAAGATAGTCCATCTAAACTGTCTCCTGCAACCCTTCATCCAATGACTGAGAATCAGTGGGGGGACCATCTGCAGAAATGTTTGGCCTAGGAGATGCTGATGCTGGCAGCAGCCCCTGATTCATCACATCTGATGGGAAATGACAGACTCAGCCTCTGCATAGCCTTTTGTGGTAAAAGAACTAGACAAGAGTGATTTCCTTCAGGATAGTCTTCAAAGACAAATATGGTTAATGCTATTCCACCTCACACACCTCCTAGGTCTTTCCTGTTCAGATGCCTGGGTCTTTTCCTCTTCCTTCACTATCAAAAATATTGGGGGGGATAAAAAATATATTATGTACAATTCCATTGACTGTAACTTCATCTCTTCATCTTTCATTCCAATTAATTCCTATTGTCACTCACATTTTTTATCCAGAAGGGTCAAATGCAAGTAGGGGAAAGACATTTCCAAAAAAAATAACCAAAATTATATCCAAAATCTCTAGGATTCTGAAGAGTGGGCAGGAACGATGCATCCTCACTAGCAACGGTCAAAACAGATTTTCACAATTGGCCCATATAATGCCATGAATTCCCCAACACTTTTGACCTCATCACAATGTGCCAAAGAGCTATTCCTTTCTGCCTATATTGGGGATAGCTTCCTACAGTAACAAAAGACCCATAATAGAGAAGTGTGCGGACAGGAGATGATGTCATAGAGTTAAATGATCAGAGTATTAGGTATAGCTTTTTATAGAGGGCACAATCATTGTCAGACTGTAATGGTCTGACCAGCCATAAAATTTGCAGATTGTTCTTGAGCTTCCTCAGATCCTCTTTTAGCTTTGAGAAAGTTGATGTGGGCGACATATGAGGCAAAGTAGAGAACACAAATGGCAGGTAGACACTATCTTCAGGGTTAACTCATTATCCTCTCACTGAGTAAGAGCTCAAACAGGAAGATACAAGTATAGTCTCTGATTTTGTCTCCAGCTATTTAACTGCACTGGAAGAGCATAGATGGAGATCTTCCTTCAGAACATGACAGCAGCTATATGTTTCATTATCATGGAAGAATCAGGGGAGGGGGTGACTGCATTGAGAGTTACTATAGTTTTATAGAAGCCTGATGTCTCTGCTCAGGCATTATGATTGTGTGAGATTTGAGAGGTGAGATGAAGGTAGGCATTCTGTTGTTATGCATCAAAAATGCCACTGACAGAAAGACTGAAGCTTTGGAGATTTGTGGAATAAAGTTTCCTATGACTTTATAGAAACAACCTCAACATAGAAGGAATTGTAATTGTGCAGTTGTAAAATGAGACACAATGAAGAATCTTCTCTTTCAGGGACAAAAATGCACATAGATAAGACTGTGGACTTCAATGATGACATACTTCCTGTGACCTGTGGGGAAAGGATGGGCATGTTAATTAAGAGAAAATTGGAAAGAGGTAAGTTTCAAGGTCTACTTTCACCTATAACCCCTCCATGAAGGAATCACAAAAAGTAATGGAATTACCCATGTAAAGTATCCATTGTTTAAGGAATAAGGGACCCAGTTTTGTCTTGAGAAGAGGTAGGGATCCTTAAGATGACGTTTTTACACTTTAAGAAATGGTGCATATTAAGTGCTCACTTCCACATGGAACTATTCGTGAGGATGCCCAGGAACCAAAGAGAGGTTCAGAAACGTCAGTCTGTCGGTGGGAAATATTACATACTTTACTTTTAATCAGCCTCCCCCTTCATATCCTTTACCCCTTCTGGAAATCAGCAACAAGACAGGGTGTTTGTTATAGTGAGAAGTTCACAAAATTTAGAATCAGAAAACCTGAGCCCCAGCCTCAGCTCTGCCAAGAGTGACTTAGTAATGAATGGGGCTTTTCTGAGCCTGAAACTTCTCATATAATAGGTGTATAATCATTAAAAACCTACCTCCTAGTGTAACTTTGAGACAGTGTACATAATGACTGTAAAATATTTTGTGATTTGAACATTGTAAACCTTTCCAAATTGTCTATTATGATGAACTTCATATCAGCATAGTCTTAATGTGGGTATATGTAAAATAATATAAATGTTTCATCAAAACTAATTTTAAACAGCTCTACTGAGATGTAACTCATATATATATCAACATTTAAAGTATAGAACTCAGTGTTGAGCTTTTTATTTCTGTTTTATTTAATCACAAGATTATAAAACCATCATTACAACCTAATTTTAGAATAGTTTTGTCCTCCACTAAAAGAAACACCATATCTCTCAGTAGTCAATACCCACTCCCATCTCACACTACCATCTAGCCCTATGCAAACACTCATCTATTTTATGATCTATAAACTGACCATTCTAAATATTTCATATAAATTGACTCATATATCATGTACTTTTCTGTGACTGGTTTTCACTCAGCATGATGTTTTTCAGGATCATACATATATATCATGCATTATACTTTATTCTTTTTTATTGTCAAATAATATAATAGTCCATGGTATGGTGACACAGTAATGCATTTATCTATCAATTTGGGTTTTCTCACCCTTCCACAATTATAAATCATATTGTTTTGAATAAAGATTTTGGTGAACCTAGTTTTTTAATTCTTTTCACCATATACTGTGGAGTAGAATTGCAGGATTATATGGCAATTCTAATTTCAATTAATTGAAAAAAAATCAAAATTATATGCCACAGTATGACACCAGTTTATATTACCACCAGTAAATCTAAGGCCTCTCATTTCTCTGCATCCTCTCCAACAGTTGTTATTGTCTGTACTTTTCATTATGGCTATCCTAGAGGACATGATGTCCTGTATCAATAAGGTTTTTATTTCCTTTTCTCTAATGAATAATGTTGTTAAGTATATGACTATATTTTATCCTATATAATAAAAGCCTAGGTGGTATTAGATGGGACATCATCACAAGATGGCCACCACAAGATGGCTGGCAGGAGAAAGCAGTTGGGGATGACCAGGCCTGAGGGAAATGGCAGTTGGACACAACCAGGCCTGTAGGGGAGGGCAGTTGTATACAACCGCGCAAGAGGGGAGGGCAGTTGGGGATGATTGTGCTGGCAAGGGAGCACTTAGGCCTCAATCAGGCTGGCAGGGAGTGATTAGGGGGTGATCAGGCTGGCAGACAGAAGTGGTTAAGGGCAATCAGGCAGGCATCCTGGCAATCAGTTAAGAGCCCGCAGTCCAGGATTGTGAGAGGGATGTCCCACTGCCCACAGGGATCAGGCATAAACCGGCAGTCAGACATCTTCCAATGGGACCCAGATTAAAAAGGATGCTGGCCAAGCTGAGGGACAGTCCCCCATTAACAAATTTCCTGCACTGGGCCTCTAGTCTATATATAAGTAAAATTTTCTACTGAATAATATTTCACAATTATATTAAAGTCAGTTATTTATGATTTCACATAAGACAAATATCCAACTCAATATGCCATTGAACTGGACGAAAATTACTGTGATACAGGGCACAGATGTTGTCTTAGTGTCATTGTGAACAACAGGGCAATGCCCCCACTTGAGATTTCACTCCAAAGTAGGAGATCTCCTTACAAGAGACTTACAGGCTGAGTTTGGGGATTCTCAAGTATGAGAGGTGAGGCCAGACACTTCTACTAGTGATCTTGATCCAAAATTGGGTGGCTGCAGATCCAGCATCTGAAGTCTGAGAACAAGGAGGTTTCAGGATCAACTTATCCCATTCTTACAGGAGTCTCAGCGAAGTGTATAAGGACAGAGGATGGAAAGTGGTTCACCCCAATGGAATTTCAAGTTGAAGGAGGCTATGAAAAAGCAACTCACTGGAGGGAAAGTGTATACTGCGGTGGGCAACCCCTAAAATGGCTGATAGAGGTATTCCAATGATGGGGCAGGAAATATGATTTTCCTTGTACTTGAAGAAAAGGTCACTATTTTCTCACCAAATATATCTTGCGTCATGGCTAGTTCCCTGTGATCCCCTGACTTTATCCTTGTCCTGGAGGGAGGTGCCCCACACTCTTAACTCAATACAATGCAACACATTGCTGTCAAAGGGGCTCATTTGGGATAGGTGCTGGAGCCTGGAGGAGGGAAAGGTCATTCTCATTCACGTGCTTGCAGAAAACTTTAGCCACTGAAAGAAAGGAGACCATCTACAGTCAAACAACTGGTCAGAAGGCACTCCAGAGAAAGAATGGTGTGTAAACCAGAACCATGACTAACATGGCTACATGGCTTCAGGTAGATGGATTGTGTGTAATAAGGCATAATCCATCATTGGGATTTGAGGGAAGAATTTAATGCCAGGCTAAAGATTTCAAACTATAGCATAGACAATGCAGAACGGGGGAAGTCTGCTGAGGTGTGAAATGACATATTTAAAACAGTATCTCAGACAACATGGGCCCAAAAATGACTTCACTGTCCTTCGGCCCTAGACAATTATAGTGAACCTACAATGCCCCCTCTGAATATTTTCTGACTGACCTGCCTTGTCATCCTTTCCCTAGACACTCTGACCACACCATTAAGGCACTTCTCACAGTTTTATACTTACCCTTTCATGCAACCTCTTGTTCTCCTGGATCCCTCTAGGGTTCATACATCTTTGTGTGCCCAACATTGTGCAGAGTACCTGACACCCCATAGCTGTGGGACATGTGTGTGTTAATTGATCAGCCCTGGTCTGAGGAAGTAACTTAAGTGGCACCAGTGGCAATGAAAAGGAAATGAAAGCTATCAAAAAGATTGTGAAGGAAATGAAAACTTAAATAAATAAAAACACAAAAGAAAAGGGAAAAATCTAAGGACGATTTTCCAGCTACTATTGATGAATTCTAGAAGAACATCTGAGGACAGGAAATGGTTTCTCATTTAGACCTCTTGGTTTGAGCTGACAGTGGAACATACAAGTATAAATATTTGGGAAGAGGTTGAAATGCACAAAACATAAATATGGGCTAACCATAAACTTGTATTTTTACTCTTTCAGAATGAATATCTACATGAACCTCCATTTGACAGGAAGAGAAAGGTGGTTATTATTTTATACAAGTTCTTTTCTTTAATCTTTATTGTTGAAAGTAGTACATAGATCTCCTTTTGCTCCCCGTTAACCTCTTCCAGCCTGCTCCCATCCCCCTAACCTCACCTACCCCAAGCTCTAACCACCCAATTGTTTGTCTCCATGGACAATTATATAAGCATACAAGTCCATTGGTTGATCTCTTCCCACCTACCCTCCCCTGCCTTCTCTCAAAAGTTCAATAGTCTGTTCATGCTTCTATATCTTGAGGGTCTATTTTTGTTCATCATTTTATTTGGTTTATTAGATTCCACATATAAGTGAGAGCATGTGATACTTATCTTTCTCTGACTGGCTTATTTCTCTAAGCATAATATTTTCCAGGTCCATCCATGTTGTTGCAAATGGTAAGAGTTCTCCCTTTTTTATTGGCACATAGTATTCCATTGTATAAATGTACCACCCTTTTGTATTCACTCACCTGCTGATGGGTACTTGGGTTGTTTTCAAATCTATATTTTTATATGATAATTTCATATGTGAATTTTTTATTTATTTAAAGTATTATATATGTCACATTTTTCTCCCCATTGACCTTGTCCCTCCATTTCCACCCTCAGGGCAAGCCCCCACTGCCCCAGGATCTGTGTCCATTGGTTATGCTAATATGCATGCATACAAGTCCTTCGGTTGATCACTAAATCCCCCTCCCCTGAATTTTCTCTGAGATTGGATGGTCTGTTCAGTGCTACCTTGTGTCTGGATCTATTTATGGTCATAAGTTTATGCTGATGATTATATACCACATATGAGTGAGAGGGTGTTCTACTCATGTTTCTCCAACTGGCTTGTTTTGCTTGGCATAACATTCTCCAGTTCCATCCATGCTGTTGCAAATGGTAAAGGTTCCTTCTTTTTATGGCTGAATAGTATTCTATTGTGTAGATGTAGCAGAGTTTTTTAATCCACTCATCTGTGATGGGCACTTAGGCTCTTTCCAAATCTTAGCTATTGTGAATTCTGCTGCTATGAACATAGGGATGTTTGTATTCTTTGTGATGAGTTCTTCAGGTTTCTTGGGATACATGCCTAGAAGGGGGATCACTAGGTTAAATGGGAGTTCCATTTTTAATTTTTTGAAGAAACTCTATAGTGTTTTCCATAATGGCGGCACCAGTCTTCATTCCCATCAGCACTGTACTAGGGTTCCCTTTGCTCCACAATCTTGCCAGTACTTGTCATTTGTTGATTTATTCATGATAGCCATTCTGACAGGTGTGAGGTGATATCTCATTGTCAATTTGATTTGCATCCCTTAGATGATTAGTGATTTTGAGCATTTTTGTATATGTCCACTTTGGAGAAGTGTCTATTTAGGTCATTTGACATTTTAAATTGGATTGCTGGCTTCCTTTTGTTAAATTTATGAGTTCTCTATATATATTTTGGAGATTGACCTCTTATTGGATATATCATTTGCAAATGTGTTCTCCCAGGTAGTGTTTTTTCTTGATAGTTTATTTTGCAGTACTGAAGCTTTTTATTTTACTGTTGATCAATGGAATAGATCAGAAATCAACCCACACCACTATGCTCAGTAATATTTGACAAAGGAGGCAAGAGCATACAATGGAGCAGAAACATTTTCTTCAATAAATGTTGTTGGGAAAATTGGACAGATACATGCAATAAAAATGAACTAGACTACCAACTTTCACTATACACAAAAATAAATTCAAAATGGATATAAGACTTAAATGTAAGATGTAAAACTATAAAAGTATTAGAAGAAACGATTGGTAACAAAACTTCAGACATCTCTCATAGCAATATGTTTACCAATACATCTGCTAAGACAATGAAAACTAAAGATAAAATATACAAGTTCTTATCACATAACTAAATATATGCCAGAGACCTGGTACATTAAATTTCTGCATGGGGAGAGGGGTGTGTCCCTCAGCCCAGCCTCTCCAATCTGGGACACCTCGAGGGATATCTGACTGCCCATTTAGACATGATCCCAGTGAGATCAGTCCTGAAAGGGCAGTCGGATAACCCTCTCAACCATCCAGGACTACTGGTTTCCAACTGCTTGCCTACCTGCCTGCCAGCCTGATTGCCACTAATTGCTTCTGCCTGTCAGCCTGATCAAAACCTAACCCTTCCCCTGCAAGTCTGATTGATGCCTAACTGCTCCCCTACCAGCCCGATTGCCCCTAACCGTCCTTCGCTGCTGGCCTGGTCACCACTAACTGCCCTCCCCTGCCAACTTGGTCACCCCTAACTCTCCTCTCCTGCAGGCCTGATTGCCCCCAATAGCCCTTCCCTTCTAGCCCAGTCATCCTTAACTGCCCTCCCCTGCCAGTCTGGTCACTCCTTATTGCCCTCCCTTGTTGACTTGGTTGCCCCTAACTGTCCTCCCCTTCAGGCTTGGGTGCCCCCAACTGCCCTCCCCTGCTACCCTGATTGCCCCTAACTGCTCTCTTCTGCTGGTCTAGTCGCTCCTAACTGACCTTCCTTACCATTCTGGTCACCCCTAACTGCCCTCCCCTGCAGGCCTGGTCACTCCTAAATGCTCTCTCCTGAGGGCCTGGTCGCTCCCAACTTCCCTTTTCTGATAGCTGGATTGCCCCCAATTACCCTCCCCTGCTGGCCCAGTCCCCCCTAACTGCCCTCCCCGGCTGGCCTGGTTGCCCCTAACTGGCCCTGTCACCCTTAGCTGCCTTCTTTGCCATTCTGGTTATCCTTAACTGCCCTCACCTGCAAGCTTGGTCCCGCCCCCCACACACACATCTGCCTGGTTGCTTCTAACTGCCCTCTCTTGCCATTCTGGTCACCCCTAACTGTCCTCCCATGCCATCTCTGTCAACCCTAACTGCTTTCTCCTACAGGCCTGATCACCCACAACTTCCCTCCCCTGCCAGCCATCTTATGGTGGCTATCTTGTGTTCATATGGGGGGAGCCATCTTTGACCACATAGGGGCAACCATCTGTGTGTTGGAGTGATGGTCAATTTGCATACTACGTCTGTATTATATAGGATTATACATAATCTTTTTTATGGTTTCTCAGTTGTGTCATTAACATTTATGCCTCTTACCCTAACTCCTTCCTCCATTTTATTTAATTAATTTATTTATTTTGTATGTGCCTTCAGATTTCTTCCATTGAATATTAGGTTAAATGCAAGGTCATCTTTGAATGGTGAACCATTTGAGATGAAGATAATAAAAAGCCATCAAAATGGATCTCAAAGCTGAATTTCAGCTATAGATGCAGAAATTGTCAGGGTGTCCAATTTATAAAAGCAGACATAATTATAAAATATACAAAAATATTTCTTAATAATGTCACAGGCTCATCTTTACCTCAGACCAGATTTTTTAAATAACTTTAATAAAATCTGATAAAGCAAAATTTGATCACCATCATCCAGATGAACCAGTTTACCTCTGAGTCCATCTTGGGACATATATGAAGCCATACACTTTTTCATGAGCTGGCAACTGAAAACATATTTCCTTCTGCTTTTGTTTTATATCATCTTCCATTCTTCTATAAAATATACACACAGATGTACAGAATTCTCTCTCAGGTAGCAATTACTGGCAAATATTTCCTAAGGATGATGCTGTTAGAAAGTAGTTTTTGAATTTTACATAAGAGGCTGACCTGGAAAAATTCCTTACTTTGATACCAACCCTTTGGCTCCACCTCAGGGACTGTGGCAGGCCTCCTGAGTATCTATGAAATGACTTCTCCCTCTATGGACAAAGACTATGGAGGCAACAAACAAAATATATAATGTGAGGTGTAGCTTCAGGACAGTGATAGTTTTTTCAAGATTGAGTATGAATGAGAACTTAAGAAGAAGCGGGAGGTGAAAAGTGCCATTCTCATATACTTCAGGTAGAAATGTCCATCGAAGACTTTCATAGAATGTTCATTAGGTTACAGATAGCTGTCTAGGCCTTTGAATTATCTGTTGATCTAGGACCGTGATGGCGAACCTATGACATGTGTCTCAGCACTGATATGCGTAGCCATTTTCGATGAAACATGCCTGCCTGTGGTCGGATACAGATTAATATGGGGCTGCATGCCAAGAAGGACATTTCATCCTTGGCTACTATACTGCCAGGTGCAGTAGCCAAGGATGAAACATTTGCTGTAGTGTAGTGTAGACACTCTGTGCCAAAGGTCTGTAGGCCAAACAACAGAACTCTGGCACAGAGCATCTAGTTCTGGGACTTCCGGTTATGCTGTTAGGGGATCTTTGACCTCACTTCCGGCCAGCGAAGCAGGAAACAGCAGAATGCCATGGGGGATGCATCTCTGGGGGTCCTGTGATCACCATTACCAGCAACCACATAACCATAACAACCACCATCCAATCTACTGTTCTGGGGTGTCGTGGATTTCTAATTGACATCATTACTGAGAAAAGTGAGGGGGAGGCTGGGAGAGGCGAGGGCCTGTGCTATGGGTGCTGTTTTTCACCATTAGAAATAGTGGCAGCCATCTTAATTTATATAAGGAACGTCATTTTGCAGCATGGTGCAGACTCCATTTCACCACTATTACTGTTGTGCATCCTTATTAACCCTTATTTCTGCTTATTTACCCTGCCCTTTCCTAAAAGACAGTTACATGTGCCTTCTTATGGTCAGTTAGGCTAGTTAACTCCTAATTTCCTGCAGGGCTAACAGGCCATCTATAATTCTATCTTCTGTCACTGCCCCCCTGATGGAGAACCCAAAAAATAAAAAAACAAGGTGAAGTAAAGTAAGTGGTAATAGCAGTAGCTGACCCTTTCAAAAGACATAGACCAAGATGTATGGCATTATAGAATAAAATGGCAGATCATTTTGCATTCTATGTACTGAAATGGTAGTAAGCAAAATGTGAAATATAAATAGGCATTTTGACTAATCATTCCCAGCTCTTGAAAAAAAGTGAGGATGAAAGGAAGGAATAGATTTTCAGGCAGCTATACGTTTATAAGAGCCAATCTAATCCCATCCTTAAATTTATAAAAGGCTCTACAGATTTGACATCTGCAAGTTTGAGCATTGCTCACTTCATAGCTCAGCAAGGAAAAGCACTCAGTGAGCGAGAATTTATTAAAGAAAATCTCCTAAGAAGTGCACTAGTTCTATTTCACGATGCGCAGAATAAAAATGCAATTATTAAGAGAATATCTAAGTTACCACTCAGTAGAAACATCATAAAAGACCGAATAATGAGACTGAACACAAATGTACAACATCAATTAAAGAGAGACATAAGTAATTGTAAATATTTTTCGATCTCTCTTGATGAAACTACTGATGGCACATCACATGCTCAGTTGGTCATTATTGGTCGATATTCTGATGGCCTCACAATGAGAGAAGAGTTGATAAAGTTAGTATGAGTGCTAACAAGTACATCAGGAAGCAAAATATGTAAGGTTATTATACAAACATTCCATGACCTAAGCATTGATATCTCTAAAGTTGTGTCAGTGACGACAGATGGGGCACCAAACATGGTGGGGGAAAAAGTTGGATTTGTCAAATTGTTTACTGAAGCTATTGGACATCCATTGTGCCTTTTCATTATATTATCCATCAGGAGGTTTTATGTGCCAAGGCAGGATTCGCTGACTTAACCGTCTTAATGTCAGTTGTTACAAAAATAGTTAATTTAATAGCTGCACATCCCCTTCACAAGCGAGAATTTTCTGCACTTTTACTGGAGGTTGAGTCCACCTACAGTGGACTGCTGATGTACAATAATGTAAGATGGCTGAGCCGAGGCAAAGTTCTTGAGCGCTTTGTGGAGTGCTTTGAAGAAATTAAGGTATTTCTTGAAGATAAGGAACTGGGAAACTTTTCTCAGCTCAATGATGATAAGTGGGTCAACACTTATCTGTAAAAGTGATATTTTTTACAGACCTCTATTCATATTAATGAACTGAACTTAAAGTTACAAGGTTTTGGCAAAAGTATTGACATTATGTTTGGATACATAAAAGCTTTTGAAAGTAAACTTTAAATTTTCAAGCGAGATGTAGAAACTAAAACTTATAAGTATTTTCCTCGAGTAAAAGTATTTTGAGAAGGCTAATGCAGCTGTACAAAATGAAATGGAACCCTTGCATATAAAGTACCAGCATGTTTTAGACTGGTTACTTGACCAGTTCAGTGATAGATTTAATCAATTTAGAAGCCTAGAACAGACCATAAAAATAATTAAGTATCCTGATGTAGTAGTCTGCACTAGTTTGGAATTAAATGGTTTCCAATGGATGCAAATTGATGATTTGAAGATGCAACTTGCAGAATTTCAAGACAGCATCTGGGAATTCAGGAACTTAAGATGGCGGCATAGGTGAGCACCTATCTAGCTGTCCACGCAACAATTCTGAAACTACAACTTAGCAACTACAACATCCAGAAATCGCCGGAGAGCTGGCTGAGGGGAAATTCCGCACATGAGAGTAAAGGCGGTGACTCGGGAGCAGCGGTGTGCAGCTTTGAGGTTCGGAGCGCGAGAGAGCGGTGAGGGACGGGCTGCAGACATCCGGCCCGGCTGGTTTTCTCCTGCGAGGACGGCGGAGGTCTCCCACAGCACCGACCCCCCCAGTTCCAGGCGAGCTCCCAGGTCGGGGAAAGGAGGATCCCCGGCGCGGCTGAGGTCTGTGTGTTTGGGGAGAGTGCACGAGTAAATTGGAGTGCGCAACCGGGCAGAGAACGCGGGCAGAGAACGCGCAACTACTTGCTTGGAGACCACCATACTGCCTTGTTTTACACTCCTGAGTGAGTCTTTGACTGTGCAGACTCAGTTAGGGAGAGGCAGAGTTGTCTGGCAACGGGGAGACTAGCGGTGGATTTACATAGCCACCCAACACCGAGACCCGTGAGCCGCACAGATAAGCACAGATAAGCTGACACCGTGAGCCCCATAGACCTGAAACGGGGAGGGAGCCAGGAGGGGCGGACCTAAGCCCGACGGAATGCGCCATTTAGACGCAAACTGCGCGCCAAGCAGGGCGGACCTAAGCTTGATGCTGCGCGCCCATTAGACGCAAACTGCTCGCCAAGCAGGGCGGACCTAGGGCTGACGCTGCGCGCTGCAAAGGAAGCTGAGCCACTGGTTCCTTAGAGGATACAGGATACCTATCACACACCGCTAAGGAACCGACTCAGGAAAGCAACAACAATGCAGAGAAAAGGAAAGAACTCAGCTGTGAAAGAAATGGAGGAAAAAAGACGATTAGACATAGAGTTTAAAACCACAGTAATTAGGTTTATGAAGAGACTACTAGATAAGGCGGATAAAATTAATGAGAACTATGCCAAAATAAATAACACTTACAAAGAAATGAACAACACTTACAAGGATATGATAAAAGACCAACTAGAAATTAAGCATATACTGACTGAAACAAAAAATATTATACGAAGACCTAAAAGCAGTCCAGACGACCGCAAAAACCAAGTCAAAGATTTGAAATACAAAAAGGCAAAATCCACTCAGCTGGAAAAGCAGAAAGCCAAAAGAGTCCAAAAAATTGAAGATAGTATAAGGGGCCTCTGGGACAACCTCAAGCATACCAACATCAGAATTATAGGGGTGCCAGAAAAAGAGAGAGAGCAAGATAATGAAAACCTACTAGAAGAAATAGTGACTGAAAACTTCCCACACCTGGTGAAAGAAATTGACTTGAAAACCTAAGAAGTGCACAGAACCCCAAAATATAGGAATCTAAAGAGGACCACACCAAGGCACATCATAATTAAGATGCCAAGAGCAAAAGATAAAGAGAGAATATTAAAAGCAGCAAGAGAGAAACAGTTGGTTACCTATAAGGGAGCACCCATACGAATGTCAGCGGATTTCTCAACAGAAACGATGCAGGCCAGACGGGAGTGGCAAGAAATATCCAAAGTGATGAACAGCAAGAATCTACAACCAAGATTGCTCTATCCAGCAAAGCTGTCATTCAGAATTGAAGGTCAGATAAAGTGCTTCACAGATAAGAAAGAGCTGAAGGAGTTCATCACCGCCAAACCAACACTATATGAAATGCTGAAAGATATTATTTGAGAAGAGGAAGAAGAAACAGGTAAAAATGTACATTACGAACAACAGGTACACATCTATCAAATGAATCTAAAAATCAAGTGAATTGGCAACCAGATGATCAGGATAAAATGAGGAATAGAACTGAATCATGGACATGGAGAGGGAATGGACTGATAATGCTTGGTGAGGGGAAGGGTGCGGGAAGTACAGCAAGAGACTGGACAGGGGTCATGCAATTATGGGAGAGGACAGAGGGTGGGGGGAGGTGAGGGCGTAGAGTGGGATGGGTACTGGGTGGAGGGGAGCTAATGGGGAAAAATGTAAGTAATAAACTGAACAATAAAGCTATAAAAAAAAAGACAGCATCTGGGCTCAGGTGTTTGTTTACTTGAGGTCAAAGTTGGAGAATCTGGAAAAGTGCTGCTTGGAGAATCAAGAGGAGTGCCACTACGAACAGGAAATTTGGAGTGGCTGGAACCAATTACCAGACACTTTTAGCACCCTGAAAAATATAGCAATGGCTTTACGCACAATTTTTTCCGCTATGTACTTTTGTAAGACCCTATTCTCAGCATTAAATAATATCAAAACCAACAAAAGAAGCAGATTGACAGATGAAATTAGTAGAGCTTGCTTGGGCTTGAAGTGTACAAAATACTGACCTTCAATTGAAGATTTAGCCAATGAAATTGAGAAACAAAAAAGTCATTAATACGCAGGTTAGTTAAAGAATTCCCCCTCCCCCTCACCTATCGTAGTTCACAGTACCCCACACAAGTTAAATAATATCAAGACCAACAAAAGAAACCAACTGACAGATGAACAAAAAAGTCACTAAGGAGGTGAGTTAAATAATTAGTTTTTGGTTTATTAAATACAGTTATATATTACAATTATATATTTTTGTTATTTAGAATATAAATGTCGCAAAATTATGGTTTTTTTTCTAGAAGTGACACATCACCCAAGTTATGCTCGTTTTTTTGGAGGATTTTGACACACCAAGCTCAAAAGGTTGCCCATCACTGATCTAGGACATTAGAATTACCAGTCCTTGGCACATTATACCCCTTGAGTTTACTGAAGATAAATTATTCATTTACTTATTCAGTGACAACTTTAAACAGTAGTGTCTCTACCATTCTCTATGTGTCTAGAGTTACTCAATTTTGAGTATCTAAAGGAGCTAGCAACTTCCAACCCATAGCACTTTGCAGCAGCAAGGTTCAGTTGCCCCTATATTTTGTGTCTCCTAGGTGAAGAATTGAAGTGACCCAAAATGTTAGATCTAGGTAGTCATTACTACCTCACTGGATCCTCTGTGCCTCCCGGAACTTCTCTTGCTGATGGAGGCCTGGTTGCTCAAAATTTTAATGTCATATGTGGCACCACATGACAGCTTCCTGTCTATTGAAGAGGGCCACTTATCCTTTCTTGTGACAGCTACTGTCTTGTCAAATTATATGAAATACTCAGCCAGAACCATTATTGGTTTTATGCTAGTATTTGCTAAAGAGATAGCAAGTAATCACTTTTCCTAAGTGAAATAATACTCATTTATTTACTCATTCAATATGCAATTACTTAATGCATTAAAAATGCCCAGTGCTCATTACAGAAGATTGAAATATATCCCTGACCACAAGAATTGTTTCAACTTCATTGTTTACCAAGGAAAAATAATTAATGGGGAGCACTATTGCAAGCTCTCCAGAGAGGCAGGCAGTGGCATGACCATTTCTTGGGTCATTTTCAGTGGATCACATTATTAAATGACCTCTATGACCTGGATGGAGATAAAAGCTGAGGCTGCCTGATGGTAATAAAGCCAAGTCATTCTGTTGGGTAAATAAGAGCAATATAAGTGTTATACCCAGTAGTGAGTTTCCTCTGAAAAGTTAGCCAGCTGCCATCTTGGGATTTGAATGAAAGGGAAATGAGGGTGAACTTCTGGATTTTGAATTGGAATACAGAGGAGCTTGGAATCATTTTAACTTTAGAGTGGTGCCCTGGAAGAGTTGCTGGAGGTGGTGGAGCTCATGTCACACTACCCATGATCAAGATTCCACAGGGAGGAAAAGGCAATTGTTCTAACAAGAGTACCCTCTCTATTCTTCATAATCTTTCCTAGGAAAGATATAACAAGCCAATTCAGCATTGGCTTATAATATCCTCATGCATTAATAATAACCACATGTGTGAAAAAAATCTCAACTCAGGTTCCACACTTTGCACTCTAGAATCACCTGAAGATCTTTGAAAAATAACATTGTATGATCCAACTCTGGACAAAATTTTGATTGAGTTATTCTGAGTTATGACTTGCACATTAAAATTGTTAAAATGTCTCTAGATGATTTTGACACACAAGTTATGCATTCTATGACAAGAAGGAAACTAAAGCCTGTGCTTCAAACCAGACCAATTGATTCAGCATCCATGATGTTGGGACCAGGAGTTTAGTGTTTCATATACCCTCCTCAAACAATTCAAATGTGTAGCCAAGCTAAGACACAAAGAGCCAAAGGGAAAAGGCCCTGGACTTGATTACAAATAGAGATGCAAGATTCTTGTGCACTGGTTACATGTGTTATTTCCTTGTTCTTCTGGGAAGATGGTTACCAATTTCTGTATAATGATGATAGTAATCTGTGAGCCCCTATAGTAAGGAGAAGAGAAATAGCCCCAGACCTCCATGTTAGAACTGGTCTCAGTCTCCATTAAGGATGTGATTCAAGATTGTCTGGAACACTGAATGGGAGATGTTGGCAAGATGTTCGTTGAGCTTTGCACTCCCTCATATATGGCCATTTTTAAAAGCAAAAGAAATGTCCAGACTCCTGATTCTCCGCAGATAAGAATTTTCACCCTAAAGCTAGAGTGACTTTTCATATTTTATTACTTTCTGCATGAATAGAAACAACATAGCTGTGTTGCACATTACTGTGCCCATTTACTTCAATGGAACAATGGAGACAATGGAACTAACAAAAGAAGCTTAACAGTTACTGTGAAAAGGAGTGAGCATAGTAGGACTTGGAATATGAGTGAGAGTATAGACCCATAATGGAGACTGAGGTTTGTGATCAAAGGTGAATGTTTTATGAAATGGAAGCACCTGGAAAGAACATGTTGTGGGTGTGGGGACAGGATAATACACTGTTTTGCCTGGATGAGTTTGCATGTGCTTTAAGGGCCCAGGAGGGGAAGCTGGATGAGCATAGGGATGTGCACAAATGCAGAAGACAGAACTGGACATTTGGGAGCTGGGACATGGCAATGGAACTGCACCTTTGAGAGTGTTTTGTTCATCTGGGGCAAATCAAAAGGCCAAAGATCAAAACCTAAGGGATTCTGTTTAAATGTTAGGAGAGGAGAGGACAAAAAAGGAAACAGATATAGCAAGTGAGGCTGATTGACTAAACCCAGGAGAGTGATGGCACCAACCCCATGTATTTGGAGAAAGGAGAAATGGGAGAATCAAGATGGCAGCATAGGTGGAACACCTATCTTGCCGTCATACTCAACAATTTTAATACTACAACTTAACGAAAGAACAAACACCTTCCAGAATCACCAAAACGCTGGCCGAGTGAAAATTCCACAAATAAAAGCGAAGATAAGACACTGTGACTCGGAGGAGCGGCGGCGGACAGTGTTGAAAGATTCGCGCGGAGAGAGATATCAGTATAAGCATATACTGACTGAAACAAAAAATATTATACGAAGACCTAAAAGCAGTCCAGACGACCGCAAAAACCAAGTCAAAGATTTGAAATACAAAAAGGCAAAATCCACTCAGCTGGAAAAGCAGAAAGCCAAAAGAGTCCAAACAATTGAAGATAGTGTAAGGAAACAGATACAGGAAGTGAGGCTGAGTGACTAAACCCAGGAGAGTGATGGCACCAACCCCATGTGTTTGGAGAAAGGAGAAATGGTCATGCCAAAATGGTGGACACTGTCATCCTTGCCTCCTCCTGCTCCTCAATGAATCACTTTCCCTCCACCCAGCACTCATCAGTAGGTGGGCCAGTCCCCAAGCCAATCTCATTCCTGTCACCTGAGATGGTCACAGAGGTTAGCAATTTCTCCAGTAGACAATAGAATAGACAGGATGTTTCTATCTATAGAGCAACCCAGAATCCTCTGAGAAGGCAGAACCAGGAAAGCAACCAGGAACAAGTGTAGTTCCTGATAGTTCCTGATTCATATGTAAATGTTGATTCTCACTTAAAAGAAATAATAAAATGGTTTTCTGTTTTAATGATCTCCTTTTTTATCCCATTGATGAGAAAGTGATGTCTGCCACATAATTTGGGGGACAGCAAGTAATGAATTGCATCTGTCACTGGAGAGCTGGATTGACGGATGTTTATTAGGCACATGTATTTCTAAACCAAGGAAGGAAGGCAGTGCCAGCCATGCAGGCCTCACCAAGGTTTTCCTCAGGAACAGAAGGAACAACCAGGGGCTGTGGAAGGTGGGGTATCCCCTGGTTTCCCTGGGAGGTTATGTCATGCTTGTTCAAATAATTCCATGGCTGACAGGGAACTGAAACATGTTATTCCAGGCTGAGCAGGGTTACATGTGGCTCCTTGACAAGGAGCATTGTTTAGCTGTGGAACCTTATCCAGGAGACCAGATATAGAAGGGGAATTTGCACATATGATGTTCAGGTCCTTCTCATTTTTACCAAATGTCACAGCAACACATAATATTGAACTTTAATGTTAGTCCTTACACTGCAGTTTTTTATTAGGAAAGGGCTCAGTCACAGGCCAGCTATTTCTCATGAATACATGTATGTATATAACACTGTATCTTCCTAACTGCTCTATAAATTTGTTTGTGTCCAATGAGTAGAAGTTAAACCACAGGATTTGGATAGAAATACTGTCAAATTTTATCTTCTTCAAATTAAATTAAACATGCTTAAAGGCCACATTTTGAGACTTGTAAGAAATCTACTATTCGTTATTTAAGGGCATCCCTCCATATTCTGTTTATTGAACAAAGTAATTTCCACTCTCTTTGGACATTCAGTTATGGAGCCTCCACACCTTACATGCCATGCTGAGTCATGAGGCATCTTCTCAGGGTTCTAATATCAAAGAGCTCTATCCTCCATGGCACAACCTGGTCATCTATGCCTGTGGGCTTTCCAATTCAAAGACACTGTCACTGGTCCAAGGGCCCTCCAAGTACAGAACACACAGTCCAGGAACCCTGTCAGGCCCTTCAACTCATGGTCAGCTTTCAGTCAAGAAAACAAGATGTAATACTATCTTATAAGTTTATTCTATCTCATCAATTTCTCAATAAACCACCTTTCCTTACATCATTTACTGGCTTAGGCAAATCATTTTGTTTCAGGACATTGTTTTATTTGCAAAGTAATACAATGGTTCATATTTCTATAAAAAATGATGCTCTTCTTTTGTAGCTAGTCTTTTTGTGTTAGAAACTCTGGTTTGTTTGCAGTTTTTGTTTCTTTGCTTGTTTGTTTGTTTGTTTTTAAAATATGTTTTATTGATTTTTACAGAGAGGAAGAGACAGGGATAGAGAGTTAGAAACATCAATGACAGAGAAACATCTATCAGCTGCCTCCTAAACACTTCCTACTGGGGATATGCCCAGACCCAAGGTACATGCCCTTGCCCAGAATTAAACCTAGGACCTTTCAGACCACAGGCTGATACTCTATCCACTGAACCAAACCAGTTAGGGCAGAGAGACTCTGGTTTGATAGGAAAACCTTTTCTGGTCACACAGGCCACTCCTCTTGAACTTCACCACAATCAAGAATTCTTTTTCTGAAACCTCCACTCCATGGTGTTGGTTGACAGCTCAGGGTAAGCACAGAACTGTCCATGCAGGTTCCAACAAAAGCAATAGGCTCTAGATTTCCACAGCGCTGGTCTTCAGGGTCTCACTGGGGACATTTTTTTACCTTCTAGCCGGAAAACGCAAAGAAATGCAAGATCTGTGGGGATGAAGGAAAGCTCTTCAAATGCAGCTCTTGTCCCAAATTCTTTCATAGGGACTGTCACATACCACCTGTGGACCCTGAGAGGTTTGTGACATGCACACCCTTCTCCTTCTATGGACCTTCCTCCTGCCATGCACACTCTCAATGCAGAGTCTCTTTTTTGGCCCTGATGGGGAAAGAGCAAGGTCAGAGGTAGTGTCCAATGATATGATGTGGGGAGCTGTTTAAAGAGACTGTCAACATGATGATAACATTCCCCTCTGTCCCTTGGGAGGTTGAGATCCGTGGCTGGGTCCTTTGTCTACATACCGTTAATGTCCTTTACAACTTTCCCACCGTGGACTCCTATACACAGGAGTACAAGTGCCAGTTATTTGTATTCTGTGCTTATTCAGAAAAGGCAGCAAACAAGGACATTGTTCCTCATTTTGCCATGTTCTCAACAGGCTAAGAGAGACACAAGGCACCCAGAAGTTAAGGCCCACTCTCTGACACTCAGGCTTGGCGGAGTTCCTTGTGCTTTCAACATCTCAGAACGGGAAAGGGGAGCCCATCACTCACTCATACACCATAATCCACCCAATAGACCCTGCTTTTTCTCTAGCAATCAAGGTTATCACATGAGAGTCCTGGGGATTCTGGAAAGTGACCCTTTATTCCCTGACTATGCCCATCAAGCATTCCTGAAAGGAGAGCAGTGGCAGCTATGGGAATGGAGGTGTTTCTTGGCTTGCCTTGCTCACTTATATCTGACATCTCAGGAAGGATTGGAAATGTATATTCTGCACAACAGATGTGTCTTCACCAAGTAAGCAGCATGCGAGCTATTCTGAGGTCCTAGCGAGAAGGATGGGTCCTGAAGAGAAGTCGGTGAGTTGGATTTGACCCAAAACATCTTTCTGCTCACATGGGAATTCAAACAGTCTTGGGTGAGGGCAAGGGTTTCAAAGGGTGCCTGCTCTTCTGACCATGCCTCATCCATGCTGAAAATTCACCAGAACCTTTTTGCTGAAAGAAAAAGGGAAAAAAAATCCTCAGCTATTACATGTTATTGTCCAAGAGCAATCCCTGTTTGGGGAAACTTCCAGAAGTCTACTGTGATCATGCATCTCTCTGGGCATGCATATGGACTAATTGTCACTAAGCTGCTTTTTATTCACATTCTTCTTCTTTTGCAGAAATGTGTGTTCCTCCTCCTAAAGGTCTATACTCATTTAGAGAGCAACATTTTCCAGAATATTCCACATGAACATTATGTGAGTAACAACAACAAACCATGATTACAAGCTTCGATAATGTTGCCCCACCTTGACATTGTCACTGTGGGATCTGTGATACGAAGCCCACGGGAGGGAGGGCATATGACCTGTCTTTCCATTTACATTGCATTTTCACTGGATTTTATGGAAATCCACAGAAAGCAGACATTGAACTGTATCAGTAATGTTCTTATTGATATAATTTTCTCCAGGTTCAAAAGGCTTCTCAATGCTTAGAGAAACTTAGGACATTGGACAAAATTAAGACAATTTTTATTACAAAGTCTTACCCCAAAGTGAAGGGGTTTGTGCTTGCCATGAAGAAAACCTTTCAGGATCCTAAGGTAAGTGGCTGTCCCTACATCCATTTCATTTTCTACACATTGAGTCACTCTAACTGCATTTCCTGATACTGGGAGGTTTTAGAGATACAAGCCTACACAAGCAAGGATTCAGGGAGTGGCTGAGTTTTTGTTTTGTTTTGTTTTGGTTTGGTTTTTTTGTTTGTTTTGTTTGCTTGTTTTTGAGGATTTAAGCTAATCAGAGAGAGCAACAGTGAATACGGAGTTGTCCCTGCAACCAGACCCAGGCTCCTGAGCTCATTCCTCTCCTCAAAGGTCACAGTTGCCCATTGAGAACAGAGGTGCCCTCCCTGTTCGAACCTAAGGAGAAAAATGCTTCCTAAAGTCATGTTATCCTTTTTATTTCTCCCCAAATATACTCAATCAGACCTCTCATAGGCCCCAAACTGCAGATTACTTTGCTTGTAAATGAACCATATAACATATCCCCAGAGAGGAATAGAATTTACTATGTAAAAGGAAGATCATTGATTGTACATCTGTAATATTTGAGTATCACTAATGCCTTAGATTACTTTTCTAACTTTCACTAAAAGAAACAATCCAAAGCCAATGACTAAGAATCATCCATGTGTAATGATTTCCCAATTCTGTCTAAACAACAAGGCTTAATCATGTTCTTAGGAACAAAAGATACTCTTAGATGCTTAAGATTGCTGTTTAGTTTTAGTTTGGTTTGGTTGTTTTTGTTTAGTTTGTTTTTAAATATATTTTTATTGGTTCCAAAGAGAAAGGGAAAGGGAGAGAGAGATAGAAATATCAATAATGAGAAAGAAACATTGATCAGCTGCCTCCTTCATGACCCACAATGGTAATAAACCCCACAACCCGGGCATGTGCCCTAACCAGAAATAAACCATCCATTTATGGTTCATAGGTGGTTGCCCAACCACAGAGCTATACTGGCCGGCCTTAGCTGCTTGAGTTTAAACTTAACCTACTTGATGTTTAAAAGAGTTCTGATCATTTTCCATTGCACATGGACTAATGACATTGATGTTGTTATTTTTGTCTGTGTGTTGTTTTTTTCCCCAGGACAATGACCCAGTTCTAACAGAAGAGGAATTTCAGAAATATTTCAAAGATGTCTTTGCTATTCTGTAAACAAATCAGAACAGTTCACTGGTAGTGGATGCTGCCAATACCCTGGAAAATCCGGCTTTCAGGCAGATTTCTCATCCCCCAGCTGCTAAGAGCTTTGCCTGCTTATGCCATCTCTCCCCAGTGTATCACTATGGGCCAAATGGAGACAGATTCACTCAAAGGTTAAATGTCTTCGTGCTGGGGGTTGGATCCCAGCACCAACGTTGAACATGTGGAGTGATTCATGTTTCTGTGCTCTCTAAAGCTGAGCTAGTCTCTAGCTATGACCACAACCTTGTTTCACATTTCGCAGCTCAGTGTCCTGCTTCCCCTGTCCCTCCTCCTCCTGAGAAAATTCTCACAATAAATCATTGACTAAAGAGACTTTGTCTTAGGCTTTGCTTTCAGGGAACCCAACTTCACATTATGATCTAGCAAGCCAGACCTAAGCTTGGAGTTCTGAGCTGGATCACTGTCTAGCAAGTTGGCCAGAGATGGAATACTGATAGTCCATGAGGTACTAAAACAGTGCAATTGCAAAGCACATTCACGTGTATAAATGAGATATAGGGAGAGTGATACTGAGGCAATTGTCTAACGTTTACAAAGAAATAGTAACTGTAAGAACTGTGTGAGCAGATGGCGATTTCTTTTTTAAAAAACTATTTTATTTATTTTTATTAATTTTAGAGGGAGGGAGAGAGAGAAACACCAATGATGACAGAGAATCATAGATTGGCTGCCTCCTACAAACCCCCTACTAGGTATTGAGTCTGCAACCCAGCTATATAACCTGAAAGGAATTGAAACATGGTCCCATGCTCAACTATTTCTAAGTTCATTTAAAGTGTTAAAAAGAGCACATGACAAGCTTATATATATTAATTACCACTTGCATCTGGAAGGTACACAATATGGAAGACATGGTGTAGGCCATAACTTTAAGGATGATGGACTTCTGCCCAGCCAGTGTCTCAGTTAGTTGAGCATCCTCCTGTCCAGAGAAAGGTTTGCCTCATGGCACACACCTGGGTTATATGTTCGGTCCTGAGTCCTGGGTTGTGTGTGCCAGAGGCAATTGATAGAGGTTTCTCTCTCATATCTATGTTTCTCTCTCTGTCTCTCTCTCTCCCAATTCGTCTATCTAAGCGTGTGCTTAGGTAAGGATTATATATTTTAAAAAGGAAAAGAATGATAGAACTTTAGAGAAGACTGAATTCTAAGCTCAGGTTGGCCTCTTATGCCCAATCACTGATAAAGAAAACATCAACCTCTGACACTCAGAATGGGGCTTTCTAAGTAGATGCACCTGAAAACTCTAAATTCTAGATCCTTCTGAACCCACTGTCCTGTAAAAGAGACCCCTGTCCCTGTCGGTAGACAGATCACTGCCCTACACCACCCCTATTTTGCCTGAACTAAGATTATGCAGAGTTCTCTCAGCATGACCAAACTAGGAATAAACTAGATAAGCCTGCTAGCTGAAGAGATAGTTTACTCCAAAAGAGCTTCAGGTCTGGCCAACATGTACTAACTGTCACAGCAAGGTGAGTAATTTGTGTAATGGGCAACAATATGTCATCAAAAGAGATTATAAATAGACTAGTGGATTAGTACATGAAATTCATGCACATTAAAAGGGGAAAATTTTAATATTGCTATTTGCCCTTTCTCTATAATGAAAGTGTCAGAGATGAAAGAAAATTAGTAAAAGTATATGAAAACCTTCCTCCTGTCAGAGTCTGGGGCACACCATGGGACGCAGGGTAAAGTCCCCACTCATCTACATGCACTTCAAAATTGCATAAGACCAGGACCCAGCCACACCCACCCCATTGGGCTAGATCCTGATCCAACTAGTCTCACCCTTTTCAAGCCCCACTGGGCAGGCAATTTAGCCTCAGATCCCTTGGCCCAGCACCAGGATGGGGGTGTGGCCTAAGATCCCAGTCAAGCCACAACAGGCAGGGGTTGCAGCCTCAGGTCCCCTGGCCTGGAACTGGGAGGGGGACACAGCCTTGGGTACACCATAAGGCCCACTGTGTGGGGGTTTGGGGGAGGACAGTCTGAATTCCCCAGACCCAGCACTTGGGGTGCACCCTGAGGTCCCTTTCAAGCCTCACGAGGCAAAGGGCCCAGCCTCAGGTCCCTAGGCCCAGTGCTGGGGCAGGGGATATGGCCTGAGGTTTCCCACCATGGTATGGAGATGGTGGGCATGGCTGAAGGCCCCTGTCAAGTCCCACCTGGATGGGGGCCTGATCTGAGGTCCCCCGGACTGGTGCTGGGGTTGGAGGAGCTGCCTGAGGTCCACTAGCCCAGCAACAGGATGGGAAGCGCAACTTGACATCCCCCATCAAGCCCCACTGTGTGGGGGACACCGCCTGAGATATACTATCAAGCCCCACAGGGGGAGGGCAGGGCATAGCCTCAAGTTCCTGCTGATTGCTTGTTAAGAATCCTTATAGGAACTTGCCCTCAGGGGTGGGTGCAGCCATCTGTGTGATGGAGTGATGGACAATTATCATATTCCCTCTTTATTAGATAGGAAGGTCAGATGGTTGAAATAGGCATCCCTCATTCCTATTCTATATACTAACAGAGTTTTTCCAGGATTCAATCCCATACACAACCACTGAGTCATGCCTGCCAGCCAGTACTGGTCCTTTAGAAAGCTCATCCAGAGAACCCATATATAGTCATGGTGGCAAGCCTATAGTTCAAGTGAACCAGATCTATAACTCTTACCTAGCAGCAGCGTCCCACCAATGGCCCTATCCAATTGACTAATATACCTATGCTCTCACCCATCCAGACAGCCTAGCCAGTAAGCCCACACAATTATGAAGAATAACATATAGCTCCATTCAATGAGGGAGTCTGGAGGTGACTCTGCCCAACATGTATCCCCATCCAACGCAGTATGGCCCTGGAAGCCCCTCTCAATCAGAAAATATGTCCAATAACCCCGTCCAACATCAGAGACCAGCCAGAAAGTTGACTTATTGTGAAGCCCGCCCTGTACAACAGCCAACTTCAGGGAACAACCATTGCCATCACCAGATTGCAGATCACAATCTAAGGCCTGGTATCAATGTGAAGCCCTTACAATACTCCCAACTAGCCAGAGACACCATCAGGCTAGGGAACACAGCTTGAAACTCTACTCAGCCAGGAGCTATTGCAAAGCCCAGCCAGTAACCCTGAGAAATGACTGAGTACAATCTTTGCACCACCATACCACAAAACACAGCCTGAAACCTCTCTTATAAAAGGTGATTGCAAAGGTCAGCAGTTATGCCTGCTCAGAGAGCCCAACCTGCAAATCTAACAAACCACAGAGGTCATCCATCATCCAAGCACAAACCTCAGAGCACAGTCACTAGGCTTCCCAACTGAGATTCTGATGACATGCCTCATCTTCTCATGGATTTACCAGCTCTCCTGTATGCTATTTCAATCTGAGCTGATGGATGAAGGCATTTTTCTGGTGAAGTGAATCTGTAAAGCCTATATAAGGAGCTTGCTTATTTATATGCACTGATACCAATATAAGGAATCAAGAATCATAAATATTTGGATAAACATTGCACTACAAAAAAAAGAATAAATTCTTATAACTACCCTTAAAGAAATGGGAATATATAATTTGTGACAAAAAAAATTAGAATGATTCTCTTGAAGTTCAGTGAACTCTAAGAACCCATAGACAGATAACTAAAAAAAAAAAAAAAATGAACCAAATGAGAAGTTTAACCAAAAATAAAAACTGTAAAAGGAAACCTGTCCAAACAGCAATTCCTGCACAGGGCACATGCCTGGGTTGGGGGACTCATTCCCTTGTGGGTGTGTGCAATAGGCAGTCAATCAATGATTCTCTCTCATCTTTGATGTTTCTATTTCTATTTCCCTTTCCCTTCCTCTCTGAAATAAAAAAATATTTTTTTAAAGTCTAAATAAATAAATAAATAAATAGGACTTTTTAAGTGGCAAGGAACAACTTTATTGAAATCAATAAAAATCACTATTCTGGAATCATTAATTTAGGCAGAGGTCCTTTGTGCATCCTTCTCCAAGTGTATCCCACTGAGTCCTTCTGGGCAGGGCCTGTTTAACTGATCCTTTTCCCATGGTGTAGCCTCCTTATGACATCCCACTCCTAGCTCACAACCACTGAGTCTTCATGAAGATGCAGTGGCCCCCTACACTGCTTCTGTTCTGATCAGCAACTCTGAGGTCCCATCCATGGATCCTCCACTCAACAGAAACTGCCCAATGGGCACCTACTGTGTGCTGAGGGGACATAATCAGACTGAGATAAGTGCACAAATTTTCTTGCTACATATGCATCACATGGCTGTTCTAAGGTTCAGGGCATTCATCAACCATTGGTCCGAGAACCACTGGTGGTCCGTGTGGTTCAAAAAGTTGGCGACCAATGGTTTAAGGAAACCTTTGGTCATCAACCGGTGGTCTGCAGATCACTGGTGGTCCATGAGGTCCCAAAGCATCACCATGATTAGTAATGGATGAAGAGGGAACTTTCAGAAATATTAGGAGTGGAACTTCACTGTTTATTCAATGGTCTCCTTCTCTGGTACATCCCAGCTTCTTGTGGTGCCCAGCCCAGCTAACACTCCGGGACACGCTAGGAGACCCCAGGTCAAGGAAACTTACAAGAACCATTCCTCCCCTCCAACCCCCCGTCCTGAGGGCAGGGCTTACACCTACAACCTTGCTTTTTTTTTTTTTAATGAGGCAAATCTCATGTGGAAATGCCTGATCCCAGTGAAGGCTGCAAGATTCCACCAGGATTTCCAGGATTAAACGTGATGAATACTGTACAAGGTCAACCTGATTTTTTAGTCAAACCATTGGGGATCTCAGGCAATAAGAGTTAGGTAAGGCTAAGACATTGAGATTCCAATCCTCCAGGAGGCAGAGAACCCTAATGGTGGAGGAAGGTGAAGACAAACCCCCAGGGAGACAGGGGTTGGGGTGTGGTAGATATGAAACCCCACAACTTCCTTGAAATCTCACATTTTCTCTTAATCATTCACTTTATGTCATTCATTTTTTAACTTGTTTAATAATTTTAATTGTTCCACATAGCTCACCATCTAGTAAAATCAACATGCCTGGGAGGGATGTCAGGATGATTCTTTTGTGTGCACCCTAGGAATGCCAGTCTCAAGCCAAGGAGGAGTAGGTATGAGTAGTTGTGTCACCAGGAAGGTGAAGAAAGCAAGGTCACTGTGAAGCTTCAGGACAGAATGAACGTCTTTGGAAAACAGAGGGGCTCTGAGGAGGTGGGAGGAGCCACAGTTTCAGGAACACCCCCCTCCCCTCAATTTTAAATCCAGACATCTCTCTCCAGGTCATAAGCTAGTTTTGGGGCTCATAAACTGCCAAATATTAAAATTATCTCAAAATCAAATCCATACATCATCTCACCTTTATTTAGATAGAAATAATGGTACTTCTATTGCTAATTTAGAGGGTTTAGAACTTGAGAGAACAGGGATAACATGTTCCCGCATCATCCATTACTAAACGTGGTGACCCCTTTGGACCTCACGGACCACCAGTGGTCTAACAAGCTTGAGAGATAAGGTTTTGTATTGGTTTCTCTAAACAGGCAACCAAACCCAGTTCTGAAGGCAATAATACCATACACGACCTTTAGAGGGAAGTCCAGACATGGCTGGAGTCAAGTCTGGGAGGAAAGGGCTACACAGCTGATGGTAATGTGGACTCTTAGATGCTAAAATGAGAAATGTGATAGCATTAACAAACTCCTTCTTTTGTTTGTATCCACACTGTGTGTCTGATGCTGGGTGGTCATGAGAGAGAGGCATTATGTGGTTTCACGGTGTTTCAGGGAGTGTGCTGCTATGCAGCAGTAACCAGTGTATCACAAAAATCAGTCCTTGCTCCATTCTGGATACAGATCCCTAACTTCCCCTGAGGTGGAGCCCTGGGCTCCAAATGATAGGCCTGATATGGATTGGGACAGGCCATGTGGCCCTGAGCCAGCCTCCTTCCTCTTGACCTGCAGAGGGGTGTTTCCCCTACATAGCCCTAGACCTTCTTAATGTGGCCCAGATTGGATTATTGTGCTCCCCTATAGTCTCCTCCTCCACTTCTGCATGCCATAACTTAACCTCACTCTTTAACCTCTTCTTCCTCTGCCCAGATGGCTCTTCGCAACCACTTTTCCGAGGATTCACTACCTTGTCTGTAGAGATCATCACATTTCCCCTCCAACAATTCTTTTTTTCTTGTTTTATTTCATTTTATTTTTTATTAAGTTATTACATGTGTTCATATTTCCCTTTTGCCCCCACCCCACTCCCATAAATGCCCTCACCCCCAGTGTCTTGCATCCATTGTTTATGCTTATATGCATTTATATAGGTCCTTTGATTGATCCCTTACCTCCCACCCCCATCCCAAGCCTTCCCGCAGTAATTTGACAATGGTTCTCTGCCTCTGTATCAATCTTTTTGTTCACCAGGTTATAATGTTCTTTATTATCCATAAATGAGTGAGATCATGTGGTATTTCTCTTTCACTGACTGGCTTATTTCACCTAGCATAATGCTCTCCAGTTCCATCCATGCTGCTGCAAATGGTAAGAGCTCCTTCTTTTTTTAAAGCACCATAGTATTACATTGTATAGATATACCATAGTTTTCTAATCCACTCATCTGCTGATGGACACTTAGGCTGTTTCCAAATCTTAGGTATTGTAAATTGTGATGCTATGAACATAGGGATGCTTATGTCCTTTCTGTTTGGTGTTTCTGGTTTCTTGGGATATATTCCTAGAAAAGGAATCACTGAGTCAAATGGAAGTTCCATTTTTAGTTTTTTCAGGAAACTCCATACTGTTTTCCACAGTAGCTACACCAGTCTGCATTCCCGTCAGCAGTACACGAGGGTTCCTTTTTCTCCACATCCTCATTCACACTTGTCATTTGTTGATTTGTTGATGATAGCCATTCTGACAGATGTGAGATGGCACCTCATTGTTGTTTGGACTTGCATCTCTTGGATGACTAGTGACTTGGAGCATGTTTTCCTATGTCTCTTGGCCTTCCTCATGTCCTCTTCCAAAAATATCTACTTAGGTCCATTGCCCATTTTTTTATTGGGTTGTTTATCTTCCCTTTGTTAAATTGTATGTAAATGTTTGAGTTTAAACCCTATTGGAGATAACATTGGCAAATATGGCCTTTCATACTGTAGGCTTTCTTGTTTTGCTGATGGTTTCTTTTGCTGTGCAGAAGGCTTTTATTTTGATGTAGTCCCATTTGTTTATTTTCTCTTTAGTTTCCATTGCCCTAGGAGCAGTATCAGTGAAGAAATTGCTTCAGCATATGTCCGAGACTTTGCTGCCTGTGGATTCCTCTAATATGTCTATGGTTTACCATCTTACATTTAAGTCTTTAGTCGATTTGAATTTATTTTTGTGTATGGTGTAAGTTGGTGGATCAGTTTCATTGTTTTGCATGTATCTGTCCAATTTTCCCAACACCATTTATTGAAGAGACCCTCTTGACTCCATTGCATGCTCTTATCTCCTTTCTCAAATTTTAATTGAGCATAGTGTTTTGGATCGATTTCTGGGTTCTCTATTCTATTCCGCTGGTCTATATGTCTGTTCTTATGCCAATATCAGGCAGTTTTGAGAACAGTGGCTTTGTAATACAACTTGATGTCTGGTATTGAGATCCCTCCTAAATTGCTCTTCTTTCTCAGGATTGCTGCAGGTATTCCGGGGTCTTTTTTCTATTCCAGATGAATTTTTTGTAAGTTCATTCAAGGTCTGTGAAATGTGCCATTGGTATTTTAATGGGGAGTATATTGAATCTATAGATTGTTTGGGGTAGTATGGACATTTTAATAATGTTGATTCCACCAATCCATGAACACAGTATGCTCTTCCATTTATTTATGTCTTTCTCTATCTCTTTTTTCAGTGTCCTGTAGTTTTCTGAGTAGAGGTCTTTTACCTCCTTAGTTACATTTATTCCTAGGTATCTGAATTTTTTTGGTGCGATGGTAAATTTTTTTAGTCTCTCCTTTTGTAAGTTCACTGTTGGTGTATAGAAATGCCATAGATTTCTCGGTGTTATTTTTGTATCCTGCTACATTACCAAATTCATTTATTAAGTCTAATAATATTTTGATGGAGTTGTCAGTGTTTTCTATGTACAGTATCGTGTCATCTGTGAATAATGACAATTTTACTTCTTTTCGAATTTGGATGCCCTTTATTTCTTCTTCTTGTCTGATTGCTGTGACTAGAACTTCCAGTACTATGTCAAACAGGAGTAGTGAAAGCGGGTATCCCTGTCCTGTTCCTGTTCTTAATGGAAATGGTTTTAGTTTTTGCCCATTGAGTATGATGTTGGATGTAGGTTTGTCATATAAGGCTTTTATTATGTTGAGCTATGATCCCTCTATTCGCACTTTGCTGAGCGTTTTTATCAGAAAAGGGTGTTGGATTTTGTCAAAAGCCTTTTTGACATCAATTGATTTGATTATGTGATTTTTGTCTCTCAATTTGTTTATGTGATGTATCACATTTATTGATTTGCAGATATTGTACAGCCTCGCATTCCTGGAATAAATCCCACTTGTTCATGGTATACTATCTTTCTAATATAATGCTGGATCTGGTTTGCTAGAATTTTGTTGAGGATTTTGGCATCTATGTTCATCAGGGATATTGGCCTGTAATTCCCTTTCTTTGTGGTGTCTTTGTCTGGTTTGGGGATTAGGGTAATGCTGGCTTCATACAAAGAGTTTGGAAGTGTGCCTTCCTCTTGAATTTTTTTTGAATAGTCTGAGGATTGGTTTTAGTTCTCCTTTGAATATTCAGTAAAACTCTCCTGTGAAGCCATCTGGTCCAGGGCATTTTTATAACTATTTCAATTTCATCAGAAGTTATCAGCCTATTCAGGTTTTTTAAATATTCCTGATTGAGTTTTGAAAGCTTGAATTGTTCTAGGAATGTGTCCATTTCATCGAGGTTGTCCAGTATGTTGGAGTAGAGTTCTTCGTAGTATTTTTTCATAATCGTTTGTATTCTGTGGAATCATTTATTACTTCACCTCTTTCATTTCCGATTTTGTTTATTTGGGCCTACTCTCTGTTTCTTGGTGAGCCTGGCTAGAGGTTCATCAATCTTGTCTATCCTTTCAAAGACCCAGCTCTTGGTTTCATTGATCTTATGTATTGTTTTTTTGTTGTTGTTGTTGTTGTTGTTTTGGTCTCTATGTCATTTATTTCTGCTCTGATCTTTATTATCTCCTTCCTTCTGGTTACTGTGGGCTTTTCTTGTTGCTCTTTCTAGTTCTTTAAGTTGCATGGTTAGATAATTTAGTGCCATTTTTTCTTGTGTTTTTTGTATGTTTGTTTGTTTGTTTTTTGAGGCAGACCTGTAGAGCTATGAACTTCCCCCTCAGGACTGCCTTCATTGTGTCCCATAGATGTTGGATTGTTATGTAATCACTAGTGGCCCGGTGCACGAAACTCGTGCACGGAGGGGGGTTCCCTCAGCCCAGCCTGCACCCGCTCCAATCAGGGACCCCTTCGGGGATGTGTGACCCCTAACCACCTCTGCCTACCTGCTTGATTGCCCCTAAGTGCTCCCCTGCTGGCCTGATTGCTCCTAACTGCCTCTGCCTTGCCCCACACCTGGGACCCAGGCTTCCCTCCCTCTGGCCAGCTATAGGCACCCAGGACCTGGGCCAGCTTCACTCAGGCCAGCCACAGCCACAGGCACCCACAGGCACCCAGGACCACAGGGCATGCTGCCTAACCCCAGGGCCGAAAAGGGCCCCAGACCCTCTCTGTGCCTGCCTGGCTGAGTCCCACTACTCTAACTGCTGTGGCTTGAAGAACTTTCTCATATATGTTCTCCCCAGCCTCCTGGGGAGAGGGCGTGAGCTGAGAAACTGGAGATGCTGCAGCCCCGCTGAGGGCACGCCTTCCTCAGCATCTCCAAAACCCAGAGCACCTGGTTGGAAGGCTCCCGGCTCCGATCTTGGCCTGAGGAGGTGGGGAGCCGCGGAGTGTGCATGGTGCTTAGAGAAAGGGTGACCTTACTGGACTGGCACACACTGCCACTGACAATGGCATGAGGTCATGGAGACTGAAGGAGCAGAAAAATGCATCCAGAACTGGGGGGTCCTGCGCCAACCCAGGAGGCAGAGGCCACTTTGACAGCACAGATTGCAGACAGCATGCCCCCACAGCCCCAGGTGGGCCTCCCGCAGCCGTCCCACCCTTCTGCAGGCCCCTGGCCGCCAGAGCGCACGCTGCATGGTGGCCACACCCCATCATGCCTCCCTGGCCTCGCCTCCCATTCTGCTGGCCATGCCCCCACTCCTGATTGGCTGGTAGCATAGCCAATCAGGAGCCAAGGTACAGTCACATTTGCATGTTGCTCTTTTATTAGATAGGATTATCATTTGTTTCCAGGATGCTTTTAATTTCTTCTTTCATCTATTTGGTAACCCAATCATTATTTAATAGCATGCTATTTAGCCTCCAAGTGTTTGATTTTTTTTTCAATGTTTTTATTGTAGTTGATTTCTCGTTTTATGTCATAATAGTGGTCTGGTGCATGAAAACCATGCACATTAAAAGGGTATTAATTAGGGGAAATATTTTAATAGTGCTATTTGCCCTTTCTCTACAATAAAAGTGTGAGAGATAAAAGGTAATGAGTACAATATATAGGAAAATAATACATAATTCATTAATAAATAATAATAAAATGATATAACAACAGCATGGATCCACAATAAACTGTTGAGTTAATTTTCCTGCATTTAAAATAGGACTGAACAGAAATAGCCCCAGCCAAGGTGGCCCAGTGGATGAAATAGGATTGAACGCGTCCCTCACAGAAATCCATAACACTGCATTTGGGTGACTTGTGTTCTTACATTTTGTCTAGTATTATTGTTGAGTACACTGTTGTCTCTGAGTCTTTTTATTTTTAATATATTTATCAATTTTTTAAAATATTTTAATCTTTACTGTTCAGTTTATTAATTACATTGTTCCCCCCTTTTTTACACATATAGCTCCCCTCCACCCAGTACCCATCCCATCTTCCACCCTCACCTTGCCCCCCACTGTCTTCTCCCATAGTTGCATGATTTTTGTCCAGGCTCTTGCTGCACTTCCCACACTCCTTTTCTCCCCCCAAAATTGTCAGTCCATTCCCTCTCTATGTCCATGATTCTGTTATATTCACCAGTTTATCCTGTTCATCAGATCATTAACTCAATTGATTTTTAGATTCATTTGTTGATAGATGTGTATTTGTTGTTCATAATTTCTATTTTTATCTTTTTCTTCTTCCTCTTCTTAAAGAATATCTTTCAGCATTTCATATAATATTGGTTTAGTGGTGATGAACTCCTTTAGCTTTTTCTTATCTGCAAAGCACTTTATCTGACCTTCAATTCTGAATGAGAGCTTTGCTGGGTAGAGTAATGTTGGTTGTAGATTCTTGCTATTCATCACTTTGAATATTTCTTGCCACTCTCATCTGGCTTGCATTGTTTATGTTGAGAAATCTGCTGACAATCATATGGATGCTCCCTTATAGGTAATTAACTGTTTTTCTCTTGCTGCTTTTAATATTCTCCCTTTGTCTTTTGCTCTTGCCATTTTAATTATGATGTGCTTTGGTGTGGTCCTCTTAGGGTTCCTACATATTGGGGTTCGGTGTGCTTCTTGGACTCCTAAGTCAATTTCTTTCACCAAGTGTAGGAAGATTTTGGTCACTATTTCTTCAAATAGGTTTTCATTGTCTTGCTCTCTCTCTTTTTCTGGCACCCCTATAATTCAGCTGTTGGTATGCTTGAGATTGTCCCAGGAGCCCCTTACACTATCTTCAATTTTTTGGATTCTTTGTTTCTTGCTTTTCCAGCTGAGTGGATTTTACCTCTTTGTATTTCAAATCTTTAACTTGGTTCTTGTGGTCCTCTAGAGTACTTTTAGGTCTTTGTATAATATTTTTTATTTCAGTCAGTGTATGCTTAATTTCTGGTTGGTCCTTTTTCATATCCTTGAGGGTCTCGTTCATATCCTCGTAGGTCATATTCATCTCCTTGTAGGTCTCATTCATTTCCTTGTAGGTCTTATTCATTTCCTTGTAGGTCTTGTTCATTTCCCCATAGGTCTTGTTTATTTCCTTGTAGGTCTTGGTCTTTTCTAGAGCCTCTTGAAAAGCCTTATAACTGTGGTTTTGAATTCTATGTCCAGTCATTTTTTTCCCTCCATTTCTTTCACATCTGATTTCTTTCCATGTCTCTGCATGGTGGCTGCTTTCCTGAGTTGGTTGATTAGCTTTATATGGTAGATGTCCTCTAAGGGACAGTGGGTCAGCCTCCCCAGTTACCTGAGGTGGATATGGGTTGCACAGTCTTGTTGAAGTTAAGCCTAGATTAATCATTGTTAGCACGAGGAGGGTTTGACCTCCAGGCCAATTGGTTATGAGGTTCAGCCATGCTCAGGTTGGATGGGCGGAGTCTCCAGGCCAACCAGGCAGCATCAGCTCCACCCTATGTGGCCCCAAGGACTCTGTGCCGGGTGGCAATGGCCGCCAGCACCTCTGAGAGAGAGCTGCTGCTGAGCTCCACCAGCTGCCAGAGAATTCAGCCTCTCCCCAAATGAGTCTGCACACCCAACATGTCACCCAGGGTCATGAAACAATGCAATCTGGCGGTTTCCTGAACGAGAGGGTAAGTCACGAGTGCTCTCTGTGTGGCCACACAGCTGTGCTGTTTCCAAGTTCACGCGCACTCTCCACAAGCTTGCAGACCCTCGCAGTGCCCAAGTTTCAGCATGCCTTCCCACTGTCCAGTTTTTATCCCATATGATTGTGGTTTCCCTGGACTTTCCCCGGAGCTGGGAAATCAGTGCAGTGGGAATTCTTTGTCTCCCCCGCTCAAGAAAACCGGTCAGGTTTTCAATCACCTGCCCTATCTGCTGGAGCACGCACTGCTCCAAACCTCTCTCCGCGCGTATCTTCAACGCTGTCCACCAGTGCTCCTCTGAGTCACAGTGTCTTATCTTCACTTTTATTTGTGGAATTTTCACTCAGCCAGCTTTCCGGTGACTCTGGATAGTGTTTGTTCTTTCGTTAAGTTGTAGTTTTTGAAATTGCTGTGTATGGCAGCAAAATAGGTGTTTACCTATGCTGCCATCTTGGTTCCCTCTGTCTCTGAGTCTTAATGCAATATCTGTTCCCCAACCTTTTTCACCATGTGGAAAAAGAATAGGATATGTCACTGCATCTAATGTAGGAAACAGGATACTGATTTGTTTCACTTCAGTGCCATTTGGATTATTGGTATCTGGTTTACAATGAATGAGCAAGTCGCTTTTAAAAGGAGGTTCTCCATCTTCATTTCTGAATATGACAGCAATCTCAGTTACATGGGGAGAATTATATCTACCTGGGTCACTATTATGACCATATTTAATTGCCATAGTTACTTCCGTGGGAGCTATACCTTTTGCTGCTGCTTCAGATTGGGCTTCCTTTTCTACCTCATTTAGCATCTTGTACGATTTTGTTAATTCATTTATTTCATGCATGAGGTTGTTGATTATGAGTCTTTCTGAGCAGGCCTGGTTTGCTGGGATTGCTAATCTTTTATGTGTAGCTTCGGCTGTATCCAAAATATAGAGTTGAGCAAACTTCCAAGAAACACCATCAGAAGGATGTAAAGTTCCAGTACGATGATAAACTTGTCCATGTATTCTAAAACAATATGGCCCATACCCTGATGGCGATGCAACATTTGGACCCATGGAAGCAAAAGCAAGAGAACTATTTATAGATTGAATGTTTTCCATGAAATTTTTACTGTCAGAATCTTCATTTGTCATTAATCTTTTCAAATATGGTGGGTAATCTGGAAAATGTATATCATTTGGACAGACTTTCCCTTTGCAACAACATCAAGTAAATTTCCCATCAGATGGTTTTTCATCCGATAAATTTAGTGATAGGCAAAATTCACATCTAACAGTCATTTTACCACAACTATGTTCGCGAATTTCATCCTCACGTACTCCATTTTTGCTGAGAAGGCAGTTCCTACCACTATTGCTAGTACTTGTTGATGCCTGTTCTTTAGACATATTCTATCTTCGCCACTGCCTTCTTTCAACTTCAAAGGCACGTTGTTCTTTAGACATTTCCTGTTGAAGATGCAGGTGTTTTTCGGCTTCAGAGTGATGTTTTTCCAATAGCTGCTCTTCAGATACATTCTGTCACAGGCATCGCCTTCTTTCAAGATCAGACGCACATCGCTCTTCAGACATTTTCTGTCGATAATGTAGGTACCTTTCTGCCTGGGTGCCTCAGTTAGATGCAGCTGTGGTGATTTCTCACTGCCGCCACAGCCACCGCCACCTGGTTCTCAGAGCCCCGGGGCCTCAGCCACAGCTGTGGTGATTTCTAGCCACCACTGCTGCAACTGCTGCCACCTCTGCCTCGTTCTCTGCACGCCTGGGGCCTCAGTTAGATGCAGCTGTGGTTCACCAGAGCTGCCACTGCTTGGTCTCTGAGCCCGTGGCCAGGCGCTTGATGCCTTCACCACTTCGTCTCTGCTCCTGGGGCCTGGCACTCACGCCTCTAAACCCCGCCCCTTGCTCCGATTGGCTGGTAGCATACCCAAAAAGGAGCCAAGGTACGGTCACATTTGAATGTTACTCTTTTATTAGATAGGATGGTCTGAGAAGATGCTTCTTATGATTTCTATCTTCTTGAATTTGAAGAGACTTTGCCTGTGTTCTAATATGTGGTCTATCTTTAAAAATGTTCCATGCAGAGGAACTAAGATGGCGGCAAAGGCAAAACACCTATCTTGCCGTCATAATCAGCAATTTTAATACTACAACTTAACGAAAGAACAAACACCTTCCAGAATCACCAGAAAGCTCGCCGAGTGAAAATTCCACAAATAAAAGTGAAAATAAGACACTGTGACTCGGAGGAGCGGCGGCGGATGGCGTTGAAAGATTCGCACGGAGAGAGGTTTGGAGTGCGCGTGGCGGAGAGGGCGGGCGGCTGAAAACCGGCCAGTTTTCTCGAACGGGGAGACAAAGGCGTCCCACCGGACTGATTCTCCAGCTCTGGGCGAAGTCCAGGGAACCCACTATCACAAGGGGTGAAAACTGGACAGTGGGAGGGCACGCCGAAGCTCGGGTGCTGCCGGGTCTCCCGGCTTGTGGAAAGGCAGCTCGCGCGAACAGCTCGGCTGCGTGAGGGCGCAGAGAGCGCACCGCGACTTGCCTCTCATTCGGAAAACCGTCAGACTGCTTTGTTTTACAACCCCGGGTGAGACATTGCGCATGCAGACTCATTTTGGGAAAGTCTGAATTCCCCGGCAACCGGCAGCCAGTGGAGCTCCGCAGTGGCTCTCTCTCAAAGGTGCTGGCGGCCATTGCCCCCGGCACAGAGTCCCTGGGGCCGCATAGGGCGGAGCTAACGCTGTCTGCTTGGCCCGGAGACTCCGCCCACCCAACCTGAGCACACCTGAGCTTCACAGACAATTGGCCTGGAGGTCAACCCTCCAAGTGCTAACAACAATTAACTGAGCTTAACTTCAGCAAGACTGTGCAACCCATATCCACCTCAGGTAACTGGGGAGGCTGAGCCACTATCCCTAGTAGGAAGTCTACCACACAAAGCTAATTGACCAACTCAGGGAAGCAGCCACCATGCAGAGACATGGAAAGAAATCAGATGTGAAAGAAATGAAGGAAAAAAAACGACTGGACATGGAATTCAGAACCACGGTTATAGGGTTTTTTAAGAGGCTCCAACAAAAGATCGAGGCCTATAAGGAAATAAGCCAGACCACAAAGGAAATGAATGAGTCCTACAAGAAAATGAACAACATCCTCAAGGATATAAAAGAGAGCTGCAAGGAAATGATAAAGACCAACGTGGAAATGAAAGAAACCCTCAAGGATATAAAGCAGACTCTCAAGGATATGAAAAAGGACCAACCAGAAATTAAGCATACACTGACTGAAACAAAAAATATTATACAAAGACCTGAAAGTGCCCTGGAGCACCCCAAGAACCAAGTTGAAGATTTGAAATACAAAGAGGTAAAATCCACTCAGCTGAAAAAGCAAGAAACCAAAAGAATCCAAAAAATTGAAGATAGTGTAAGGGGCCTCTGGGACAACCTCAAGCATACCAACATCCGAATTATAGGGGTGCCAGAAAAAGCGAGAGGCCAAGACAATGAAAACCTATTTGAAGAAATAGTGACTGAAAACTTCCCACACCTGGTGAAAGAAATTGACTTAGGAGTCCAAGAAGTGCACCGTACCCCAATTTATAGGAACCCTAGGAGGACCACACCGAGGCACATCATAATTAAAATGCTAAGAGCAAAAGACAAAGAGAGAATATTAAAAGCAGCAAGAGAGAAACAGTTGGTTACCTATAAGGGAGCACCCATACGACTGTCAGCGGATTTCTCAACAGAAACGATGCAGGCCAGACGGGAGTGGCAAGAAATATTCAAAGTGATGAACAGCAAGAATCTACAACCAAGATTACTCTATCCAGCAAAGATATCATTCAGAATTGAAGGTCAGATGAGATGCTTCGCAGATAAGAAAAAGCTAAAGGAGTTCATCACCACCAAACAAACATTATATGAAATGCTGAAAGATATTCTTTAAGAAGAGGAAGAAGAAAAAGGTAAAGATGAAAATTATGAACAACAAATACACATCTATCAACAAATGAACATAAAAATCAAGTGAATTGATAGGCTGTTGAACAGGATAGACTGGTGAATATAACAGAGACATGGACATAGAGAGGGAATGGACTGACAATTCTTGGGGAGAAAAGGGTTGTGGGAAGTGCAGCAAGAGACTGGACAAAAATCTAGCAACAATGGGAGAGGACAGTGGGGAGGGGGAGGTGAGGGTGGAGGGTGGCATAGGTACAGGGTGGAGGGGAGCTATAGGGGGATAAAAAGGAGAAACAATGTAATTAATAAACTGAACAATAAAGATTAAAAAAAATGTTCCATGCACACTGGAGAAGAATGTATACTCTGTAGTTTTGGGGTGAAATGTTCTGAAGATATCAATTAAGTCCATCTGATCTAGTGAGTCATTTAGGATTGCTGTTTCTTTGCTGATTTTTTGTTTAGAGGATTTGTCCAGTGGTGACAATGGGGTATTAAAGTCCACTACTATGATTGTATTGTATTGATCTCTCTCTTGATTTTTTACAGAAGTTGTTTTATGTATATGGGTGTCTTTGTATTGGGTGCATATATGTTTACCAGAGTTATATCTTCTTGATGAATTGCTCCCTTTAGTATTATGTAGTAGCCTTCATTATCTCTTGTTATGGCCTTTACTTTGAAGTCTATTTTATCAAATATAAGTAGCACAACCCAACTTTTTTCTCCTTTCCATTTGCCTGTAAAATATTTTTCCATTCCTTCACTTTCAGTCTGTGTGAGTCCTTTGTTCTGAGATGGGTCTCTTGCAGACAGAAAATATATGGGTCATATTTTCTTATCCATTCAGCTACCCTGTGTCTTTTGATTGGTGCATTTAATCCATTTATGTTTAATGTTATTATTGATAAGTACTTGTTTTTTGTCATTTTTGTTCTTACTGTTTGTGTTTCTTCTTGCCTTTCTGTTTTTTTTTTTCTTCTTACAACAGTTCCTTTAGCATTTATTGCATTGCTAGGTTAGTAATAATAAACTCTCTTAGCCCTTTCTTGTCTGTGAAACTCCTGATTCCACCTTCAATTTTGAATGATAACCTTACTGGGTATAGTACTCTTGGATTCAGTCCCTTGCTTTGCATTACTTTCTATATTTCATTCCCTTCTGGACTGGTATGTTTCTGTTGAGAAATCAGTTGATATTCTAATAGTAAATCCCTTATAAATAACTTTCTGTCTCTTTCTGGCAGCCTTTAAGATTCTTATTTTGAGACTTTAGAAAAAATGGCGGCGGAACGGAGGGATTCGATCTGAATCTGCTCACAGGGTAGAGGGAGGGAGCAGCTGAGAGTCGCGCAGGGAGCATTTGTCGGAGACTAGGGGGACAGCTGTGCTCCAGGAGAAGATAGAGGACTGCTGGGCTGGCCTCCCTAGCCTGAGCGGCCCCAGTACTGCTGGGTTCTCTCCCTGAGCCAATTCGCGAGGAGGCGCACGGAGGCGGACCACGACATCTTGAACGAGAGGAGCCGGAAAACATACAGCTGCCGTTCGCGGTACTGGCGGGACCTCTGGGGCTCCCGGAGCACCGGCGACCAGGTGGTGCGCAGAGCCCAGGGAGCTCTAAACTCCAGCAAGGAAAGGTCAGATTTCCCTGGGGGTACTTTGGGCGCGAAACTGAGGGGGCTGGCAGTCTGGGAGATCTGCACCTCGGAACTCAAAACCTGGAGATCTGCACCTGAAATAGAATCTGTGGCTGTTGAAGCTGGTGAACTTGGGAGAGGGCCCTTGGAGCTGGTGGCAGAGTTGATCCCTGGAGCGCAATCAGTTTGGACCTGACAGAGGGGGGAAGCCCGGAAGATTTTGGGAGGGTTCTGGCTGCTAAAACAGCAGTCACCATTAGAGAGGCAGTATTGTTTAGTTCAGGATAGAGAGGACCAATAGACCCAGAAGTCAATATAGAAACACTGCCACCCAGGGGCCAAATCACAAATTGACTCTTATGTGACAGGGAATTGATTATATCTTTTCTTCGACCTTGGGAATACAGTCTATTTTCATCTACACTTTAGTATCTTTTACTCTACCTCAACTTCACCTTTATACCACCACTCTCTGGCTAACCTTTCCCTATTTAGTGCCTTGTTTCCCTTACACTTTTCCCGCTTTAGATTTACCTAATTCTTTCCCCTTACCCCCTGTTAAAATTTCACCCCACTGATATATCTAATCTCTAACCACCTAATCCAAGTGCATATATACCTCTAGCTTCTCTGACTTCACTATCTTAAAGTGTTTTTAGCCCTGTCCTGTTGTTGTTGTTTACTTGACTGTTGATTATATTGATTTTTTAAGCAGGTTTATGAGATTGATTTGCTTATTCTGTTATTTTGGTTTGTCTTGTAGGGGGGGTTATTTTTATTTTTGGTGTTGTTTCTTGTTTTGTTGTCCTCATCTGCATTGTTTTTGAGATAGATTTTTGCTTCTGTGTTCCCTCACCTCTCTTGATATTAGTAGTTGTATGTAATTTGTATCAATCTCCAAGTACTTGTTGCAGGTTTTGGTTCGGATTAGGGGCTATCCTATAGGAGTTTTCACCCCACATTTATAATTTACTCCTTTTATTTCTTTTTTTCTTCTCCCCCTTTTCCCATTATCATTTTGGCATTCCTGTCTTTCTTTTTTGTGAGTGTATGTGTTTGGGGGGGTCTCTTTCTTTTTTGTGTGAGTGTGGGTGTGTGAGTGTCTGTGTGGGTCTGGGGGAGGTTCTCTTTCTTTTTTCCCATCTATCACCAAATTTGCCTTTCTCTGGCGGTCACCTTTATTTGGAATTACAATTACTTTGACTACATTCCGGTTCAGTGCCTGGTGCGTTGCACCTGGTTGTGTTGTATTTTGTGCCTTTAAATCAACACAGGAGAGTGAGAACTACATAACCACATACACAGAGAAGAGAGACCATGGGAAGACAAAGAAATAGCCCACATATGAAAGAAAAGCAAGGCTCGCCAGAAAAGGAGGTAAACGAAATGGAAGTTAACAACCTGTCAGAGAAAGAATTCAGAGAAATGGTCATAAGGTGGCTGAAAAGAATGGAAGACAAATTTGATAATATGAGTAAGACCCAAGAGGAAATGAGGAAGACCCAGGAAGAAATGATGAAGAGCCATGAAGAAATGAAAAGTGACATTGCTGAAGTAAAGAACTCAATAGAAAGTATTAAGAGTAGACTAGAAGAAGCAGAGGATCGCATCAGTGAGCTAGAAGACCAGGTAGGAAAAAATAACCAAGTAGAGCAGATACTAGAAAAAAAAATTAAAAAGCAGGAGGAGAGCCTAAGAGAACTTTGGGACAACATGAAACAAAACAACATCCGTATAATTGGGCTTCCAGAAGGACAGGAAACTGAGCAAGGAATAGAAAACCTGTTGGAAGAAATAATGACAGAAAACTTTCCTGGTATAGGAAAGGAAAAACCCACACAAATCCAAGAAGCTCACAGAGTCCCAAGCAAAATAAACCCCAAAAGACCTACGCCAAGGCATATTATAATTAAATTGGCAAACACCAATGACAAAGTAAGAATCTTAAAAGCTGCCAGAGAGAGACAAAAAGTCACCTACAAAGGAACACCCATCAGACTAACAAGTGATCTCTCAACAGAAACCTATCAGGCCAGAAGGCAGTGGAATGAAATCTACAAAGTCATGCAAAGGAAGGGTCTGAATCCTAGAATACTGTACCCAGCAAGGCTCTCAATAAAAATTGAAGGTCAAATCAGGAGCTTCACAGATAAAAAAGGACTAAGGGAATTCGTCACCACCAAACCAGCAATGCAAGAAATGCTAAAGGATCTGCTGTAAAAAGAAATAGGAAGCGAAGAAGGATCACAGGGGCAAAGAACAAAAATGGCAACATATAAGCACCTATCAATAATAACTTTAAATGTAAACGGGTTAAATGCTCCAATCAAAAGACATAGGGTAATAGACTGGATAAGAAAACACAACCCATGTATCTGCTGTCTACAAGAAACCCACCTCCGAAAAAAAGATGCACACAGACTGAGGATGAAAGGTTGGAAAAAAGTTATTCAGGCGAATGGAAATGAAAAAAAAGCTGGGGTAGCCATACTTATATCTGACAAATTAGATCTCAAAGTGAAGGACATAACAAGAGATAAAGAAGGCCACTTCATAATACTAAAGGGAGCAATTCAACAAGAAGAAATAACTCTTGTAAACATATACGCACCCAATACAGGAGCACCCAAATATATACAAAAACTCCTAGAGGACATCAAGGGAGAGATAGACAGCAATACAATCATAGTAGGAGACTTTAATACCCCATTATCACCATTGGACAGATCCTCTAAACAAAAAATCAGTAAAGAAACATCAATTCTCAATGACTCACTGGACCAGATGGAATTAATTGACATCTTCAGATCATTTCACCCCAAAGCCACAGAATATACATTCTTTTCAAGTGCCCATGGGTCATTCTCAAAGATAGACCATGTATTAGGTCATAGGCAAAGTCTCTCCAAATTCAAGAAGATAGAAATCATATCAAGTATATTCTCAGATCACAGTGGCATAAAGCTGGAAATCAACTACAATAGAAACAATCCAAAGAAATCGAACACATGGAGACTAAACAGCATGCTATTAAACTATGACTGGGTTACTAGAGAGATTAAGGAAGAGATAGAAAACATCATGGAAACAAATGACAATGATAGCACAACAATCCAAAATCTATGGGACACAGTGAAAGCAGTTCTGAGAGGGAAGTTCATAGCTCTACAATCCTACTGCAAAAAACTAGGAACAGCGGCAATAAATTATCTAACCCAACAACTCAAAGAGTTAGAAAGAAAGCAACAAGAAAAGCCCAGTGTAAGCAGAAGGAAGGAAATAGTAAAGATCAGAGCAGAAATAAATGACATAGAGACCAAAGAAACAATACAGAAAATCAACGAAACCAAGAGCTGGTTCTTTGAAAGGATAAACAAGATTGATGAACCTCTAGCCAGACTCACCAAGAAGCAAAGAGAGAGGACCCTAATAAATAAAATCAGAAATGAAAGAGGTGAAATAACAACAGACCCCATTGAAATACAAAGGATTGTTAAAAAATACTATGAACAACTCTACTCCAACAAACTGGACAACCTGGAGGAAATGGATATGTTTCTAGAAAAATATAACCTCCCAAAACTCAATCAAGAAGAATCTAAACAACTCAATAGACCAATAACTGTGGAAGAAATTGAAGCAGTCATCATAAAGCTTCCAGCAAACAAAAGCCCAGGGCCAGACGGCTTCACAGGGGAGTTTTACCGAACATTCAAGGAAGAACTAAAACCTATACTCCTCAGACTATTCCAGAAAATTCAAGAGGATGGAAAACTTCCAAACTCCTTCTATGAAGCTAGCATCACCCTAATACCAAAACCAGATAAAGACGACACAATGAAAGAGAATTACAGGCCAATATCCCTCATGAATATAGATGCCAAAATCCTCAATAAAATTCTAGCAAATCGGATCCAGCAGTACATCAGAAAGATCATACACCACGACCAAGTAGGATTTATCCCAGGAATGCAAGGATGGTACAATATCCGCAAATCAATAAATGTGATACATCACATAAACAAATTGAGAGATAAAAATCACATAGTCATATCAATTGATGCAGAAAAAGCATTTGACAAAATCCAACATCCTTTCTTAATAAAAACTCTCAATAAGGTAGGAATAGAAGGATCATACCTCAACATAATAAAAGCCATATACGATAAACCCACAGCATACATCATACTCAATGGGCAAAAACTACAACCATTTCCCCTAAGAACAGGAACAAGACAGGGTTGCCCACTTTCACCACTCCTGTTCAACATAGTACTGGAAGTATTAGCCATTGCAATTAGACAAGAAGAAGAAATAAAAGGCATCCAAATTGGAAAAGAAGAAGTTAAGCTATCCTTATTTGCAGATGACATGATATTGTACATAAAAAACCCGAAAGACTCCATAAAAAAGTTAGTAGATTTAATAAATGAGTTCAGCAATGTAGCAGGCTACAAAATTAATGCCAAGAAATCTATGGCATTTCTATACACTAATAGTGAACTTACAGAAAGAGAGACTAAAAAAGCAATCCCATTTACCATCACACCAAAAAAATTAAGATACCTAGGAATAAACTTAACTAAGGAGGTAAAAGATCTATTTGTGGAAAACTACAGGACACTGAAAAAAGAGATAGAGGAAGATGTAAACAGGTGGAAGAACATTCCATGTTCATGGATTGGGAGAATCAACATAATTAAAATGTCCATACTACCCAAAGCAATCTATAAATTTAATGCACTCCCCATTAAAATACCAATGGCATATTTCACAGACCTAGAAAGAACTCTCCAAAAATTCATCTGGAACAAAAAAAGGCCCCGAATAGCCACAGCAATCCTGAGAAAGAAGCACAAAGTCGGTGGGATTTCCATACCAGATTTCAAGCTGTATTACAAGGCTACTGTTCTTAAAACAGCCTGGTACTGGCACAAGAACAGACATATAGATCAATGGAATAGAATAGAGAATCCGGATATCAACCCAATCCACTATGCTCAATTAATATTTGACAAAGGAGGCAGGAACATAAAATGGAGTCAAGACAGTCTCTTCAATAAATGGTGTTGGGAAAATTGGACAGATACATGCAAAAAAATGAAACTAGAGCACCAACTTACACCATACACAAAAATAAACTCAAAATGGATACAGGACTTAAACGTAAGACAGGAAACCATAAAAATATTAGAGGAATCTACAGGAAGAAAAATCTCAGACATATGCCAGAAGAACTTCTTTGATGATACCACTCCGAGGGCAATGGAAGCTAAAGAGAAAATAAACAAATGGGACTACATCAAAATCAAAAGCTTTTGCACAGCTAAAGAAACCATCAACAAAACAACAAGAAAACCCACTGTATGGGAGAACATATTTGCAAATGTTATTAGTGATAAAGGTTTAATCTCAAGCATCTACAGGCAACTCACCCAACTCAATAAAAGGAGGACAAATGATCCAATAAAAAAATGGGCAACAGACCTAAATAGAATCTTCACGAAAGAAGACAAAAGGAAGGCCCAGAGACACATGAAAACTTGCTCAAAGTCACTAATTATCCGAGAGATGCAAATCAAAACGACTATGCGGTACCATCTCACACCTATCAGAATGGCTTACATCAACAAATCAACAAACGACAAGTGCTGGCGAGGATGCGGAGAAAAAGGAACTCTTGTGCACTGCTGGTGGGATTGTAGACTAGTACAGCCACTGTGGAGAACAGTATGGAGATTCCTCAAAAAACTAAAAATGGAGCTCCCATTCGACCCAGTGATCCCACTTCTAGGAATATACCCCAAGAAATTAGAAAGGCGAATTAGAAAGGATATATGTACCCCTATGTTCATAGCAGCACAATTTACCATAGCTAAGATTTGGAAACAGCCGAAGTGCCCATCAGCAGATGAGTGGATCAAAAAACTATGGTACATTTACACAATGGAATACTACGCCGCGGAAAAAAAGAAGGAGCTCCTACCATTTGTAACAACATGGATGGATTTGGAGAGCATTATGCTAAGTGAAATTAGCCAGGCAGAGAAAGACAAATATCACATGATCTCACTCATTTGAGGAATACAATCAATGACATAGACTGATGAACAAGAATAGATCCAGAGACTGAGAAAAGTCCATCAGAATGTCAAACCTCAGGAGAACAACTCCAAGACCATGTGGGTTCCTGCGACGGTGAGGAACTGATGGATCTGTTCCAGCCATGAGGATGGTCCAGAGATGGGGGACACTGACGACACCTAGCCATACTAGCAGTCAGCAGCTGTGCATGTCTGCAGGCAGCCCAGGACCAAACCAGAGAGGATGGATCATGCATTGACACGATATGTCCACCATCTGGATACCATTGCTGACTTATACACATAATGAATTATTTGACACTGAAACTGGGACTCAGAAAAGTTGGACATTGAAACCGAGAATGAAACACTTTTTGTTCTTATACATTTATTTCTAGTATGCAGAGGCAAGATATTTTTGAAGAAAAGAAACAGGGGAGAGTGATTGATATAGAGGCAGGATGGCCTTGAAGAGGCTGTCAAGCTACAGGGGGAGGCTTGGGTGGATGGGAGGCAGATGCGGGGGGAGATCAACGGAAGGACTTGTAAGCATGCATATGAACATAACCAATGAATGAAAGACACTGGGGCGGGGAGGGGGGAAGCTGGGGATATGTGCTGGGGGGTGGGGGAGGCTGGGGGAGGATAAGGGGGAGGGGGAAAGGAAAACATGTACTACTATTATACTGCAAAAAATCAATAAAAAATAATTAAAAAAAAAAAAAAAAAAGATTCTTATTTTGATGTTGGTGTTTGCCAATTTAATTATGATGTGTCTTGGTGTTAACAGGTTTTTTGAGGTTCATCTTGTTTGGGACTCTATGTACTTCTTGGACTTGCATAGTTTTTTTTTTTCTTTCCTTATATGAGGAAAGTTTTCTGTAATTATTTCTTCAAACAGGTTTTCTGTTCCTTGCTTCTCTTCCTCTCTTTCTGGTACCACTATTATGCAATTGTTGTTTCATTTGGGGTTGTCCCAAAGCTCCCTTAGGTTCTCCTCTTGCTTTTTAAGTCTTCTTTCCAGTTGCTGCTGTGTTTGTGTTTTTTCCTACCTTGTCTTCTAATTCACTGATGCAGTCCTCATCCTCTTCTAGTTTACTGTTTAAGCTTTCTGTTGTGTTCTTTATTGCAGCTATGTTGTTCTTCATCTACTCTTGGTTCCTTTTCATGTTGGTGACATTCTCATTCAGCACCTTATAATTCTCATTGAGTTGTGTTTACTTGTCATTGAGTTGTGTATATTTGTCATCCAGCTGTTTAAGCATCCTCATAACCATTACTCTGAATTCTTTGATATGGTGCCAGCCTCAATTTCATTTAACTCCCTTTCTGGTGATTCCTCTTTTTCTTTCCTTTGGGGATTGCTTTTTCATCTTCCCCATGTTTTGTTGTAATGTTTTAATTGTAGGTCCAATTGCTACCAAGGTTCTTTTGGGGATGGTGTTACTAGTGTGATCTCTCATGTCTCCTGGGATTGTTAATCTAGTGTAGCTCCCTACTTGAGATATTTGGGTTCTCTTGATGTAGGCCTGTGAGCTGGAATGGTACAACTGTGGTGTCTAGAAATCAGTAGCCATGGAGGGTGAGGGTGTCCCAATTTTTGCTGTCTTGCGCACTTGATTGAAATTGTGCAGCGACTCACACTGGCACCCAGAAACCATCTGTTGGGGTGATGAGGCTCAGGAGGCCTGAGCTGTGGAAAGGAATGACTATGTTGTCCAGAGTTCTGTAGTTGTGGGGTGGGAAGACTCAGCTTTTGATGCTGCACCTGTAGTGGATAGGTGCACCCTCCCACTGGCGGCTCACAGGGGCACCCATGGTTCATTTGCCAGCAAGGTGCACTGAAGCACTTGAAGGGCCATGGCACTTAAGCTGCATAATTGAACCATCTGTGGGCAGGTATCCAGGATGAGTAAATTCAGAATTTATACTGCTGGGGGGAGTGTGTCTCTGTCTAAGATCACACCCAGCAAAGACTCACAGCAGCTCCCATGAGCACCCTGTAGATAGATAGGCTCAGGGTGCCTGCCCGTTGGAAATGCGCAACTATGGCAGTGCGTTTACTGGTGCATAGCCCTGATGCACTCTGAGGGGCTCTGGTGTTGAAGTTACACAGCACAGGTGCCTGTGGACTGTTATTCAGGAAGAGGGAATTCAAAATTTCTACTGCAAAGCAGCACGCCCTTGTCTGTACAGAATCACACCCAACAGGGACTCACACCAGCTCCCCAGAACACCCTGTGGATAGATGGGCTCAAGGTGCCTGCCCATTGGAAATGCGTGACTAGTGGTGCAGAGCTCTGATACACTCTGAGGGGCCCTGGCATTGAGTGTCTGGAGTGTCTGTGAGCAGTTATTTGGGAAGAGGAATTCAGAATTTCTACTGTGGAGCAGCATGCCCTTGACTGTACAAAATCATACCCAGCAGGGGCTCCCAGTGTCTCCCAGGTGCTGCCTATGGAGTGCTGTGCCCTGGATGCCTGCATGCTGGAAACATGCGAATGTGATGTCTGGAGTTCTGCAACTGGGGATGGGGGAGTTGCACTTATTGCTGCTGGAGCAGTGACCCTTTGGAGATGGAGGTCCCAGGATCCACAGGTCTGCAGGTGGGGCAGCAGGATTTTGGCTGTCGTGACTGTTGGGTCACTGGCAGTGTCAAAAGCCTGTCTGGGTGGTAGTGCTCATGAGTTCCTAGAAAAGGCCGCTCTCCCCATCTGGATTCTTACCAGCTTTGTAGGAAGACTCAGGAGTCCACAGCTGTACCCTAACTGAATCCCATCACTAAGATTCTACTAAGTGGGAGAAAGGGGCTCCACCATACCCCAGTCCCTAAAAGCTCAAATATTGCCATTGAGTGCCATCAAGTCTACAAAGCCATGCAATTGCAGGGGATTTGACTGCCCACCTCTTTACCCATCTAGGGCACTAGTAGACAAGAACTCAAGGAGCAAGACATACACCCACGTCCTTGACTCCTATTAAAGTGTTCGTGCCCCCCCCCTTCCCAAAATGCATGCCTTTCCACCTGAATTCCAAACCAACTGACAGGTAAGAGCATGAGACAGATGGGGAGCAAAATACCAGCTTTCATCCTCATAAATGCTGGGCACATGGTTTGGATGTGTGTCAAAAAATAATTCCTCAATCTGAACCCCATAACTGGGCTTATCCACAAGGACCAAGACTGCTCCAATCAACCCTACACATTCCCCGTACCCCAGACCCCTTTCCCTGTACCACTGGAGCTCAGAGGAGCACATAATCCTGGTCCCTCCAGCAGGATGAGCCCAGGGAGAGGCACCAGGAGCAGATTCACCTTCACAGAACTCCCAGGCTCAGAATTTCACCCAGGAAGAAGGAAGGGCAGGGGGGCCAAGAGTCCTGCTGACTGATGGGCTACCTCCCAGAAGGAGACATTGGTGTGGGGCCTGAGTGCTCCCACTTGGGTCCCAACTGTCCCTCCTCTCCATTTCCACACCTGCAAAGGTGCCAGGTCTTCATCCTCTGGGCCAGTGGCTGCTGATGCTGTTGCCTCTGATTCCTTCTGCCCCTGAATTCTTGGGTCCGGGGACTCTCTGCCTCCTCTCCGAAACAAACCCTGTCCCCACAGGGTCTCCCTGGCTGGAGACTCAGCCCACTAGTGGTCTAAATGGAAGCTGCTCCTGGTAAAGCTAAGGAAGCCCACCCCCTGGTTGTTTTCTCTGCCCCCTATCCCTTCTCAGTCGCTGCCTCTCCTGCTCTCCAGGTGCCCATAGCTAGGCTATTTTCCTGATTTTGGAGTCCTTGCTCAAACAAGAAAACTCTTGGGGGCTGGCCCTGCCCCTCCCCTTGGGTCCTCCTCCCCTTGCCTCCTGGTCCTGACTGTCCCTTTTTGTCCTCCATTCCTGCTGCCACATGTCCTGATGGCTGAGAACTACTGTGGGGCTGCGGAAAGAGGGAGACAAGTCTGAAAACACTCAGAAAGTTAGTTTCACTTCTAATTTCCCCATTTGGGAGGAGCTTTCCCCGGGTGATTGAACACACTTCCTGCTCAGGGCCGAGCAGCTACGCTAGACACAGGCTGGGGACACAGGAGGGCTCCAGGCCCAGAAAGGGCCCAGGGCGAGACGATGGCCAGTGAAGGCACAGACCTCAGCACCAGGTCAGTCTCTGTCTCCCTTCCTTTAACTTTCTCTCAGGTTGTGCTGTTGCTTTAGTGTGTGTCATTAGACACTCGTCTAAACCTTGACCTCATCCTACTTTACAAGAACACTCTTGTGCAGTGTAATAAAATGCAGGAATATGAGTAAAGGAATCAGATCTTTAAACTGCAGAGGGACAGCTGCTGGTGTGAGTACAGCTGACAACTCACAGGACCCTTGTCTTACAGCTACTGCTCAGCTGTGTGCCATCTGGGATCCGCTGTCCTTTCTGACGCAATTTGTTATTTTCTCATGACCTCTGAACCCTCTCCTTTCCCTGGGAACCCCTCTGCCTTCACCTAAATTTTTTCAAACTGGGTACTTTAGAAAATATAAAATGCTGGGTGCCTTGGTCTCATACCTGAGCTAAGGACAGGTCAGTGCCAGGCTTGTTTTCATCTCTGGCTGGGGCTCTGGACTCTCCCTTCAGGGATCTTAATCTAAGGGAGTAAAAGAAAAAGAAAGGGCCAAGACATGAAAGACTAGCGCAGGCTGAGTATTTTCATCGGTACTTTGAGTTTCTGCTCTATAATGGGTTATACCTCTGACAAGGAAGGCAAAGGCAGAAACCCTATCTTTTTCTCTAGTAATGGATCAGAAATAACATTACTTAATATGTTTAACCTTTTCTTAATAGAAAATAATTATATTTTACATTCTTGCTCATAAAATTTTAAATGACATGCAAGTGTGTAGAGAAGAAAGTCCCCTTCACTTACCACCTGCCTAAAGCTGTCAGTTCCAGTCCTTTTGAGTGTTGTAGGCACAGAATTCCATGTCTCTTTCTCTGTGTTTATACATATAGCTGATTTTCCTAAATACATAATTTGTGTTTTGTTTTTTAACAAAGACTATTTATTATATATGCTATTTTGCATTGTTATTTTAGTAATGACAATATTAAAGATTTTTTTCACATGACTGGACATATAGATCTCCTCCATTCTTTTTCAAAGCTGCATACTACTCCATGGAATCAATATGCCCTAATTTTTTCAAAGAAGTTTTATTTTTTTTAATTTTTTAAAATTCTTTACTGTTTAAAGTATTAGATATAGTATTACATATGTCTAATTTTTCTCCCATTAACCTCTCCCCAGCCACCTACAACCACCACACACACGTCCTTACCCCCCTAGTGTCTATGTCCATTGGTTATGTTCATACAATTCGTTTAGTTGATCTCTTATGCCCAGCCTACCTCCCCTGCCTTCCATCTGAAATTTGACAGTCTGCTCGATCCTTCTCTGTCTCTGTAGCTATTTTTATTCATCAGTTTATGTTGTTCATTATTTTCACATGAGAGTGAAATCATGTGATATTTATCTTTTTCCAACTGGCTTATTTCGTTTAGCATAATGCTCTCCAGTTCCATCCATGCTATTTTGAGTGATAAGAATTCTTTCTTTTTTAAAGCAGCATAGTATTCCATTGTGTAGATGTACCACAGTTTTCTAATCCACTTATCTGCTGATGGGCACTTATGCTGTTTCCAAATCTTAGCTATTGTAACTCGTGCTAGTATGAACAAAGGGGTGCTGATTTCTTAAGACATATTCCTAAGGAGTGGGATTACTAGGTCTAATGGGAGTCCCATTTCTAATTTTTTGAGGAAACTCTATACTATTTTCCACAATAATATGCCATAATTTTTAAACCATTCTCTTCCATTGACAGATACTTAGGTCATTTTAACAAGCTGTATGTATTTCTCTTTGTTGCATGTGTATACACCAGAGGCCCAATGCACAAAATTTGTGCAAGAATAGGCCTTCCTTTCCCCAGCTTCTGGCACCTGGGACCTGGGCTTTCCTTGGGCCCTGGCTTTGTCTGGAAAGATGTCTGGAATGATGTCTGGTCTAATTAGCATATTACCCTTTTATTATTATAGATATATGTATTTGTCTTGTGTCACTAACCAAAAAATTAAATTGTTGAGGCAAAAAATACTAATATTTATGTATTTACATATTCTGCCAAGCTGTCTTTCTAATATATTCTGCTAGCAATAGCGAATGAGCTGAATCATCTCCCAACACCCGTTTTCACAGATTCATTTACTTAATTTGCATTTTCTGATTACATGGGAAGTGGAGGCATTTTGTGTCTATTGGTCATTTAAATTGCTTCTTAGGTGAGTTACTGGGTTATTAATTGCCAGTGCTATTATTTGAAGAGATTGTCCTTTCTTTAATGATAAGGGAGGATTTGTTAAATATTATGAAAATTATAAATTTGCTTTCCTTTTCTTTAATTTTGTTCATGGTGACTTCTACTTATAAAGCTTGAAATTTGAAGACTTATTATAATATTGGTTATCCTATCTAATAAAAGGGTAATATGCAAATTAACTGTCACTCCATCACAAAGATGGTGGTGCCTATAGCCACAAGATGGCAGTGCCCAGTCCCCTCAGCCCTGCCAGAGTCCGCCAGTCCCGGGGGGTGAAGGGAGGAGGGGGTGTTGCCACTGAGAGTGTGAGCAGCCTGGCAGAATGCTTGCTTCATTGCCATGGCTACAAGGCAAGCATTCTGCGCCTGGCCATGAATGGGCCTCTGGGCCATGGACAGCCTCTGGGAAGCAGGTGCAGAGTGGCCAGGCCCCACAAAGAGCTACTGGTGCATGGATTTGTGTGCAGGGCTACTAGTTATGAATAAATAGAAGTGATGCTGAAAGTTACTGGTGAATTCCATGCATACCATCTTCAACTATAGTTCTCATGTTCTTAAGGTGCCAGAGTCAACTCTACCTTTACTTCAGTGAAAGTTTCTTCTTTACTATCTACAAAATGTATTCTTATTTAATTTTGGGACAAAGCTATTCTTTCATTGGTGCAACTTTAGCCTTCACAGCTTTATCTGTCCCTAATAAATCTTCTCTTTCTCTTTAGTTTCTGTTGTCTCAAACCTTTCTTCTATAAGAGTTATTTATTTTTTAGTCTTTTTTTTTTTTTTTGGTTTCTTGATATATCAAACTAGAAGGCCAGTGCACAGCATTTGTGCACCTGAGGAGGGGTGAGAGAAGGGGTCCCTCAGCCCAGACTGTACCCTTTCACAGACTAAAGCCCTCAGGACTCCTCATTTCTTAGGGCTGCCACAGAGGCAGGAGAGACTCCCGCCACTGTTGCTGCACTCACCAGCCATGAGCTTGGATTGTGGCTGAGAGGCACTCTCCCTGTGGGAGTGGACTGATCACCAGGGGTCAGCTCTTGAGTTGAGCATCTGCTCCCCAGTGGTCAGTGAATATCATAGCAACCAGTTGCTCCACTGTTTGGTCAATTTGCATATTACCTTTTTATTAAATAGGATATATTTTTTAAGTTGGTTGTGCTTTTTTTGAGGGGGTGTCTTAATTTCCCTCAATAGCTCTGCAGGCTCTACTTTATTATTATTTTTTAATGGTCACAGAACTAATTTTATTTTTTAACTTTATGCAAGCTTGACTGGAAACCACATGTTATTTTATCAGCCCATCGGTGCACAGTTGCTTCATTTAGTTATTTCTGTGATATTAAATGCATTGGGGATGTCTTCCTCACCCTCTGGGTTATTCCTCCAGATTGATCCTGTTTGCAGTTTTGTGCCGGTGTAGCTTCACTTTCTTTCTATTTATTTATTTATTTATTTATTTATTTATTTACTAGAAGCCCAGTGCACAAAATCGTGTGGTTCTTGGTCTTTGGTCATTACGGTGTTATGGCCACCGGGCTTTTATCTATACAGATTTATTTATTTATTTGTTTGTTTGTTTGTTTATTATTTGTTTATTTGTTTATTTTCCATCACCATTTATCCCTCTATGTTCTCTTCACCTCCACCCATCCCTTAATACCCCGCTCCCCAATCACCACACTTGTATTGCTTCACTCTCTTTCTCATGTGCCTGCCATGGTTTTACAGCCCATTTCAGTCATGCTTGACTTAGGTAGCTCTCCTCTCTTTCCCAGTTTGCACTGTCCTCATCTGGGTTAACCATCCTTTTCCCTTCCTCTCTGCGCTACTGCCCTTTCATTACCCAGAAGCCACATGAGCAGAGTCTGTTCTGTGCTCTCCTCTGCCTTTGGTGCACAAGAGTCTCTCCTTGTGCCTCACCAACTGTCATAGCTCCTTATGAACTCTTGACACTTGGTATGATAGAGTACATCTCACCATCCTCTTTCCTTCTTCAAAGTGTGACCCTTTGATTCTCCAAATCAGCATGTCTAAATCTTGTTTGGATTTTTTTTAGGATTGTAATGATTCTATGGATTGATTAAAAGAGAATTATCATCCTTATAATATTGTGTATTCTGTTTCATTAATATGACATATGTATACTGTTAATTTAAAATATTTTCTGATAAAATGTATACTTTTCCTTCTGCTAGATTTATTACAAATACTTGATATACCATATTTAGTCTATTAAATATGCATAATTTAAAATGAGCTTTCTGGCTATTTGTTGTTAATATGTAAATTAAAATTTTGCCAAATTCTAATGACTTTGGAGAAATATATACATATTAATTTACATAATATCCTATTGAATAAAAGAGAAACATGCAAATGGACCATACCTTCACTATGCTACCAGCCAATAGGAACAATATGCAAATTAAGCCCCCCAAGATGGCAAGCAGACCCCCTCTGCTCCAGCAGGCCAAGGTGGCCACTTGGCCGGCAGGGGTCCAGTCGAAGCCCCAGAGCCAGCAGGGGGTCCAAACCCCTGCTGCTGCCCCAAGGCCAGGCCTCAGCAAACCAGGGGCAGTGGAAGGGGTCCCAATGGCCACCCCAGAGACAGTAGGGGGTCCAGACCTGCGCCACCACCCTGAGGCCGGCCCCAGCAAACCTAGGGCAGTGGCGAGGGTCCTGATGGCCATTCCAGAGGCAGCAGGAGGTCTGGACCCACTCTGCCACCTCGAGGCCCAGCCACACCACATTAAAGCTTCTTTTATTATTAGCATCTTAAATTAATGTGATACATTTATTACAATTGATGAGCCTTTATTGACACATTATTAACAAAAGTAAAATCTGCAGTTTACATTAGGGTTCATTCTTTGTATTGAACATCTCATGGTCTTGACAAATGTACCATTAATGTAGTATCAGAACAGTTTCATTGCCCTAATGATCACCTGTGGCCCACCTATTCATCCCTCCCTGTTCTGAACCCCTGGCAGCCAGAGATGATCAGGCTGGCAGGCAGAAGGGGTCAGGGGCAATCAGGAAGGCAGGCAAGCAAGTAGTTGTGAGCCAGCAGTCCTGGATTGTGAGAAGGATGTCTGACTGCCCATTTAGGCCCGATCCCGGTAGGATCCCTCGAGGGGTCCCAGATTAGAAAGGGTGCAGGTTGGGCTGAGGGACACCCCTCCTCCCTGTGCACGAATTTAGTTCACCGGGCATCTAGTATTTATAATAACAGTTTTGTTTCTACAAATCTTATCCTTACTAGTACACTTATTGTTTCTTTTTCTTGCCTGTGTTGGCCAGGACTTCCAGTATTATGGTGAATACAAGTAATAATAGTAATCATCTGTACCTTAAGCCCATTCCCAAAGGAAAAGCTTTTCTTATTGTACCATTATGGATAATGTTTGCAGTGGATTTTCTTTTTCAATATGGAAACTTGCACAGATTAAAGAAGTTTTGTAGTTGCCATCTGATATTTTCAATGTTTGAGGTGTTTCTCATCCTATTTCTACTTTTTCTGTTATTCTCACTTGCAAACATTTTTTTAAATAAATGATTATTTTGGAATAATTTTATATTTACATTAAAGATGTGAAGTTACAACAGAACTTTCTGTATACTGCACACCTAGTTTCATTTCCTGTGATATTATCTTTTTACACTATTATGGTATAATTTTCAAAACTGAAAAGCCAACATGTGTACATCACTGTTAACTAAACCACAGACTTTTTTTTCATTTGTTTTTAAATTGCAACTTTTTAATTTTTAAATTATAATATATATTCAATATTACTGTGTATTGTTTCAGGTGTACTATATAGTGGTTAGATAATCATATACTTTACAAAATATTCCCACTGATATTTTCAGTATGCAACTGTCACCAGATATAGTTATTATATTACTAGCGGCCCAATGCATGGATTTGTGCACATTGAAAGGAAATTAATTAGAAATATTTTAATATCATTATTCACTCTTTATAATAGAAGTGTCAGAGATTAAAGAAAATTATTAAAATATATATGAAAATATTATATAAATTGATTAATAAATAAATAAATAATAACATATAGAACAACAAAGTCTTGATATAAAAACATATAAAATAACATTGATAAAAACTAAGATTGATAAATTGACTAAATGTGTTCTAATATCTCCCTGTATACTATATTAAGAGTAAAAGACACTTCTAGAATGCTTGACTAATTTCCTTTGTGATGAACTTTAACATCTTTAACTTTAATATCACACACACCTCAAATTTGAAAGAAAGCAACATATAACTGATCATGTCTGAAAAGGGTTTCAGGTAGGAATATTCCTACTCTGTCTAGAGTTTGTCCTTGTGATTTATTAATAGTCATCACAAATGCTGGCATCATGGGAAATTGTCTTTGAATTCATTTAAATGGGAGGCCAGTGTCAGATGGGGACAAATATCGCGCATGCGCGAGTCAACATTTATTTTTTTTTATTTTTTTTTTATTTTTTGCCAGTGAACATCACATGTACCAGCCAGTCAGTCATACAGTCAGATGGATGGACGGTCAGTAGCTTACCCTTTCTATAAAGAGATATATGGATACTAAAGACCCGGTGCATGAAATTCGTGCACAGGGGTCGGGGGGTGTCACTCAGCCCAGCCTGTACCCTTTCCAATCTAGGACCCCTCAAGGGGTGTCTGACTGTCCACTTAGGCCCGATCCTGTAGGCCCCTTCTGCCTGCCAGCCTGATCATCCCTGGCTGCCAGGGTTTCAAAGCAGGGAGGGATGAATAGGTGGGCCACAGCTGATCTTTAGGGCAATGAAACTATTCTGTCTAATACTACATTAATGGTACATTTGTCAAGACCATAAGATGTTCAACACAAAGAATGAACCCTAATGTAAACTGTAGATTTTACTTTTGTTAATAATGTGTCGATAAAGGCTCATCAAATATAATAAATGTATCATATTAATTTAACATGCTAATAATAAAAGAAGCTTTAATGTGGTGTGGCTGGGCCTTGGGGCAGCAGTATGGGTCCAGACCCCCTGCTGCCTCTGGGGTGGCCATCGGGACCCCCACCGCTGCCCCAGGTTTGCTGAGGCCAGGCATCGGGGCAGCAGCATGGGTCTGGACTCTTTGCTGCCTCTGGGGCGGCCATCAGGACCCTCACTGCCACCCCAGGTTTGCTGAGGTCAGGGCTCAGGGCAGCGGCACGGTTCTGGACCCTCTGCTGGCTCTGGGGCTGCAATTGGACCCCTGCCCACCTAGCAGCTCCCTTGGCCTGCTGGGGCAGAGGGGGCCCTCCCACCATCTTGGTTGGTGGTTAATTTGCTTATTTCTCCTATTGGCTGGTAGCATAGCGAAGGTACGGTCCATCTGCATGTTTCTCATTTATTAGATAGGATATAGATATATGGATATGTATATGGTTAATCTTTAGTTTTACTTTTCCACCTTACTCAAAAATTACATTTAAAAAAATTGTGTGTAGTCAAATTTGCCAATGTTATCCTCTTGTGTCTTTTATAAGAATGTACACACACTGACACACACACACACACACACACACACACACACACACACACTCACACATATACTTGGATTTTGTATATCCTCATTACCAATTCTTCCCAAACACTCTACAGAACTATAAAACTCTTCTCAACATTAGATAATTGATCAGTTCTGTTTATTTTCTAAGTAAGCTCTCCTGGAACCTTTTATATACCTGCTCTAATTACTTCTGATGGCTTTAGGCCACCAGGATTGACCTTCTGAAGCCTGCTTGATCTCTCTCAGGTTGCATCCTGTTTTTTAGATTATATGTGTTTAGCTTTCTTATTTTACTCCCTCATTTTGAGTAGCACATAATCCATAGCCTCCTGAATAATATCATAGAAGGTATGCATATATTTTAATATCATTCATGATTTTTTAAATGATTATTTTTGACCTCACACTTGTATGAAAATTTGGTAAGGAAAAAGGCCTATTCCAGAAATGAATTCAGTCTATTGTCTTGCAGTTTATAGTATTGTTAATGAGAACTCGGCAGCCATTCTGATTCTGATTCTTTCTTTGTATGTAACTTGCTTTGACACTGAGACTTTCTGGTTCTTTAATCACTTGAGTTCATGATGATTTGCTCTGGTTTGAAGACTGGTTTTAATCATTGTCCTAGATACTTTAGAGCTCTTTCAAATGGGAACTGATTCATTGCAATTCACAAAATTTTACTTTCAATATTTCTTCAATAATTCCTTCCCTTCCGCCTCTCTCTTCTATCTTTTTGAAATTCCTGGTAGTTGGATATTAGGTCTCCTAGGTTGATCCTCTATGAGCTTTCTGATTTTTCTGTTTTCTTGGCAAACTTTGAAAGTTTGTTTCTGTTTTTCATATTTTTAATTTCTAATAGCTCTTTTTTATCTTTATTGTTTAGTTTATTAATTATATTGTTCCCCCTTTTTTATCCCCCTATAGATCCCCTCCAACTGGTACCCATCCTACCCTCCACCCTTACCTCCCCCTCCCCACTGTCCTCTCCCATTGTTGCAAGATTTTTGTCCAGTCTCTTGTTGTACTTCCCACACCCCTTTTTTCCCCAAGAATTATCAGTCCATTCCCTCTCTATGTCCATGATTCTGTTATATTCACCAGTTTATCCTGTTCATCAGATCATTAATTCACTTGATTTTTAGATTCATTTGTTGATAGATGTGTATTTGTTGTTCATAATTTATATTTTTACCTTTTTCTTCTTCCTCTTCTTAAAGAATATCTTTCAGCATTTCATATAATATTGGTTTGGTGGTGATGAACTCCTTTAGCTTTTTCTTATCTGCGAAGCACTTTATCTGACCTCCAATTCTGAATGATAGCTTTGCTGGATAGAGTAATCTTGGTTGTAGATTCTTGCTGTTCATCACTTTGAATATTTCTTGCCACTCCTGTCTGGCCTGCATCGTTTCTGTTGAGAAATCCGCTGACAATCATATGGGTGCTCCCTTATAGGTAACTAACTATTTTTCTCTTGTTGCTTTTAATATTCTCTCTTTATCTTTGCTCTTGGCATTTTAATTATGATGTGTCTTAGTGTGGTCCTCTTTAGATTCTTATATTTTGGGGTTCTGTGTACTTCTTGGGCTTTTAAGTCATTTTCTTTCATCGGGTGGGGGAAGTTTTCAGTCACTATTTTTTCAAGTAGGTTTTCATTACCTTACTCTCTCTCTTTTTCTGGCACCCCAATAATTCGAATGTTGGCATGCTTGAGGTTGTCCCAGAGGCCCCTTACACTATTTTTAATTATCTGGATTCTTTTTGTTTCTTGCTTTCCAGCCAAGTGGATTTTGCTTCTTTGTATTTCAAATCTTTGACTTGGTTCTTGCGGCCCACTGGACTGCTTTTAGGACTTTGTGTAATATTTTTTATTTCAGTCAGTGTATGCTTAATTTCTAGTTGGTCCTTTTTCATATCCTTGTGGGTCTCGTTCATATCCTCATAGGTCTTGTTCATTTCCTTGTAGTTCTCATTAAGTACATCTGCCTTTTCTAGGAGACTCTTTAAAATCCTAATTATTGTGGGTTTGAACTCTATGTCTAGTCATCTTTTTTCCTCCATTTCTTTCCATTTCTCTGCATTGTGGCTGCTTTCCTGAATTGGTCCATTAGCTTTGTGTGGTAGATGTCCTCTAAGGGACAGTGGCTCAGGCTCCCCTGTTACCTGAGGTGGATACTCTTACTGCAATCCTTTATGGGTTGTACAGTATTGTTGGAGTTAAGCCCAGCTAATTGTTGTTAGCCCTAGGAGGGTTTGACCTCCAAGCCAATTGAAGGTAAGCTGTGTTCGGGTTGGATGGGTAGAGTCTCCAGGTTGAGCACGCAGCATCAGCTATGTCCTATGTGGCATGCAGGTCTCTGTGTTGGGTGGTAACGGCTGCAGGCACCTCCAAGAGAAAGCCGCCACTGGTCTCCACCCATTGCCAGACAACTCTGCCCCTCCCCAAATGAGTCTCCATACCCAAAGTCTTGCCCAGGGTTGTAATACAATGCAGTCTGGTGGTCTCCCGAATGAGGAACAAGTCACACGTCCTCTCTGTGCTATCTCGCACTTTACGCTGTTCCAAGCTATGCGCACTCTCCTCAAACTCGGAGACCTCTGCCACGCCCAGCTTTTAGGGTGCGTACCCCGGACCTCGGACTTGCCTGGCACTGGGGAATCTGTGCAGTAGGATGTCTCCACCCTCCCCATTGGAGAAATCCAGCCGAGACTGCTGCTGCCAGCCCTACAGCCCATGCACGCACACGGCTCCGAACCTCTCTTCAGGCATATCTTCAAAGCTATGCTCCGCTGCTCTTCTGAGTCTCAGTGTCCCACCTTTACTTTTATTTGTGGAATTTTCACTCAGCCAGCTTTCCGGTGATTCTGGATGATGTTTGTTATGTTGTTATGTTGTAGTTTTGGAATTGTTGCGCAGGGTAGCACAATAGGTGTTTACCTATGCCACCATCTTGGTTCCTCCCCCTCTAACAGCTCTTTTTTATGTTTCTCCTTTTTTATACAATCTCTTTTTTTCCATTTTATTTATTTATTTTTTTATTGTTTAAAGTATTACATATAGTAGTACATATGTCTCCTTTTATCCCCTCATTGATCTTCCCCCAGACTCCTTTACTCCTTGTTTCATGCCTTCAGTCTCCACCCCAGTGTCTTGTGTCCATTGGTTGTACTTATATGCATGCATACAAGTCTTTTGTTGATCAGTTCCCCCCTCCCTCCCACACACTCCCCAGCCTTCCTAATTTGACAATCTGTTCAATGTTTTACTACCTCTGATTCTATCATTTTGTTCATCAGGTTATAATGTTCTTTGTGTTCCATAAATGAGTGAAATCATGTGATATTTTTCTTTCATTGCCTGGCTTATTGCACTTATCATAATGCTCTCCAGTTCCATCCATGCTGCTGCAAATAGCACAAATTCCCTTTTTTATAGCAGCATAGTATTCTATTGTGTAGATGTATAGTTTTCTAATCCACTCCTCTGCTGATGGGCATTTAGGCTGTTTCCAAATCTTAGCTATGGTGAATTGTGCTGCTATGAACATCGGGGTGCATATATCCTTTCTGATTGGTGTTTCAAGTATCTACAAACAATCTCTTTTTTATTACTTTTATTTTTTAATTTAATAAATCTTTATTGTTCAGATTACTACAATTGTTCCTCTTTGTTCCTTCATAGCTCCTCTCCACCCACTTCTCACCTCACCCGCTGCCCTTACCCCACCCCTCTGTCCTCATCCACAGGTGTACGATTTTTGTCCAGTCTCTTTCTGCACCCTCTACACCCATTTCCCCCTAAGAATTGTCATTCCACTCCCTTTCTATGCCCCTGTTTCTATTATATTCACCAGTTTATTCTGTTCATCAGATTTTTCATTCACTTGATTTTTAGATTCACTTGTTGATAGATATGTATTTGTTGTTCATAATTTTTATCTTTACCTTTTCTTCTTCCTCTTCTTAAAAAATACCTTTCAGCATTTCATATGATACTGTTTTGGTGGTGATAAACTCCTTTAGCTTTTTCTTATCTGTGAAGCTCTTTATCTGACCTTCAATTCTGAATGATAGCTTTGCTGGATAGAGTAATCTTGGTTGTAGGTTCTTGCTATTCATCACTTTGAAAACTTCTTGCCACTCCCACCTGGCCTGCATATTTTCTGTTGAGAAATCAGCTCACAGTCACATGGGTGCTCCCTTGTAGGTAGTTAACTGTTTTTCTCTTGCTGCTTTTAATATTCTCTCTTTGTCTTTTGCTCTTGGCATTTTAAGAGCAAATGTGTCTTGGTGTGGTCCTCTTTGGATTTCTTTTGTTTGGGATTCTGTGCACTTCCTGGACTTTTAAGTGTATTTCTTTCACCAGGTAGGGGACGTTTTCTGTCATTATTTCTTCAAATAGGTGTTCAGTGTCTTGCTCTCTCTCTTCTTCTGGCACCCCCATAATTCTGATATTGGTGCACTTGAAGTTGTCCCAGAGGCTCCTTACACTATTTTCATATTTTTGGATTCTTTTTGCTTTTCCAATTGAGTGTTTTTTGCTTCTTTGTATTTCAAATCTTTGACTTGATTCTTGCAATCCACTAGTCTGCTGTTCGATCTCTGTATATTATTCTTTATTTCAGTCAGTATATGCTTAATTTCTAGTTGGTCCTTTTTCATATCCTCTGGGTTCTCACTAAATTTATTGGCCTTTTCTAGAAAATTCTTGAAAAACCTTATAACCGTGGTTTTGAACTCTATATCCAGTCATTCGCTTTTTTCCTTTTTTTTTCATTTTTGATCTCTTTCTTTGTCTCCACATCTTGGATACCTCACATAAGTGGAATCATGTAGTATTAATCCTTCTGCGACTGTTTTATGTCACTTAGCATAATGTTTTCTAGTTTAGCCTGACTATGTGAAACTTTTTGACATTGTTCTTGGCAATAATTTCTGGGATTTGACACCAAACATACAGGCAACAAATCATTAAGAATTTCAAAACTGGCCAAAACAGGTTTGGCTCCGTGGATAGAGTGTTGGCCTGCGAACTAAAAGGTCCCAGGTTCGATTCTGGTCAAGTGCAGGTACCTTGGTTGTGGGCACATCCCCAGTAGGAGGTGTGCAGGAGGCAGCTACTCGATGTTTCTCTCTCCTCGATGTTTCTTTCTATCCCACTCCCTTCCTCTCTGTAAAAAAATCAATAAAATATATTTTTTTTAAAAAAAAGAATTTCAAAACTGTAAAAGCAGAGCATTAGAGCAAACACACTGCCTTGTGTGACCACATAGACGCATGTCAGTATACTGGCCCTACTCTCACATTTAGATCTACAATCTATCTTGAGTTGATTGTGGTATATTCTGTGAGGTAAAGGTATAAATTAATATTTTTGCATGTAGATATCCAAATATCGTGTCACCATTTGTTGAAAGACTATCTTTTCCTCATTGAATTGTCTTGGCATGTTTTATTGAAAATATATTGACCAATAACAGTTTATTTCTTCGCTCTCAATTCTGTAACAGTGATCCATATATTTTTGCCAGTATTATTACCGTAACAATTACTGTAGTTTTATAATAACTATTGAAATCAGAAAGTATAAATTCTCCAACTTGGTTCCTCAAAATTATTTTGTCTATTCACATTTCCACATAAAATTTAGGATCAGTTTTGTAATTTCTGCAATAAGGCCTGCTAGGATTTTGATAACTGCATATAAAACAATTAGAGGAAATTGCCATCTTAAATATATTGAGTCTTCCAATCCATGAACATGGAATATTTTCATTTATTTAGATCCTTATTTTTTTCTTAGCAATGTTTTGATGTTATCAACATTTAAGATTTGTGTTCCAGCCCTAGCCAGTTTAGCTCAGTGGATAGAGCGTCAGCCAGGGGACTGGCTGGTCCTGGGTTTGATTACAAGCAAGAGCACATACTTTTGTTACAAGCTCAAATCCCCAGCACTGGTTAGGGTGCATGCCCTGCTCTGGTTGGAGTACGTGTGGAAGGCAACCATTTCATGTGTTTCTCTTACATTAATGTTTTTCTGTCTCTCCCTGTCTCTAAAAATGAATCGAAAACTTTACTTGGAGGAGGATTAACAACAACAACAAAGATTTGTGTTCCATTTGTTAAACTTATTCCTAAAATTTTTATTCTTTTTTCCTACCTTTATTTTTTAACTAGAAAAATCAACTTTTAAATTTCCCAGCCAATTGTTTTACAGAAACAATATTCTTTCATAAACTATAGGGATATTAAGTATATTTGTTCTAAAGTCTTACTTTGGCCCTATTTTTTCCTATTTCTTCTGATGTTACCAAAAATGGTAAAACAAGGAACTGATGGGACTGCGGTGAAATCCTGACACTCTGAATTAAGCCAGTGTTAATAGCCTGAATGTAACATTGCATATCTTTCCCAACATTTGCTCCAAACTTTGCACACAAATAAAACACTTTTATTGCTTTGATTTCTATAAAAATATAATCGTAACATATTATGAAATGTATGTTTTCATTCATCAGTAAAACTATACTTTTCCATTCAAATACTCAAAGTAAATAATTATGTATCCAGTAATATGAATTTACCATAATTTACTCAACCATATAGCTGAATGAATCTCAAACAACTTTCAGGTTTGGTGGATCAGTGTTATGTTGTTATGGTTATATTTTGCCTCAACAAAAACTTTTGTACTTATAGGCATCTCACCAAGAAATATTATCGCCTTATGTGTATCAACTATCCCCCCCAAAAAAATCAAAGGACAAAACAGATACAATCCCTATGCTTATAGCTTATATATTTTTGAGAGAAGACAATGAATCTGACAATAAAAACAAAATAAAATATGTAAATAATTGACTTAATATATTAAGGAGTAATAAGGACATGGCAAAAACAGAGCTAGGTTATGGGATTGGGAGCATAGGAGTAGGTTGGAGTTTAATATTATTAAAATGTCAGTTCTCATCAAATTTATAGTTTCAAAATGCAAAAGGCTATAAAAATCCAAAAAGCTTTTCTTGTAAAAATTGACAAATTGATTTTTTTCCAAATGTCTGCATTTATTATAAACAAAGGTGCATATCCCAGACTCAGAAACACATTAACAGCACAAAGTTGAGACAGATCTGGTGAGACAGTTACAGAGGGACGGGGACTCTGAGGTATTCGTATCTGGGCCAGCAGCCACCGGGGCCCCTCCACCTTGGTCCAGAGGCTGCTGTCCCAGTGTCCCTACTGCCAGGAAAATGGGTCCAGGAGCTAGTGTGAGGGAGGCAGGAATTGTCGGGTCATATGGTCCCTCTCCTCTGGGCCAAAGTCCTTCTTGGAGCCAGGGGTTTCAGCCTCAGCAACTATCACATTTTAAAACAGAAAAGAGGCAAAAAAAAAAAAAAGTTTGGCTAAAAGTATAACAAAGACACTGCAAGGAGGACACTTGAGTGTGTAGGTGGACAGAGGCCACCCTGTCCACTTGTGTCAGGGGCCAGGGTAGCCAGCTTGAGGTGGGTGTGGCCTCCAGATGGTCCCAGGGAGGTTGCAGGAATACTCCTGGCTCCAGGGAACTATGGGACCAAAATTCAGCTTAGCCCGACCCCACCCACTGCCCTGAATCACAGCTCTGTTCTGTGAGTGGAGGCTACACCTGGGGGCAAGCATGTCCTCAAGCTGAGCTGGCCACTGCAGAAGCCGAGTATGTGTGCTCTCTGCCCATAAAAATCTGGGCCGTCCTAGTGACGATGACCCCACATGGCCTCCCTGGGCCAGGAACTCACCCCATTCTTTGAGTTTTGCTTGAGATTTCAAGGAAGCATAATTTGAAGTGAAGAAGAGAACCAAGTATGGTTCCAACGACTCTGCTGAGGATCGTCCCCACCTTGTCATCACAAGTGTACAAACAGGACACACACACGGCATGGGGAGAAAGGCCATGCCTGCATAGCCACACGTATACACGTACACACACACACACACACACACACACGGTGCCCATGCCCACGCTCGCCCCATGTCAGTCTCCCTCTCATTCAGGGTCCTCCACTGAACTCTCTTCCCATTCTGGGTCACTCCATTTCATCTTTTCCCCTTTCCTCTTCACATCCTCTTTCTGGGAAAAAGGAAAGCAAACCCCCTAGGCCCTGACTCCCCTGATGTCAGAGGCAGGAAGCACGAAGCCTCTTAAAGCCAGAGCAGGTGCGATCTCGCAGGGAACAAGCATGGGGGCTGCTGAGGGCAAAGGTGAGCTTCTCTCAGCCCATCCACATTTCTCTCCCTCTCTCCTCCTCCCTCTCTGAAAAGTAAAACAAAACAAAAAGATAGGCCTCTTAGTCGAGAAGTGACCTGCCCACTTAGGAATTCATGATCAGAGGACTCTGTGAGGATACTTTCCACAGAACCACTTTTTTTTTCCCATCCATAAATTTTCTGACCTAACCTCAGTTTAGCATTTCTTTTTATTTTGTTTGTTTTGTTTTGTTAATCCTCACAGACCTTATTTTTCCATTAAATTTTTTTTTGAGAAAATGTAAGGGAGAGAGACAGAGAGAAACATCAATGTGAGAGACACATTCATTGGTTGCCTTCTGCACACGGCCTAACCAGGGTTAGGGATATGTGCCCTTGACTGGAATCGAATCTGGGACCCTGCAGTCTGTGGGCCAACGCTCTATCCACTGAACCAAACTAGCCAGAGTTAATATATATTTTATGCCAGAGAGACTTATGCCTCAAAGGGCCCAAATATAATACAGAGATATTGTGGGTGTCAGAGCACATGCCCAGGTTGCATGCTCGATCCCCAGTGGGGACTGTGCAGAAGGCAGCCAATCGATGTTTCTCTCTCATCAATATTTCAATCTCTCTGTCCCTCTCCCTTCAATAAAATCACTAAAAACATTTAAAATATATAGATGATATAGATATAGATATATAGATAGATATAGATAGATAGATTAGATATGGATATGGATATTGATATGGATATGGATATGGATATGGATACGGATATGGATGATATAGATATACTAGGGGCCCAGTGCATGAAATTTGTGCACTGCGGGAGGGTGGAAGGTTTTTCAGCCCGGATTGTGAGAAGTCGCAGACCAGGCTGAGAGACCCCACCGGTGCACAATTGAGGCTGGGGAGGGACACAGAAGGTTGGGCAGCCAGGGAAAAACCACAGGAGGGCTCCAGAAAATGTCCAGCCTGTCTCACTCAGTCCCCAGTGGTTGGACTCCAGCAGCAAGCTAACCTACTGGTCAGAGCGTCTGCTCCCTGGTGATCAGTGCACATCAGAGTGAGTGGTTGAGTGGCCTTAGCATATTATTAGTATATTACGCTTTGATTGGTTGAACAGAAGACCGAACAACCAGACACTTAGCATATTAGGCTTTTATTATATAGGACTTCCTGGTTTTCCTGGGCTTCATGAAATGCCAAGATTAAAGGGTGAAATTGGCCCCAAAGAAGATAAAGGATTACCTGGATTTAATGGCAAAAAAGAGTACAAAAGGTGACAAGGGGAAGCTGGATGTGCCTGGGAGCCATGCCTGATCACCCATCTGGATACACTCACCACCATCACCCATCACTGTGTCTCTCTCTACTCAGTATGCCCACCCCATCACTGAGTCAATATGAACCCTCACCCTTGGCCTTTCAAATGCCAACCCCCAACCATGGTCACTCCCATCCCCAGCACAATGATAAAGATGCACCTAACTTCCCAGCATTAGGATCAAGACATGGTGACAGCTTCCAGGGACGCTTTCAGGGGGCTCCACCCCAATGACTCAGTCTCATCCCAGACCCCACCATCCTTTTCTGAACCTGCCTGAGTCCACTTGACACCTCCGCCAGGAAGACACCTGAACCCGCCAGCTGTATTTACCCTGGCAGAAGCTCAGTGTCTATGTTGGAGGTGTACTCCAGCAATAAGGCTACCTTCTCCAGGTTCTTCCTGACAAAAATATGGAACGCTTCACGAATTTGCATGTCATCCATGCTAATCTCTATATCGTTCCAATTTCAGTATATGTGCTGCCGAAGTGAACATGACAAATTGAATTTTTTTTAAGATATTGTGCCAAATGGATACTGGGACTATCTGGGGGAACACTTTGTGAAGTATATGATTGTCTAACCATTATGTACACCTGAAACCAATACAAATAATATTTTTCAAAAGGACAGTGCCCTAAATAAACACTTGTTGGATTTTTTTTAAAAAAAGGAATAAAAGATATGTGGAAAGCCAAAAAACTTAGAAAACCAAAATAATCGTTCCTTAATTGACATCAAGACCTTCTATAACCTGTAGTAGTTAAGTCAATATGCTATTGGCATAAGGCTATACAAATAGATCAGTAGCACAGAAGAGAAAAATCCAGAAATATACCTATACTTATATGTAAATGGATTTTTGAATATTTTCATTAACTTTGGGTAGACAAAGATTTCTTATTACACTAAAATTATTAACCACACAAAAAAATAGATTTGGCTTCATCATTAAAAAAAAATTCTCCTCAACAAAAGACATAGTTATGAAAATGAAAGGCAAACTGGCAGAAAATGTTTCCAATATATAAGTCAAACACGGTGCCTCCAGGAACATGGTGGACAGGGCACAAGGGCAGGGATCCCCTCACACTTCCACCTGGGGAAAAGGCCAGCCCTGGGCACATTGATGTAAACCCAGTGAGGAGGGAGCCTGGGGGTGACTCTCTGATCTTTTCAGATCCGGATTTGGAGCCCAGGATCTAGCAGGGCTAGAGGACTCTGCCCAGCTTCTGGGCCTTGGACACATGGGCTCCCAAGAAAACCATCTGCTTTGCATCCTTAAGCTTTGGCCTCTAGGGCGCCCCTCCCACCCCACATATTTTTCCATGCTTTGGTAACAGCTGCCAGAGTGCAAACATAAGATTCTATGACTTTCGGAGGAACCAAGATGGCGGCATAGATAAACACCTATTGTTCTGCCCCGCGCAACAATTTAAAAATTACAACATAAAAACAAAACAAACATCACCCAGAATCACCAGAAAGCTAGCTGAGTGAAAACTCCACAAATAAAAGTAAAGGTGGAACACTGAGACTCAGAAGAGCAGTGGGAGCGGCAGCCTTGAAGATCGTGCGGAAACAGGTTAGGAGCCGTCCTGGTCGTGCACGCGGGAGGTGGCTGGAGCAGCAACCCCGGCTGGACTTCGCCAACGGGGAGGGCGAAGACATCCCACTGCACGGATTCCCCAGCGCCAGGTGAGGTCCGAGATCTGGGGTACGTGGAGACATCCCACTGCACAGATTCCCCAGTGCCAGGCGAGGTCCGAGGTCCGGGGGACACACCCTGGAAGCTGGGCGCGGCAGAGGTCTCCTAGTCTGCGGAGAAGCCGGGTGCTTGAAAAAGAAGTTTGCACTCGTAAACTGTGCGAAAGCACAGACGCACGCTTACTCCCTGGAAACTTGTCTCCTGGCCCGGGAAACCACATATTTTACAACCCTGGGCTAGACTTTGGGTATGCAGACTCATTTGGGGCGAGGCAGAGTTGTCTGGCAAGGGGAAGAGACTAGCGGCTTTCTCTTGGAGGTGCCTGCAGCCATCCCCATCCAACAGAGACCCGAGTGCACGAGCGCCGCACAGGACGTAGCTGACACTGAGGCTGCCTGCTCAGCTCAGAGACTCTGCCCATCCAACCTGAACACAGTCTCCCTTCACAACCAATTGGCCTGGAGGTCAAACCCTCCTAGGGCTAACAACAACAAGCTGGGTTTAAATGCAAAAATACTGTACAACTGCAATAAAGGATTGCAGTAAGAGTACCCACCTCAAGTAACTGGGGAGGCTGTGCCACTGACCCTTAGAGGACATCTACCACATAAAGCAGCCACCATGCAGAGATATGGAAAAGAAATCAGGTGTGAAAGAAATGGAGGGAAAAAAACGACTAGACAGAGTTCAAACCACAGTTATAAGACTTTTCAAGAGGCTCCTAGAAAAGGCCAATGAACTTAATGAGAACTACGAGGAAATAAACAATACCAACCAGGAAATGAATGAGACTTACAAGGAAATGAATGAGACCCTCAAGGAAATGAACAAGACCTCTGAGGATATGAACGAGACCCTCACAGATATGAAAAAGGACCAACTAGAAATCAAGCATATACTGACTGAAATAAAAAATATTACACAAAGTCCTAAAAGCAGTCCAGAGGGCCAGAACCAAGTCAAAGATTTGAAATACAAAGAAGCAAAATCCACTTGGCTGGAAAAGCAAGAAACAAAAAGAATTCAGATAATTGAAGATAGTGTAAGGGGCCTCTGGGACAACCTCAAGCATGCCAACATACGAATTATTGGGGTGCCAGAAAAAGAGAGAGAGCAAGATAATGAAAACCTACTTGAAGAAATAATGACTGAAAACTTCCCGCACCTGGTGAAAGAAACTGACTTAAAAGCCCAAGAAGTACACAGAACCCCAAAATATAAGAATCTAAAGAAGACCACACCAAGACATATCATAATTAAAATGCCAAGAGGAAAAGATAAAGAGAGAATATTAAAAGCAGCAAGAGAAAAACAGTTGGTTACCTACAGGGGAGCACCCATACGATTGTCAGCGGATTTCTCAACAGAAACGATGCAGGCCAGACGCGAGTGACAAGAAATATTCAAAATAATGAATAGCAAGAATCTACAACCGAGATTACTCTATCCAGCAAAGCTATCATTCAGAATTGAAGATCAGATAAAGTGCTTCGTAGATAAGAAAAAGCTAAAGGAGTTCATCACCACCAAACCAATATTATATGAAATGCTGAAAGATATTCTTTAAGAAGAGGAAGAAGAAAAAGGTAAAAATATAAATTATTAATAACAAATACACATCTATCAACAAATGAACATAAAAATCAAGTAAATGGATAGGCTGATGAACAGGATAAACTGGTGAATATAACAGAATCATGGACATAAAGAGGGAATAGATTGACAATTCTTGGGGAGAAAAGGGTTGTGGGAAGTACAGCAAGAGACTGGACAAAAATCTTGCAACAATGGGAGAGGAAAGTGGGGAGGGGGAGGTAAGGGTGGAGGGTGGGATAGGTACAGGGTGGAGGGGAGCTATAGGGGGACAAAAAAGGGGAAACAATGTAATTAATAAACTGAACAATAAAGATAAAAAATGAAAAAAAAAAATAAAGATGCATCTACTTTATAAAAAAAAAAAAAGAAAATGGAAAAAAAAAAGATTTTATGACTTTCGAGTGCACCCCTGACTCATCTCTGCACTGTCCCCTTGAGGGCCCCCAGTGAAGCTGACAGAGCTAACTCCTTTCAGCAGAAGTTGGGTGGGGTTGCAGGAGGGGTGAAGGCATGTGATAAGGCTTCCCCCTCATACTTAATTTCTGGCCCAGCCCTTTGTCAGTTCATTGCTCTACTTCCAAGCCCAAGAGACGGGGATGGATAACTCCTCAGGTTATTTTTACCTAATAACACACATTCATAGGCACTTCCAATTACTTTGTACCTGTTTTCCCTTCTTCACCCCTCCTCATAATCTCTCTTCATACCAAATAGCACAGTTTTACCTGTGTGCAGTAATAAAGGTTTTAACAGGAAATTCCTCCCAGATTTTGTCAGCTGAGCCTCTAGTGAAAAATATCCTTGGTGCTTTATTTCATCAACTAGAAGCCTGGTACAGGAAATTCATGCATGGGGCAGGGAGGGGTCCCCTCAGCTCAACCTGTACCCTCTCCAATCTGGGACCCCTTGGGGGATGTCCAACTGCCAGTTTAGGATTGGGCCTAAACTGGCAGTTGGACATACCTCTCACAATCCTGGACCTTTGGCTCCTAATCACTCACTTGCCTGCCTGCCTGGTGGCCCCTAACTTCTCCTTGCCCCCACTGGCCTAGTTTCCCCTCACTGCCTATGTGTGCTGGCCTGATAACTCCTAACTGCCCGCTCCCCGCCAGCCTGGTCACTTTTTACTGCTCCTCCCCACCAGCCTGGTCATCCCCAACTGCCTCCCCTGCTGGCCTGGTTGCCCCCAACTGCCCCCTCTGCTGGCCTGGCTGCCCCTCACGATCCCCCTGCCAACCTGGTCACCCCATACAGTCTGCTTGTTTAGTCATTTGGTCATCCCTCACTACCCCCAACCCCTGCTGGCCTGGTCAGCCATCTTTTATGGGCATGAGGGTTAATTTGCATATTGCCTCTTTATTATATAAGATTATTTGTGGGCCTGCTGCATGCTGAGCCATGCATTTCATTCTGTACACCCAGATGAACCAAATAGACTTTCCATTAACTTGAGACCAGTGGGAAAAATTAGGATTTGTGAAAAGGAGTGAAAGGGTATAGTGCCACAGGAAAGGAACAGAGGAAGTGCTCTTGAAATTGGTGGCAGGGGAAGAATTAAGTCTTTAGAAAGGATATAAGCTAGAACCAGAGTTGGCATTTCCAAATGATGGGAGAAGGCAGCTTGACAGATCATTGGGCCCATGGAGTGAACATGTTTCACTTTGTATGTATATTTGTGTGGTAGTGGGTGGGGGTGGATGTCTGAGGTAGGGGCTGCGCAGTTTTAATTGATAAAAGCAATGTTTAGCATATTTACCCTGAGATTTCAGACATATAACGTCTTTTTAAAAATCTAAAAAAAAAAGAATACCACTTATTTCTGTAATATATAACAAACTCCTACAGATCAATAAGGAGTAAAAGACAACACAGTAATATAAATATAGAAATATAAATAATAAAAAAGATTTGAACAGACACTTTACATGAAGATATATAATACATAAAGATACATGAATCGCCAATAAGTATATAAAAATGTGATCAGTATCACTCATTAAAGAAATACAAATTAAAACTATTTGAGATACCATATCACACATTAGAATGACTAAAATTGGATAGGCTATTTCATATACACTTTGAAAAACAATTTGGCAGATACTGTAATGATTAAACATACTGCTACACATGACTTTACAATTCCAATTTTAGCTCTTTCTCCAAGGGGATGACAACATCTTGCCACAAAAAGCAGAGCAATTTTATTTACACTAGTCCCAAACTGGAATCAATCCAAGTGTTCATCAATAGAAAAATAAGTAAGCAGATTGTGGTGATAACATCCAGGGGAGTATTCTCTACAATAAAAATGAACCAACTTCTAATTACCCAAAAACATAGATAATGAACAAAAGCAGTTAGACACATAAGCATACACAATGTATTATTCTATGTACGAATCCAGTAACAGGCAACATTAACATACGTTGATAAAAGGACAGCAATGAGAGGCTGCCTGGCTCCAGGTTGTTCTGCTCTTCATTTTTCAAATGACATGTTGGTATTGAGCACCATCTCTCCAATTCAATTTCCACTGCCTTTAGGATCCCACAAGGCACGCAGTTTGCTTTCCTGACTGCTGGAAGTATCCTCCGCCTGCATTCCTTCATTATCATTTTAGAAGGGTTTGCAATAAAAGAGAAGATAAATGCTTCTCTTCATCTCCCATCCTTAACCAGAAACATTTTCTTGCAGGAATTTAAAACAATAATGTGACATTATTATTACCTGATGTGTATATGCCTATTGGGTACTTTTTTGGTTTGACAAAAATGTTATGAGTCTTCATAATATTTAGAAATACAAGATGTTGCCGAGACCGGTTTGGCTCAGTGGATGGAGCGTTGGACTGTGGACTGAGGGGTCCTGGGTTTGATTCCGGCAAGGGCATGTACCTTGGCTGCGGGCACATCCCCAGTGGGGGGCGTGCAAGAGGCAGCTGATCGATGTCTCTCTCTCATCGATGTTTCTGACTTTCTATCCCTCTCCCTTCTGCTCTGTAGAAAATCAATGAAATATATTTTTAAAAAAAAGAAATACAAGATGTTGATTAAAACACTGTTATCATAGTAATAAAATGATCAACTAAGAAATAGAATTACAGGCTCAGGTTTACAATTACTTTCACTGGAAACAATAGCAATTTCTGAAGTTTAGATACATAAAAAATTCACGTATATAACAAAGCAGAGGTAGATTTATAACAACACAAAGCAGAAGTCCCAGAAGAAATGGTGAAATTCTTGTGAAATACTAAATTTATTCTATATCATTATCAAATCACAACTTTTCAGTTATGAACTAGTTTTATAACGCACGGTGATATTTCTCTTAACCGCCTCCACAAGCATCTCACAATCTTGATAACCATTTTCACATGGTACCCCTTCTCCCTAGGATGTCCACAGAAGATCAGAGCATAGACAATGTTATCTACAATATTATATTCAAGCACTTCAAAAGACATAAGGTGGATATTTCAAGAGCAATAAAAAAGGGATTTCCTTTCCTTGAGATTCTTCGTGACCGTGAACTCATCACCAATAAAATGTATGAAGTAAGTGAGGTTTATTATGTTAAAATGAATTAGTGGCCGTGCAAATATATAGCAATTCTAAATTTTACATAAGAAAATACCTATGCAGGGAAACTGTAACACATTCACAACAAAATCAATTTCTAGCTTTGACCTGACTGGTTCAATGGTTAGAGTGTTTCCCTGAGCACTGTAGGGTTGCAGGTTTGATTCCTGGTCAAGGGCATGTACCTGGGTTGCAGATTCCCAGCCCCAGGCAGGACTCCTGTGGCAGGCAACCAGTCGATGTATCTCTCTCTCATCAATGATTTTTTTCTTTCTCCCTCTCCCCCTCACTCCCTCCCTTTCCACTCTCTCTGAAAAGCAATAGGAAAAAAAAAATATTCTCTGGTGAGGATTAGCAACAACAAAAATCACTTTGTAAGGCTCTTCTGTAACTTGGAAGTCCATATTTATATTTTCTCCATTTATTATTTTTAGGATTGTCAAGAATCTTGTAGAAACCTGGTCCCTGTACCGAGAGTGGTGTACCATGTTCTCGAAGAACTGGAGAAGACATTTGACCTGCCACTCCTGGAAGCATTGTTCAGTGAGGCCAACAAACAGGAATACCCTGACTTAAATAACATTTATAAAAGCTTTGAAAAGGGTAATTAGGTTTATTATCTACCTCTTGCTGCACAGGAATAACATGATTTTGTGTGTGTGTGTGTGTGTGTGTGTGTGTGTGTGTGTGTGTGTGTGTGTGTTTTTACAAGTATATATTTAGCTCCTACTATGTACCACTCGCAGTGCTGAGCAGTAGGGTTATAGCAGTTAAGAAAACAAACATCATGAGCTTCTCAAAGTTTTTTATAAAATGGCTACAATATAAACACCCATCTGCAGGCATTTAGGGACACAGAACAACCAGAGCCATGGTGGCATGAGACCTACTTAGAAAGACAGATGACAGGAAACTGAGCATCCCAACAGGGCAAGGATCAGTTCCTGCTCTTCTGTGGGACCCCTTGAAGCTGTCCACACAGTAGTCCATCAAGTTGACCACCACCCACCATTAGTGACAGCTTGGTTGTGGGATCCACTGTGATTTGGCCATATCATCCCCATGGGAGTCAACGTCTCATGTAACAACTCTGTAGTTGTAACTTTCGGGGACCCCACAAAGAAGAGCTGAGTTATAAGAGTCTCTACATTGAAGGAAGATCATAAGTGGCTTATAGTTCACATATAGTCCTTCCTAGTACATATACAATTTATCTACCTAGAGTCACAGGTCATTTTTTATCAGAAGCTCAGTCTTGGCCTAGTGACACAGAAGAAAGGCCACCTTCATCAGGTGTCCAGAGTAATAAGCAAGAAATTTAACCCAAAGTCAAATTTGCTCTTCAAGAACAAGAAATGGTTTTATTAACTTTCTTCACAATGGATAGAACACACATTAGTCATAGAACCACAAAACCTATTGCTCTCCAAGGGACTACTTTTGATGCTATATGACACTACATGTATGATTTTCAAGAAGGTATGATTTTCTAAGAAGACATAATTTATACTTTTTAATGGTACCCATTTAAGAGAATTCTCTATTGTATCTAGATAAATGATAGATAGATAGATAGATAGATAGATAGATAGATAGATAGATAATTTACTTGCCTAAGTGAACTGTTTATTCCGATGGAGGCTCATTGGAGTTCTCCAGATAAGAGATAGAGATATTACAAGAAAAAATGGTCATATGTCCTAAGAGGATGGATGCTATGGTATCAGACATGAGTGTGAAAGGACTAGTATGTCTTCAAAACAAGGACAAATTTGATTTGGCTCAATCAGAGAGTGAGAAGCAGACTGTGGGAGCTAATTCAAGGGAGATCAGTTTGAAGATTATTTTACAAAGTTTAGTATATAAAGCTAAGCAATTTGAAGTTTATAAATAGGCAATAAAGAGATACTAAGAGGTTTTTAAATAAGTAGTTTAAAGTAGGTGTGAAGCATGTGGCTTATTGAATTGTATCAATAGCAGTCTTATGTAATGAATAACAGTCATTTTTACAGCAAGTCATTTAGTCAGAAAAGGGATAAAGAAAGTCAAATACCTAGTCACAAATTTCAAGTCAATATGATATTTGTAACCAGGATGTCCCAAGACATGGGTAAGACGGGAATGGCAGTTACCTTTACTATCTACATCTTAGGATCTCTGATCCTCTCCATGGAGTTCAGGAACTTCCCTCTCCAGGGCCTAGTACCTAAATCACATGCCTCGGTTTCTAAGGCTCCCCATTTTGGGGTAACCCACATGTACACCAGCAGCTGCCCACCTGCCTCTGAGGAAGGCTGCAGCTTCCACCTCCCATATTCTGCTACCCATGTAGCTACAGGACAATAACCCAAAATTCAAGAAGCCAAAGGTTATGATTTGAGGTGTGACACTCTCCTGCTGCTTGGACACCACCTTCATCTATTCAAAGATCCGCTCAACCCCTCATCAGAAAACCTGCCCATAGATAACCTTCACCATTTCTGGGCTTGAAGCCCTATGTTCTCTTTCTATCTTGCACCTGATTTTTCCTGGATTTATAGCCATGTCCTAGAATGACAAAGCATCTGTGGTTCCAATGGTCTTGTTCATCTACCAACCAATGGGCATGGTCCCAATAGAAGCTCCCATTATTGGCCTAGGGTTGCCTTCATTTCCTTCCACAGTGCCTCATCCCTCCCTGGATTCCCCATAGACCAGTGGTTCTCAACCTTCCTAATGCCACGACCCTTTAATACAGTTCCTCATGTTGTGGTGACCCAACCATAAAATTATTTTCGTTGCTACTTCATAACTGTAATTTTGCTACTGTTATGAATCGTAATGTAAATATCTGATATGCAGGATGTCTGAGGCGACCCCTGTGAAAGGGTCATTCAACCCCCAAAGGGGTCGCGACCCACAGGTTGAGCACCACTCTCATAGACACTCACACCCAGAGTTCTTGGTTTATGTACTTCCTCCTTACATTTATTGTGTCATCTACATGCAGGGGCCCTAGGTTAATGCTCCAGTCCCTCCTCACTGCAGCCTCCTGCCCCTGGTCCAGGAATCTAGAGGCATCCTCCAGTGTTGAAATTTTCATTCCCTGCTTGCAATTTCACTGTCCTTCCTTTATTTCTGAAATCAATCCCCCAGGAGTTCTGTCTAATTCCACCAGTGTCGTCTGGTCTATCTCTTTAGGAAAAACTCATCCTCCCTGACCCAACTAAGTCCAACCCTTCTCTTCTCCAGGCCCATCTTTATTTTTTAATGTATTTTATTGATTTTTTACAGAGGGGAAGGGAGAGGGATAGAAAGTCAGAAACATCAATGAGAGATACTGGGGATGTGCCCACAGCCAAGGTACATGCCCTTGACCGGAATCGAACCTGGTACCTTTCAGTCCACAGGCTGATGCTCTATCCACTGAGCAAAACCGATTTCAGCTCCAGGCCCATCTTTAAAGCTGTTGGGCTTTTTCTTCATCACAAGGATCTCTCTAGGATCCTAGTCCTCCTACTGAGAAACCCTTGTTTCTTTATTACACTTGGAACAGTTCAGAAAAAAAACTTAAACTTCCAGTATTTATTTTGATATTTTCTTTCTCAACCATATGATTTTTTACTATATTTTCACAATTCCTTTATCGTGACATTTGAGTGGCTACTTTCTATGTTCAAAATATAAATAATTGCTTGTTGGGAGTTCTTTTTTTCTGTCCCAGCAATGATGGAGAACTTTTCCATGAGGATGGAGACCCAATGAACTCTGAGTGACCCAAGGGCTAGAAATTCTTAAACGCACAAATTTGAAAAGATGTCCCTGGTCTCTGATGGAAATCTAAGTGTCTTTTCTCTCCATCTTCTCAGCGATCCATGAGAACATTTGTTTCCACAGAAATGATGGAGAAGAGTGTGTGGAGGACACTAACACCCATCTAAGTCTTGAACAAGGTGATTGCAACCATAAAAACTGATTCTCATCTGAAGTAGAAAGGAGAACGGGAGATGGGCCCTGAGTCCTGATGGAATTAGGGAATCAGAGAAGAACTGTTGAGGAGCCTGGAGAAGGCAGGGAGCACTGAGCATCTTACTAGAGACAGATCTTGAAGGAGGAGCTATGACAAGATACCATTGGCTCACTAAATAAGACAAAGGAACAGGAACCAAATGTGTCAGGAAACCAGATTTAAAGACAATGCTAACCTGGAAGTAATTGTGATTTAGAGAGATCTTGTAGAAGAAGATCAATGTGAAGCTATATAGGGTTAGGAACTATGGACCCCAGGTCAACATCACAGAGGAGATCCTTGATAATGACAGAAAAAGGGGCTGATTCAAATGTGGGGGATGCTTGTTCAAGAGCAAGAATATTCAAGGAGATGGCCAGTAATAAAAAGAAGAGAGGAAATGTGCATATAATGAGAGAAGAAGGAGGAGGGAAAATGAGAGAAGAAAGGAGTACAGGACACAATAAAACAACCATATTACTAAGAGCTCATTTATTGAACATTTACCCTGACAGTTGTGGATTTAGTGCTCATAGCTGCCATTAGAAGTTAATATTACATATGTACTCTTTCTGCAATTAGGAGACTAAAATCTATGTGTAGTTGGCTGGTTGTATGTGTAATTGGACTGGGGTTAACATTCTGAACCCAGAGCCTGTGTTCTTAACCCTGCACACATCCAGATAATCTCATAGAAAAACCAGAAGCGTGAAACAAAAATAGGGAAATATATGCAGAGAGAAACACAGAAAGAAGAATACTAGGAGCTGAAATGAGTACAGGAGAATCAGACACTGAACTTCATGAAAAGGCCAACAAGACAGAGAAACAGACATGGGGAGGGATCGTATGGTAAGAAGAAGGTGCAATGAGGCACCAGGACTTTGTAGGAACTACAGCAAGGCCACCAGTCAGGGGCAGCTGTGGGAACAAAAGCAGGTTCACTATGGCCATGGCTGACATGAAAAACCATTGCCAGTCACTAAGGTACTCATAGGAAATACTTAGTGAGATGGACTGGCCAAGGCACTTTCAGTCCAAAGGGGGACTTGGGTCTGACTATAAGAGTGGGATGGAATCCTCCAGGTCCAGGTGGGCTCTGAATTGATACCTGAGGGAGGGCATTCTCAATTCCTACTTTATAATGATTAAAGGGGAATTAGGGGAGAATGGCATTTCTGAAATAAACTTCCCATTTTTCCCCTCAGGCACTGGTGAAAATTCATATCAAAACCTGACCTGGATCTGCTCACATCTCTCGAATTACAACGGTCTGTTCCTGTTGACTCTTCTGTGATCCTTTGCAGTTCTTGTTCCATCTGGCAGGTGCTATGGTGGGAGGGCTGCTTCTTTTTAGTACTGATCACCCAGAATTGTCCATCTTTGCTCCTGCAATTTCTCCAAGGATTTAGATAACAGAGTCTTCCTTTTCCTATTTGCCTAGGGAGGTCACTACTTCCATATTCTTTAAATGCACTTGCTGCCAGTTCCTGACAACCTAGGCCTGGACTTATTGCCCATGCACCTGGCTTTCTCTCTGCACAGTTTTCTGCCTTTGTCTTGCTTGAATCGGGCTGCAGGCTTGCTTTGATGTCACATCCAGCTGTGTCCAGCACTGTAGCAAGGGTGGTAGAGTAGGGGTGATAAGTGTGCTCCTTCTGGGCCAGGGTCTCTCACCTGTTGGGTCCCTCACACAGGACACACAGGACTGTGGACACCATGTGCTGCCTGAGCAAACCCTCTCTCATCATCTCTGGGGCAGCAAGCCGGGAGCTGCCCTCCAAACACCTGACCACTCTCTAAAAAAGTACTTTGGTAATTTAGGAATCAATAGCCACTGTTTATAACTCTTGACCTTCCCTTAATTTATAACACTTTTAATAATGGTGTTAAATGATTTAAAATATTATAAATTTAAGATATTAATCATAAAGAGTTAATTTTCTGATCAGTCACAATATCCCTTATAGTGATATAGGCAATATTTTATTTAAATTTTTCAAATACTTAAAATGATGGTATATAGCTCAGTGTGGCTCAGTTGCTTGGAGCATCCTCCTGTACATGGAAAGGTCGAGAATTCAATTCCCTGGCAGGGCACATACCTAGGTTGCAGGTTCAGTTCCCAATTGGGGCACATATAGGAGGCAACCAATTTCTTTCTCAATCTCTCTCAGTCTGTCTCTCAGTCTCTCTCTCTCTCTCTCTCTCTCTCTCTCTCTCTCTCTCTCTCTCTCTCTCTCTCTCTTCCCCTTCTCTCTCTTCCTGTCTCTCTCCCCTTCCTCTTCCTCTCTCTTTCTCTCTCTCTCTCTGTCTCTCTTTTCCTCTCTCCTTTTTTTTCTCTAAAATCAATGAACATGTCCTCAGGTGAGGATTAAAAAAAATACAATGATGATGTATCAACCACATTTTTCAGATAACAGAGAATGAGCTGAGACTTTGGCTATTTGTGCAAGTTCGGCCACTGAGACTAGGGATTGATCTCTGACTTAGGGCAGTGTCAGAACAGGAACTCTGGTGACCCACAGCTGACTTCAAATTCTTTCCTATAACCTTGAGAAGTCGATTTTCCTCTTTGTCCCTCAGTTTCATCATTTATAAAATGGAGGTGATAGTCCCAGCCAGTTTGGCTCAATGGATGGAGTGTTGGCCTGCAGACTGAGGGTCCCAGGTTTGATTCCAGCCAAGGGCATATACCCAGGTTGCGGGCTCAATCCCCAGTAAGGAGCGTGCAGGAGGCAGCCAATTAATGATTCTCTAAGTTAAAATAATAATAATAATAAAAATAAAATGGAGGTGATAATAGTACCTACTTCACAGGGTGATGGATTTTAAACAAGTTATGTCATGTAAAATATTCACAATTATGTCTGGTACTCATCAGTGTTCCATGCATGTGTTAATATCACTATGTTTAATAATCATTATTATTTGTATCTAGTGCCAGAGTCTAAGCTTTTAACTACTATAGTAAACTAAGATATTTGGAAAAGCAGTGATAACAGTAAAACCAACCTCAGGTCCAGGAAAATAAATTGAGGACCTCAGGTTCTATACCCTAGAGCACACTAGTTTATAAGAAGTATCATGTGTTTGTTGCATGACTCTCCTTTGGAAATGAGTGACAGGGAGGAGATTCCAGAAAATTCACTGTGGAAGGCACTGCAGTGTAGCTTCCAATGGGAAGTGTTATTTAAGAAAGGATATTCAAATTAGCAATATATTTTCATAAAAGAAAAATTTCTCATGGCTATTTTTGAAAGCATAGTTATACTTTTAGCAAATCATATTTACTCAAAAAGTTGAATTTAAAAATATCTTTTAAAATATATGAATCCATAGTAGCCATGAAGTCACTGGTCCTGCTGATGGGACTAGGAAGAGTGAAAAGAAAGAATTGTGAGGAGTAATGAGCAGGGAAGGGATTCTGTGTGTGTACGTGTGTGCATGTGTGCATTTGTGTGTTTAGTGTGTGTGTGTGTGTGTGTGTGTGTGTGTGTGTGTGTGTAGAATGTGGGGGTAGGATGCAATGACATTATGACTCTCAATGTGGTCTGAGAGCAAACCTGATTGGAAATAAAAATCCCAGAGCATCTTAATGATTGGGAACAATGTATACTAGTATAAAGAGAGGAATTTCAGAGATAAATTTTAAATTTTGTTAAATTTTTAAATAAAAATAAAGAGAGGGATTTCAACCTACAATCCAAATGATGTACCGTAAGCAGGGATGGTTGACTGTGACATGCACAGGTGAGGGAAGGACTGTGTCTCATGCTTACCACCCAAGGAGGAGGCTCCAAGGAAATGCAGATGTGGCATTAAAATGCACCAGGGTTCACATTCTGTATTAAAATTAGGGGAATTATTTTTAAATCATCCTTTACATAAATTACTTTGTTTAGAAAATAGCACTCAATGAAAAAATCCAAATTGCACTGAAAAAAAATAATATTTACCATTTCTACATCTATTGAGGTTGGGAGGCACAGAATGGGATGGATCAATGGAACCAATAATGAACAAAGGAGGCTCACCATACGGAAGAGGGTGTACTGATCCTGGATGGTTTACTCAGGGATTCATTCCTTATGGGCTTCTGCTCTGCTCTGCCCTCTATCTCTGGCCACAGACTCCTGCAGCTTTGCTTGCTAGGTCTCTTGCTACATCTTCTTGCTGGATTCCTAAACTGGAAGACACCAGTAGGAGAGTGGAGAGTGGAAGCAAGGGAGAAGCGTGGTATTTCCTCATCCCTGTCTTGGGCAGCAATTCTGTCAATAGCTGCATCTCCAATGACTCTCCCTCCCACCAAGCAGGCCAGCCATGGTCCAGCTTCTACTTATCCAGTGACTTGACACATGAGTTCACCCTTGGTCCCACCCATAGCTTCCTGTTGACTCTTCTTCAATTTGGAATTGCCAGCTCTTCCACCAGGTGTATAACCAACCGCCTGGATCAAATTCCCTCTGCTCCAAAGGCTTAGAGAGCTTTATATTTTCCTGTTGGACCCTGATTGATGCTCAAAGCAAATAAAATATCTATTAATCAAAATGTGGTTTAGGTACATCCCTACCTCAAAATGGACTATCAGAGCACTGTTGTGAAAGAGGACAGATAAATGTGAATGAAACAGTTACAACCAGTAACAGCAATGATGCACTAGAAAGCCAACAAGCCAATGAACAATGTGCCCAAGACACTGAGTCAGCAGGTAAGCCTGAATGGCCGGGTTTGATGAATGTGGGGAGGTCAAGGGGCCTTTGCTGTTGTCAGAGAATGAAGTAAGATACGACTCAAGGAGACACTTGTTAACAAAAAGAGAGAAATCACACAGACACAGAGTGCAGAAATGGATCCTGATATATTGATAGGAGAGACCTGGAGAAAAAGAGAAATACCAAGAGACAAAGGGAGAAGAACTGCAGAGCCTCACTGGGGAAGATAGAAACAAAAGTCAAAATAAGTCAGGGAGAGATTTACCATGGAATCAATTAAACACACACACTTTCACTGAGTAAAAATGGAAATATATGCAGTCAGGCTCTAAGTAGGAACAGGAGAAGAAAGGAGAAGCTGGTGAGGTGCAACAAAATGGTAATAGGCAGAGTAAGGCTCTGTGGGCACTCAGCTGTTGTCTTCTTTTTTTTTCTTTTCCAGAGTCCTACGAACAAGTACTCATCCAAGAAAATAATGGAAATGCAAGACTGGAGATACCCAGCCCATTGCCCACTGATGAAGAAAGTAATTATTACCTACCTTATCAATGATCTAAGTATATCTTTGTTTTTCTATGAGAGCAAAAGCTTTCCTTTATTCTTCCATAGTAACCATCTCCCCTACCCACCCAAACACCACGCAAGACACAAAGACTTGTGCACAGCCTCTAGCTGTTTTTAACAGGTGGGAAAGGCCAGGGAGAAAGAGAACTCAGCTCTTTGATAAAGGGTTCTCCCTGGAAGAAAATGCAAAGAGAGAAACTATGGAAAAGGTGGACTGGGAACACCAAACAACAATGTATAAGAATGAGATAGAGTTCACATAAATTGACATGGAATTCAACCAGTGCCATGTTGTGGAGTTGGTGAAAAAGAAATAAGCTGCACTTCACTTTTTTTAAATTTCTTTATTGATTGTGGTGTTACATATGTGTCCTCATTTCCCCACTACCCCCCCGTACCTTCCCTCCTCGTGCCCTCACCCCCTGTGCCTGCACTTCACTTTTAGAATTTATAACAGAAACATGAAAGTCATGATTAATGCTGCTAGTTAGATCTTCAACTAAGGAAGCCCAGGTGAAGGACCTTTAGAATGAAGTGGCAGGTGCAGGGATTTTATGCAGTGCACAAAATCACAGGGGACAACTTTGGTGATTATTTGAAAGCTTGAGATGAGGGAAATACATGGAAAGACAAAAGTGATACAGAAGAGGCATATATAGGTACCATTACCAATTAAAAAACAGGGATAGAATGGAAGAAAGTAGGAACCAAGCAGAGAATGTAGGAACTAAAGATCAGCTAAAGGATAACAGGGGTAGGTCGAGAATGAGGCAAGGGAATTCTGAGGTGACAGATAAGGAGGATCTCACTCAGAACCTTCTTGTGTCTTGAGCATCTCATTTGCATCACCCTAGACCCTCCTGGGTCCTAAGAGAAAGACATAAAAATGTGAAGGAAAGACTATGAGCAAAGACACAGAAGGAAATGCCAGTACATAGAAAAACTGAGGGAGACACAAAGGAAAGTATGTAAAGAATGAGTAAAGAACAATGAATAAAAAACTAGTAGAGAGATGACCAAATAAAGAGAGTAGACAAATCAAGATACTGTTTTATTTGAGACACAGTCACAGATAAAAGACACAATGGACTGTTCATAATACCATTGAGAAGTTAAGGTGTCCACAATTATCAGAAGGGCCCTGGAACATTTCAAATAAAAATAGGCCTCCTATCCCTTCTTGGCCTTTTGACTAAGATCAGGTGTGGTATCTATTTTTATCAGTTTAGTATCTAATACATCCTCTCTCTGAGGACAATATTGTGGGGTTATATGGATTTAATTTTAAAAGATAATTTTAATGGCCTCTTTCCAAATATCTCATTCTTTCTATGGCTTCAGTCACTATTTATGATCTATTGATTTCCAAACATACATCTCCAGTCCAGAACTGTCACCTATGCTCATTTGATCAAGTGACTGAAGCTCTTAATGGGAAGATCTAATGAACATCTCTACTGAAGGCTATATCAGTTATCTACTGCTGAGTGACAAACAGTTCCAAAATGTAGTGGATTAAAAAAAAACATGATTTTATTTGCCACTTCTGGCAATTCCAACTTTTAAAAATCTCCCCCAACCTTTCCATTTTTTCCATACCCAGAACACTACTCTAATCCAGACCCCCTTCACTTCTCACTTCAGCAGAGGAACAGTCTCCTGCTGGGCTCCTTTTTCCTATTTTGCTCCCTTTAAATTCATTCTTCACACTTCAGCTCAATGGACCTTTCAAAAATTCAAACAAGGTCTTATGGCTCTACTGTTTAAAACCCAGTACCATCTTGTGGTCCTCAGTATTAGGACAATACTGCTAGCTGTAAGGATTAAAGGACACCCACCATAGCTTCATATTTCCCCTTCCTTCATGCCATCTTCGCATTGAAAAAAAAAATCTTTTAGTTACTTGAATTTGCCAAGTTCTCACAACTAAATCTCTACCTCTACAAGTGCTTTTGTAAAACAGTTTGGTATAATCTTTTAATTGTTTTATTTTTAATAGATAATTTATATTTTCACTGTACAGCAGTAAAAATAAATATGCAAAGTAAATACAAATGACTTTAACACAGATAATGTTGAAAAAATAAGTCAAATCCCCACAACTAAATGGCAGAGAGGCAGAGACACAGAGAATACATGGTTCCATTTATACAAATTTATATAAAATATAGAACTGACAAACTTAATTATCTCTAGTATTGAAAATCAAAGTGATGGTTAACTTGAGCAAGATTGGTGGGAAGAGGTAGTGACAGCCATCATAAGGGGCTTCTGCAGTGTCGTCAATCTTCTATTACTTGACCAAAGTTATGGTTACTCGGATATGCTTCCTTTATAATAATTCAAAATACATGATTTACCCATTTTTATCCATGTATGTTTATAGCGATTATTATTCTTATTTTTAAAAGAGAAAAAAATCATCATCATCAAATAATGAAAAGAGTCAGTAAAAAACAAAAAATAATGATAGTTAAGAAATGCATAAAGGTAAGAGAGAGTTGAGTAGCTGAAAGGAAAGGGATGGGAGTAACTTTCCCTAGAGTGGAATTATAGGGAGAAGGGCTTGTTGATTGTAGTGAAGATGCTCACTCCCTTTGTGGAAGACAAATAAAACTCTTCATTTATTATAATTTTGTTCAGGAGCAGAACTACCCAACCATGAAATCCAAATAAATTCCTGTTCTGTACGTCTGGTGGATATAAAGAAAGAAAAGCCATTTTTTAATCCAAATGCTGAAAATGAAACCCAAATATCTGACATAATAGGTAAGACTGACTGAATCCCAGATACTGTGTAAGGGTTTGGGATATGTCACCAATGTCCACTGAGAAGATTCAGGTGGGCGGAAGCAGGAGAAGAGGGAACCAGGACCTTATTAGTGATTATACCAGAAGAGTGTTCCTGGGTATTGAAATAATGCAAAAAGACTGAAATTGCAGATATAAAAATTGATGTCTGAGAAACTATTTCTAAAACAAGAGAGCAATGTATGGTGGTAGGAGATGAAGAAACGAGAAAACAAAAGATTTTTTAAAAGAAAAAATAATCAGAGCCAAGATGCTTCTGAGAGGAAATGAGAAAGAAATGCATGAAGAAAAAAAGAGGTATAAAGATATAACATCCCCAGAAAGACAGGCATAATTAACAGAAATGGGCTGAGCCAAGAGGAAAGTGAAGTAAAATGAGAATGAAAGAAGGGGTGGAATAAGGGTGGGGATTAGAGGTAGATTGAGAATGGAAGTAGGAGATAGAGTAAGGGGAGGGGGGAAGAAGTGCTGTAGGATGGGCAAAGCTGCTCTCTGTGCATAAATTTCACCACCTTCTGGGTAGGACTTGGAGCAACCTTAGGTTGCACATTTGGGTACAGACCAGGGAGACCTGAGTTAACTCAGCTTCTCGTTATGGGTTTTTTGTCCATGGGCTCCTTGGCCCCATCCTGAGACACTAAGGAGTTTTTCTCCTCTTGTGCAGTGATCAGCAGTGATGAAGATGAGTCTCCCAAAGCCTCCACGTCAGAGCAAAGAAAGGGACCTGGTAAGAAGGTGGGAGCTCAATGATGGGGCTATAGGAACCTCAATTAAGAGCTACTGTTTCCTGAGGCATCAGTTCTGAGTTCATTCTGTAACACAGATCCAGTTTATCTTGCAATCCCATTCTCTGCATTCATTTTACCTTGTCCTTTTCGAAAAATGCAGGAAGATGAGAAATATAATATACATATTATAAGATATGTATAAGATACATATGATTATTAAATAAACATATATGTATTTTTGAGGATGACATCTATTGATGGGTCCTAATAGTCAACATATGTACTCTATATTGATTGTGCAGTAGAAATAAGCTAGCACTAACTAGTTGTTATGACTATAAACTATTGGATTTCTACAGTAAATTCTATAAAGAAGAGAAATCTCATATTTCTTAATTGGACAGTCATGTTGTCATCTGATTACAAACTTTGAATCATGTCTGAAGGCTATTCATCCAGCTCTCTGGTGTTAACAGAAATAAATACTTCAAGTAAAGTATTATGAAACCCAAAGTGTTGTTTTTAGAGTTTTTCAGCAAGTCATAATATATAGAGTGATGTTTCAAAGGACCTTTGCAAATAGTGTTTTAGTTTTTCCTTTACAACAGCCTTGAGGATAAAACAGGAATGACACTATTATCCTTGTTACTGGATGAGAAAATGCAATCACATAAACCTTTCAAGGTCATTTACAAAGCCTCATGAAAATTAAGGGAAAGACAAGGCTACTGGATTCTGTGTTATTTCGTTTGTAAATTAGAGCTCGAAATGGTTAACAAAATGTTATTTCCTCAATACCATGATCAGCACAAATGATGACAAACTACAGCTCTTTAGTGCTCAGGCTGGTCCTTCCTACGTTCTCAGAGGATATTTAGGAAAACATATGCGGAAAAGATCTAAGAGCAAATAAAAATGTTATCTGGTCTTGATGTTGCAAAAGAACAGTATTACAAATAATATGTTCATTCCATTGATCACCAGATCTATCAAAGTAAAATGTAAATGCACTTCAGTTTTCAGGAAGTATGAGTTCTAACTTATGCATTAGTGCAAGCAAATTGCTACAAATTGTTTTAATAGGTCATTTCACTATAGATCTCTGTCTCAGACACAAGAGACAGGTAGGGCTCTCTATTTCAAAAAAGTTCTTCTGGGAAGCAGCCATGGGGAGATCTGCTTTCTTCAATACCAGATTTCCAAGACAGCCTTGGGAGAGGAGCAGAGCTAAGAATAAATGTGAATACAAATAAAAAATAACAAAACCATAAAGAGACAAGTAAAAGAAGAAAGCAAATCCAGTATAAGAAAACAAAGGGTAAAAAGAGAGCAGAGATGCCCCCTGGGGTGAAATAGCTTAGTTCCAGGCTCAGGGGAGAAGGGGGATAAAATACTGACCTATAGGTCACATGGATACAAAAGACAGGTCAAGGAGATCTCAGGGAGGGTCATTCTAGCCCTGGGTTTTCAGAGCTTCCCAGGTTTTCCTCTCTAGGTTCCTTTTCATACACTAAGACCTTTAAAGAGACATTTGCTCCTTCTGCAGGGAGAAATCATGAAGAGTCTTCTGAGTCCAGTGCACACAAGATGTCCCCAGCAATCAGGAGTTATACAGTGAGAAGCAGTTCTGATGAGGAGGGTGAGGCCATTACTGGGCTCCAGGACATCAGGAGTCTGAACTCAGGGTTCCCATTTCTCTGAGCACACACCATGGCCCAGGATGCCCACTCCTGCCATGGTCTCATATGGACACTTTAAAAACTGCAAAGAAAGGAAACATTATAATTCTGGCTTAACCAAAAAAGATGGCTCTTGTTGGATGGCAGTGAATCTTATTCTACGTTCTCAGACATGTCACCCCCAAGTGTGGTGGATCACAATGTGATGTTCCCATACTCACCAGCTATTGTGCACAGAGAGAGAAAGTGGAACAGTCCACTGTTGTTCAATTTTGTCATAAACTTGTTCAAACCTCAGTGGACTCTGGTCATACTCTCTATTGACAGAAGGAACAGATTCTGGTTATTATTATCAAATCCCATTTATAACTCTTGTCAGATGACCCCAAATATTAGCCTACAGAATATTTTTTGAAATAGTAATTCATAATTATGGGAAATCACAAATGTGATAAGTAGTTTACATATACTCATGGCAACTAAGTCCAGAATCATTGCCAAATTAGTAAGCTGCCAGCCTATGAAAAAATGTTGGTTTTCTAACATTGATTTTGCACATGGGCTAAAGGATGTGGGTCTTTGCTCCATTTGGTAGTGCTCTCTTTCCTTTAGATGAGAAGAAACAGAAATAAAAATTATCCCATCTTTACGTTCCAAAGCCTTCTACAATGTGAGGAATCATAAGATTTAACTCTTCCTATTATGGAGTACTAGTTGTGTTTTCCCTTACCTCCTAGATTCTCCAGATATTGGAAACCAATCTACTTGGAAGATAAGAAATAAGAAAAGAAGTAAGGACAATCAAAACTCTTGATGTAACAAATTGTTTTCTTTGCTACAAAAACTTCAGCCAATTTTTTTGTTATATTCTTTACATTTAAAAAAGTTATTAGGATTTTAGCTGATATACATAATACATTTTGCATTGGGTGGACTGAGCATCACAGATGGTATTTAAAAAGATGTTATCATTTTGCTATTTATTCCTTCTAAAACAGCAATATATAAAAGTTCAATGGTATAAAATAGAGCTGGCTGAAGGGAAGTAAGAAAATGACAACAGTACATGATGATCAGGAACACACTTCAATGTAGTTATGCTGAATAATATTCCCTTCAGCAATATATAAAAATTCAATGGTATAAAAGTTCAATGGCATTATGAGCAAAGCAAATTTATATTCTTCACTCAAATAAAGGACAAAGTAGTTCTGTGGTGGAGGAATACTCTGCTCCACATGACCATTGACCAGCTGATGGAGGCTCTGACTTCTAGAAAATGTTGCTTCCATGGTTCCCCTAGGTAAAACAGAGTAGAAGTAGATGTACAGATAAGTAGAAGGTTAAGAAATGGTGACAAGAGGAAGTGCCTTCCATGGCAAAGTTGTCCCTGACCTTGGGGATGGTTCCCGGAGCAATCTTGATGGATCCAAAGGGTGGCCTGTGGTCAGATGGAGCCACAGGGTGGCCTGGCAGTAGGAACGTTCCTACCCCTCTTACACAAGCTTTCTTTTTCCAATTTTTCTTTTGAAGATTCCATGTTGGATTAGTTCCTAGGATGCAGACTGATACTATTATGGAATTTTTTTTTTTCCTGCAGGGATCAGCAGTAGTGATTTTTCACAATTGAGTAACGAAGAAGAGCCTCAGGAAACTTCTAGTTCAGCCCTCAGAAATGGATCAGGTAACGAAGATTAAGATGCCAAGCCTTGGTCTGCAAATGTCAGGAATCTGAAATTAAAGCTACTGTTTCCAGACGCATTTTGCTCTGAGCATCTTGAAGAACTTATACCCAGTTAATTCTGGCAACTCCTGTCAGCATTTTAGAAAATGGGAGGAGGCAGGAATTATTACGAACTCATGTTTAACAGGATGAGCCCTATTGACTAAATGTATACAATTATATATTGCTGTTTTAGAAGGAATAAATAGCAAAATGATAACATCTTTTTAAATACCATCTGTGATGCCCACTAATACGAAGATCTTAGATTTACATTGGTTCACATTAATGTCATTTGTAATGGTGAAAGAGAACTGGCCCTGCTATGTAATAGTAGACAGAAATAAAAAGCTTCAGATCAACCTCTCTCAAACTTTAGAATAGCTTTTAAAGATTTTCATCACATTGTAATTGGATTATATCATGTTATTTTAAAGTACTTGGCAAATGAGATATTACTTTGTCATCACAAAATGCTTAAGACTTAGGCAGGATAATTCTTCTGTTGTTGTTAATCTTCACCTGAGGGTACTTTTTCGTTGGTTTTTAGAGAGAGACAAAAAGACAGAGAGAAAGAAACATCGATGTGAGAGAGACACATGGGTTGGTTGCCTCCCACACCAAGGTACCAGAATCGAACCAGAGCCCTTCAGTCTGTGGGCCAATGCTCTATCCACTGAGCCAAACTAGCTAGTGCTAGGCAGGCTAATTCTTTCTATCCCCATTTTAGGATAATGAAATTGATGTACAAATTTATAAGGGTCAAAAAGGATAAGTGTTGCATGTAACAGGCAGGAAATTAAGGGCTATTTCAATTATCGAAGTCCAAAGAGGAGGTACAAGGGACCTAACATATTCACAAGGGAATGTATCAGTGCCTGATACAAGAAAATTTATTTAGCAAACAACTATATATATATATAGTTGTGTGTGTGTGTGTGTATTAATATATTGATGGAGACAGAAATATGAAAAATAAGGAAGAATCATAGATGTAGAAATAGAGCCAGCTCTATAGTATACGAAACACCTAGAATAATAAAACTAAAAATAATGGACAGAGAAATAAAAATAAACAGAGATTAATAGTATCATTGATTTAAAGAGAGAAATCAAGGGCAGAGAAACTGGTGAAATTGACAGGATGGAAACAAAAAGTGTAAGGTAGAGCAATGAGCAAAAAAAAACCTGAGAATTAATAAGAAAATGAGGTATGGCTAGATAGAAAAAGACACAGGTATCTGTCGTATGTGAGGTGTAGCCATTGGAGTAGGTGTACTTTTCCCTAGCTCATCTGAGCTGTGAATATTATTCAGCATAACTACATTGAAGTGTGTTCCTGATCATCATGTACTGTGTGTCATTTTCTTACTTCCCTTCAGTGTCCAGTGTCCTGTCTTCAGATGAATAGAGGAAGAGAGTCAGAAGAGATGCCAGTCTGATAGACTGTGGTCGATAAGCCAATTGGGATACTACTTATCAGTTATCTTTGTTTTCCTGTCTGCACAGAGGAAAAGCTCTTCCTTCTTTTCTCTACCTCTCCCCCAAAACATTGCCTCATATGTGCACACAAATGAACACACACTCACATATAGACAGACTTGAGTACAGATTAGGACTACATCCTCCACTTTGAGGGAACCAATGAGAAAGAAGAGCAGGGCTCCTGAATGGAGGGAGGAGACAATGAGTAGATAATGTGAGGAGAATGGAAAAGGTGGGCTGAGGTCATCAAATGAAAAGGTATCTGAGTAAGTTTCAAGGTTTTCTAAGTGGACATGGGATCCAAATATCACCAAATGCAGGTTTTGTGGGGAAGAGTAGGATGACTTTCAAGATATGTCTCAAAGTTTACCAGCAATCTATAATAATAAAAGTGTAATATGCTAATTAGACCAGATAACATTCCAGATAAACTTCTGGATGAAGCTGGGGTGCAAGGGAAGCCTTGGTCCCGGGTGCCAGAGGGAAGCTGGTGTTCGCAGCCGGGGGAAGAAAGGCCTACTCTTGCATAAATTTTGTGCATTGGGCCTCTAGTATGGTAATAAAGTTCATGATTAATAGATCAGAGGAAACTGGCAAAAGAAATAGTGGTCAATAGTGAAGTCACTGATGATAAGAGTAGCAATTTGTAAGCTGAACATCGATGAAGAAAATGTAAAGACAAAGTTTGCAATTATAAAAACAGCAAAAAGATCAACATAAGAAAGAGAAGGAATCAAAGAAGCAAAGAAAAACAAAAGGGAAGTGACAGTGGAAAGATTACTTCAATAATAAAACCACATCTAGAGGCAGAAGCATAGAAAAATATATGGGAATGAGATATATATAGGGAGTAATCAATGGAGAGGAATTAGATGAGGCACAAAAAGAACTGTAGAGAAAGAGTTAAAATAAGAGGAAAATGGTAGAAAAGATGGAGGCAGTAGGAAAGGGAGAGAGAGATGTAGAAATTGTGGAATCTGAGATGACCATAAGACAAAAGCAATGTGTACACAAGGAGTAGTTCATAGCAGCAGTGAGTTTTCAGAGTAAGGTGTCTCCGGGTATCAAAATGATTCATGTAACTCACCCAAACTATTAGAGATGTCACCATTCTTATGGACTTAATCACCATCCACAACCTAATAGTTCCTATATATCTCCAGTCCAGACCTGTCTTCTTAGCTTCTAAACTCATTCATCCAACTATCAGCAAGACCTCTGGTCAAGTCTTAGTCTTCTCCTCTTAGATGTCTTCCCATTTAAAATTCAACTCTTCTAAAACTGAGCACATCACCTTTTTCTCTGAAACCAGCGCCTGCTCCCAGTGTTTTCCAGCTCTAAAACACACTATTCATTTACCAGTTCTTTCAAGTTCATATTCTCAGAGTCATCACTATAGTCCTCTGTAACGTACCTCTATTAATTCCTCCTTTTAAATGTCTCTAGGCTGTCCATGCAACTCCATCACCAAGCTATCACTTTAATCAATGTCTATTATCGCTTCTTACTGAAACTAGCATGACAGGCTCCTGCTTGTCCTCCTGCTTCCAATTTTGTTCACACCAAATATATTCCAAGTTATTTAGCTAAATTGATCTTTCAAAAATGCAAATATGTCCATGTTACTCTCCTACATAAAATCCATTGTCCTTCACTTTCCCTTAGGATTAAATTAAATATTCTTTGTGTGGCCCCAAAGCCACCTACCTTAAGGCTCTGCCTCTTTCTCCATTGTTATCATTGCCACTAACTTTTCTACTTCATGTTCAAACATTCTTAAGCTACTCTTGGTTATTTGCATTCACTGAATGTAACAAAAAGGGAAGTACACCTTTGTACATGCTTCTCCAACCACGTGGGGCTATTGTCTTGGTCCCTTTCCTCCATAATCTGGCTAACCCCTGCTTCCATGATACATACTCTGGAAGAGGTCCCTTATCCCAAATTTACTAGTTTTTCCTGCTGTACCCTCCCCTCCTTCCAGAGTACTCTGTGTGGTCTGTGTTCTAACATTCTTCAACTTTCAATATATTCACTTATTTATGTTTCAATGTCATGGTTGATCTTAAGTTGACAAGCACTGACACTTCAGTAGTCATATGTCCGACATTGTTATCAGTATCCATCTCAGTATGTGGCACATAAAAGAAATTTAACAAATGTGTTGAGTGAATGAAAATAATTGTTTAGTCTCTGTATTCCAACATTTGGAAATTTGTCTGGCCAAAGTTAGTTTATTAGAATGTTTACAAAAACTATTTTAATAATATAATTATATGTGTGTATGTATCAACATATAAATGTAACAGTATTTCTGGAAAAAATAACATCACATAAAAATAAATACAGATGTTTGTAAAAAATGTCATTGAGGAATGGATGGTAGAAGCACATAATGAAAAAATAGAAAGCCAATGCAGATGTGGGGCAAGAAAATAGAGGGGGGGGAAACAAATTGAAAGAAAGGGACAGAGATAATGAGGAACAACAATAGATGAAATTTCAGAGGGAGAGCCATCCTTTGATGTAGGAGGAAAGGAAGATGATTTGAGGTCAGAAATGCTAATTAAAATTGCAAATTAAAGTTTTTTACAAATCATAACATAGGAGCACAGCTCCAAGGACTTGGAAATCAGAAGTGTTCCTGTTTCATGTGTTCACCAAGTATTGTGCCAAGAGGCCAAGAAGCAAGGTCTAAATGTATCAAAGCAGGAACCAAGATGGTGGCATAGGAAAACACCTGAACTTGCTGCCACACACAACCGCTTCAAAACTACAACTAAAAGACAAAACGGATGTCATCCATAACCACGGGAAGGCTGGCTGAGTGAAATTTATACAACTAGAAGGAAAGAGAAAAGCACACTGAGACTGGGAGGAGGTATGGAGGTTTGGAAGTGACATGCAGAAGTACAGAAGCATGTGAGGAAAGGAGCTGGCAACTGAGTATGCTGTTGTCTTTTTCAATCAAGTGTTGAGATACAAGCTCCCAACTGCTCTGAACTCCAGTTCCAGGTGACACTCTGGGGACCCAGACTCATACAGGGAGAAACTGGACTGTCTGGCATCAGGCTGGAACACAGAGCAGCTTTCTCTCAGAGGTGCTTGCAGCAATCATTGTTCCTGCATGGTGCCACAGGACACAGAATCCCACTTCAGGGCAGGGCTGACAGGTAGCCATTGCTGTTTTCTCCACCCTGGTGAATCTCTTGAGACCCCTGCCCCACCCAATTTACAGCCCCACCCAAGCTGTGCAAAGAGACTGTTGATTTGAATGGGCTGGCCTTTTGCAATCTAAAAGTAAACAAATTGCAGCTGGGTCAGAGAGCCCCAGAGCCTCCAAAAGAGGGCCCAAGGCTGGACAGCAGCTTGCATTACTTCACAGCTGGGCCTCATCTGGGCACCTCCAAATGCCAAACAAAGTGGAGGAATCTGCAGATCTCTTCCTAGCTCCTGCTGAGTGGCCTCAGGCAGAGGCTAAATTAGCACCTCCTTGGAGATCCTAGAGCCAGAGTACACAGGGGTCAGAGAGAGACTATCCAGATTACAACTCCTCAGATCCATAAGGGACACACTCAAGGGGCAGATTCAGTGAGTGCCAAAGCCCCACTGAAGCAAGTCTTGCCCCATAAGGGTGTCTCCAGCACAGAAGTCATCCCATCATAGTCAATTGGTGTGGAGGTCAATTTCTCCCAGTGATAACAATAGCAATCAAGGATTAACTACAACAAGACTGTCCACACAGCCCACAAAGGGGTGAATCAAGAGTATCCACCTCAGGTAACTAGGGAGGCTGAGTTACTGGGCCCTATAGGACACCTAGCACACAAATCACTCTATCAAGACAGGGAAGCAGCCAAAATGTGTAACAAAGAAACAGGTCACAAATGAAAGAAATGGAGGAAAGCAAATGACTGGATATGGAGTTCAAAACCACAGTAATAAGGTTACCCAAGAACCTTCTAGAAACCTCCAAGAAATTTAGTGAGACCTTCAAGGATATGAAAAATGGCCAACTAGAAATTAACCATACACTGACTGAAATAAAGAATAATGTACAGCTGAGAACCATGATGACGGCATAGGTAAAACACCTATCTTGCCGTCATACTCAACAATTTTAATACTATAACTTAACGAAAGAACAAACACCTTCCAGAATCACCAGAAAGCTCGCCGAGTGAAAATTCCACAAATAAAAGTGAAAATAAGACACTGTGACTCTGAGGAGCGGCGGCAGACAGCGTTGAAAGATTCGCATGGAGAGAGGTTTGGAGCGTGCGCCAGCGGAGAGGGCGGGCGGCTGAAAACCGGCCAGTTTTCTCCAACGGGGAGACAAAGACGTCCCACTGGACTGATTCTCCAGCTCTGGGCGAAGTCCAGGTAACCTACTATCACACGGGGTGAAAACTGGACAGTGGGAGGGCATGACAAAACTCGGGCGCTGCAGGGGTCTCCCGGCTTGTGGAGAAGGCAGCTTGCGCGAACAGCTCGGCTGCGTGACAGTGCAGAGAGCGCTCTGTGACTTCCTTTCTCATTCGGAAAACCATCAGTCTGCTTTGTTTCACGACCCTGGGTGAGACATTGGGCGTGCAGAGTCATTTGGGGAGAGTCTGAATTCCCCGGCAGCCAGTGGAGCTCCACAGCGACTCTTTCTCAGAGGTGCTGGCAGCCATTGCCCCTGGCACAGAGTCCCTGGGGCCGCATAGGGCAGAGCTAACGCTGTCTGCTTGACCCAGAGACTCCGCCCATCCAACCTGAGCACAGCTGAACTTCACAGACAATTGGCCTGGAGGTCAACCCCTCCAAGTGCTAACAACAATTAACCTGAGCTTAACTTCAGCAAGACTGTGCAACCCATATCCACCTCAGGTAACTGAGGAGGCTGAGCCACTGTCCCTAGTAGGAAGTCTACCACACAAAGCTAATTGACCAACTCAGGGAAGCAGCCACCATGCAGAGACAAGGAAAGAAATCAGATGTGAAAGAAATGGAGAAAAAAAACCGACTGGACCTGGAATTCAAAACCATGGTTATAGGGCTTCTCAAGAGGTCCTAGAAACCAAAAGAATCCAAAAATTGAAGATAGTGTAAGGGGCCTCTGGGACAACCTCAAGCATACCAACATCTGAATTATAGGGGATCCAGAAAAAGAGAGAGAGCAAGACAATGAAAACCTATTTGAAGAAATAGTGACCGAAAACTTCCCACACCTGGTGAAAGAAATTGACTTAGGAGTCCAAGAAGCGCACCGAACCCCAATATATAGGAACCCTAAGAGGACCACACCAAGGCACATCCTAATTAAAATGCCAAGAGCAAAAGACAAAGAGAGAATAATAAAAGCAGCAAGAAAGAAACAGTTGGTTACCTATAAGGGAGCACCCATACGATTGTCAGCGGATTTCTCAACAGAAACGATGCAGGCCAGATGGGAGTGGCAAGAAATATTCAAAGTGATGAACAACAAGAATCTCCTACCAAGATTACTCTATCCAGCAAAGATATCATTCAGAATTGAAGGCCAGATAAAGTGCTTCGCAGATAAGAAAAAGCTATACAACAACAACAACAACACCCAACCAGAAAAGAAAAAAGAATCCAAAAATATGAAGAGAGTGTAAGGAGTCTCTGGGACAAGTGTACCAACATCCGAATTATAGGGGTCCCGGAAGAAGAAAGAGAACAAGATACTGAAAACCAATTTGAAGAAATAGTGACCAAAACTTCCCCCACCTGGTGAAAGAAATGGGCTTATAAGTCCAGGAAGTGCATAGAACCCCAAACAAAAGAAATCCAAAGAGGACCACACCAAGACACATCATAATTAAAATGCCAAGAACAAATATCTATTAACAAGTGAATCTAAAAATCAAGTGAATAAAAAATCTGATGAACAGAATAAACTGATGAATACAATAGAATCAAGGGCATAGAAAGGGAGTGCAGTGACAATTCTCGGGGGAAAAGGGTGTGGGGGGGTTCAGAAAGAGACTGGACAAAAATCATACACCAATGAATGAGGATAGCGGGGTGGGGGAGAGCAGAGGGTGTGGTGGGAACCGGGTGGAGAGGAGCTATGAGGGGAGAAAAGAGGAACAACTTTAATAATCTAAACAATAAAGATTTACTTAAAAAATAAAAAATAAATAAATGTGCACAAGCATCTGACATGATGGGTAAAGCCATACAAGGATCTTGGGGTGGAGATGATTCAGCAGATACTACAGACCCTTGGTATGTCAGTGGTAGGTGATCAGGGCTCAAGGACAACATGAGGCTTCTCACCAGCGGAGAGTAGGTCAGTTATGAAGGTGAGAGTCACAGGACCCAGGCTGCAGGATGTCAGGATCCTGGAAATCAGAGTACCTGTTTCCTGCTCTCCTTGATACTGAGGACACTTTGATAAGGAAGGGCTCCAGTCCATGTCAGAATCTCATTCTCTACATTTGCTTGACTTGACCATTTTGATAACAGCCAAAAGTCACCAGATCATGATTACAAAATGGGTCCTGTTGATTTTACATGAATTGATATAGTAGAAATACACTGATTTAAAAAAAACAGTACTGATGTACTATATATTAGTGTATCAATAGCAAAGTGTTGGATTTATTTATTTATTTATTTTTGCAAAGTGTTGGATTTATATAGTTACTTCCATCCTTATTCATGGAGCAAACAAATCCAAGTGTTCTGTGGCTAAATAATAGTGTCACTTGGTCACAACCTTGAAAAAAAAAAACCTCAAAAGACAAATAGATGGTCCTGTTACTTGTCAGGAAAAAACCCTCAGATAACTATTCTTAAGACCAACATATAGTTTTAAAGGCTCCCCTCCAGCATGCTATTGATTTATATAGTGATTTCTCATTAACCTTTGTTATTTGCCCAGCTGGAGTGGCTGGTTAAGCATTGATTAACGAACCATGAGGTTCCCGGTTTCATCACAAGTCCAATTGCAGGCTTAATCCCCAGTCCAAGAGTGTACAGGAGACAGCTGATCAATGTCTCTCCCTCATCAATGCTTCTATCTCTCTATTCTCCCTTTCTATCTCTCTAAAATCAATAAAAAACGTATATTTTTTAACCTAAAGCCTGAACAAGATAACTTTGCTATCTACCCACTTCATAAATGAAGAAACTGATGCATATAAGTAGTGAAGAGGGTTTTTTCCAAAGCCTCAGAGAAATCAATACTTTAGATATCAATTTGTATGTTTAATTAATTTAGACACTCAGACATCTTTATAAACTCAAACTTTCCACAATGTGAATTATCATAAGATTTCTAATTTTTTTTAGATTTGTAATTTTTATTTATAAATTACAGTTTTCTGACCACCACCTGTTACTTTCTAGATATTATGGATACTGGAAGCAGTTCTATTTTGGAAAAACACAGTGGGAAAAGAAGTAAGAATGAATAAGAATTTACTTAACTTTTATGTTACAAATTAACTGGTTTTTAATGCTAACATTTATTATCATTATTTTCTATACCTTTCATAAGGCAAAAAAATGCCTTTTAAAGTAACTTTTTTTCAAAATGCTCATATCTTCATGTTGGTTTTTATTCTGATTTTGAAGTATATATATTTTATAAACATTGGTGTATATCTTTCCAGAATTTCTCTATGCATATATTAGTACACTTTAGAGTTTTATTTACCTAAATAGGTTAATTCTATACATACTTCTCCTTTTCCTGCTTTTTAAAATGAATATATAATACATCCTGTCTAATAAAGAGGGAATATGCTAATTGACCCTCACACCATCACAAAGATGGCTGCTCCCACAGCCAATACGGAGGAGACATGCTAATTGACTGTCACACTATCAAAGATGGCAGCACCCACAGCCAATAAGAAGAGAATATGCTAATTGACTGTCACACCCTCAAAGATAGCAGCATCCACAGCCACAAGACAGCAGTGCCCAGTCCCCTCTGTCCCACTGGGGTGGCAGGTGTGCAGCAAAGCAGGGCCCACCCATAGGTGGGCCCAGGTGCTCCACACACCTGCCTCTAGAGTCCCCAGTTCCCTGAGACCCCCCAGCCACCCAGGACTGGCCCTAGGTGCAGGCAAGTTTCAGACGGTGGCTGCCCAGCCACCCAGAGTTGCCCACGGCTCAGGAAACCAGGGCCGGCCAAAGCTTGTGCTGCCAGCAGTGGCAGCAGCAGAGGTGTGATATGGCATCGCCTTCCCCTGATCACTGGTTTGCCTCCTGCCCCTGAGGACTGTGAGAGGTGGCAGTCCAGGCTGAGGGACCCCCCCCCCTCCAGTACATGAGTTTTCATGCACCAGGCCTCTAGTAGACAATAAAAACATTTAATATTTTAATAGCTATAAAAAGTCTAATTTAAGGGCTTTCACATGCACTATTTTCATTTTTAGTGCAGTTGAACATTTCTTATTTGTTTTAGTCATTTGTTTTACTTTTTTGTAGGACTCTTTGTCATGGAATGTTATGTCAGTGCTTTCTGTTATGGTGTTTGTCTTCTTATTATGCTGAGTGAATACAAAAATTCTTATATGATATATAATAAATATTAGTTATAAATGTTGCTGGTATGTTGTCCCACTTGTTTTTGTTTTTTATTTAGTAATATAATCTTGCCTGAGAGAAGTTATAAATTTGTAGGTAGTCAACTTTCTCATCTATTTTTCTTTAATAATATAATATTTACAATAGCCATTTCCAGCTGAAGATTTTTAAAGTATTATTCTATATTTAATTCTAGTATGTTTGAAATATTTGATCATTTTTTATGTGTGCATCTATAATACCTGATTTTTACTTCTTTGTGTATATGTGAGATGGGAATCATTAAATATTCCCTCCACTACTACATCATGGTTTGAATCACCTCTTTGGTTGCACAGTGCCTTTACTTGTCTGTCTGCTAGTTGGTGTCCCTCAATTATGGATTTACAGAAAAGAAAGTTGATCCAGGGGTCCCAATATCTTGATGACTCACAGGGAGTGAATTTTTTTAATGTAGTTTTATTGATTTCAGAGATGAAGGGAGAGGAGAGGGAGACAAAAGCATCAATGACGAGAGAGAATCATTGACAGGCTGCCTTCTGCATGCCCCCCACTGAGGATCAAGCCCACACCTCGGGCATGTGCTCTTGATTGGAATCAGATCCAGGACCTTTCAGTCTGCAGGCCAACACTCTATCCACTGAGCAAAACCAGCTAGGGCAAAAAAATATATTTTTTTAAATATTTTATTGCTAAAAAATGTTATCCATTATCTGAGCCTTCAGAGAGTCATAATCTTTTTGCTGGTGGAGGGTGTTGCCTCAATATTGGTGGCTACTAACTGATTAGGGTGCTGGTTGCAGAAGGCTCAGATGACTATAGGAATTTAAAAAAATAAAACAACCATGAAGTTTGCTGAAATTATTGAGTCTTCTTTTTATAAATAATTTCTCTATAGGATATGATTAATGCCATTTTACCCACAGTAGAACTTCTTTCAAAGTTGGATTCAATCCTCTCAAACTTTGCCACTGCTTCATCAACTAATTTCTTTCACTATCGAAACCTTTTATTGTAATTTAAAATTTTCACAACTTCTTCCCCAGGAGTAGATTCCATCTCAAGGAACCACTTTCTTTGCTTATCCATAAGAAGTAATTCCTCATCTGTTAAAGATTTTTCATGAGCCCTAGCTGGTTTGGTTCAGTGGATAGAGCATCGGCCTGTGAACTGAAGGGTCCTGGGTTTGATTCTGGTCAAGGGCACGTACCTTGGTAGTAGGTTCCCCAGACCTGGTTGTTGTGTTTGCAGGAGGCAACCAATCAATGTGTCTCTCTCACATCAATGTTTCTTCTCTGTCTCTCCCTCTCCCTTCTACTCTCTCTCTAAAAAAAAATCAATAGAAAAATAACTTCAAGTGAGGATTAACAGCAACAAAAATTATCATGAGATTGCAGCAATTCAGTCACATCTCCAGACTTCACTTCTATTTCTAGTTCTCTTGCTATTTCTACCACATCTACAATTACTTCCATTTACAATTACTTGAACCCCTTACAGTCAACCATGATGGTTTGAGTCAAATTCTTCCAAATTCCCTGTTAATATTGATATTTTTATCCCTTCCCATGAATCAAGAATATTCTTAATGGCATCTATAATGCTGAATCCTTTCCAGAAGATTTACTTTTCTATAGTTGCCATAGATAATTATTTCATCAGAGGAATAATTATCTATGGCAACTATAGTCTTCTGAAATGTATTTCTTAAATAATAAAACTTGGAAGTCAAAATTACTCTTTAATCCATGGGCTGAAAAATAAATATTGTCTTAGGCATGAAAGCAACATTAATGTCATTGTACATCTCCATCAGAGCTCTTGGGTGACCAAGTGCTTTATTGATGAACAGTAATATTTTAAAGGGAGTTGTCGTTTTTTCTGAGCAGTAGGCCTCAAGGTAGGCTTAGAATATTCAGTAAACCATGTTATAACCAAATATGCTGTCATCCAGGCTATTTTGTTGCATTTGCAGAGCACAGCCAGAGTAGTTTTAGCATAATTCTTAAGGGCCCTGGTATTTTCAGGATGGTAAATGAACACTGGCTTCAGCTTAAAGTCATAGCTGCACTAATCCCTCGCAGGAGAGTCAGCCTATTCTTTGAAGCCAGATACTGACTTCTTTTCTCCATCTATGAAAGTTCTACATGAAAGTCTTTGTTCAATATAGAGCTGTGTTTTCTATATTGAAAAATATGTTGTTTATTGTAGTCACCTTCATTGATTATCTTAGCTTAAATCTTCTGGATAACTTCGTGCACCTTCTCCATCAGCATTTGTTGCTTCACCTTGCACTGCTATGTTATGGACATGGCTTCCTTCCTTAAATCTCATGAACCAACTTCTGCTAGCTTTCAAGGCAAGCCTCTGAATTCCAGGATGTACACTTTGCTGGTGATATCTGAGATCTGTTGTTACTTGATCTCCTTGACATTCGCTTTTATTGTTGTCAGCTTCTTCCTGATTTCAGCTGCTCTTACATTTTCCTTATTGTAAATAAGAAAACCTCATATGACTATGCAAAAGCATACTGTAAACAACTGGTACTGTGTAAAGGTAGATTGTTTTTGTTGCTATTATGGTTTTCAGTGTGATGGCAACCAAGATGGTGTATTGGTACCTGGAGATTTAGCCCCACAAAAGTGGAGTGAATACAAAACAGCCCTAGCCAGTTTGGCAGAGTGCCAGCTGTGGACTGAAGGATCTTGGGTTCACTTCTGGTCAAGGGCCTGTACCTTCGTTACAGGCTCCATACCCAGTCGGGACTAGTGCAGAAGTCAACCAATCAATGTGTCCCTCTCACATCGATGTTTCTCTCCCCTACCTTCCACTCTATTAAAAAACCAGTGGGAAAGTATTCTCTAAATTTTGGTGAGGATTAACAAAACAAAACAAAACAGAAGATAGACAAAAATAAAATATTTGAAGATTACTGAAATATAAAGCTTATAAATCTCTATTTATAATTGTAAATGATTATTTTATTTTCTGTTTAAAGGAAAAAAGAAAAAGCACATAAGTAAAAAAAAAAAAAGAAAGAAAGGAAAAAGAAAAAGCAACAACAACAACAAAAAGTCTCCAAAAAGATAATAAATGTGAGGATTCACACCTGTGAGCTTACTACAGACCTAGTCTTCCTGCCAGATCCTCTCTTTGCCATAGCCCCGAAATAGCCTATAGGCTTCATAGCTAATGAATTATTTGGAATACCAATTGAATTGTTGTAACAAAGAAACCCCAAAATACAGTGGGCTAAATCACATAGTATGTTTCTCTTTCATCAAACAGGTAGGAAGAATCTGCCCATTTCTTCTGAGTATTTCTATTACCATATATTCATGTATGGCACATAATAAGCATGTGATAACTATTAGCTCTCATTATTATTATTCTCAGTGTTCCTTGGGATGCAAATTAAACTCTGTCTTAAATTCCTTTTTTAATTAATATGAGTATAAATAAATTAGGATTGATGTGAGGGTAGAGAAAATGAAATCTAAAATAAAACTTAAACATTTAAGGCTTGGTAAATATAAGGCTATGGGTTATATATTTTTCTTTATATGTTGGGCTCTTGAAAAGTTACAGTAAAATTGAATATTTAAAAAGCACTATTATATACAATCTGATTTTTCACAGTGTCTGTTTTTATTGTTTTTATTTTTTCAGTGAGAAACAGAAGCAGAGATAGAATCCAGTCTCTGAATAACAGGGTCCCAAGGAAAAGAAGCAAAACAAAAGGTAACAATTTTAAAGATAGATACATTTTCAACTACTAAACATCTAAATTCTTATGCTATATTCTTTGTTTTAAGTAAAAAACCTATTTCCCTAATCATTTTATGTAATTATACTAACTGTTGAGGAATATGTCAGATTTAGTCAATTCCAAAATGCATCAGGGATTGAAAGATAACACTGCAAACAAGTAACTTGGTAATGAATCCACAAACAGAACCCAGACCTCAGGGGCCGTGGCAGGGCTAGCTCTGCTGAACTGCTAATGTTCTGGCTGGAAATAAAACTGGAGTGTTTTTCTAAAACACTACTATTTGCAAAGCAATTTTATAAACAAGAGACATTTATGTTATTTTTCTCCCCTAGGAACAAAAGCAGTCAACACCAGTCCTTTGAAAAGAAGCAGAAAAAGAGGTAAAAATAAGTGATTAATGTACTTTTAGTAATTAAGCATCTAAATTTTTATTTCATGCTCTGTTTTCTGAGTGACCAATCAATTTCTTAATTGGCTTATAGAGCCAATAACAAATGTCAGGGTAGTCATCAGCCTTGGCAATTTCAACCATACAACAGGTTGCTGATAACACCCACTCTGCTAATGTTGATCAGTTGACCTGTGAGAGGCACAAGCTTCCTTGGGCCTATGGAGAGCTCCCTTCACTACACTGATAACTTTTAAGGACGAAAATATGAAGTGTGTGACTAACCTGCTGTTTAGTTGACCCTTCTCTTGATTACATAGAGACCCATTGGTTGCCCACCAAGGGGGGTCCTGAGTGGTAATACAAGACTTGTGTCCTATCTAACATTCCTTTGATTATATAATTTTTGCTTGTCATTTATTCTTTTTGCCTCAATTTCCCCCTCTGTAAATGGGTGAGTGGCAGATGAACTCAACTGAGTGGTCTCGTAGGCCCTCTCCAGCTTTAAAAGAATGGACTCTGAAAGGACTAGGGACAACCTACTCTTCCAGACAGAAGCCCCAGTGTATATCTTTCATGGATCCCCCTCAATGTTGGCCAGAAGGACAGGAGTAGGCACTGCTGCTACTAAAGTTCATTTTAAGACTTTCAGCCTGGCTGATGTGGCACAGTAGTTGAGCATCAACCTATGAACCAGAGGTCACGGTTCAATTCCCGCGCAGGTTACTTGCCCAAGTTATGAACTCAATTCTCAGTGGTGAACATGCAGGAGGCAGCTTACCAATGATTCTCTTTCATCAGTGATGTTCCTCTCTCTCTCCCTCTCCCTTCTTCTCTTAACTCAATAACAATATATTTTTTAAAAGACAAAGACTTTCAACCCCTACTTCAGCAGAATCAGGGCCAGTGCCCCATCCCAAGAATGTACAGCAGACCTCTTCCTGGGGGATCTGAAGTTTCTTCTAGACCACCCTGCCCTGAATCACATAGTGAAAGCCATATAGAAAGTTCACATGAAAGAGAAGAGAAACAAGGCAGAGAGCAAGGAAAGAAGACAGACTGTTCCTGCTAAGTTCCCGTTGTCATCCTGCTCTCTGTTCCCCAAGCGGGGCCTCAGATGGGGAGACAACACTAAAAACTGAGCAGTTTTTTTTCTAGCCACATAATTCAAAGTAATAATATGGCTAGAAATTTTCTTTAAAAAACAGGAGAAAATTATTGTACGATAGGTAGTTGTGACCAACAAGCTTGGGAATTCAGGTCTTTCACATGAGGCTGTTATGCAGGATTTCAGAGAATGGAAGTGGAGGATGACATTATCATTGTATGTCTAACCTGCCATAAAAGAAAAATGTTGGTCACAGGGAAACGTCCTCCAATACATTTTGATTTATAAAAGATGGCTCTCAAGATGGGTTAGAAGAAAGAGGGCACAGTTAGAAGAAGGTGGAATGAAAGTAATAATAATAATAATAATAATAATAATAATAATCCTATCTAATAAAAGAGTAATATGCAAATTGACCATACCTCCTATCAAGCCACGCCCATAAGCCAATCAGAAGCAAATAAACCCCAACCAAGATGGCTGTGGCCACTGAGAGCAGGGGGGAGGCTTGGGTTTCCCTGGCAATGGAGGAAGCCAAGCTTTCTTCCTGCTATTGCTGGCCTAGGCCTCCAATCAATGCTACAAAGTTTCAATTATAGAAGATACATAATCCCAACAGAAATGGTGGCAGCCAAAGAGCTGGAGAGAGCAGAGGCTAGGGTTGCCCAGGCAATGGAGGAAGCCAAGCTTCTGTAGCCCTAGAGCCTAGGCCTCCACACTAGGCTATAAAATTTCAATTATAGAATTTAAATATACCCAAACAGAAATGGCTGCCGCTATGGAGCAAGCAGAAGGCTTGGCTCCACTCTAGGCTACAAAGTTTCAATTGTAGAATGTAAAGTAATCCCAGATCCCAGGGCCTTCGTTCAGGTTGCTAGGGAGCATGGCTGGCCTGCAAACCACTACAGGCCCCTCACCCAGTCCACCCCATGCCCCAAGGGAACCCCCACCATGATCTGGGACACTCTTCAGGGCAAACCAGCTGGCCCCCGCCCATGCACCAGGCCTCTATTCTATCTAATAAAAGAGTATTTTGCACATTGACCATCACTCCAACACACAAGAGGGCTGCCCCTTTGTGGTCAAAATCCTGCCCCCATGTGGACACAAGATAGCCACCACAAGATGGTCAGCAGGGGAAGGCTGTTGGGAGGTTCCAGGCCTACAAGGGAGGGCAGTAGGGGGGTGATCAAGCCTGCAGGGGAGGGCAGTTAGGGGTGACCAGGCTGGCAGAGGATGGAAGTTGGGGGCAAACAGGCTGGCAGGGGAGCAGTTAGAATCAATTAGGCTGGCAGGGTGGTGGTTAGGGAGTGATCAGGCTGGCAGGCAGAAGCAGTTAGGAGCAATCAGGGAGGCAGGCAGGTGAGCAATTTGGAGCCAGCAGTCCTGAATTGTGAGAAGAATGTCCAACTGCCTGTTTAGGCCCAATCCCGGTAGGATAGTCGAACATCCCTCGAGGGGTCCCAGATTGGAGAGGGTGCAGGCTGGGCTGAGGGACATCCCCTGCCTCCTGTACACAAATTTTGTGCACCAGGCCTCTAGAATAATAATCATAATCATAATCATAATAGTAATAGTAATAATAGTAATAATAATAATGCTTCCTTGCAGGTCCAAGAATTCCCAGAGATAAACATATGAATTTTAAACTCCCTATACTTCCTGTGACCTGTGGCCCAGCAAAGGGGATGTTATATAAAGAGAAAATGAAACAAGGTAAGTTTCCTGGTCTACACTTTTCAACTAGAAACCACCCATGTGGATATGATATTGTTCAGGGGCTAGACACCTGTGTCAGGGTCTCCACAACTATTCCAAGGTTTGGTGATTAACTCAGAGGGATCACAGGACTCAGCATATAGTCTAACTCATTGCTGGGATTTATTAAGTTGATACAAAACAAAATTAGCAAAGGAAAAAGGCACATAGGACAAATTCCAAATGAAATAGGTGCCGGTTTCCAAGGGTCCTCTCCCAGTGGAGCCATACAGGACATATTTAATTCTCTAGCAACAAATCATAACAATACATGTGAAATGTTGTCTATCAGGGAAGCTTCCCTGAGCCTAGGTTTCACAGAGTTTTTACCAGGAGTTAGCCACATAGGTCCAGTTTACCTCACATCTGCCAAAATTCCAGAAGGAAAGCAAATGTTCAGCACATGCCACATGGGAATTGTGGGACCCCTCCCAAAATTCAGGCTTTCAGATGTCAGCCAAGGATCAGCCTTGGAAGCAGATATTTCTAAAGATAGTTGTCTCAGGTTTTCTCTGTTAGGTCTTTTCTGCACAGCATCTCGGATAGATTAGAGGAAAGATGACATTTCCTCACTTTTAAAATTCATAAAATTAGCCTACCAGGCCATCTCTCCTTTCCCCCAAGGAAAAGATCCCTATAATTCCCATCCATCACCCAAGTGCTTCAATATCAGGGTAGAAATGTACACATTTGAGAAATACAACAACAACTTCACAGCCCCATCCCCTGCAACAGCTATACCACCTTATGCTAGCCAGGAGCACAGGTTTTAGAATCAGGATACCTGGCTTCAAGTTTCAGCTCTACCAAGAGTGTCTTTTGCAACTGGACTGAGCCATTCTTCTCCCTCATCCTAAACTTCCTCCTCTACAAAATGGGAATAGTAGTAATAAAACTTGCTTCACCATATTATTATGAGAAAAAATGAAATAACAGATATAAAATAACTTGCAAATTATAATTGTTAAAGTACAGCACAAATGTTTGGCAGCCATGATTGATTCCCCCTCCCAAAATAGAGTTCTTTAGGCACCAACAAGTATAAATGTGCGCCCTATGACTGTATTGCATATGAGTAATTTAACTTTTCCTACTATGTAACATTTCCATAATTACTTTCCACATAAAATAGCCATGAATCCAAAATATGAGAAATAATTGCTGCCATTAAGTGGATGATCATCACTGCAGAAGACTAGACAGACATGGCTGTGGTGACAGCTGCCACATGACCACCTGTGTGCCCTCATCTGTCCTCTCTGAAATTCTGCTGGGCTCTATCCTGAGTCTCAGAGAAGGGAAAGGAAAAAATCCTAGTCTTTTTTTTTTTTTTTTAGAGTTATTCTTTTATTCTCTCTCCCTTGAATATAATTAAATGCTTTTTAAAAGTAAACTTTAGTAATAATTATTGCCCTTCTCATTGCACAGTCAAGGAAAGTGTGCGCACACGGTAAGAAGTCCCTTCCATCACCGCCCTTCAGGTTGTTGTGGGGCCCCTGAAGGGGAACTCAGCTCTCCTGTATTGCTGATTTTAAGCCCAAAATGGGTGTTAGCAGGCCAAGTTCTAGTGGTGTTCATAGTCAGGGGCAATCTCTGGCAACAAAGGGAGCGAGCTCAACCTGTCTTGCCCGTTCTTACAGGAATCTCAGCAAAGTGTATAGACACAAAGAATGGGAAGCTGTTCACCCTCAAGGAATTTGAAATTGAAGGAAACCACAAAAAGTCCAAGAATTGGAGGATGAGTGTGCGCTGCGGTGGATATACCCTGAAATACCTGATTAAGGTATCCTAATGACAAAGGGCTTCCTTTAAGGATGAAGTGTTATAGTTCACAAACTCCAAGCTTTTTTGATGTTTAGAAAACCTTCATGATTTCCCTTGTGCAGGTCACAATGCATGCTATTACTAATATTCCACTCCCGTGTTATCTTGGCCAGTTTATCACAGTGTAATCCTCTATGAGCTTGAATTCCTCTCTTTTTGAAGGTAGACAGTAATTGTGGCCTTGACTCTGTCACTAGTAGTTGCCACTGTGTCATATAGTCACAGGAAAGTAATTTAAATTGAAGGATAGGAGGCAGAGGAGGCCATCTTAGGTTTGGGGGGCCAATAAAGTAGCATAGTAACATACCTGGGAGGCAGATGGAAATACCAAGCTCAAAACAGTAGAAAACGTACAGACATACAATGAGGACACAAAGACTCCTCATAGCATTAATCTCATTTCTTTTTCAGAAAGGCTTTCTACCAGACCCACCGAGAACAAAAAAGGTAATTATCACATGACTTTCTGCCAAAATTGTACCTATCATATTATTGATTTTCCATTTCTCTGCCCTGATTCTATACCTCCTAACTTCATTAATTCTAGTAAAATTTGATTTTATAATATGGGGATTTTTGAACTTGCTGCTTTCAAACATTACAGTGTCTAGACCAGAACTTCTTTTTTATATATATATATAAAATTTTATTTTTCAGATTACTACAATTGTTCCTCTTTTCCCCCATAGCTCCCCTCCAACTGGTACCTACCCCACCCTCTACCCTTACCCCTCCCACTGTCCTCATCCACAATTTTTATCCAGTCTCTTCCCACATCCCAGACACCCTTTTCCCCCTGAGAATTGTCAGTCGACTCCCTTTCTATGCCCCTGATTTTATTATATTCACCAGTTTATTCTGTTCATCAGATTTTTATTCACTTGATTTTTAGATTCACTTGTTAATAGATGTGTATTTGTTGTTCATGATTTTTATCTTTACCTTTATCATCTTCCTCCTCTTCTTAAAGAATACATTTCAGCATTTCAGATAATACTGGTTTGGCAGTAATGAACTCCTTTAGCTTTTTCTTATCTGTGAAGCTCTCTATCTGACCTTCAATTCTGAATCATAGCTTTGCTGGTTAGAGTAATCTTGGTTGTAAGTTCTTGCTATTCATCACTTTGAATATATTTTGCCACTCCCATCTGGTGTGCATAATTTCTGTTGAGAAATCAGCTGACAATCATATGGGTGCTTCCTTGTAGAGAACTAACTGTTTTTCTCTTGCTGCTTTTAAGATTCTCTCCTTGTCTTTTGCTCTTGACATTTTATTTTTTTTAATATATTTTTATTGATTTTTTTACAGAGAGGAAGAAAGAGGACTAGAAAATCAGAAACATCGATGAGAGAGAAACATCGATCAGCCTCCTCTTGCACACACCCTACTGGAGATGTGTCCGCAGCCAAGGTACATGCCCTTGACCAGAATCGAACCCGGGACCTTTCAATCCAAAGGCCGATGCTCTACCACTGAGCCAAACAGGTTTCGGCTGCTCTTGGCATTTTAATTATGATGTGTCTTGGTGTGGTCCTCTTTAGATTTTTTTTTTTTTTTTTTAGTTCTCTGTGCTTCCTGGACTTGTAAGTCTATTTCTTTCATCAGGTGGGGGAAGTTTTCTGTCATTATTTCTTCAAATAGGTTTTCAGTATCTTGCTCTCTCTCTTCTTCTGGCATCCCCATAATTTTGATTTTGGTACTCTTGAAGTTGTCCCAGAGGCCCCTTACACTATCTTCATATTTTTGGATTCTGTTTTCTTTTTGCTTTTCCGGTTGGGTGTTTTTTGCTTCTTTGTATTTCAAATCTTTGACTTGATTCTTGCAGTCCACTAATCTGCTGTTCCATCTCTGTATATTATTCTTTATTTCAGTCAGTGTATGCTTAATTTCTAGTTGGTCTTTTTCATATCCTCTAGCTTCTCACTAAATTTATTGGCCTTTTCTAGGAAATTCTTGAAAAACCTTATAAACGTGGTTTTGAACTCTATTTCCAGTTGTTTGCTTTTCTCCGTTTCTTTCATTTGTGGCCTGTTTCTATGTTTCCACATTTTGGCTGCTTCCCTAAGTTGACAGAGTGGCTTTGTGTGCTAAGTGTCCTATAAGGTCCAGTGGCTAAGACTCCCTAATTACCTGAGGTGGACACTCTTGGTTCACCCCTTTGTGGGCTGTGTGCACAGTCTTGTTGTAGTTAAGCCTAGATTGTTGTTGATATCACTGAGAGGAGTTGACCTCCAGCCCAGTCGGCTATGAGGATCAGCTGTGTCTAAACTGAGAGAAATTCTATGCTGGAGACACCCTTATGAGGCAACACGTGCTTCAGTGGGGCTTTAGTGCTCACTGAGTCTGCCCCCTGAGTGTGTTCTTTATGTATCTGAGGAATTGTAATCTGGATGACCCTACTCTGACCCCAGGGTACACTGGCTCTTGGACCTCCAAAGAGGTGCTAATTTAGCCTCTGCTTGAGGCCACCAGCAGGAGGTAGTGAGAGATGCGCAAAATCCTCTTCTTTGTTTAGGTTTTGGAGGTGTCCAGATGAGGCCCAGCTGTGAAGCAATGCAAGCTTCTGTGGGGCCTTGGCCCTTCTTTTGGATAATCTGGGTCTCTCTGACTCAGCTACAATTTGTTATGTAAGTTTAGATTTCAAAGAACCAGGCCATTCATATGCAAAAGCCTTTGCACACAGCTTTGATGGGGCAGACTAAAGGTAGAGCAAACAGTAATGGCTTCCTGCCCTAAGAGGCCCCGGGGCCTCAGTGTACCTTGGTAATTGCTGCAAGCTCTTCTGAGAGAAAGCTGCCCTCAAGTTCTGCCCACTGCCAAACAGTCTAGTTTCTCCCCATATGAGTCTGGGTCCCCAGAATCTTGCCCAGAACTAGAGTTCAGAGCAGTCAGGAGCTTGTGTCTCCTTGCAGATTGATCCACAGGTACAAGATTTTTGTCCATTCTCTTCTCACACCCTTCACAGCCTCTTCCACCTGAGAATTGTGAGCCAACTCCCTTTCTATGTCCCTGATTCTATTATATTCGTCAGTCCACTCTATTCATCAGATTTTTCATTCACTTGATTTTTAGATTCACTTGTTGGTAGGTATGTATCTGTTGTCATTTTGTTGTTCATAGTTTTTATCTTTACCTTTTTCTTCTTCTTCCTCTTCTTAAAGAATACCCTTCAGCATTTCAGATAATCCTGGTTGGTAGTGATGAACTCCTTTAGTTTTTTCTTCTCTGTGAAGCTCTTTATCTAACTTTCAATTCTGAATGATAGCTTTATTGGGTAGAGTAATCTTGGTTGCAGGTTCTTGCTGTTCATCACTTTGAATATTTTTTTGCCAATCCCATCTGGCCTGCATAGTTTCTGTTGAGGAATCAGCTGACAGTCATATGGGTACTCCCTTGTAAGTAACCAACTGTTTTTCTCTTGCTGCTTTTAAAATTCTCTCTTTATCTTTTGCCATTTTAATTGTGATGTGTCTTGGTGTGGTCCTCTTTGTATTCCTCTTGTTTGGGATTCTCTGCCCTTCCTGGACTTGTAAGTCTATTTCTTTCACCAGGTTGGGAAAGTTTTCTGTCATTATTTCTTCTAATAGGTTTTCAATATTTTGCTCTCTCTCCTCTTCTGGCACCCCAATAATTCGCATGTTAGTATGCTTAAAGTTGTCCCAGAGGCTCCTTACACTATCTTCATATTTTTGGATTCTTTTTTTTTTTCTGGTTGGGTGTTTTTTGTCTCCTCCTCTTTGTTTTGATTTTTGGAGTCCTTTGATCTACTGTTGAATTGATGTATATTCTTTATTTCAGACAGTGTATGCTTAATTTCTGACTGGTCTTTTTCCATTTTCTTGGCATTCTCATTAGTGTCCTTGAAGGACTCATCAAGTTTCTTGGCGGTTTTTAGAATATTCTTGAGTAAACTTATAAATGTGGTCCTGATCTCTATGTCCTCCATTTCTTTCATTCATGACATGTTTCTTTGTATCTGCATTTTCACTACTTCGCTGAGTTGATAGGGTAGCTTTGCATGCTCGATGTCTCAGCCTCCGCTGTTACCTGATGTGGACACTCTTGATGCACCCCTTTGTGGACTGTGTGCACAGCCTTTTTGAGGTTAAATATTAATTGTTGGTTTCACTGGGAGGAATTGACCTCCAGGCCAATTGGCTGTGAGGATCAGCTGTGTCTATGCTGGGAAACAGCCTTATGCGACAAGACTTGCAAAATTGCACAAGCCTCTGTGCTCAGCTTGGTTGGGGCAGAGTTTCAGGGTGTACCTGACAGCCTTGGCTTCCAGTCAATATCACCCCAGGAGGTTCCTGGGTCTCTGTGTCCACAGGCAATTGCTGCAAGCACTTCTGAGAGGAAGGCGCCTTTGAGGTTCGCCCGCTGCCAAACAGTCTAATCTCTCCCCCAATAAATCTGGACTCCCAGATTCTCACCCAGTACTGGAGTTCAGTGCAGTCAAAATTGGGGTTCAGGGCCATCCAGAGCCCTTGTCTCCTTCCCACTAGATCAAGCCAGTGGCACACTTAACAGTCTGTCCTCTCTGCGCACACTCGCATGTGTGCCTCTGGACCTCTGCTTTTGCCATTCCCCTAAGTCCACCTTACAGTCCCAATTCCCCTTGTATGGGCCTGAGTCCCCAGGGTCTCGCCCAGGACAGGGGTTCAGTGTACCCAGAAATCTGTCAGTCTTCTCTGCACACGCTCGCACGCACGCCTCTGAACCTCTGCCCTTCGCCGCTCCCCTGAGATTCCACTTTACAGTCCAGATTCTGCCCACTATTAGCCTGGGTCCCCAGGGTCTCACCTGGAACTGGGGTTCAGTGCAGTCAGAATTGGGGTTCAGTGCAGTCTGGAGCTTTTATCTCCTTTCCGCTAAAGCACACGAGCCAGGTACTCAGCCACCCTGTCCTCTCCAGCTGCATCCTCACTGCATGCGCCTGTATCTTTACCTCAGGCTTTGCAGCTCCTCTGGTTCCCTATGTGCCTTTCTTTTTCCTTCTAGTTATAGAATTTCCAGTCAGCCAGCTTTCCTGTGGTTCTGGATGATATACATTTTGTCTTTTAATTGTGTTTTTGAAATTGTTGTGCGAGGCAGCAGTTCAGGTGTTTACCTATGCTGCCATCTTGGTTTCTCTCCCTTTCCTTATCTTTTCTCTCCTTGCAGATTGAAAAAGCCAGTTGCATACTCAGTTGCCAGGCCTTTCTGCACACGCACCTCGGTATCTCTGCTCTTTACTTCCGTAGCTCCTCTGCATCTCGGTGTGCTTTTCTCTTCCCTTTTAGTTGTAGAATTTCCACTTAGCCATCCTTCCTGTGGTTCTGGATGATGTCTATTTTGTCTTTTAGTTGTAGTTTTGAAGTTGTTGTACAAGGCAGCAGGTTTAGGTGTTTACCTATGCCACCATCTTTGCTTTTCCTCACGTTTTTAAATTGCTTGTAAAATATATATACTGGCCTTAACTGGTTTGGCTCAATGAATAGAATGTCGTCTTGTGGACTAAGGGTCCCAGGTTTGATTCCAGTCAAGGGCATGTACCTTGGTGGCAGGCACATACCTGTAGGGGGTGTGCAAGAGGCAGCTGATTGATGTTTCTCTCTCATTAATCTAGACCAGACCTTCTTTATATGCATTAAAATATAAGAGATAGAGGTGTTAATAATCCATTAAGATAGATAATGAGACAGACCTGACCTTATATGAATGTTTCAAATTCATTGTCTAACATGGGAGAATAGCTCATGGGGTGGGGTGGGATTCTAGGACACCCAGAGATGCAGGCTGTTTCATGGCTGCCTCTTTGGTCATTATGCCTTGGGTCCACTGGGTGGTTTCTCTATGGCCTCTCTGCCCCAGCAGGAGGTAAGAGCTGATGTAGTTATTGCCCCAGGCTGAAAGGAAGCCCAGTCATTTCACAGACACCCAAGGTCAATGCAAGCCCTTGGGATTCAGGAGAAAGTGGAGAGGTACTCGCCTTCAGGAAAAGATGCAGAACTGGGACTTTGTGCCCATTTTATCTTTAGAGAGCTACAGAGCGCTGTGGAATCTACAGAAACATTTGTATGGCACCCAGGACTCTGGGCCCTGTGGTCACTGGGGTCTGTAGGTGATGAGTTCTCAGTCTGAGTCTCTCATTTAAGCTCCAATGCCATCTGTGAAAACCAGGGCCAGCATCCCTCCCTACATGGCTTCACAAAAGCTACCTTGGGTCTAAGTTCCACAGGATGGAATTTGCATTGGGCCAAACCATCACTGACACATAATTTAATGTTTTTTTTATTCTCCAATTAGATATATAGACTCACAAAAATAGATGTAAAGCAAACAGAAGACATGAGTCCTTTGTATAAAAAGTATGCTCAAATGTGTGGTTAATGAAAACTCGTATTCAATATTGTCACTCAATCTTACTCTATTTTCTATAGATAATACCAGAGTCTTGCTATGAGGACATTACTGACCCATATGTAAGTACTGCCACCTGCAACCCCAGGATAATCCAGGCCTTTTTAATACATTATCTCTGTCATTGTTATCTTTCCCTGAAGTATGCTCACACTCAGTTAGAACATGTCACTATGTGTGATGAGCAGAGAACAACAGATGCATCACCCACACCAGGTAGATGGTTCTAGAGTTGGGTGTCTCAATATGAAAGCATCTTTTCCATTTGTTTGTTAGAAACCATCCTGTTTTCCCATTAATATGGGAGGCAGAGCTCTAAACCACTGGGGTCTCTAGAGATTGGTCTTGGGAGTAGAAATAGGCAGGGCTGGCCCGCAGAGTAAGGGTAGGGAGCTGCTATTTGGATAGCAGCATTTTATTTTATTTTTTTAATATATTTTATTGATTTTTTACAGAGCAGAAGGGAGAGGAATAGAAAGTCAGAAACATCGATGAGAGAGAAACATCGATCAGCCGCCTCTTGCACGCCCCCTACTGGGGATGTGCCCGCAGCTAAGGTACATGCCCCCGACCAAAATCGAACCCGGGAACCTCCAGTCCGCAGTCCGACGCTCTATCCACTGAGCCAAACCGGTCTCGGCTGGATAGCAGCATTTTAAAAAAAGCAGAAGGGAAGAGAAGGAAAGTTTCAAACATCCACTCCATGGTGTAGGCAGGTTTTGTACATCAGACAAAAGAAACAGGCCTCACCAGGCTGGTAAATTCAAGATGTGTATCCTGTCATGAATCCTGCAGAGAAATGTACTCAAGGCAAGAGGATCCTTTATGGAGCCATTTCATTGTGTAACATAGGAAAATAACTAATGGGGTGAGGGTCCTAGAACACTCAGAGAGGCAGATGGTGACATTGTCACCTCTCAGGTTGTTATTCCTTGGATCAAACTGGGTAGTTTGTCCATGCTCTCTGCTCCGGGCTAGAGGTAAAAGTTGAGGCAGTCATTGTTCCAGACTGGAAGAACATCAATTCATTCCAACAATACCTAAGGTTCAGAAACCTTGATCCAAAAGCCTTAAAATAGTGGTCAGCATCCATGAGTCTCATTTGTAATGACAAAAAGAATAAACAGTTACATGGCCTCATGACAGAGCCAGCAGGGCCCATGTGGAGATGTGCCCAAGGATGTCCTTAATGAGGCATTATACAAGTTTTCCTATTGAAAGGGAGAATATAAGCAAGAGACACATTGCAGCTTAGAAGTTCCTCATGTATGTGACTTTTGTGTTTCTTCTTATATTAAATTTATAAATGCAGAGAATTTACAAGCTGGGGTATAGTCCAATTCACCTAAGCTCATTGGACCCAAATATGATATTCTGACTGTTATGATTTGTAACTTTAATAACAGACATTTTTTTTCTAATGAGATGTTATTATAGTTAAGACCTCTATAGTCTTATAGCAGTGGAACTCACAAAAGCAATGAGAATGAAAAGAGATATTTAAAATTGGGATCCTCAATACTCTTGATGGATTGGATATCTAGGCATGGAAAAAAGCAGAATCCATGTTCACTTCTGGGTTTCTGGGTGAATTATGGGTGCCTTGGTGAGATGGGAGCTAAAAGATGAGCAGATTACAGACATGAAGACAAGGAATATAGTTAGGGACCGGGTGGATATTAGATTTGATGAAAGACTTCTAACTAGAGATGATGGAAGACAGAGTGTGTAGGTTTAGGGCCTCACAAGGAGACCAGAGACACAGGTTTTAAAGTCGAAAGATAAGCAAGGTAAGCATGGTCATGGGAGCAGTGAAGGAGTGGGGGATGTAGGACAGAGCCCCAAGGAATTCCAACATTCTAAGTGAGGAGCCTTCAAGAAGAGGCAGAGTTCTAGGGGGGAAGGGGAACCAAAGGAAGTAGAGGGTTAGAGAACAAAGCATAGTGTTTCTAAAAGTAAGAAGTGGAATGACACTTCCTGTCACCTCTTCACTTCCTCACCACCCGCCAGCATCTCAACCACCCATCACTGAGTGAGCCAATCTTCAAGTCTGTGCATTATTTTGTACCTACATTGTCGCAGGAGAATGTGAATTCCTCCTTCTAATCCATTGTGTAGACAGGATATTTTCATCCAAGTGTAGAGCTGTTACCAACACATTGATGACACATTCCCCTACCACAGAGTTCTCCTCAAACAGTTACCTTTCTGCTCAGGTGGAGCCAAAAACTTCTGGACATTTTTTCATCACAGACACATGACCCTCAAAAATAGAAATTTAATATGTAGAGATTCACATGTTATTGCCATATAGATTATCATCCATACACACACACACACACAAAGAAAAACATGATTTTTCTCACCACCCAATAGACTTATTCCTTGATCAATTCTTATTTTTGTCTTTAATTTCTACCATCTTCAGTGTGGTGTTTTTTTTCATTCCACAATACTTAGATGCAAATACTGTCAAATTATTGACTTTGCTAAATGAAAAGTAAATCTGGCTGAAGGACCTGAATTATTAAAGTTGTGGAGGACCCAGCATCATTCAGTTTTGTGGGTTTCTCCATCTTCCTTACATAGAACAAAGCACCAGATCATCCATGGACCCAGTGGTGTCGTTATCATACTCCCTGGTATTTCAGAGATGGCACCTCCACACCTTTCATGCCAAGCTGTGTTGAGGCATCTTCCCCAGCCTCCCAGAGCTAAAGAGCTCCGTATAGCCTGACATTTACCTGGTCATCTATGCCCAGAGTCTCTCCAACCCAGATGTACTGTCACAGGCCCAGGGGTCCTCCAGGCACAGAATTCATAGTCCAGTAATACCATCCCTGGCCCTTAAACTCATATGGAACTATGGTTGAGCAAATGAGGTGCAATGATATCTCAGGAGTTTATTCCATCATATTAGATTCTCAGTAAATCACTCTTTGATGAGTCAATTTAGATGATGCAATATAGACAACCAGATAAGACACTGTATTTCTGAACCATATTTTTCCAGCAGAATAATAAATTTCTCAGATTATCATTAATTCACTCTTTTTGTTGCTAGCCAAATCTCTGTCTCCATAAGGAAAACTTTCCAACCTAATACAGCCACTTCCTCCTGAACTTCATTGCAGACCAAAATGTCTTCTTCTAAAATCTTTTCTCGGTGTTATTCTTTAATATTATAAGTTTCACCTTGGTACAAGCAAAATCTGTGTGTTCTAGAATCCAATGATGTTCTTTCTGGAATCTCACTGATCCCAGTGATATCTACATTATCTCCCTGTCTAGCCAGAAAACTCAAATACATGTGCAGTGTGCCATAAAGGAGGAACGCTATTTTGCTGTGATACCTGTTCAAGATCCTTTCATAAGACATGCCACATCCAACATATTGATCCTGACAGGTTGGTGACACTTGACCCCCTCTTGCCCTTCCTTCTTGTGGTGTAGCTCTTCTCACCATGTACACTCAGCCTGCAAAGTTTATCTGGTTGTATGTGTCTTGATGCAAAGGGAGCAGGGTCCTTAATTATCAGGTCCCAGAAATATGATCCAGAGCTACTTAACTATGCTGGCAGCAGTAGATTCATGGGGAAATTCCTCAAGTGGTTTTTAGGTGGAATAGAAAGAGGTGTCATCACCACCTCCCCTGCTTTTTCCCTAACCCATGCACTTTGATGGGATGATGGCACCATACATTAGCTGTTGGTTGGAAGCATATAACAACTGCCTTGGGAACATCTCAAAGCTGGCAAAGCTGGGGCTCTGATGAGTCCTCTAAAAGCCATACCCACAGTCTACCAAATCAGCTGACACTGGGTGACAGGGTCCATAATAAGACTCGAATTCTGAGGGTGAGTCCACTGCTGCATTTCCTTAGCTGTAAAATGTATCCTTGGTCAGTGGTGATGCTACACAGGCTAACATGGAGATTGGTAAGATATCTATAAGTGGTGGTGTGGGCAGAGGATGTCTACCAGAAATGTGTATATCCCCATGGGGACAGAGCATTGCCCTCCATAATGAAAAGAATCTAATGTAACCTGGCTGCTCTCAGGTAGCTCCCAGGCAGTGATGCCACCTCAAGGATTTGGCATAAACCTCTCTAGTCAGTCAGGCAGTCTGCAGAGGCAGAAGACAGATCCACTTTTTTGTTGAGTCCACAGATAGTCCCATCCCTGAACCATGAACACTGTGTAATGGGCCTCTTTTTTTTTTCAATTACAATTGACATGCAACATTATATTATCAGCTTCAGGTGTATAACATAGTAAATAGACATTTATATAATTTACCTATTAATGTCCTAAATAAGTCTAGCACCCATCTGACACCATACATAGTTAATATAATGTGATTATTTTTCCCTATGCTATACTTTATAGCCCCATGACTGTTTTTACGACTGACAATTTGTACATATTAATTTGTAATGGGCCTCCAAGAAAGGACTGAAGTGGCCCAGGGGAGAAGCTAAATGATATCTCTAAGATGAATCATTATATCCACCTGATTATGGAGAGCCTCCCAGCACAGAGAACCTGGGAGAGAGAGCTCTAGGGACAAATAGAATATCTTACATTCTGTAGGTAAGGTTCCTTCCCAAGAAGTCTCTGCAGCACAGATTCTAGGTACAGATATGGCAATGTCAGTGGAGAGGATGCTCATGGCTTGTGTTCTGTGCTTATTCAGCAAAGTTGAGAGACAAGAGCTGGTTCCTGACTTCTCCTATGACCTAGTGGTTCATCAAGGCCCAATACTTTGGTCTTTATGGTATTGGTTGACAATACTCAACTGTGGCAGGCAGGGATCATTACAATACTTACAGTGGCTCAATTGGGAACCCTAAGTTTTGAAGTGAATGAGAGTCCATCACCTAACTCAACAGAGGGGTGTCTTTGGCAATTGAGTCTAAATGTAACTCTAAGGGGATTTCCAAGAGAAAAGTTGGCTTCAAGGTGGTAACCAATAGTCCTTTTGAGATCTTCAACAGCTGCAGAAACAATGGCTGCCTCAAAGAGAACCTATCCCTGCTCATTTCATGTCCTCCCTCTCAGGAACCCATGGAGTTGCATCTTTTGCCAGATAAAGGCTCTTCTGGAAAGGTTCCCAGAAAGTCAACCATGTCATCAGGAATCGGAGGTCCTAGAAAGGAAGATGCTGCATGAGGAGCACTTGGTGAGTTGCAACAGGAAGCTGGAGCCTCCTACTTTCTGTTCAGTTGAGAGCAGAAGCAGTCTTGCAAGGGCTGGAGGAATGGTGCCCAGAGGCAAGCTGCTGTTCTTCTTTCTCTGTGCTTTGATCACACCTAACACCAAAATTTGCATATGAAGGAAATCCCCATTCTGTGTTTGTTTCAGAGTCCATGGGTTTGGGCGTTGTGCATTCTGCCTGAACATGCATAGTAGTTCATTCTCTCCAAGCTGATTTTCACTTAAGATCTCCTCTATCTTTTGCAGAAATGTGAGTTACTCCTCTTGCAGGTCTGTGGCTGGTCAAAAAGCTCCTTTTTTACCCCAAAACCATATTATGTAAGTAACAGCAACAAAGTCCCAAACTGACATTTGTCAAATTTGTGAGATGAATGCAATAGATACAAGTTGCCATTATTATTGACTAGTTGATGGATGTCTCAGTCAGCTTAGTTAGTCCTTAGCAGCTTAGGCTGCTATAACAAAGTACCACAGACTGGGTAGCTACAACAACCGAAATTTGTCTCTCACAGTTCTGGAATCCGGAAGTCCAAGATCTGGGTACCAGCGTGGTCAGATTCTGGCGAAAGCCCTCTGCCAGGTTGCAGACTGACAATTTCATGTTATGTCCTAACATGGTAGAAACAGGGAGAGAGCTCTATGGGGTCCCTTTATAAAGGGCATTGATCTTATTCATGAGCACTCCACCCTCCTGACCTAATTGTCTTCGGAAGGCCCCATCTCCTAATACCATCACACTGGGGGGTTAGAATTTCAACATCTGAGTTGTGGGCGGGGTAGTGGTGGGAGAGACATAAACAGTCATAGCAGTGAGAGTCTATAGAAAGTAGACTTGGAACTATGCTAATAACCTGCCCTTTGACACTTTCATCCACAGAGTAAAAAGCAACCTCAGAGCCTGAAGAACTGCATGTGGTTAAACAAAATCAGAGAAAAGCTGGCTTCAAAGTTGTACCTCAAAGTGAAGGAGTTTGTTCAGGACATGCGCCTCATCTTTCAGAACCTCAGGACAATTTACAAGGTAAGTGGCTGTCCCTGAATCCCTTTTCTTTCAATTAAGTCACTTTGCCTTTCCTCTTCTTATATCTGGTAAATGTTACAACTCCCCTCAGCACACACAAGTAAAAATTCTAGAAGGATTCTAAAAGCCCTGTGGTCTAGAGGTGAAAATATAATAATCAACCAGAGGTATCATTGCAAACAATGTCCTAGGACCTCAGAGTCTGCTCACTGCTAAATAGCCAATTTTCTCCCAGAGAACAATAGACTGCAGATCTAGTCCCTTCCACAGAAGTGCTTTTTAAAGGCAACCAGTTTCTCTTCTCTAAAGGAAGATACCAAATCAAATTTCTCAAATTTCAAAATCTTGGATGTCTTCACATCCAGATCTCCTAGTGCTGTGTCCAAAAGTTAACAAGGCCCGAGCCGCTTTGGCTCAGTAGATACAGCATCAGCCTTCGGACAAACAGGTCCAAGGTTGATTCCAGTCAAGGGCACACACCTCAGTTGCAGGCTCCTCCCTGGCTCAGGCCCTTGTCAGGGCTTGTGAAGGAGGCGATCAATCAATGTGCTTCTCTCACATCAATGTTTCTCTCTGTTTTTTCCACTCTCCCTAAAAATAAATAAGTGGAAAAATATCCTCGAGTGGAAAAAATAGTTTCGTGTGAGGATTAGCACGCGAGCTCGCACATTAACAAGGATTGCCTCAAGGGGCGAGAATGAAGGGAGAAGAAGGCACAATAGATTTACTGTAGACATTTCCACACCACTATATTGTTGCAAATAATATGGGCTGTGCTCAAAACTTAAATAATTTCTATTTTGTCAAATTAAATCAACCAATCAGTTTCTGGTGAAGAATTAGACTGCAGTATAGTACTATTTTTGTTGCTCTGTCTTCCAGATAAAGAGAAATGATCAAGCTATCAGGAAACATTAGCTATTCTTAACTAGATAAAGTCTCACTTAACATTTAGGGGAGACCTAAAATGAAGATCTTGATTACCTGAAACTGTGGGAGTCTAAGTTCATTGGCAATGGCTAATATTGTTTTTCTCTTTGCTTTTCCAGGGCCACAAATTCATCATGCTGGAAGAAGTAGAGACCAGATTTGAGAATAACTTCAAAGACATTTTTGGAATTCAGTAAATCAGTAAGAACAGTTCTCAGTCTGAGCCCATTACTTTGTGATTTTTGTCCATTTCTGTTTCCCCCTTCAGAGCCTCCAACAGTACATGGTCAAGTGTGCCCATGGTCCCACTGACCATTCTGCCTAATGATATGCAAAAACAATCATATCATACTTCTATTTTCAAACTTATTTTGTTGTTATTTCAGCTCATTTATTTTTTAAAAGGAATTGTAAAATTGCTTTGTTCAGATCTCTTATTAAATAAATTGGAGTGAAATTTACAATAAAAATATTAAGTATTTCTATAAAGAATCATATCATGTGCTTCCATTTATTTAAATTATTTACTATTTTGTTAGGTAAAGTTTTCTCTTCTCTCCTTCTCCTGAGATAGAACTTACTCATATCTTGCTTTTTCTTTTTACTGTCAGGTATTTTATACTATTTGTTATTATGAAAGTGACATTTTTCCTACTATAGTTTCTTACTTATTGTTGCCTATTATAGAAAACTACTGTTATTTATATATTTTGGTTACTGATTACTGCACTGAATACTTTTTTGACTTTTACCCCATGGCATCAGGAAGCACATACTATAGCATACTGTTTCCAACATTTAATTCATAGAGTCAAAATCCTAATTGGTATAGCTGATAAAAGCATTCCTCAGGCACTAAAACCTCTGATTATTCTTGGTTCTGTTGGAGAATGGCTCTGCCATGACATCCTGGTGACCTTGCATGTCTCCACATGGCCCACACAGGCAAGACTTAAATGGAACTGATCTGATTTAGGCCTTGGAAGGATGCCCAGTATTTTTCCAAAACATGAGAGCATGGGAGATTTGGTGAGGAGCTGCTACAAAGCCATTTTCCATTCATCACCTTATCTTCCAGACATTATCATGACTCTCCTTTCGTTCCAAGTTTTGATGAGGTCTGAGGCCTTCTGATTCTTTATTTAGGGCACAGCTGTAGGCTATACAACTGCTGACTGCAACAAGAATCATTACTCATGTCGCACCATAAAGCATTCACATTCCGTTTGTTTGGGTACAATCCTATGGTACAGAGGACATGTGATTCTGGTACCTTTGCTTTTCTTGCTTTTGTTGTCTATGTAAGTATCAAACTGACTGAATAGTAAAAAAAAAAATTTTTTTTAAGTGCATCATTTATCAGTCTAATCTTTTAACTTTGATTGACAGGTTCTAGACCCAAAATATTCCAGTTATAGGAAAAAGAATACCACATATTGGTAGCTGATTCAGAGTATACACTATATCATTCAGAAAAGTACCTCAGCCTCAGAAATTATTGTCTTTAGCTGGCTCCAAATATGAGTCTCCAATATACCAGGTCACTATTCAATAATAAGATTTTGTTATTGGAATAGAATATTTTGAAGATTAAATGAATTTATAAATGTCAAATGTTCAAAATCATGTCTGAAACACATGAATGTGTCATCATGGATACACATAGTAGGGATTCTGTATTCAAAATGTTAACTCAAGCAAAAGGCAACAATTCTCATTGTCTATTCAGCTAGTTGATGGACATGGAAACAAATTGAGGTCATAAAAACCAAGGTAGATATGTTTCCTAGCCCTTCTCAAAAAGACCAATGTCTATTTTCCAAGTTAATGGTACTCTGGGAAAAGGAAAATACCCATATCCTTAAAGAATTATTGAACAAAAATCCTCAGCTCATTCTAGAGGCCTAAAATGCCATAATGACCTAACAGAAGAGGTTAGGTGTTAAATGCAATTTCTACCTCATGGTTGATTTAATAAAAATAAAAATAAAATTCTTACTACAATTGATGGATTTAGGGATGATTCAAAAATAAAGGTGCCTGGAGCTCTCTCCCTTTACTGATGTTATAACTGTAAAAGGATGGTCACTTAAATAGGTAAAATGTTCAGAGATCCTGCCAGAGAATATACTTTCTTTCTGGGACGACAGTTATCTGTAAAAATTGATAAATTCCATCACAGGCCAAGCAAAATATTTTATCCTTGAAGCTCCTTCTTGTAGCATAGTCTATTTTCAATCCTTTAGCTCCTAATAAAGTTATAATTTTTACTTAGGTTTACAGTCTAAATTCTGACTGGGGTTTTTTTTTCCCCCCTTTTAACTTTTTGTGTGTGTGCTTTGTTGGGTTAGGGGGATTCAGTGATGCATCATTATCTAGAATTGGTGGTTTTTCCAGTCTAACATTTATTATTTGTAGCAGACAGTAGTGTTCACCAAATATTGCATATATCCTCCAAATTTTCCATTCCCTTGCATTAGGACTGGCTGAGTGACTAATACAGTTACCAACAGGCTATGATCAGAGGTGGCATGTGTCATTTGCACACTAATTCAAAGGAGAGCAGTGAGAATTCTCCATGCACGTTGATTCTGGAAGCCTGTTTTTTTGTTTTTTTTAATATATTTTATTGATTTTTTTTTACAGAGCGGAAGGGAGAGGGATAGAAAGTCAGAAACATCGATGAGAGAGAGACATCGATCAGCTGCCTCTTGCACACCCCTACTGGGGATGTGCCCGCAGCCAAGGTACATGCCCTTGCCGGAATCGAACCCAGGACCCTTCAGTCCGCAGTCCGACACTCTATCCACTGAGCCAAACCGTTCTCGGCTGGAAGCCTGGTTTTGAGAGGACAGAGCCCAGAGACTGAAACAGCCTAGTACATGTATTACTACCACCTCAGAGGGGCTCCCAGGTGTACTGTGGGCTTTGAGTAAGCAAGAAGTAACCGTATTTGTGTAATCCAGTGGAAATGAGATTGTTTATTGTCACCACACAACCTATCAAATCCTGACTTATTTGGTACTGAAAACAACAGAGAACACTTGTAGGAGTGAACTTACGGTTTTGGGGAACTCTGTGCCAGGAACTAGAGACAAAGGCCAAACAGACATTTTTTTTATTATAGGCATGTTATCTTGTTTCTATTCTGATGTCAACATATGAACACATGTGCAATAAACAGAGCCTTGCCTCCCACATTCCCCAAGAATGGGTTCCCATGATGAAGTGAACCATGGTCTGTGGAGTACACTCAAAGTAAGATGTATCAAGCCCAGCTGGTGTGGCTGTGGTGATTGAGGGTCGGCCCATGCACCAGGAGGTCGCTGGTTTGATTCCCAGTCAGGGCACCTGCCTGGGTTATGGGCTCAATCTCCAGTAGGGAATATGCAGGAGGCAGCCAATTGATGTTTCTTTTTCACTGATGATACTCTCTCTCTTCTCTTTGAAATAAATTTAAAAAAACATTATACTTTATTAAAACAGTAAAACACGTCAAGAAACAGGAGCTCTGAATTCAGATGCTAGATGCTCTGCAGACTCAGGCTGGCCATCCTCACATTCCTCACCAGGTTGGCATCTTGATGCTGATCTCTGGGCTTCTGGAGGCACTTCCTGTCCACTGGATTCACTGCTGATCACTGCACAAAGGAACAAAACCCCTGAGGAGTCTCCATGTGGGCCCCATGAGGCAGCAAAAAAAAAAAAAACATAATAAAGGGACTCCGGGAGAGAAACCAGCAGCTTGCAGAATTTCTAGATAGGAATGTCCCTGCACCAGACAGTCTGTCTTCCCAGGGAATCCTGTGGCCTGCAGGCTACTGGTGCTTCAGTCACTCTCACTGGTAGAAGCTCCCTGCACTGAACACAGTGTCCCTCTCTTGCACCACCACCACCTCACCCCACTCCATCCCCGTGCTCCCTCGGCCACCTCCTGTCATATCCGCTGTGACATACACAGTGCCATCACAAAACAGACTCCCTTAGCCAGCCTTACCAATTATTTCAGGTGCTTGGTCACATGCTGGCCTTGCTTGCTGGCCTTCTTTGTTCATCAGGGGGGGACAAGATGAAATTGTCTTCTGCATATCCATCAGACCCACAGCACAAGATTTCACTAGATTTTCATGTGTGGATAGCTCTGTCCCTAAAATAAATAATGGGTCATGAAGAACCTTCATCTATTCCCCACCAAAGAGTATCATGGCTTCCTTTCTCCCCTCTCTCCCCATGTCCCTTAAAAGGCTCTCATGAGGAATCTCACCTCTCGCCAACTGCCTACCTCTGTATTTGTTTCTTTCTCTCTCCATTTCTCAAGTGCTTTTCTTTTTACCTTGAATCTACCTTTTGGTTTTTCTCTTTTCCCTTTACCTGCTATTCTCACTCACTAACTGATAATAATCTTGGCTGCATTTGTGTTTATTCATAAGTTAGGTTCTTTTCCACAAAGGTAGCTTATTATATATATTTGTGTGTGGGTGGGTGTGTGTGTGTGTGTGCGTGTGCGTGTGTGTGTGTAAATGTAATTTTGAGAACTATTTTGTAAAGTTTTCCTACAAATATATCAGTAATGTAATGTTTGCTAAAACACATTATCCCCTTTAGAGCATAGAAATATGAGGACTTTCCTAAAAGATGTTAATTGAGCATTTTTAAATTTTGTTATTGATTTAAGAGAGGAAGGGAGAGGGAGAGAGAGATAGAAACATCAGTCATGAGAGAGAACCATTGATTGGCAGCCTCCTGCACACCCCACTGGGGATTGAGCCTACAACCCAGGCATGTGCTCTAATGGGAATTGAACCATGACCTCCTGGTTCATAGGTCAAAACTCAAAACTGAGCCACACTAGCTGGACTTAATTGAGCTCTTATTATGTTCCAGTCACCATGCTCAGGTCAGAGGACACAGCAATACAAGACAGACAAGGTCCCTGGCTCAAAATCACAGTATGGATGGTACAAACTACCTGCATTATCACAATGAGTGCCATACCACAGCCAGTACAAAGTGCTTTGAGAACATACAGACAGAGGAATGAATCCCATCTTAGAAACAGAAAATGATTTTCGAAATAAGTGTCATATAACCAGGAGGTCGCCAGATTAAGGAGTGGGTGAGAAGGGAAATAGACCTAAATAGAGGACAGAGCATGGGCAAAGGCAATTCAAATAAATAAAGGAAGTCAGCATGACTAATACTTGGAGTGAGAGAACAGAGGCTAAAGGTACAGGAGGGATCCTATGGCCTGTGGCTTTGGAAGCTTCAGGAAGAAGACTGACTCAATCTCAAGTGTCCTAAATATCACTGGGGTTTTGCTAAGATAGCAGCATGACCACATCCACACTTCTGTCACCTCCATCAGCTGATGTTCAAAGGAAAGTTTTCAGAGATCTGATTAGCATCATGGCATTTGCTATGGAGAAATAGTCAGTTTGAAAATGCTGCCAAGGTCAAGTCTCAGGGTTGGGTAACCAATGAGTATGAGGGTTAAGGAAGAGAAGGACTTGGGAGGAGTCCTTCTGCTTAAGAAAACTGGATGGGAATGAGGGAAGTGTCTCTAACTTGTTTGGCTCAGATAACTGAAGATAGTGTAAGGGGCCTCTGGGACAACCTCAAGCATGCCAACAACATCTGAATTATGGGGGTGCCAGAAAAAGAGAGAGAGCAAGGTAATGAAAACCTACTTGAAGAAATAGTGACTGAAAACTTCCCCCACCTGGTGAAAGAAACTGACTTAAAAGCCCAAGAAGTACACAGAACCCCAAAATATCTAAAGAGGACCACACCAAGATACATCATAATTAAAATGCCAAGAGCAAAAGATAGAGAATATTAAAAGCAGCAAGAGAAAAACAGTTAGTTACCTATAAGGGAGCACCCATATGATTGTCAGCAGATTTCTCAACAGAAACGATGCAGGCCAGATGGGAGTGGCAAGAAATATTCAAAGTGATGAATAGCAAGAATCTACAACCAAGATTACTCTATCCAACAAAGCTATCATTCAGAATTGAAGGTCAGATAAAGTGCTTCGCTGATAAGAAAAAGCTAAAGGAGTTCATCACCACCAAACCAATATTATATGAAATGCTAAAAGATATTCTTTAAGAAGAGAAGAAGAAAAAGGTAAAGATATAAATTATGAACAACAAATACACATCTATCAACAAATGAATCTAAAAATCAAGTGAATTAAAAAATCTGATGGCCGAGACCGGTTTGGCTCAGTGGATAGAGCATCGGACTGCGGACTGCGGGGTCCCGGGTTCGATTCCGGCAAGGGCATGTACCTTGGCTGCGGGCACATCCCCAGTAGGGGGCGTGCAAGAGGCAGATGATCGATGTCTCTCTCTCATCGATGTTTCTGACTTTGTATCCCTCTCCCTTCCGCTCTGTAAAAAATCAATAAAAAAATATATTTTTAAAAAAAAATAATAATAATCTGATGAACAGGATAAACTGGTGAATATAACAGAATCATGGACATAGAGAGGGAATGGACTGGACTGACCATTCTTGGGGAGAAAAGGGGTGTGGGAAGTGCAGCAAGAGACTGGACAAAAATCATGCAACAATGGGAGAGGACAGTGAGGGTGGGGAGGTGAGGGCAGAGAGTGGGATGGGTACCGGGTGGAGAGGAGCTATAGGGGGATAAGAAAAAAGGGGGGGGGAGGACAATGTAATTAATAAACTGAACAATAAAAAATAAAAATAAAATAAAAGTTGTCGTTTCGGAATTGTTGTGTGGGGCAGCAAAATAGGTGTTTACCTATGCCGCCATCTTGGTTCCTCCTATGTTATGTGATTTTTACCTTCATTTAAAAAGGAAAAAAGAACAGAGGCTCTGGGTTTGGAACACCTGGGTTCATCCTTGCTTATTTGAACCCAGGCCAATTTTGCACATGGTCTCTTGAGATTTCATTTTTCTTATGTGCATAATAGGCACGAAAGTGATACTAACTTCTAAATGCAGCTGTGAGCACTAAATCCACAACTACCAGATAAATGTTCAATCAAATGAGCTCTCAATGATGTTATTTTTATCCCTTCTTGCTATCTTTCACTTCTCCTCCTTCTCTTTCCCTCTCTCTCTCTCTCTCTTTCAATTTCTCTCTCTCTCTCTCTCTCTCATTTACATCTCTCTTTCTCTCTCTCTCATTTACATGCCTTTTCCCCACACCTCTACCACTTCCTCTTTTTTCTATATGACGGCCTTTCTTCTTGCATATTTCCACTCTTAAATAACATCCCCCACATTGAAATCTGTCCCTTCTTCCATCCTCAAGGTTGATGTTGACTATGGGCCCATAGTTCTTAGCCCTTCTCAACTTCACACATCTCCTATGGAAACTCATAATTTATACTTGAGATCTTAGTCCACCCTCCAGGTTACTGAGCAGACAGTCTCTCTCTGCCACCTCTTGCTAATACCCTTGGACTTCACACAGAATCAGGTCATTTTGGAGTCAACTCAAAGTAATACTCGTCTTCCCACCCTATATTCCCCTGGTATCCCAGCACCACCATCTTCTTTTGGTTCCTTTATTTATTTTTCTTCACAGTCATAAGAAAGCAAAGTTTGTGTCTTCTCATAATTACCCTGTTCACAGCTTGGCTGAGTGCTGGGCATTTCGTGTGTCTCTTCTCTATCACATTCCCAGGAAAAATGTTTGTCTTCCATCACTGAACAGAGGAAAAAAATAATTAGAGGTTTCAGGTAGGTAATTAGGGATACCACCTCATAATTACGTATCTAGGTCACCCATGGATCCATGCATTTCAATGGGAGGACTTCTGGTTCTTGGGTCAGTGAATCCCAGTAGTTCCTAACTTGGTGTTGCTTATCCCTTTCCCTAAGGCAATGAAGAGGGGGGAAAAACAACACTGAAATTCTACGGAGATGAGTCTTGGGTTTTAAGGATGGTGGTGAAACTGGAAAAGTCACTAAATTAATTAATCACCCAACAAGGTGATCAGGGAGGAGTAAAAGCATTCTCAATATAAATTCTATAAGTGGAATGTCTCTGTGAACTGTATAAACCTTAGAGAAGAACAGAGGAATTTTCTCGGTAAGAGAGTTAGTTATTCCCAAAAAAGAAAAAAGGACATTATTAAACCCAAATTAAGCCCTAGCACAGCAGTCACTTGGCAGGTTATTTTACCTGGCAGTTTTGTCCACAGTTACTTCCATTCATACTGCCTAGCACAGGGACACAGTAAGCATTTCATTAATACTTTGTTAAATAAGTGACTGAGTTAATGAATGAATGAAAAGTAGACTTGGACCCCAAAAGGGAGGGAAGAAAATTGATTACCATTTTTGAAGCTTCTATGAACCTGAATTAAATCAGGATACTCCTTCAGATGAACCCTGCTGAACAGAGTTTGTAGAAGTGACAGATTAAACATCTTCTCAAGGTGGCAGAGAATATGATACACCACTCTTCCTGTAGGAACCAAGTCTTTACAGGCTTCTTGAGAATCCTTTTAAAAAGTGCAATGGAAAAAAATATATACAGTGATTATTTCAAAGTTAAACAACCATTAAGGAAGTAACTGCATAGGAACTCAGTCTACTTTTTCAGTGTAGATTATAATTTTATGTCATATTTCAGAACTTCTAATATATGTGATCAATTATTTAAAGTCACAAATGGAGCCTTCCTCTTGATTTTCTTACTTTCATCCTGCTTAGGCTGTTTGTTTCAAGAATGGAACTTTGCACAGCAACTGTGGGTTTGAGAAGTCCTGATAAGACTTTAGGATGCAGGGAGATGCACAAAGCACAATCACACGGTGAAGAGTTAAATTCCTTCTCTGCTTCCAAGAGGATCCACTAATCAAATTTGTTTGAATTCCAAGACTCCCAAACCACTTGATAAAGTTTAAACACTTTGGAGGAGACAACAAGAAGACTGAAATTTGATTTATAATGACACAAATTCCCTGTGTATTTCATTTGAAATAAGTGGACAAGATAATGGAATACTGTCCCCATTATTTTAATTATTTTAATTTTCTTTCATTTTGCTATCTTGTGTAAATTGCTATGCATCTGCAAAGCATATCAGTTTCCATCCAACCACGTCACCATTACCCTCCACCCCACACACATACCCCAACATGCCCCACCGACAAGAAGGGCTTCATAGGCACAGATAATAGTGTGGTGAAGGCCTGGGAGGTTGAGGGGCTCAATGGGAAAAAGGGGGACATCTGTAATATTCTCAACAGTAAAGATACATTTTTTTTAAAAGGAGAGAAGGATTTCAATTAGAATAGAACTATCATTAAGGATCTCTTCTTGCCCTGTCACAACCTTACAAGATGATTAATTTAATAGTCTACCCATTGTGAGTGTGGTTCAGGGTTCAGGTTCAGGCTCTGGTAAAGGCCACATGCAAATGAAAGAAACAAGACAAAAAATAATAATTTGGAAATTGGGGGCCAGGCACAAGCCCAAGGAAGGGCTCCGCTTTGCTCTGACCTGCCATCCCTTTTATTCAGGTTTGGGATACACCTGTAGCTCTTAAGCAGGCAATTCCAGTAACAGGCAGACTATCTTCTCAGTAAGGATTTACACGACTATCTGGTGGGGAAGTTGCTTCAGCTACCATTGTCTCAACTAAACAGTGGGTGCATAGCTTTGACCTTTGCCAGAGCTTTAAGGGTCACCAGCCTTCTGGGATCGCTGCCCACACTTCTCTGATAGTGAAGACAATGCACGGCTTCCTGCATCCTATTAAAACTGTAAAGGGCTAGATTTTTAATCCAGGACACCAAACATATATTAATGTGAGGATAGGGTACCATGAAGATATATAATTCACTTTTCTTACATTATAGAGGTCTTCAGTGATGAGGGAGTGGTCTCTAAGGCTCTCAAGGAAAGGAAATGGCTTTGTTATTGCATTCGCTATCTCCACCTTATTTTTCTTGAAGTGAGTCAAAAGAATTTCATTGGAAATGGTCTCTTTGTGCTGAACTGTTGAAAACATCCTAAGGGAAAAAATAGAATGAGAAAATTAAATGTTAAGATTCAAGACTTATGTGGTCATCATTTCACAGTGTATACAAATGTTAAAGTATGATGTTGTAGACCTGAAACTAATACAATGTTGTATGTCAATTATACTTCCTTTTTTTTAATCTTCAAAATTTAGTTTGTGAAGAAAAAAAAGCTTTAGAAGAAATAACAAGAGATAGATGTTGGTCTAGCGGTCAAGACATGAGGAGTGGAAAAGAAAACGATGCTTTGATCCCATCAGACCCACATATAAAAGACAAAGGCAGAACTAACTCTGAAAAATTCTGCTGGATCAACTTGAAGGAAGTATGTAATAACAAGACTAACATGTGACACTTCTGACCCCACAGAAACAGAGTAGATTATTCAAATATTCCAAAGCAGAGGAAGATTTAAAGCTGGGGATAGCACCACTGAGGTAACCGTCTCTGTAAGCTTCACCAAAAATGGCTTTAGTTCAAGATTCTGTATTGAGGGGTGAGTGTGAGCTGAGACAGCAGTTTATCATTCAGAAGAAAAGACTTCCGGGGCCTGAATTCAAAGACAGGAGTCAGTGGCAGCAGTACTGCCCACAGGTTTTCTCTTGTGGATGAGATTAGAAGCAAAGAGCAGGTGCCTGAGAACTTCAGGTGAGAAGTTCATTCCCAGCTCCTGATGTTTTCTGCCCTGGGAAGGAAGAGGGGGGAGGACATCAATCAGTGTGACACTCCTGGTTTCTCCCTCCCCATGAAAGATAAGTTCTTGGATATTTCTGAAGAAGGAACACAAGCTAAGAGGAGCCAGCCTGGGGATACAAAGTAGGCCTCTAGACTGATGCTTCAGGTATAGTCATTGTAAGAGCTGGCCTTGCCTGGCCAGGGTCAGTTTACTCCATTGTCATTGTGATTAATAATAAGACAGATGTTATGATCTCCAACTACCTGACTTCTTATCTCTCTCTTAAATGGCTCTAAAATCAAGCACAAAAACCAACTGATATATGTAACTATAGTCTTTGCTCAGGGAGGTGCCCGTTATAAATGAAACCTCCCTAGACAGCTCCAACACTGATTAACCATTGGTGTACCAGAGCACAAAGCTCAAAGGACACATGGAAATTAAGAGGAGTTAGATATAAAGGCTTAATAATGGGAGGGGGCATCACAGAAAATGGCCAAATGGGAAACACCAGGAATCTGTCTCTCCATTTAGGCAACAACTCTACTCGCAGAAAGTGTCTGAAGTCACAATTTTGGAGCTATGCTGAAATGCTGTGATTGATTTTGGCTAATTTCAGCCTTTAATGTTGGTTACCTACTCCCCCCCTCTCCCCCCCGCCTTCCACCACTCCCATCCACCGCCTAGTGGCAGCCAGCTGTGTTCCAATTCCTGATATGGCTTGCTAGAGCCAAAGTGGACAATAAGAAACCAGTCCACCAAACATCAGGGCTCTGTTTTCTGATTGCTGCTCACTGCTTTCCATCTCTGAGGTGCAGGCACAGAGATAGGCAGCCATTATGCAATTCCACTGGCTGAGATGGTTTTCTGGTGACTTAAAGGAGCTGCACCTGGATTTCTTTGTTTTATTATTTTTTTAGTTTTTTTTTCCTTTCTCCCCTTTTGGACACCAGACATATAAGATTAGACATTCAAAATCAACCACATACACAAGGCAATTTAGAAAACCATTGCACATGCCCATAGACAGATGCAGGCTCAAAAAAGATAGGAAAAGAACTTAAGCTTTCTCCTTCAGCTGATGCCCAGCACAGAGATATTCTTCAACAATTAAAAAAATAATAATAAAAAGAAAACAATTCCATCTACAGTAGCATCTAAAAGAAGTAAATACTTAGGAGTAATTCTACCCAAGACATGAAAAATTTGCATGCTGAAAACTACAAAACATCCTTGAAAGGAATTAAAGAAGGTCTAAGTGAATAGAAAGACATCAAATGTTCATGGATTGGAAGACGTACATTGTTAAGAAGTCACTGCTACTCAAAGCACTCTACAAAATCATCACAATCCCTATCAAAATTCCAACAACCTTTTTCACAAATAATGGAAAAGCTGATCCTCAAATTCCTATGGAATTGCAAGGGAACCTGAATAGCCAAAACAATCTTAAAAAAGAAGAAAGTTGGAAGACCCACACTTGCCAACTTTGAAATGTGATATAAAACTACAGTATTTAAAACAGTATAGTACTGGCAAAAGGACAGAAATATGGATCAATTAAATAGAATAGAAAGACCAGCAATAAACCTTCATGTATATAGTCAATTGATTTTCAACAAGGGTGCCAAGACCATTCCATGAAAAAAAAAGATAATCTTTTCAACACAGGATGCCGAAAAAAACTGAATATCCACAAGCAAAAGAATAAATTTGGGCCCATACCTTACCCCATATACAAAAATTAACTCAAAATTGGTCACAGCCCTAATATAAAGATGCAAAGCTATAAAACCTTTAGAAGAAAACATTGAGGGAAAATCTTCATGGTACTAGAGTTGGCAATGATTTCATAGATGTAACACCAAAAGCACAGACAGCAAAAGAAAAATTAGATAACTTGAACTTCATCAAAACTAAAAATTTTGTACTGCAAAAGACACTTTCAAGAAAGTAAAAAGACAACTGACACAGTGAGAAAAAGTACTTCAATTCACATATTTAATAGGAGATTAATATTCGGAGTGTACAAAGAACTACCAAAACAACAAAAAAACTCTATTCAAAAATGGGCAAAGGATTTGAGGAAACATTTTTCCCAAGAGGATATGAAAATAGCCAGTAAGCACATGAAAAGATGCTCAACATCATTACTCAGGATGGAAATGGAAATCAAAGCCACAATGAGATATCACCCCATTCCCACAGGATGGCTCTAATAACTTTTTTTTAGTTTTTAAACAAACCCACACACAAAAAGGAACAAGTATTGCCCTAGCTGGTGTGGCTCAGTTTGTTGAGTGCCGTTCCCTTGCCCCGAGATCTCAGGGCTCGTGATGGGGTTTCTGGGCTGGATTCCCAGGAGGGTGGACGCAGAAAACAGCGAATTGATGTTTCTCCCCCACCCTTCCTCTCTCTCTGAATCAATAAAAACATATTTTTAAAAAGAAAAGTAACAAGTATCGGTGATGATGTGGAGAAATTGGAATCCTCATACATTGTTGGTGGGGATGTAAAGTGGTACAACCACTGTGGAAAACAGCTTGGTAGCTCCTCAAAAAATTAAACAGAACTACCATAGGACCTAGCCATTTCCCTTCTAAATACACATCCAAAAGATAAGTACACAAAGTAAAAGAGGATGGGGGGTGGGGGAGAATTCTCAGCTTAGTGGTGAATGTGGTCTTGTGGATAACTCATGTCATGAATGATGAATATCAGAAACTTTTCGGAGCCTCATCTGAACTTCTTACTTTGCAGGTTCCCACTGCATGCGAAACCCCAGCGGCAAGCCAACCTAACATGTTTGCTTGAAGCCAGGCTTCCCCGGCTCTGCTCCTCCCTGCCCTAAATTCAGCCACATCCTGGTTTGGCTCTTAAACTGAATAGTTTTAACAAAAAACAAAAGTGAAGAGAGCACCAAGATGGCGGCATAGGTGAACACCTATTGTTCTGCCCCGCGCAATGATTTAAGAACTACAACATAACAGCAGAACAGACAGCACCCAGAATCGCCAGAAAGCTGGCTGAATGAAAACTCCACTAATAAGAGTAAAGGTGGGACGCTGAGACTCAGGAGCGGCGGGAGCGCAGCCTTTCAGACGGAAACAGGTTAGAAGCCGCCCTGGTCGCACGCGCGCGGGCTGGGGCTGGAGCAGCAATCCCTGCCGGATTTCAACTACAGGGAGGGCGGAGACCGGAGACCGGAGACGTCCCACTACACGAACTCCCCAGCGCCAGGCGAGGTCCGAGATCCGGGGTACGTAGAGCCGTCCCACTGCACAGATTCCCCAGTGCCAGGCAAGGTCCGAGGTCCGGGGGACTCACCCTGGAAGCGGGGCGCGGCAGAGGCTCCTAGTCGCAAGGGTAGTGCAAACCCGAGACTTGCCCCCTGGAAACTTGTCTCCTGGTTCCAGAAACCATTTATTTTACAACCTTGAGCTAGACTTTTGGTGTGCAGGCACATTTGGGGAAAGGCAGAGTTGTCTGGCAAGGGGAAGAGACTAGCGGCTTTCTCGTGGAGGTGTCTTCAGCCATCCCCATCCAACACAGACCCGCGCATGCGAGCGCCTCATAGGACGCAGCTGAAGCTGACGCTGCCTGCTCAGCTCAGAGACTCCGCCCATCCAACCTGAACACAGTCTCCCTTCACAGCCAATTGGCCTGGAGTTCAAACCTTCCTAGGGCTAACAACAACAAGCTGGATTTAAATTCAAAAATACTGAATACAACCCATAAAGGATTGCAGTAAGAGTACCCACCTCGAGTTACTGGGGAGGCTGAGCCACTGTCCCTTTGAGGATATCTACCACATAAAGCAGCCACCATGCAGAGATATGGAAAGAAATCAGGTGTGAAAGAAATGGAGGAGAAAAGACGACAAGACATAGAGTTCAAAACCACGGTTATAAGGCTTTTCAAGAGGCTCCTACAAAAGGTCGATCAACTTAATGAGAATTACCAGGAAATAAACAAGATCAACCAGGAAATAAATGGGAATTACAAGGAAATGAATGATACTTATAAGGAAATAAATGAGATTCTCAAGGAAATGAACAAGACCTCTGGGGATACGAACCAGACCCTCACAGATAAAGAAAAGGATCACCTAGAAATCAAGCATACACAGACTGAAATAAAAAATATTACACAAAGTCCTAAAAGCAGTCCAGAGGGCCACAAGAACCAAGTCAAAGATTTGAAATACAAAGAAGCAAAATCCACTCAGCTGGAAAAGCAAGAAACAAAAAGAATTCAGATAATTGAAGATAGCGTAAGGGGCCTCTGGGACAACCTCAAGCATGCCAACATCCGAATTATTGGGGTGCCAGAAAAAGAGAGAGAGCAAGTTAATGAAAACCTACTTGAAGAAATAGTGACTGAAAACTTCCCCCACCTGGTGAAAGAAACTGACTTAAAAGCCCAAGAAGTACACAGAACCCCAAAATATAGGAATCTAAAGAGGACCACACCAAGACATATCATAATTAAAATGCCAAGAGCAAAAGATAAAGAGAGAATATTAAAAGCAGCAAGAGAAAAACAGTTGGTTACCTACAGGGGAGCACCCATATGATTGTCAGCGGATTTCTCAAAGGAAACGATGCAGGCCAGACGCGAGTAGCAAGAAATATTCAAAATAATGAATAGCAAGAATCTACAACCAAGATTACTCTATCCAGCAAAGCTATCATTCAGAATTGAGGATCAGATAAAGTGCTTCGCAGATAAGAAAAAGCTAAAGGAGTTCATCACCACCAAACCAACATTATATGAAATGCTGAAAGATATTCTTTAAGAAGAGGAAGAAGAAAAAGGTAAAAATATAAATTATGAACAACAAATACACATCTATCAACAAATGAACATAAAAATCAAGTGAATTGATAGGCTGATGAACAAGATAAACTGGTGACTATAACAGAAACATGGACATAGAGAGGGAATGGACTGACAATTCTTGGGGAGAAAAGGGTTGTGGGAAGTACAGCAAGAGATTGGACAAAAATCTTGCAACAATGGGAGAGGACATTGGGGAGGGGGAGGTGCGGGTGGAGGGTGGGATAGATACAGGGTGGAGGGGAGATATAGGGGGATAAAAAAGGGGGAAACAATGTAATTAATAAACTGAACAATAAAGAAAAAAAAAAAAAACAGAAGTGAAGAGATTCGCAAAGAAGCATTGAACAGACAGTCAAACTACAGCGGGAAGGCACAGGAGGTTGTGGGGCGGGGGCTGTAAGAGATCAAAAGAAGGACTTGCATGCATCCATGTAAGCATGGCCACCGGATACAAGACACTGGGGGGAGGGCAGGGGAGGGCATGTGCTGGGGGCAGGGGAGGAGGGAGTCAACGGGGGAGGGGGAGGAGCCATATGTACTACTATTTGTAATACTTTAAACAATAAAAAAAAAATTTTTTTTTTTAAATAGAAAAGTTAAGAGATTCAAACTGAGCAGGACTTCCTGTCCCTAGCTCCTCACTCTTTCCCCAAAGGAAGGAAACCTGATCTGTCCCAGTCCCTTCCCGGCTGGGCCACTGAAGCCTCAGGCAGCAGTTGGGTAACACAAAGGTCAGGCAGAGGGTGTTTGCCACAGTCAACACGGGACCAAAAGCCGGGTGGACTCCTCTTTCTTGCACAAGGGCTCTTTCGGGAAGTCAGCTGCTGGCACCGGCGGCTACCTCAAGCAGAACGCTCTCTGCATTAAAGCCATACTATGGTTAAATATGCACATGCTTTTGACCCAGATAGCAAATAGCCGCTGCCCCAGACCCTTCAAGAGCCTCCCGCGTGTCCCTCCCCGCAGCCCCTACCTCACAGACCACCCCAATCAGGAAACCAATGGCCACCGGATCCAACAACCTTCGGGAAGAATCAGTTTTCATCAAAAGTACAGACACTACTACCGGTTTTGGGTTTTTTTTTTTTTTTTTTTTGGAGGGGGGGAGGGGGAGCAAGTGAAACTTCATTTCAAATTTGCATTTTAACGTTTGCTTCTCTCTGTAGCCTCTTCAGATTCTACAGTGGTCTACACTGCCCTCTAGTGGCAGATGTTGATATTGCAAGTCCCCTGTAGAAATATTTTGCCCCTTGTTGTCCTGTCTGGGGAGAAATAGAACTCTCTTCTCAAACCTCTAACCAAATAGTTCAAAATTAAGATTGGAAGTACCATATTTCCTTACAATTAGGGTGAAATGTCGCAAACAGCCGGTGCATGAGATGGTTGTCCTGTTTGGCAGTTCATATGCCCATAAATGGGTTTATGACCTAGAGAGAGAAGTTGTAGTTCAAATTGTGAGGGAGGCCCTGTGTGTTTGACTCTTTCTGCCCCTTTCCTGAGCTGTCCCATTTCCTGAGTACCTGAAGCCTTCATTGGGCCTAGGTCTCCCCAAGGTCAAGGCATCTGCCCCCACAGCCTGGAGTGCCCTAAGGTTGCAGAGCAGTGAGGTGGCACCTGGACAGCCTCCCCTGAGTGCAGAGCCTATTGGCTTCCACTGGTTTGTCCCTCCAGATTCTCTGCTCTGTGAGTGCTGCCTGCAAGATGACTTGAACAGCAGTAGGAGGGGCTGCGCGGGGGCACAGAGGATGGGCCAAAGCCCAACCTTGTGCCCACCGCAACCTTGCAGCCCACAGTTCCTTTCAAGGTGCAAGAATTCATGCACTGGACCCTTAGTTATTAATAATAGGAAGGGTGCAAAGAGAAGATCCAGACATTATGGCCATGTTCCCTGCAAATCACTGGGGAAGGGATCTAACAAAGGGAAGATAAACGCATGCTCAGTAAAGTTGGGATGACATAGGGAAGGTATTTGCTTGCCAGTCACACCTGGGGATAGAAATGGTTAACCAGAATGGACATGGCCCCTGAACAAAGAAGTTTACTCCCTTGGTTCCTCTTGGCACACTTGGCTCATGGCTCACACTTGGCTTTCTGCCATTCTCCCATGTGGCCCACAGCCATGCAGACCTCCCTTCCCCCCACCTACACACACACACACACACACACACACACACACACAATGACTGGAGTTAGCTTAATGCTGTACTGGACCCAGTTACAACATGGAACAAAAACTTGGTACACTGACTCTGATTTTAGCCCTTCTGAAACCCCAGCTACACATCTATGACTGGACTAAGGGAAATGGGACTTTGGAAACCCAGGGATATAATTCCACGGAAACAAGCTGTCTACCATATCGTATTCTCTCATGTGAGTCTCAGAAAATCTCTGTTTTCAGAATAAGAGGAATTTTACTCTAAGAACCCCACTCCTACATGTTTTTCTCTGATAACAAAACCAGCTTTAATATCATAGATTTTTCTAGATCACATGATCCTGAAAAGCATTTAGGTTAGTTTCTGTCATATTTTTTAGAATATTTTTATATGCACTTGTATTTAACCTAATTAAATAAAGCTTTCTAGCAAGTAAGTTAGCATTATCATCCAGCGATATAAAATACTATACAACACACATGAACATACAGACAGACAGACAGACACAGAGACCTCTTGGCCTTCATTTTAAAATCGTTGCCATTGCTCTAGCTTGTTTGGCTCAGTGAATAGAGCGGCAGCAAGAGTGGACTGAAGTATCCTGGATTCGATTCTGGTCAAAGGCACATGCCCGAGTTGTAGACTCGATCCCCAGTAAGGAGCGTGCAGAAGGCAGCTGATCAACGATTCTCTCATCAGTGATGTTCCTCTCTCTCTCCCTTTCTCTCTGAAATCAATAAAAAATATATAAGTAAATAAATCTTATCGAATAAAAGGGTAATATGCAAATTAACCATCACTCTGTCACAAAGATGGCAGCACCCATAGCCACAAGATGGCAGCGCCCAGTCCTCTCAGCTCAGCTGGAGTCCCCTAGTCCCAGGGGGTGGGGGTAGCCACAGAAAGCAAACAGCATGAGCAGCTTGGCGGAATGCTTGCTTTGTCACTGCAGCGACAAGGCAAGCGTTCCACCCCAGCCACGGATGGGCCTCTGGACCGCGGAAAGCCTCTGGGCAGTGGGCGCAGAGCAGCAAAGCCCTGCAGAGAGCTACTGGCACATGGATTTATGCACAGGGCTACTGGTAATAAATAAAATTCCTGCATGAGCCCTGGGCAGTTGTGGCTCAGTTGGTTGAGCATCCTCCCTTTTGATTCTCATGCCCTAGTTAGGGTGTGTGCAGGAGGCAACCAATTGATGTTGTTTCTCTCTCTCTCCCTCTCCCCCTTTCTCTCTAAAATCAACTTAAAAAACATATTTAGAAAAATAAATAAAAATTGCTGCCATGAGATGAGCAATAAGTTTTTTATACCACTCAGATGGGTAAAGCTTTTTCATATTAATACTAGTGGCCTGGTGCACAAAATTCATACTCAGGGAGGAGGTGATAGTTCCCTCAGCCAAGCCTGCACCCTCTCTAATCAGGGACCTCTTGAGGGATGTCCAACTGCCAGATCAGGCCTAAACCAGCAGTCAGACATCCCTCTTGCAATCTGGGACTGCTGGCTCCTAACTGCTCACCTGCCTGCATGCCTGATCACATCTAACTGCCTCTGCCTGTCTACCTAATTGCCCCTAACCTCTCTGCCTGCCTGCCTGCCTGATCCCCCTAACTGCCCTCCTCTGCCAGCCTGATCACACCCCCAACTGCCCTCCCCTGCAGACCTGATCTTGCCCCCAACTGCCCTCCCCTGCTGGCCTGATTGCTCCTAACTGCTTCTGCCTCAGCCCCCACCACCATGGCTTTGTCCAGAAGGAAGTCAGACATCCAGAAGATGGTCAGCCAACCTGGTCTAATTAGCATATTACCCTATAAATAGATTATATAGGATAGGATTGCTTAAATGGAGGGGGGGGGGGCGGTATTTTCAGCAGGAGGAGATGCTCTTGGCAGACAAAAATATGTAATATTTATGTCTGAACTGATAGCCAGCCATAAGCACTATACTGCCAAACTGGTCATTAAAAAGTTGAACCACTTTCTTACACCTTACACCAAACAGCTGTTGCCCTTAAAACCCCTCCTCAGCCTCCACCTTAGGTTCTGCCCTCAAAGTTCAACCAGATTAGGTTCTGATTGGTCAGTTACTATGCCAGTCAGAATCAAAAGCTTCGCCTCCTAGGCAGCCATTGTCTCCTCCTACTCCACCCAGATTTGATTCTGATTGGTTGGTTTCTAAGCCAGTCCTCGTCTCCAGGCCTATCTCGGGGCCTTATCAGAGAGACATGGCTGGTCAGCAGTCCCCAGGGAGGCCTTGAGAGAAAGAGAGGCATAGCTGCTGGCCAGACCTGGAGAGAAAGAGAGAGGCAATGCTGATCAATAGTTTCCATGGAGGCTATGGGTCAGACCCTGCTTCTCTCTCCAGGCCTCTCTCCAGGCCTGATCTGCAGCCACCTCAGCAGTCAGTGCTGGTTTGCTGCGTCTGCAGCATCAGCCATGGCAACCCAGCACTGACTGTGGAACTGACTTCCAGTCAGTTGAGCCTTTGGACATTATGGACCCTGGGATTTTATATATTAAGATTTGTGGAGAAGACAATTAGGATTTGCATGTGTTCTTGGCAAGGGGGATTTGGAGCCAGAGAAGCAGTTTGTGCTTTCAAAATAACCCTTGTATCCTTTTTTTTTTTTTTTTCTTTAGTCTTAGGAATTGGGAATGATAAAAATGGAGGGGGGACAATTTTAACTATTTCCAGAGACACATTTCTGGTTTTGCAAAAATTTGTAAAATAGGGAAAATTGCTCTCAAAATTGGATTGTAATTTAATGGCATTATAGTGTGACCTACCTGTCTAACTACACAATCCTTCATTTGCTTCTTTTCCTCTGGGCATATAGTTTTATTTTCACTTTGGGGAAGAGCCAGAGTCCTCCCTGGGTTGAAGAAATCCTTTAATTATTGCCCTTAAGTTGGCCTTGGACCGAAGAGTGAAAGATATACAAGGACAATCACCTGTAAATCAGTCTTCTGTTTTAAATACTGTTTATCCTTCAAAGAAGCTATTTAAGCTTTTTCTTTAGCATATCTAATTAATGTTGCTTGAAGAGTGCATTTATGTTTTCTGTTTGCAGTGTTAGTCAAAGGAATGTTTCTCAGTTCCACATTACAACCAAGTAAAAGAGATGCAGTCACTTCCTATAAAGCCTATTCAAAGTATAACAATTCACCTGTAAATTTTTATCTTAATTCCATCAACTCTTAAATTCTTAACTACAGTCCCATTAGAACTTTATCAATGATTTTGATCATAAATACCATGCTCTCAGGCCATAACAAGACAAAAGCATAGATACCAGATAGAGACAAGAGAAAAACAAAATTACAAAACCCATGAGTATTCATACCAAATAACCAAGAATCATTAAGACCAAGAAACTAGTTTTACAAATATTTTCTCCTGCTAATTGTGGACAAAAAAAAAAAAAAAAAGGTTATTCTGCAGTAAAACTGACAAGTCCAATAGAAGTAACCTTATAAGGGATCTGATCATAAATTCCTAACTGCCCAGGTTATGGTAGGTAGTACCACCCAGGCTTATAACTTTTTTAATAAAAGTTTTGTCTGTTTAAACAAACCCTATCCATTGTTCTTGTGCATCTTGGTAAAAACACCTTTGAAATGCCAGAATAATCAGATCCCTGGAGCATAACTATCCTCAAGAGAACACATAATTGAGTTAACTATCCTGAAATCCAGTTCTCACCTGTCTTTCTTCCACCTTTGTTTAAGCTTCCTTACATCTCCTCCTTAATTCCAAATGTGTAAAAGAACTACAAACTGCCATTCTTGGGAGCGTTTGAGATTTTGATTCTCTGCAGTGTTGTCAGTTTGGCTCAAACAAAATATTATAAAACTTTCTTACAGTCTCTGATGTTTCTTAGGACATAACAAGACAAAAGGAGAGATACCAGCCACACAGAGAAAAACAAAATCAGCATTTACTTGGCAGAGTCAGCCCATCCAGGACCACCTTGGTACCCAGTGTCAGGCACCAGCACGGGCTCATTGTTCCCCCACTGGCTCCCTGCTTCACACTGGGTAGAAAATCCCTGAGGTGCGTAAAGGTTGAGAAAGGGAAAGGACATAAAAATGGGTGGCTGCTTTTTTTTTTTTTTTTTTAGATTTTTTTAAAGTATATTTTATTGATTTTTTTTTTTTACAGAGAGGAAAGGAGAGGGATAGAGAGCCAGAAACATCAGTGGGAGAGAAACATCGATCAGCTGCCTCCTGCACACCCTCCACTGGGGATGTGCCCACAACCAAGATACATGCCCTTGACTGGAATCGAACCCAGAACCTTTCAGTCCACAGGCCGACGCTCTGTCCACTGAGCCAAACCGGTTTCGGCTGGGTGGCTGCTTTTAATTTCAGTTTTTTAATTGCATCACTTACTGAGGGGCTGAACAAAATCTTTGCTGGTTAAATGAGAAGGAAAACTCTAGCTCCCCAGAAGGAAGGACACTTGCTTTCCCAGTCCGAATAGCCAATGGGATGACAACAGCTGCTGTGGAGTCCTGAATCCAGAATAATGGAGATGGGCACTGTGGGGCATCCAGTGAGGTAACAGCCAATTCTAGAAGCCAGTGGCCTCCTCGGAAAGAGTTCTTTGTGGAGGGCAGGGCACCCCCAAAGAGGGGCCCATGCCTTGAAAGCATCGTGGTTCTGGTGCATCGAAGCATACACTCTCACTGGCCCTTGCTGGCAGCGTTTTAGATGACTAGGAATCTTTGAGGAGTTGCCTAAGGAAAAGTTTCCTCTAGGGCATAAAGCAGTCCCCTAGGAATTTCCACATTTGGCTCTTCCAGAGAAGTGCATGTAAAGGCTGGTTTTCTCTAGAAGTTTGTTCAGGCTCTACAGATCTCAAAGGAAAAACTAAAATTAGCACAGGGAATTGTGCCTCTGAGGCCGACAAACCCCAGGGCAGGCAGCCTCCTGTTAATATAAGATGGCCAACAGCAGAATTCTTTGATACTCCTAAATTAATCTTTTGTATGCCCAATTAGACAAAATGCCAGCTATAAAATTAGAACAAATAGAAAACATATTTTAATTGCTCTCCTGAAGCTTCAAAAGGAGGATTACTCTGGCATTTCCAAGGTGTGTTAACCTAGATGCACAAGAACAATGAACAGGGCTTGCTCAAGGCAGAGGTAAACATTTCACTAAAAAAAGTTATGTGCCTGAGGCATGGCTACCCACTCTGAGCTGCCCAGTGAAGAATTTATGATCAGATCACCCTGTGAGGTGATTTCCCATCGATGCACTTCCTGTTAGTTTTATTACAGAACCCCTTGTTATCCATATGACCTACATTTTAAAAGGAAAACAAAGGACTCTCATCACTCTGCCTCCATCGAACTCTGTGGGTAGAGACCCAGAAGTCTGCCATATAAAAATTCCCATCTTTGCCTGCTCACATTAGTGGTCCCAGGACTCCTCTCCTAGAGCAGCTGGGGGTGAGCAGCGCCCAGCGGGTGAATAGCCTGCTCACAGCACCGACTGTGGGGGAGGCAAAAACTTTCCTCTGCCATCCTAGGTCCTTTCAGTCGGTCTAATAATTAAATGTACATGAGACAGATGAACAAGAGAAAATAACCAAATTTAATTACATACATACAGACGGGAACCCCACATACATGAGACAGAGACCCTAGGTACTTGAGAGGTTCTGAGACAGAAAGAGAAAATGAGTGTCGACATAAGAACATTAAAAAAAAAATTATAAAAATGTAGTTGAACCAAAAAGTGGGTACACCTGGAAGCAAGATCTCAACAGACTGAGGAAAATGTTTCCAGGAATAAGTTTGCCATTTCTTTTATGTGCTTGAAATTAAGGCAAAGATAACTTTTTTACTAAAAATGTTATCTGCCTGGGGCATGACTACCAACCATGACCTGCGCAGGCATGAATTTATGATCAGATGACCCTGTGAGGTGATTTTCCATAAAACCCCTTTTTTTGTTCACAAGGTGTATAAGACTTTCTGAGCTAGGGAAGAGGTAAGATGCCTTGGGGCTTCAGAGGGGAGGAAGGTCATTGCAGGTTGATAAGAAGAGCAAATATTTAGAAGTTAGTAGTTTGCTCCACCACCAGGATAGGTCATAAAAAGTCACTTCCCGTGATAACTATTATTACAGGCAAGGCCCCTAATTTAAATTCTTCCAGGAAGTTAAAGGGGGTTGGAGTCTTAGGTCTCGTTGTCTTTAACTCGAAATTATCCACAGATCACAGAGGCCCATTTTAGGTGACTCGCTCCAAATCCTTATATCTCTTTGACATAAAGAGTTAATTTGAGTTGAAGATAATGAAAAAGTAGCAAAGGTAGGAAAAGTGCTCTTTACCCTCCCCTTTTTTGCCTACAGGCAGGATATAAATTCTCCTTGTCCTGGAAACAGGCTCTTATCAGCCCAGACTCTTATCTGCACCAGAGGAACCTGCAAACCACCTTCCTCCACCATTTGCCTCCTCTACTTTTACCTTCCCGCAGTAGCCACCTTTGGAAGTTGAAAACTGCTTTCCTTCCTCCCGACATTTCTCTGCAGATCTTTGTTCTTTGTTGAAGACGTTAATGAACCAGGGTTCTAAGCCACCTTGCTTGAGTTACCCCCAGGATGATGTGCACTGCCTGAGTTAACAAGTGGTTTTGCTCTTGTTAATCTGTTCTGAAAAAGCCCCAGCTTAAAACCTAAGGTGGGTAGAGGTAAGGTTTTGCATCCCCTATTTGGGAATGAGGCAAGGACTTGGGGACAGGGCATTTACTTGAGAGATGGACTAAGATGCGCACGTGGGGCAGGGGAGGAAGAAAAAGCCAACAAACGGCCTGCTCCTGAGGGAGTAGATCCCTGGGGCTCCATCCTGCTGGGAACACTGAGAAGCTGGAGGGTGGATGTGGGGGGAGGTGGGAGTGCTCTGTGCTCACTGAAGCCACCCTGCTTGGGTTGTCCCTGGGGGCAGTAATGCTCAGAATTTCCAAGTCCTGCTGCTTGCAGCCCAGCCAGTTCCCACGCTGCTGGAAACTCAATTGGGCAGGGAAGGCACAGACCACTGTCAACCCTTTCCCAGGCTCATTCACACTGTCCCAGCTTCTCCTTACCTCCCTTTAATCTCAGCCTCTCTCTGTCTTGCTCCCCTTGGACTTCCTTCTGCTAAATGCCCCATCTGTGTGCCCTCTACACTGTCCTTACATTTGTTTCTCTGCCTTCTCCCTTGTGCCTGATGCTTCCTGTCATCATTGCTGACCTCTGCAGTCACCTACCTTTAGAGGCTTTGAGCCAGGTCCTCGCCAACTTACACAGCAGAGAGACTTCTGAAACATGACTGTCCACATTTTGGGTTTAAAAAAAAAGGTATCTTGCTATTAAAAAAAAAAAAAAGAATGTCAGATAAAACCTCTCAATGCATTAAATGTCCCGTGCACTTTGCAAGTTTGAGCCATGCTATCAACACAATCATATGGAATCAAAACAGAGCAAAGGCAGTGGCCCTGCAGGGGGCGGGGGCAGGGGGCAGATGCCATTGTTCATGTAAGAAACATCCAAACCTGGAGAGAATTTTTATAAGTATTTATTTGAGCCAAACTGACAACATTATCTGGAAGTAAACTCTCAAACGCTCTGGAGAACAACAGTTTTGCAGCTTATTTCATGCATATGAAATTAAGGAAGGAGCGTACATGGAAACGGGAGGAAGCAAGTTATGCACTGGAGAGTTAATAAGATTATGTGCTCTCTTGCTGACTGGTGACCCGCTTGAGGATGTTACTTCTGGTATTTCAAAGATGTGTTACCAGATGCACAAGAACAATGGACATGAGGCAGGGTAGCAAGAAGCTAGGAATATTTATTGGCAAGTGGAATGAGGAAACAGACAGATAGCTTAACAAACTAGTCAGCCAGCTAATAAATCACAAGGCCTTCTCTTCCCGAACCAAGGACACTTAGGAACAAATGGTTTATACATTCCAGACTGTGTAGGGGCAGACCTACCTTGGTCCTGGTCCCTCTTCCGTGACACTCTTTGAAGGAGAATAATCCAGATCCCTTTAGACACTCATTTTGATAAATCAGCATATTGAACGGCATACCTGGAAAGCTGCTATCTTATTGAGATCCTGGCCTGAGGACTTCTCTAAAATTGCCACCTTTAGAAAACAGATAAAAACCCTAAAGATAAAGGAAGTCAGCAGAGGTTCTCTTCGGAGCATGCCCACACTCTTCCTTTTCTTGGACATGTACTTCTATCCTCTTTCGCCTAAACTCTAAGGGCCCCTGTGAGATTTGTGACCAGGGAAGCAGTGGAAAATGGCAGCTCACCCTGGGCTAACCCCCTGGACCTGTCTCCAAGGTCCCCTTTTTCTAACTTTTCTTTTTTAAATCTTCACCCAAAGATATTTTTCCATTGATCTTTAGAAAGAGAGTGGAAGAGAGAGGGAAAAACAGAGAGAAATATTGATGTGAGAAAAATACATCAATTGGTGCCTCCTGCTTATACCCTGATCAGGGCCTGGGCCAGGGAGGAGCCTGCAACCAAGTTACATGCCCTTAACTGGAATCAAACCCAAGACCCTTCAGTCCACAGACAGGTTCTCTGTCCACTGAGCCAAACCAGCGAGGGCATAACTTTTCAATGAGCTAAAAAGAAGCTCTGCCTTGGCTCACTTCTCTCATTGTGACTTTTACTCTTCAGTGAGCCCACACAGTCCTGTGTGGCTCACTTCTTTCCTATAGTTTCTAGAGCACCAAGCAGCTCCACTTAGGCTCCCTCTTGTTGCTCCTTATATCCTAAGTCCTTCCTTTGTTTCACTGTCCCCAGCTTTCATAAATGTACTCTCAGAATCAACTGGACTGGTGTTGTGAAATCTTTCCTGCATGAAATCAAGACCCATAAGACACTATAGGCCAGCATGAGGCAGACAAGCTCCAGGCCAGTCTCTCTCCAGTGAAAGATGGGACTGGCTTAAAACCTTTCACTAAAGAAGTTATAGGCCTGGAGCATGACTACCCACCAAGACTTGCCCAGTGAAGAATTTATGGTGATGTTTAATTTTTTAAACTGGGTGCTTGTTATATTTTTATTTATCTATTTTTATATATTTGAGTCATTAGTAATTATATTTTTTAAATAAATATATAAATTACCCAGAAATTTGTTTTAAAGAAAAGTAATGGGGGAATTAGACTTACTGTGTCTAAAAATATGTTATAAAGCATCAGTAATTAAAACAGTTTGGCATCAGCAAAAATAGACTGAGCCATGCAACAGAACAGAAAGTCCAGCTAAAGCCCCCAAATGCATATGAATAAAGGCTATGATAAGGGAACATTTCAGGTTAGTGAAGTGGCACAATACAAACTTTCAGAAAGCAGGAGATACCTGTACTGCAGAGGAAGTGACCTGCCTCCAATATTAGGTTGGACCTTGACTGGCTTAGTCAATTAATAGCTTCCATCCCCTCGCCCATAAATCATTGGTTCAGGGATGGACAATCATCTTAATCTTAATCACAGTGACTCTTGGGACTCTTGTTTACAACAGTTGAACAGAGGGATCTACAGATAATGGTGCAAACCAATAGATGTAAACCAGAAAATATGCAGCCTGGGTTGCATCTGGCAACCACATCTTCAGAGACAGCCAACACAGCAAGCAACAAAGCAGAGAAATGCAAAGATGCTGGGTCCTTAGAGATATCTAAACCACCAGACCAATCTGCTCTAAAACACACCAATCCTACAGTTAGAGGTGCTATAATTTAAGCCATTGAACTTGGATTTTGCATTTCTTGGGACCCAAAGCTTCCTAGCTGACAAGCTGTTATCAGAAGGCAGTTTGCAGCATCTCAAGCCAGTGAGAGGGGCTTGAGGAGAACCCATTGGGGATTAGAGATGAAGGAAACGAGGCTGGAACCACACCCACAAAATCTGAAGGTGTGAGCTGTAGGACTCTGGCAGCTGCAGATAGCATGACTACAGTGGGAATGGCCTACTCTTTGAGAGCTTGATGGGACAGGGACAGATGTGCACACCCCACTGGCCAGAGGTGGGCTTGCTGAAGGAAGCCAGACAGATCTTGAGAAAGACTCTGCCCAAGAGACCTACACAGAAGTCCAGCAGGAGACTTGAACCGAAGAGGAAGCCCTGCACTGGTATCAGTCGCCAGCAGGAGGAGTCATTGCCCACTTCAAGGCAGCTGTGGGTGCAAGATACCCAGCAATGGTAGAATCCCTAAAGAGCCTCCCTCCTCATCCCCTTGCACACAGCCCCCACAAAAAAATGCTCCCAGAGAAAATAACACACCAACTGTGCCTCTTCCCCGTGCTGAAATCACCAGAATTAAATTACAACCCAATCAGTCAAACAAAGTCTTGCCTGCCGCTTACCTCCCCTCCCTTGCCCAGCCTAGCCCTGCAGAGACCAAGAAGAGCAAATAGTAAAGGAGGAAAAAGATGGAGTCACAAAGAAAACTAATCAGATTATTTTCCTACTGGTATCCAGTGTGAAGAAAGACCCCAGGTGAAGCACTGGAGAGGATTTAAGTAGAACAAAATATCAAACATTTTCCCATTATTACAAGGAGTTTTCTTGCGACTAAAAGCCTGGAAAACTGAGCCCTCCCAGATTCTTAGCAGTTATGTGGTCTCCATACCCCTAGGCACTGATGTCATGAGAAAGACTGTGTTTTGAGGATGCCTGGGACTCTGGCTAAGAGCTTTTATCTGACTAGAGATGGTGCACCAGCCTTGAGCAAGGCAAACCGAAAGTTCTCAAGTGTAGGAAAGCAGTCCTCTACCAGTGGAGGGACAGGAGGCTGAGGTTAAGTACCGCAGCTTCTTAGCCCCCAATGGAGATAGTTCCATGATGTCTGAAACACACTTTCCATATATATGTAGTTTTTCAGTTACATTTACATTCAATATTATTCTATATTAAATTCATGTACAGCATGGTGGTTAGTGTGTTTTCAGTGCATACCTGTCCCCATACATAGTTTTTATGATTTTATTGACTATATTCCCTATGCTATAATTTACATCTCTGTGGCTGTTCTGCAACTACCAATTTGTACTGCTTAATCCTTCACCCTGTCCCCCAACCCCTCTCTTCCCTGAAAACTGTCAAACTGTTCTCTGTATCTATGAGTAAAATATATGTATATATTAGTTTTCTATTGATTTCAGTGAGAGGAAAGGAGAGGGAAAGAGAGAGATAGAAACATCAATGATGAGAGAGAATCATCAATCAGCTGCCTCCTGCACTCTCCTCATTTGGGATTGAGCCCACAACCCAGGCTTGCATCCTGACCAAGAATTGAACTGGAAATTAAACTGTGATCTCCTGAATCGTAGGTTGATGCTCAACCACTGAGTCACATCAGCTGGGTGAGTTTATTTCTTTTTTTATATATATTTTTTACTGATTTTTTACAGAGAAGAAGGGAGAGGGATAGAGAGTCAGAAACATCAATGAGAGAGAAACATTGATCAGCTGCCTCCTGCACACCCCCCACTGGGGATTTTCCCGCAACCAAGGTACATGCACTTGACTGGAATAGAACCTGGGACCTTTCAGTCTGCAGGCCAATGCTCTATCCACTGAGCCAAACCAGTTTCGGCTGGCTGAGTCTATTTCTATTTTGTTTGTTTTGTTCTTTAGAGTCCATATATATGTGAAATCATATGCTATTTGTCTTTCTCTGACTGACTTAGTCCATCCATGCTGTCACAAAAGGTAATATTTCATTCTTTTTATGGCTGAGTAGTATTCCATTGTGTATATGTACCACAGCTTCTTTATCCACTCATCTATTGATGAGCACTTGGGTTGCTTTGATAACTTGGCTATTGTAAATATTGCTCCAATGAACACAGGGGGCCATATATTCTTTGGAATTACTGTTTTGTGTTTCTTGGGATTTGGACTCCTGTTCCCTTTCCTACCTCACTCCCTCACAATCCTACCTATTTGACCTGAGATTGCCTTCATATAAACTGCTTGCACTCAAATTTGTATCTCCGGGTCTGTTCCGGGGGAAACCCAAAGCAAGATAGCAGGAAAAGACAAGCTCATTTCAAAGAGCAGGTTGGAGTTGGCATTAGGAAAAAAAAAAATGTTTTCTTCCTGCTCGTCCATTCAATACATGAATCACACTGGCATTCTGGTTTTTACTCATAATGAAGTTTCCTGCCTAAAGCTGGGGACCAGAGGCAGCGGGGCTTTCCATTCTCTTCTGCATGCTCATCAAATCTTGAAACTAAATAGAGTCAGATACTCATCAACTATTCCGACTTCTTCCTGCCTACTGAACTTTCCACTTCCTCCTGTGGTGTCCTTGTGTTGGAATGAATTTCACAGGGGCACACAGGTTGCATGATCTACGGTTCATAGAGTTGGAGTTGGTGGCTGATATATATCAGGGTAGCTAGCCTCCCAACAGCCCAATAGCCTTACTACTTTGTTTTTATATTTTCTTATCAAAGTGTAATTTACATACAGAAGAATTCAATCATTTTCATGTTCTAACAGTTTTGTTTTTTATAAATAAATTTTATTGTGAAGTATAATTCATAGATTAAAAGACATAAAAACAAAGACATGGCTGGATGAATGTCACAAAGTAGGCAAACTTTTAACACATTTGTACAGATGTATTATCACCACTACAGTCAAGCTTTCCATCCTGTCACGTTTACAGTTTTAACTTCACATTCAGGACTAGCATCCATCTCAAATTAATTAATGTATATTGTGTGAAGTAGGGGGTCAAGATTCATCTTCCCACAGGAATGTTCATTTGACCTACATCATTTACTGAAAAAAAGCGTTTGTTCCTTACTGACTTGCCGTGGAGTTTTTGTCATAAATCCACGTCCCATGTATGTGAGGACAGTTTCTTGACTCTCCTTTCTGTTCCATCTGTCTATTTTGTTTACTCTTGCACCACCATCAGACTGTCTTACTTACTACAGCTCTATATAGTAAATCTTGAAATCAAATAGTGTAAGTTTTCCAACTTTGTTCTTATTCAGTATTGCCTGGGCTATTCCAAATCATTTGAATTTCCCATACAGAATTTTATTATCATAAAATAACCAACTAGGATTTCTCCTGGAATTTCCATGAATCTATAGGTTAATTTAGGAAGAAATGACATATTTAGTCTTCCAATCCAGCGGGCAGCCAATTGGTGATTCTCTCTCATCATTGATGTTTCTATCTCTCTCTCCCTCTCTCTTCCTCTCTGAAATCAATAAAAATATATTTTTTAATCAGCTTTAGTCTCTCCAGCTGTGTTTTTCTACAATAGAGAAATCATGGCTCTGCCTACTCCAGACATACATGTTTCCAGCCCCTCACCTGGAACAAAACCACTCTTCCCTTATTTTTCATTCAAAAAGTGCTGGGGAAATAATATAATCTCTAATCAGCTGGAGATTGTATTACTGACCCATGGCTAGGCTGGCAAACAGTAGCAGAGGTAGCTCCTACTAGAACCCAATAGTTGGAGTTGGGATGTGGGAAGAGGTTTCTCCCAAAGGGATGTGCTATTTCCAAAAGACAGATGGACTATAGACAGTTTCATAAATGTCTGTGTCGTGCAGGCCCCTTCTTTCCTGGAATTCACTCCTCTGATGTCTTCTGTCCTTTTCATTTTTTTAAAAATATATTTTATTGATTTTTTACAGAGCAGAAGGGAGAGGGATAGAAAGTCAGAAACATCGATGAGAGAGAAACATCAATCAGCTGCCTGTTGCAGGCCCCCTACTGGAGATGTGCCCGCAGCCAAGGTACATGCCTTTGACCAGAATCGAACCCGGGACCCTTCAGTCCGCAGTCCGATGCTCTATCCACTGAGCCAAACCGGTCTCGGCGTCTTCTGTCCTTTTCAAACTGATAATGTATGCCTCTGTCCTCTCCTGGGTTAGTCCTCAAGTCCTGCAGACAGCGTGGGAAACACTCTATTGGGTATACTCAAGGTAAATAGCCACTTCTTGGGCCCAGTGGCATTTTGTACCTTTAAGAAATCCATAAATTGAACCTTAGCAATATGTGGTTCAGACAATTTGGTGATGCCTACTAAATTTTAAGTGTTTATATCTTCGACCCAGCATTTCTACTTCTAGAAATGTTCTCTATACTCACAGAAACACAAGTACACAAAAACACATGTATAAGGATATCCACTGCAGTGTTGTTTATATTAAGGAAAAATTCTGTTGAAAGGGGTTGAATTCCAAGTATCTATTAATAGGAAACTCATTACAAAAATGATTATTCATTATCACAATGAACATTGTTCAAGTGTTCAAAAAATAAGATCCTAATACTGAAGTAAGTTCAAGATACGTTAAGTCAAAAAACAAGTCGCAGGACAATAATAAGGGTGATTATGATAATGTTATCTATGTTAGTTAGTTAGGAAAAAAATCAGAGCAATATATGCCAAAGTATTAACAACAGTTTTCTGTCATCGGGGGAGGGGAGGAGGTTGATGCAGACTTATGAGGAAATTTCATCTTCCAAATTATATCTTTCTGCAGTATTTGAGGTTGGGTTTTTTTTTTAATGTCTTTCTTTGGGATATAAAACATAAAATAAATTTTTTTTTTAAAAGAAAGAGTCTTGAAAGTTGGAGCAGTGTGACAGATGCTATTTGATCGCCTTTCAGACAGATGTCATGTGCTCACAAGGTTATTTAAGAATTCAAACTTATCTCCTTGTTCACTGACCCATAACACAGCAGACTAAATGTTTGACATGGGAAAATTCTCTGAGACAAAAGGGCTTATTCAAGCAGACCTAACAGCCATGAGCTATCTCATAATCAGCAGAGACAGACGTGTTGTGCCTGCACTGGGGGTGGGGAGAGGTTGGGAGAGGCTGGGTTGGGACAGCCTGAGCTGAGAAGGTGACCAACTCTTTTCTCCTATTACCAGCACCAGTGGCCTCGGCTTTACTGAAAGTGAAGGGCTGTGCTGGTGGGGGAGCCTGGGTAGGAGGCCCCAGGGAGAGTCAGGAAGCTGCTGCTGGGAGGAGGAAGCCATGTTCTTCACAGGGCTTCAAAGGAGCAATTATAGTTAGAAAAAGTGCAGACAGTGAGATGCGTTTGAAGGTGGGTGATTGAAATAGTGCCAGTAAAAAGAAGGCCCAGGCCCTAGTAGGGTAGCTCAGTTGATTAGAACATTATCCCCACACACCAAGGTCGCAAAGGTTGCAGGTCAGGGACCATACAAGAATCAACCAATAAGTGGAACAACAAATTAATGCTCCTCTCTCTCTCTCTCTCTCTCTCTCTCTCTCTCTCTCTCTCTCTCTCTCTCTCTCTCCTCTCCTTACCAAAATCATCTTTAAAAAATAAAAACAAAAACTTAAGCCTATGTTACGGAGGCCAACATAGAAACTGCACCCTGTGTTTTTCTGGCCTGAGACAGATAATCTCTGAATCAGATGATAATGATAATGCCAAAACCAAGGGCCATATGCCGGTGTTCAGCTCCCTCCTAAGATCCATCTGACTACACAGGTCACAGTGAGTCCATTCCTGTCAGAAGCCTAGCTTAGTGGACCCTCTACCACATATTTTATCACTATCTTAGGGCATCTTTTGGTGTTATAGTGTCTCCTTGTGAAAGGAGCAGGGAAAGAGGTGTTTCCACAGCTCCTTGCATAAACACAGGCATGTCCTCTGCTCCTTTTTACGAGGCAGCTGGGTGGGCAGGACACTGGTTTCCCGCTAGCCTTGATTCCATTAAAGCTCATCAGAAATGTGCTTGTTTATGCATTTCGTCAAGAATGCTGGTTTATTCTGAGAAGGAAATTATTAATTGCATCACACAAAAATAGTTCTGTTCCGGACCAGTTTGAGAGCAGCTTTTCTTTTACAGATTGTTGACGTACATAAAAATCACCCAAGCTGCTGATTAAAGAGCCAAACATGTTCACAGAAGAGGGTGGGGAGCGGACCCCCCACACCCCAGGCTTGTCCACGTGCTGCCCCCCCCCAAATACTCCTCAAAGGTGACCCCTTCCCCAGAACTTTCTACTCCACTGGAGCCCCTGATCACTGCTGCTCATACCAGGATCGCAGACTCAGGTTAAGTGTGGCTAACCTTGCCCAGGGCCTCCCCAAGGCCCAGGGGGTGAGAATTTGAACTTGGAAATGAAAGAACTCCCCTTCAGACTACTTTACTGAAAGTTTGAGAAGACACACAAGGTTCACCCCAGCACAGTGGCAAAGTAGGTATCCCTATTCTTACAAAGCTTCTTGGCCATTCAGCAGGCAGTCACTGTAGACTCCCTCCTCACTCCCTTTGCTGAGACCCTGATCCACCCCCAACTCCAAAAATATTTCTCCCCACTTTATTATGCAGAGCAAGTCCATGCTCATTACTTTCTGCCACCAACCTACTTTGCATATTCAAAGACTAATTGCTATGCTCTTCCAGTAAAGGGTCATTTTATCCAAGTCTTGCCCCCTCTTCTGGCCCCCTCTCCACTTTTGAATAAGGAGGTAGAAGGTGGGCAGATACATTACAGAATACCTACCCCTTCTGCTGTAAGGCCTGTTTCTCTAGATAGGATCTTGTGGTTTGCCATAGCAAGGCGGAAGTGGTTGTCCCAGTGGTTGTTCCCTTCTACCTTCTGCGACAAGCTGAGAACGCATCTTGGCAAAGGCTGGGGGACAGATGCTGATGCAAGCCAAAGGACAGAGTAGAGGCCAGCGAGGCTTAAGGATGCTCCCAAGGATCCATCTCTTTCCCCAGTGTCTGGACCCAACTTCGATCCTTCTACAGAAGTGAGGAGGAGGAAAACAAAATAAGCAGAGCATAAATTGGACTGTAGGGGAGGGCAATCACAGAACTGGTGAATTTTCTGGAGTTGGCTCAAGTATCTGCCTTGAGGCAGATAGGGGGCTCGAGATAGAGATTGACCTATAGAATTACTAAACTCTTTTTTTATTCACACAGTTAAATGACTGAAATTACACCCAGATCCCCCATGGAGCAGTGGAGGTGTCTCTCCAGAGTAGCCCTCAAGTTTCAAGGGAATTTGTATCCCTAACCATAATCTCTTGGCTTCTCCCTGGTGGAAACCCTCAGGCTAAGTGAAAGTTCATCACTGCAATATGGGGCCAATGTGGTGTCCACAGAGCAGAGAATGCAAGGCAGTGGGGCTGCCTCGCCATCACATGGGGTCCCAGCTCTGAGCAACAGGGTTACAGAGGGCTGGGTCCACTGGGCTCTAGCCCTACCCGTAAGGTCAGGGAAGGGATTGGGGCAGAAAGGGTGCAAAAAGCCGTCTAGTTTAGCTCCAAAATAGGCTGACACTCAAAACTCAGGGCACTTTTCACAGTTTGCTGGAGGCTCACTTCCACAATGATAACAGCTACTGCCCACTGAGCACTGGCTCGGCGCCAGGACAGAGCCCACGCTTCACGCCCATAGTGACCAGAGATACAATTACTAATCCCTGATACTATGAGCTGTTGTCATTTTCATTGAGACTCCTCAGGCCATTCCTGCCACCACCCCACCACCCATCCCCCTGTCAGTGACCCACACAACCCTCAAGGCCAAGTTCAGAGCCACTTGCTCCAGTGACTAGGAGCCCACACTCTCTGTTTTTGCTTGTGTGGGTGCAAGGACCTTTCTGCTTCTTATTGGAATGAAAATAGGGCTCTGCCTTGTTCACCTTCATCTCCTGCAAGTTCTTATTGGGCCTCTGGAAGGAACCCCTTCTGCTGGGTAGTGATCCCCAACAGAGAGCAGCGGGGGCGTGGTAGCCTCTGTTCTCCAGATTGGGGCAGCTGTCCTCTCAGTGGCCTTGTGTCCAAACCACAATAACCTGCCACAGCCCTGTGGGGACCGGGTGTGAGATGCCCCACAAAGGCCCTTTCCTGGGCCTGCTGCTCACCCTCTCCCCAGCCACCAGCCCCCTCCAGCCGTAGCTCCAACCATAGCCTCAGGGCCCCTGCAGCAGCAATATCCTTTTCAGCCTCTTCCAAAAGGAAGTGCCTCCTCCTCCTACCTCTGACCCCTCCCTGACCTGCACACCTGCCCTGCACATAGAGGCTCAGGCCACCTGCTTCTTCCCAAGCCTACAGTGATCCCTCAACAGTGTGATGTGGACCAAACATACCTGCACAGACAGGCCTTTCAGAGGCTGTCACAGATATGCCCCCAGAAGCCTTGGCCATAATCCTGGTGACCACAGACACACCTCAGAAACCTGCTCCCTCTCCAGCTCCCACTGAAACCAGCTCTACCTGGCCTCATGTCCCCCACATATTTAGCCAGGCCTCTGCTGCCATCCATGGAGGCCTTTCTCCCACCTGCTTCTGGTTTCCCATCTCTCTTCTACCACTCCCTCCTCCTGGGTCAGGAATACACCTAGGATCCCCTCCCAGACCTCTTCCACTTACTCCTGTGCTGGCTGCCCACCCAACTCTCTCGAAGTACCTACAGTTGTCTTAGTAACCCCAACCTGCCTAGCAAATCTACACCAGGCTTTGGCCCTCTCATTCTACCCTTGTAGCTGCAGGTTGTGGGAGGTGTCCCATGGAGTCTCAAGGCCAGTGTCTCCCACTTCCCGGAGGGTGACATAAACCACTTGTCACAACACAGCAGGTTCTAATTTCTAGAACTGCAGAGTCATCCAGAAAATGAGAAACAGAGTCTTGGGTGTCTGATAAGTGAAGATAAGGGCTTAGAGGGGGTTGCAGGTTGGGGGAAGGAAGATTCAGAAGACAAGGCAGTCACACTAACTTTTCTCCAGAAGAGCCCAGAAGTTATCCATAAAATAGGATAAGTGTGATTGGGAGGTGAGACCTTTGCCGGAACACAGAGGAACTGCCCTCAGTAACCCTCCTCCATCAGCCTGCACCACGCCCAGGCCCCAGAGCCACAGCTCCAGAGGCCCTGGATGTGCAGCCAGAGGCTTTGCCTGGTGGTGGCTGGTGAGCCTTTGGAGTTGGGGCCCTGCCACTTCCTCAGACTCTGTAAGTGGGCGTGGCCTTGGGCAGCTTCCTCATGCCCTCTGGCTTCCCACCAACGCCACCCAGCCCACCTGCCCATGTCTCAGCCTACTGACATCACTGCCCTCTTCCTCCGCCAACCATCTTCTTACCAGCCAGCCACCTGGGGACAGGACAGAGGGCAGGCGTTCCTGGGCACATGTACCTGCCCCCTCCAAACACACAACCCATGTGCCCTCACCCCCTCCCATACACACACAGAGGGCACGTCAGACATGGGAGACATGCCACCACACCTGGATTGGCCACACTTACGCAGAGGAGAGGTAGACCTGGGGAGGGAGTGGAGAAGGCTCATCTTCATGCAGAGTCAACCTGAAGTATCCATGAAGCCAGCAGAGGAAGGAAAAGGTTCCCAGCCCGACTCCTAAAGCCTGGTGGATGGTCAGAGGGCACCTCCTCAGGGTTTTTTCGGCACAAAAAAAGGAAAGAAACAGCCTCACACTGTTTCTAATGAGGAAAGGAAGTGGGCCCTGTGGCCAGAGGGAAGTGGTCCTGAGGACAGAGCTGAGGCAATTCCCCACCCAGTGCCCACAGATCATGCTTCAGACTGTCTCCAGACAGTTCTTGTTCCTCCAGGAAGGGCCATGGAAACTTCCTCTCTCTCCTCTGCTGTGGGCTGACCAGTGACAAAAAGCTGGTGCAGGGGTACCTTCGCCTCCCTCATGAACCTGGCTGAGATGAACAGGGGTGGCCTTGAAAAGGGTAGACTCAGACAGAGGGGACAATCTCAGCTCCCAGGGAGAGACGGTCATTGGGGAGGGAGAACAAGCAAGGGAGGTAACTGACCACATATTGAGGAGATCAGACCTTTGTTACACTGGTTGGCAGTTTCCATCCTCTTTCCCATGAACTTCCTTCCTAATTCTCTCCCAACACAAAGGGTATGGGGAACATGCCCAACCAACTACAGCCTAAGGCAGCATGAGGTAGGGTCTACAGTCAGTGGCTGTTAATGGTGAAGAAAATCATCACTGGGATAGGGCTCACAACCTACTAATCGAATGGTCAAATCACTTGGGCTCTCTAAGCCTCAGTTTCCCCATCTGTAAAATGGTGCCAATATCAGTGTCCGTTTGCAGGGCTGCCCAGAGGAAAAACAGGATAGAATGCACTTAGGACAAGGCTTGGCACCTGGTAGAACCTCAGTAAATATTAAACTCTACTGTTGTCCTGACTATGAGTATAGCTGAAGAACCAATGGGCTCCTCATACCTTGTCTTGGAGAGTTGGCCTCTCTGGTCAATGCACAAGGACTAACTGCTTTAAGAGTCACTGAAGAAATTCTTCCCATTCCATTGACCTCGATGTCTGAAATTGTACCACAGAGACTTGTTGCTTGAGGAGAGCCAGGCAGCATCTCAGATCATAGGGCTCTCCACAAAGCTGCTGGGATAGCAGGTTGGGGTACAAGGAGTCCAACACTGGACCATGTAGGGGTGGGGTATGAGTGGGTGGGGGGAGGGGTCTCCTGATAAAGATGGGTCCCTGATGGGTCAGCAGCTGAGTCTCCCTTTCCCCAGCCCCAGGAGGCCTAACACCCCAAAATATAGCCTCCCCCAGTCCTCTTCATCATCGCTTCCTGGGCCTCAGTTTCCGCATCTGAGCTGAATTATCTCTTAGCATTGTGGTTAAGATCAATTGAGGCAACTCGGAAAAATCCTTTAAACTAAGTCAGACATAGTTTGCTAGGACTGTTGTAACAAAAGACCACAGACTGAGTGGCTTAAACTACAGAAATTTATTTTCTCATGATTCTGGAGTCTAGAAGTCAAGGTGTTGGCAGGATAGATTTCTCTTGAGGCCTCTCTCACCTTGGCATGTAGTTAGCCATGTATCTTCACATGTTCTTCACTGTGTGAATATGTGTCAAAACTCTTCTTATAAAAATGTCAGGTTAGATTAAAGCCCACCCCAATGACCTCATTTTAATGTAATTACCTCTTTAATGACCCTATCTCCAAGTACAGTACTGAGACTTAGGACTTAAACATATGAGTTTGGGGAGTACACAATTCAGCCCATAACAGTCGCTGCTCAGGAAACATCCCTATTTAATTCAACTTAACAAATACCTTCTTCATCAGCATTATTCTAGGCTCTTCGAGTGCATTAATAAACAAAGCCCAGACCAAGACCCTTGTCCATGTGGGGCTTAATCCTGGGGGGTGGGAGGAAGGGTGACAGACATCATACAATGACAAAATCCTATGGTGTGCTAGGTGATCAGTTTATGAGAGAAAAAAATAGAGCAAGATCATGGAAGTTATGGGATAGAAATTTTGAATAGAGTGGTCAGGGTAGGCTTCATTGAGGCAATATTTGACAAAGCCTTCAACAAGGTGATCCATTATCTATTATTATTTTTATTATTATTATTATTATTACTACTACTACTACTATTATTACTATTTCTAGGGAATCACATTATATTCTTTGCTCTGTGAACCCCCACATCTCTGCCAATTCATACCCTCTCTAGTATCAGAGGAGAAACGGTGCCCTGAGACAGATCTGACATTGATAATTGACTCTGCTCTCTACTGGCTGTGTGATGTGGGGCAAGTCACTTAACCTCTCTGAGTCTGTGCTTCCACTTCTCTGGGCCATCACCTCTGTGTGGTGAGGTCCCAGTACAGGCATGGCTATGGCTATGCAAGAGCAGGGCTGCTTTAGGGCTGGCTGGGGTAAGTGCTGAGATTTCCAAGGGTGCTACTAGAGTTTGTGTGATGTGGGCTTGAGTATCAGGTAAGACTATGTTCAGCTGCAAGTAACTGAAAACTAGAGTAACAGGGGCTTAAACAAAGAAGGATTTTTGTCTTAATCTCATGCAGAAAAATAAGTTCAGAGTAGGCAGTCAAGGGCTGCTGCCTCTGCTTAAAGGTATCAGCCAAGATCCAGACTCCTATCTCCCTTCTCCAGCACACTCAGCTTCTGCCTTTTAGCCTCATGGTTGAAAGATGGATGCTGCACCTTCAGGCATCCAGACTGTCTTCCAGGAAAGTAGAAAGAGGAAAGGGTGAGGTCAGCAATCAGAGATAACAGGCTGGTGAACATGCCAGTTGAGTCAGTTCCTTTTTCAATATCTACCCACTAACTTCCTCTCTTATTTCATTGGGTAGAACTGGAGCAACAGGGCCACCACTAGCTACAAAGGATCTTAGGAAGTATTTCAATTGGGCTCATTTCTATCCCCCCAAAATTGGGCTCTGTGAATAGGACAAAGGGGAAACAACATTGTGTAGATGATCTCAGAATGGGTAATGCTCAGACCCCTAGTGAGGCCAGCGCTGGGTCAGAGCCTGGCGCTGGACCACCCCCACCAGCAGCAAGGAGAGTCCACAGCAGCAAGGGGCAGAGCCTGGGCTGTGGGTCTGGAGGATTTTTCCTTCCTTAGCAATGTGCTGGCTCACTCACACACAGTTCCTCTGTGCACTGGTGTCATGCAGCCTCCATTTTCATAGAGACCTTGTGCTCTTATCTCTCTCACCCACTTGGGCTCCAGTCTTTCTGACTATATGAGCAGGATATCATGGGGACAGGAGATGGAAACTGTCCCTCATCACTGCTTCTCAGAAGTCCCCCCTCCCTTCTCTTTCTCTCTCTCTCTCTCTCTCTCTCTCTCTCTCTCTCTCTCTCTCTCTCTCTCTCAAAGAAGGAAGTGGAGCTGGGCACTGGGTTGTGTGCTAAGAACAACTATTCCTTTCAGGTCTTTCAGTCATCTACCCCGACCTCCCACCTCAAGTTTGACAGTATGAGCACTGGAGCATCCTCGGGGCCCTCAAATCCAGAGCCTGTAGGCTAAAGCAAATAAATGTGAGGATTGAAGCAAAAGGCCTAACAGGAGGACAAAAAGCCTGCCCTCCCTGTCACAGGAATAATACAGGGTGAGTCCAAAGATGAAACGACAGGAACTAGATGTGGGGGTATCCTCCCCACTCCTCATCCACGCTTCCAGCAGCAAGCCTAATGGTCATGTTGAATTAGCACATCTCAAAGCAAATTGGTGATTCCACCTAAGGGAACTGCCCCCCTCTCAGCCAGTCACATCTACATTCTGCAAGTGGCTCAAACTGCAACCGATGAGTCCTCCTCGAAGCCTCTTCCTCTCCTGCTTCCCCCTCACATCCAATCTGTCATCTTCCTTGTACTGACCAGAAGCTGGCAGCTCCTCCTGCTTCACGACTGCCACAACGGCCACGTGACTCCTGTGAACCTCAGGACCACACCAGCCACTCATGAGTGGGCTCCTGCCTTTGTACTTTCTGCACCTTCTGCTTTTGAAGCCTTCCACAGAGCACTGGGGAGTGGGGAAGGGAGGGGAGGGGGTTGTCTCAGCCTTTCAGGCCTTGGTAGCACATACCTGAGAGGCTCTCTTTTACCTCCTGTGCTAACAGACACTAACTCAATCTGCTTTCTCTTCTCCACAGCAAGCAAGGATCACCTCCAGAAACAGTTACAAACTCTAGGAAGGAGGTACCAGATCTACTTTGTTTACTACTGGCCAGATTTCAACCAGTATGTGCTGAGCAAATAAAAAGGATGAATCAATCAATGAATAAATGAAAATGCGGCCTCAGGAACAGGCATCGGGGTCATGGTCTTACTATCCTCTGCATTGGATGACTTGTACATCCCTCAGACTTTCTTTCTTACAATCACCTTGGGAAACATGAAGAGAATCAGAGTAAAAATTTCAACCTGAAGCCCCAGCAGAGAATGAGGGTGGCAGTGACAGGGACAGGGAGGCCTGACAGAACCTTGGCAGGGTTCACAGAGGCCATGGCTAAGAAAGGCTGGACAACCTATTTGAAACAGCCCCTCCAGTGGCCAAGGCTGTGGGTGGTTTGACTTGGTTACTTGCTAGTGCTGTGAACTTGGGAGACTGAACTTTTCCAAGTTTCCTTATCTGTATAATAGGGATAAATAACACTTTCTATTTATTGCCCTTAATAAAGTGAATTTTGAGGCTGACACTGTTTTTACATCTATATATGTAAACACACACACACACACACACACACACATATATATATATATATATATATATATATATATATATATATATATATATATTTCAGAGAGGAAGGGAAAGGAAGAGAGAGATAGAAACATCAATGATGAGAGAGAATCATTGATCAGCTGCTTCCTGCATGACCCCTACTGGGGATTGAGCCTGCAACCCAAGCATGTGCCCTTGACCAGAATCGTACCAGGTCCCTTCAGTCCGAAGGCCAATGTTCTATCCATTGAGTCAAACCAGCTAGGGTGAGGCTTACCCTGTTTTGAAGGGCTGACAAGATTTTCATTTCCCCACTGGGACCTCCTTTTCCTCTCGTCAGAACCTAGGAGGCTCTCTGAAGCCTGTCTTTTGTACATCAAGGTTACCCTTGGCTTTTTTGCTGTCCAAGCTCACTGGGTATGCCCCACTCCCCATTCTCAATGCCTAGAGCCCCTTAGGGTGGGGGAATCTTTGGCAAGCTTAGGTGCCCCACCTAGGACCCCCACACCAGGCCTGGCCACTTCCTCTGGCTGCTGTGGGGTATGGGGGTTCTTGCTGCTCAAGAACCAGCATACTATCTACCCTGAGGCTGGAGTCTATGCCACTCTCCAAGACAACCTCTCCCTGCCCTCCAGGACACCTAAAATGATCTTATCAACATCTGGCTTAACTCCAGGGGATTTACTGCAGTTGAAAATGGCAAGTGTCTCCTGGGGCTGGGCAGGCTGGCTGAATGCCTGAGCCACCAAGCTCAAGGGAATAATGAGGCCTGGATGAGTTGGCTATGGCTGCCCTAGCAAAGCACCACAACAGAAATCTGTAGTCCTACAGTTCTGGGGTCCAGAAATCCAGGAAGTGCTAGAACGGTGAGAATGCCAGGCAAACTGGGGATGGGTGGTCATCCTATAATGCAGGCCTTATTGTTTCATATTTCAAGAATGGCCAGAAAATCAAATTTCGTGTAAAACCACCCAATTTTAAATGTTGGCAACCAATTCAACAAATTTAAAATCCTGTAGAGCCCCAAGTGAATGTGACGGTAGCCAGCATATGGCTAGCTTCCCACCCGCTTGAGTTTTGGGAGATGGGCTATGCTAGACTTCACCAATTCCCAAGGCCAAGTCACACAAAGCATGGTGCTGCGCTGAAAAGGGGGTCAAGGTAGGTGTTTAAAAGAGCAATCCCAAATTAACATTTCAATAAACGATTCTGCCTGGCATGTGAGGTGCTTTGCCAGGCACAGGGAATACATACAGGAGGTGATGAAGAATCTAAAGAACGGCTGTAGCTGCTGTTAGCTCAGAGCGAGGTACTTACAAGAGGGCTTGAGAGGCTTGCTCTCATCTCACCTCCTTCGGAAGCCATCCTGGGCGCTCCTGCCCATGCTCAGTAGCACTTCATTCTCCAGAAACTTCTATAACAGCCTGGTGGAGTTTATCATGGCCCATCTCCAACACTTCAAAGGGTGGTAAGCTGGCCAGATAAGAAGCCTTCAAACCAGGGGTGACATTTGCACATTTACAGCCATGTGAAAGCTGGAGTTGGTCACCCAGGAGAAAAACCCCAGACTGAAGAGAAATGAGAGACAGCAGGCACCAGGCAGGCACTTCCATGAGAGGGACTGTGCTAGTTGGCCAGGGCCACCATTGCAAGCACCACAGGCTGGTCCACTTTATTTCCTCACAGTCCTGGAGGCTACAAATCCAAGGTCAAGTCGGCAGGGTTGGTTTCTTCTGAGGCCTCTCTCGGCTTACAGATGTGTCTTCGCCTGTGTCCTCACATGGTCATCCTCTGTGTGTGTCTGTCCTAATCTCTTCTTATGAGGACACCAATCCTATTGCGTTAGGGCCCACCCTCATTTTTACATAATTACCTTGTTATTTTTTTTTATTGATTTTGGAGAGAGGAAGGGAGAGAGAAAGAGAGATGGGGCAGGAGAGAGAGAGAGAGAGAGAGAGAGAGAGAGAGAGAGAGAGAGAGAGAGAGAGAGAGGAACATCCATGTGAGAGAGAAACATCGATTGGTTGCCTCCCTCATGCTCCCTGACCAAGGATCAAACCCACCACCTTTTGGTGTACGAGATGAAACCCAATCAGCTGAGCCACACCAGCTGAGGGAACATAATTACCTTTCTTTTCTTTCTTTCTTTTTTTTTTTTTCTCATTACTAAAGACCCTATCTCCAAATACAGTAACTTTCATAGGTACTGGGGGTTAGGACTTGAACAAATGAACAGGGGAGGGACATGGTTTAGCCCATAACAGGAGCCACTTTGTGGGTGTCTCACGTAGAGAGGGGCACTTCATGGGAAAGCGATGGAGACACTGAAAAAGTTGCCCAGCTCCCCAGTTCCCACTTAAGCAACTACCACCAGACTGGGCCATCAATTTCCCACCCCCACTCACATCATGCCACTCACTGCTCCTTATCTGCCCAGATCAACTCCAGCACTTTTGAAAGCAAGATTAGCCTCTCAAACAACAGCACCCCCTCTCTGCTGGTGGTGACTAATAGAGGGAATTGCAGACAAGGTCAGAAAGGAGATTGGCACAGGGCACAGTGGGTGAGGATGAGACGTCCCGGTTCCTTCCTCAGGGCCCCAGAAAGGTGCCTGTCCAGGCTTCGCCCCCTGGTTGGGCTGGCCCCATCCAGCCTCTGGTTTGCTGGCTCAGACAGCGCTCTGGTCTGCTCCTGGCCACACAGCAGAGCCTGCAGATCTGGAACGGGAATGAGGAAGTGAAAGAGGAAACGTTGTTGAAAAGAGGGGAAAGGCAGGGACTCCCCCTCCCCTCTTGCCAGACCCTGCAGCACTGGGGAGGCCCCCACCATGGGAGACCACCTTCTTCCGGCCGGGAGCTGCACCCTTGCGTGGCCTGGCCCCGGGTGACCTGTCCTGCCTGCTGTGACCTGGACAAAACACGCTGTCCTGCACACACTCGTGCTTTCTGAAACCTGAGGAGGCCTGGGGGATAAGGAGTCCCGCACAGCCCAGGCCCAGCTGGTGGGGCTAATTTTAGGTTTTTCCCAGCTTAACTGAGGCCCACTAACCTCTATCCACCCAGAAAATGCACACTGATCAGACGGTGCCTTCACTCATGGTATCCCCCACATCTGTGCCCTAAGTAACAATGTCTAATTTCAACTCCGTTTTATTACCTGCACACTCCCACACTCATGAGGAAACCTGCCCTTTCCACTACTTCCTGCAGAGAGCTTTTTTCCCCCAGTGTCTGGGGCAACTGTAGTCTGAAGGCATAGTGCAGCCCTGTGTCCCCAGCACAGCATCTAAAATTAGCACTCTGTCAGGGTGGGTGGAATGAATGAATGAATGAATAAGCACTTAATTACATAGTACCATCACATGGTACACGGAAGTTAGGTCTAAAGTTGGCACATAAGGTCGAAAGAGTGAAGTTTAAGTCACCTTTGAAACTTCACCAACAAGGCATAAATCTCTCAGTAAGTCCAGTGCAACCATATTTTCTCCACAAGACCTTCTCCTCAACCTCCCCACCACCTTACCTCCCTCCCCCGACCCCACCACCAGCAACAATGACCAAGGAGAGGGACGTCTTCTGCCCTTTTCCCTAGCTCTCTGCCCAGGATTTGGGACTAACAGGTGCTGGCTCAGGAATTTTCAAGTTTATGCAACATAAACCTACAAGATCCCACATCTAGAAACTTGAAAGGTAAGAGGCTCTTTCTCCATCCCGGCTCAGCCTCCTCTGGGGGCTGCTTCTCTGTGGCCACAGCAGTTAGGGGAGGGTCCTCAGAAAGTCCAGCAGGCCGAGGACAAAGCCAGCCAGAAGCAGGGAGGTAGCCCCAGGCTGAGAGCAGAAAGAGGAGGCCTGTGGTGAGCAGCGGAATGCCCAGTTTTGAAGAACTCTGAAGTGTGGCCAGGAAAAATCCCACCATGAAAAGGGAAGTGCCCCAGGCTAGAGCCGAAACCCACCATAGAGGAAAATGAAAAGAATAGGACAGCAGTCATGAACCCTCAGTTTAGGTTCCACAAATTGTTAGCATTCTGTCTTATTCTCTTTTTCTCTGTATTTGAAACATTTGATAGTGAGTCCGGACATCATGACACGCCAGCCCTAAAGGCTCCAGCTCTATCTCCTAGAATTATCTATTCTCCCACATAACCACAAAACCGGCTTTCATGGGTATTTGAATTAAAAAAAAAAAAAAAGTTGTACCTAATACTTTTTCTAAATAAAGAAGCTGTGCAAGACTAGAAAAAATAAGGGAGGGTCAGGGGTTACAGACACAGCCATACCAAACCAAACTTAGATTTGTTCTGAGAAACTTCTAAATTGGCTTCTCATCACAGGAAAACAAGAGAGCTTTTCAGCTCCTCTAAACACCTCCCCAGGAAGCCTCCAGGTATATATTTAACATCAAGTCTCCAAGTTATATATTTATACTTCCCAAAATAATGTCTTTTGAAGCTGGAGCTGTCCTACAAATGTATGTTCAGCACATAGTAGGTGCTTCATAAATCCAAGTGCAAACTGCCTTGAGGCAGTGGAAAGTGTTGAGAGCCCACCTTCTGGGCCTGCAATGGGGCTCAGCATGAATCCGTCCTAACTTGGCCTGGAAAGAATGGCCTTTACTTAATCAAAGGAGGTGCCTCTGGTCCATTGGTCACCAGCTCCAGCTGCTCTGAGACCAGACCTCCTTAGCCATCCAAGTCCTCTCAGCTTTTCTTATATAAATTCCTAATATATTTGCAGCAACTATCCCAATTTGGCTCTTAATTTTCCTCTATTTTCTCCCTGTGGGTTAATCTTATTCTTTAACCAGAGCCCCAACCCTCCCCATCTTTACCTTACAGCTCAGAGCTCACAGCCAAAGTCTGTTGCAGACTTGGGGCAGATAAAGATCAGAATCACCACAGAATCTCTGACTCCTAGGGTGCCAGGTACTGAGCTAAGCCCTTCCAAACACAATCTCACCTAATCTTCACAAAACCCTATGATGTGAGTACTAGCATAATCCCCAATTTATAGATAAGGAAATTGAGGCTCAGAGAGATGCACAGAAGTGGCACAACTGGTAAGTAAAACAGAGACAGGATCTGAACTGGTCACTCAGGAACCAAGTCCCAGATTTTGTAACACTAGATGCCAAAGACAGTGAGGGGGCTGCATGGGTTCCCACCACACTGGAGAGGGTGGTGGATGGAACTGCTGTATCATAGCTATGGTTCTACTCCAGGTGCAAGCTTTGCCTCCCCTACACAGGGCATCCCACAGAGCAAGGGACCCAATTGTCTCTCCTCGCCTTCTCTCTGGATGTCACACAACAGGTGCTCCATAAATGCTCAGTGAGCACATCAGGTATGCAGAAATGTAGCTTATTTCTCCTTTATCATTCCCTCCCCTCCCCTCCCCCACGCCACGTAAATGTCCAGAAGACAGAGTGAAGGGGAGTATCCAGACCTACCCATTTGTGTCCCCTTGACAACTGCAGGGAGTCTGCTCTCCGCTATTCAGGCTGTGTCTGAGGTCCTGACATTGTCTCCCAGGGAACGGATTTTCCACAGCAGACAACGGGAGGTAGACACCCCACATGCTTCTGTATTATATAGGACAGCTGTGTGGGATACAAGAGAGGCCAGAAATGGAACCGGGAGGATGGAACTGGAGATGAGCAAACAAAGGGCTGCCCCCAACTGATTCCTTCATTATCTGACTCATTCATTATCCAGAAATATAATGAAGGAAATAAAGAGGAGAGCTCAGTTCTTCCTCAAACGAACATAACTTCTTTTAGAGCAAGAACTTTGAACGTGACGCCGAGACCGGTCTGGCTCAGTGGATAGAGCTTCGGACTGCGGACTGAAGGGTCCCGAGTTCGATTCCGGTCAAGGGCATGTACCTTGGCTGCGGGCACATCCCCAGTAGGGGGTGTGCAAGAGGCAGCTGATCGATGTTTCTCTCTCATCGATGTTTCTGACTTTCTATCCCTCTCCCTTCCGCTCTGTAAAAAAATCAATAAAATATTTTTTTTAAAAAAAGAACTTTGAACGTGAGAAATGAATGAGTAGAAAAGTGTGCAATAGATTTGATCAATATTAATGAGACCTTGAATCTCTCTACCTTAGTCTGTGCTCCATTGATCGGCCCAGGGAAATTTTAGGATTTGTTACAGAAGTTAAATTAAGAAGAAAAAGGAAAAGTAAAGAGAAAAAAATAAGCTTTGAAAGTCAGACTATTGCTTTATAAAACAATATTCTAAATTACTCTTTCTCTCCCTCCCAAGTTAACTTTTAACAAGATGTTTTCTCCCCATCTTTTTTTAAAAATATATATATTTATTTCAGAGGGGAAGGGAGAGGGAGAGATAGAAACATCAATGATGAAAGAGCATCATTGACCCTCTGCCTCCTGCATGCCCCACCCTCAGGATACAGCTTGCAATTCAGACATGTGCCCTGGAATTGAACCCTGACCTCCTGGTTCATAGGTCGATCCTCAACCACCTAGCCACACCGGTAGGCTCTCCCCATTATTTTGGAAGCCAGGGGAGAGCTGGCCCCTCCAGCCCAGGAAATAGTGAGCAGAGGCAGAGAAAGGGGAAGGGATCAAAGCAGTCCAAAGTCATCCCAATTAGCGGAAGGTGGATAGGATACAAACAAGAGCACGCAGAGAGTAGAGGGCCCCCTTCTCCTTCTCTCCACACCCTACCTCACCCCTCCTCCATACCCAGGCCTCTGGGGGAGGCTATCTGTACCTGCCTGGAATGCAGTCACATCTGCACCAATCTGAGGGTGTATCTGGGTTAGAGGAGGCCCACTCCACATCTGAGCTCTATCTGAGCCACCCTTTGGTTACTGGAATCATGGGCTAGACCTTGAAGGAGCTGTCAGTCTAGATTGGGAGCTTCTTAGAAAAAAGGAGGGGAGGGGTATAAACAAAGCACTAAGGGTAGAACCAAGTGCAGGCTCCACACTTACCACAGAGGAGCCTTCTGCCCCAGTAGGAGCTGGGTGGGGCGAGCCAAGGGTGCATTGACCTCCAGGGATGTAGGGGCCACAGTTTTCAAGGTCACCACTCTGTCCGCTGGCTCTACTGAGCTGGCCTGGAACAAGTGGGCATATTTGTATAGAGGTCAAGAAGCCTCCCAAAACAAAAGCAACTCACACCTTGGCCCTGAGTGTTAGAACTTCACCATAAAAGCATCTCTGATGAAACGAAAATGTTCCAAATGAGGACTGGTGGCAGGAAGGACCTCAAGGAGAAACTTACCCATGAGAACAGGTAATGGCAGGACTCAGGGTCCAGGTTCAACAGGAAAGCTTAGGATGTGGGGCTCAGCCTGCGGACCAGCCCAGGTGCTCCCAGAGTGGCTTTTAGAGACCACGGCTTAGGAAGACATTGTAAAGTGAGCATTCAGACCTTGGGAGGCTGAGGGAGGGGCTCCTCTGCTGCCTGGGCTGAGAGCGGAGCAGTGGCACTATCCCCAATGAGAACAAGGAAAACTTCTGCGGGGGCCCTTTCCCGGTAGCAATGGCGCCAAAGCCAGGAGGTGGATTAAAGTCTCCACCCATTCACTGCCCCCCTGACACTTGGAATCCTGTGCCATCTCTGGTGCTTGTCACCAGGTCCTGGCCCCTCTGTCCCTCTGCTGACCCAGATCCTAAGCCTTTCACATGTCCCAAAGTGTCCCCAGCTCTGTGGTCCAGTGTGGTTGACAGCAAAGGTGCTTGGCTCTTTGGTCCCTGGGAGAGGCCATCAAACACCATGGTCCCCCTCTTAGTCCTAAATTAAATCCCAACACTGGGGCACCTGGAACTTCAGCTTTACTTCCTCTGATCAGTTACCCGGCTGCCTGGGCTCCACCCACAGCTACACCCAGCAGCCTTTCTGCACTGAGGGCAGCCAGTCTAAGCATATTCCAGGCTGGTCCTTCCTTTTCAGACTTTGCTTGTGGTGCCTTCTTTCCTCTTCCTACCTGGGTTCCCCTGTTTGTTGCTTAGAGACTCAGAAAGCCACCTCTGAATTTCTAGTTTAGACTTCTCTGGCACCCTGCACAGATCTGACTCCTATATCTCATTCATTCCTTCCACAAATATTTATGCCCTTACTATGCATCTGTTCTAGGTCCCAGGGATGCAGCAGTGAACAAAAGAAACAAAAGAATCTCTGCCGTTATGGAATCTGCTTTCTTTTTCTTTTTTAAAATACATTTTATTGACTTTTTACAGAGAGGAGGAGAGAGGGTTAGAGAGTTAGAAACATCAATGAGAGAGAAACATCACTTCAGCTGCCTCCTGCACACTCCCTACTAGGGATGTGCCCGCAACCAAGATACATGCCCTTGACCGAAATCGAACCTGGGACCCTTGAGTCTGCAGGCCGACGCTCTATCTACTGAGCCAAAACAGTTAAAGCTGGAATCTGCTTTCTAGAGCATGTGGAAGGGAGACAGAAAATAAATAAAATAAACTATATGGCATGTTAGACTCGAAGTTGTATGAGGATTAAACAAAGCAGCAAATGTGAGGAGACAGGGGAAGGTCATTTAGGGGTGTGTCTCTTTCACTGCATGCTCCTGAAAGACAGGTATTTGGTTTCTCTTTGGACCTCAGGTCTAGCAGGGTACCTACTGAGTGATCGTCTCCGCCAGCCCTGCCACATGCACAGCCACTTTCCCATTGAGAGCCCTTGGGTGTCTGAACCCATATCTCCCTGCTCCAAATCATCCAACCAGTCTCCAAGGAGTGAGAACCCAAGAAAGTCAAGGCGGGGCTTCCACTGGATTCCAGGACCACCCAAGCAACCTGCATAGCCCTTCTTGAAAGCAATTTGGGGATCAAGCCAATATTGTTTTTGCCAGCACTTAAAGAAGGGGACTTTGGGCAAAGAACTAATGAACTGATTTTTGATGAAGGTCTGAATCCCAATGCAGCATCAACAGCCAGATGTACTAGAAGACAACCCTGTCCAGATAGCCACATAAGAACCATAATCCACTCAAAGAGGCTGGCTCTTGACTGGGGTAAAGGGGTCAGCTTTAGTGACGTTTTCTAGAAGTTTCTTTCCATGATTATTTTTTTAATCGGTTATACTAGAAATTAGAATCATTTCCTTCCAGGCCACAGCTCAGATAGGCACTCCTAACCCCAATTTTCCACAGATAATCCCTCATCCAAGGTGGCCCAATCCCTTTCTTCTGGGATGTGGAAGTGAGTCTCAGAGTCCCACAGGTGTTGCTGCTGCTTGGAAGCTGTCTCATGAGCACGGCAGCTGGGGCAGGACATAGAGCTGGAGTCAGTACCACATGCAAGACAAAGCTCCCTGCTGCCAAGAGAAGGTAGAGCAAGTGTGCAAAGGACAGAGGGATGGAGGCTATGAGAAACAGAGATATGAAAAGGTGGGGAGAAAGAGAGAGAGAGAATAGGAGAGACAGACATGCTGGCTGGGTCTGGCCATTTGAAAGAATGCTGTGATACATGTGGTGGTGGAGGCATGCCTGGGAGAGGGGCATGTGGCTCTCTGCATGAGGAAACCAGAGAGGTGAAGCTTCCTGGCAAAGAATGATGATGCTTAAGATGAGCACCAAGGATGAGTAAGATGAAGCTGAGAAGCAAGAGCGGAAGGGAGTTCCAGGCTGCACATATCACAGGTAGAGGTATGAGGCGTCGTGGCATGCCCTGGGACATCCTGCGAGTTGGGGATGACTAGACAGTGAGTAAGATTGAAGAAAGACCAGGAGCCAAGACCCAAGGGCACATATGTCATACTGAAGAACTTGGACTTGGTGGTAAGTCAGTCATGTGGCAATGTTCATGGAGCAGCAAAAGATGCATTCCATGGGTAAAAGAAAACATTTTAAACCTTAGATGCCATATCAGGGCTGAAGATATCTAGGAGAGCATTGGCAGCATAGAAGTGATAGAAATTTGAAGGTGGATGAGAAGTGAGGCAGTATGAGAAGGAAGAGCACCGCACTGAGTATAGAACCCCACAGAGCAAGACTGGGATCTTAAGACCCTAGCCTCCATCAAGGAATCTCTGAAGAATCGGTTGATGAATAGAAGGAACACCAGGTGAAGGCTATCTTGGGAATCAAGAATGAGAGTATCAGATCAATAAAGCAGTCCAGAAAGATAAGGATTGAAATGTATCCAGTTGACTTGATAATCTGGAAGTCACTGGAGACTAAAGTAGTTTACAGTGGAGCTGTAGGGACAGAATGCTGTGGGGTGGGGAGCAATGCAGTGGGGAGGGATAGAATTTCCTAGTGAAGATGGCTCTTTTATCATACTCAGAGCAAAGGAAAGGCAAAAGAACAGAGTTCATGGGAGGTGCTTTGGAGGAGGGGGAAGCTTGAGTCCGTTTCTGGGGGAAGGGGGGAGAGGTTGAAGACACCAGAGGGAGATAGCTGTAGGTGGAGTAAGTCCTGGAGGCGTCAGAGGAAACACAATCCAGTGTACTTGCAGGGACTGACTTGAACCTGAGGAGGGATGCCTCCTCCTGGAGACCAGAGAATGTGGGCAGGTTTGTGTGAAGCACAAGGAAAGGAGGAGGATGGGAGCAGCAGCAGTGCCCAGCCCAGGATGAACACTGGGAAGAAATAGTAACAAGAGTTTACCTGTAGATCCTGACCCTTTCCAAAGAGAGTCCAGAATAATTCGCCAATTCCAAATGAGTAACTTTCTTCTACAGTCAACTCAGGAACAAGGAAAGACCTGAGTTTGGGTCAGAAAATTAACAGTTTTATCAGGTATTTCAGGCACCAGGGGACAATAGGTCTAGGATCAAAATGTAAGATGGTGCTGAAATGGAGCAGAGGGAAGAGTCACTGGAATTAAGGAAAGCGAAGAAATCTGAGGCTAGGCTCCTGGCTAGGTGTCTCAGATCAGAATGACATTCAGCGGCAAGCAACAGAAAATGACTACAATGGTTTACATGAGCAAGGGTATACATAGTAAGTCCAGAGCGGACAGATGTTGCTAATAGTTCAATCACTTTGAAGACAGGATGGCCACTGTCATCCATTTTTCCTCATGGTTCAAAGATAACTGCCCCTACTCCAGCCATCACATCTACAGTCAAGGAAGGAAGATGACACCAGCCATGTATGTCCTGGGGTATTAGGAAAGCACATGCTTTTCCAGAAAACATCTCCTCACTCCCAGCAGATTGCCTCTTAGGTCTCCTTAAGAAAACTAAGACACGTGGCCTTTCCTGAATGCAGGAGTATTGAGGACAGGCTGCCATGATAGAGCTAAACTTTGAGCCTGGACTCAGCGCTGCATGGAGCCAGAGTCAGGGAAGAATGGAGAACTAGACATTGGTCAGACAAAGATGAGATCCGTTGCAATATGTCCTTGCCCTGTCCCCAATGGTTGAGACTCAGGTTTTGTCTGCCAGCAATGCTGGGTAAGAGCTTCCCAGGACTCCTGTGCCACCCCTCCTCAGGGCCCTCTGGTACTCTGAGCAGAACAGAGTAAGGCAACACAGAGGCAAACCATGGGCAAGACACTGCCCAAGTGGCTACTAACTGGCTGTTAGGGCCAAGGAGATGGGAGGGTAAAGTTGATCCCATTTCAAACCTAGGTGACCCATTCCACAGCCCATGGCAGTCCAGAGGACCTGGGCAGCAGTGGTGTCCTGGTGTGTGGCCAGGATGTCAGGCTTTGCCTCAGATAAGCCAGAGTGTGGGTGACTGAGCTCTTCCTGTCCCTCTGCCCTTTGCCCACTCCTTCAAACACACCCTCTAACCACAAGGCCTTCACCTAAGCTGTCAGTCTAGAATGCTCCTCCCCATACTGTTCTTCAGGCTAACTCCCACTCTTACTTTGGACCCTGGACTCAGCATCACTTTCCTAAGGATGAAGATGCCTCTCCTGGCCCTTTGCCTGGTCAGTTCTTTCTGTTTTCCCTCGCAGGAAATAATTCTGTATGAGTTAAGGTAACTGCAGCTGCTACCAAGTCCAAGCTGAGGCCTCAGTGAGCAAGCACAACAGCAGTTTATTTCCCCTAAGTGGTAAGTTCAATGTGACTTGGGTAGCCCTCCTTCATCTCATACCTACGCCACCTCCATGGTGCCCAAAGTCATCAAGGCAGAGCTGAGAAGGTTGAAAGAGACACGCCATCACCTAAAGTCTTTTTCTGGAGGTGACCCACATCACTTCCACTCAAGGTCCTCGGCCAAAATTAATCACATGGCCCCAACCCAAACTCTAAGGAGGGACCAAAAGGAAATTCATTTTTTTGGACCAAAAGGAAATTCATTTTATTATAACAGCACTCACATCTGCATCAGAATAATCAAACCACCATCCATCCAGTAAAAGGAAGAAAGAAACTGAGATGTAAGGACACTAGCTTCTTTTGAACTTCAGGAGCAGGAGCAGGTAGGTTCTCACAATGCTCCTGCCAACTTAATTTCCTATATGATGGATTCAAATTTACAAAAAAAAAAAAAAAATCTACCTAATTCCCACTTGCATAAGTACCAACCACAGTTTCCTATAAAACTTCCATTTGACTTATCACTACAGCTCCACACATTAAAATCGCAGCACCTGGAACTCTGAGTCAGCAAGCCTTTTTGGACTTCCCACCATCGGAACACATAGCACACCCCCTACTGGGGATGTACCCACAACCAAGGTACATGCCCTTGACTGGAGTTGAACCTAGGACCCTTAGACCACAGGCCAATTCTCTATCCCCTGAGCCAAACCAGTTAGGGCTGTTTACAAGCTTCTTTGAGGACATGTGTCCTTTTCCTTAGGCTCTGAACCCCATTAGAGCAGAAACTGTGTGTGCGTTGGTTTATCAGTCACCTCCAGATTACCTGTGTGTAGTAGGTATTCACTAAATACCAAATGACTGAACCAAAAAAGCGGGCAAGTGGGATCAGCAATTGGATTCACTTCTGGAGACAGAGCATCAGTTCAGAGGTGAAAGAGATGAAATTGACTTAGCAGTGGGAGGGGCAGTTCATTTGACAGAAAGGGGCAAGAAGATCTGATAGGAGAAGGTGTTTGGGCGGAGGAGTGCCCTCCATTAATAAACCAGCTTTTATTAATTCATTTGCAAGCCCTCTGGCCCTCCCTCAACTGCCTTGGGGCAAGAAGTAGGGAAGCCAGGAACTGTGGGGGAGAAGGAGAAGGTCTCATAGCCATCACCAACACCCACTCCTAACCCCCTGACCCTACCACTGCCAAAAATAACGTTTAACAGCAGCAGAATCTGCAGTCTCTATAATTAGGCCCCATGAAGAGGGGAAGCGGTCTCAAAAAGGCAGTTGTTCTAGCTCTGTTAGCTGTCGGAACTAAAGGGAGCCTGTTTTCCAGGACAGAGGTCTTAGACACTGTTGCCTGAGAACAGGCAGGCAAAGGAAAAAGAAACTACTCAGGAAAAAAGGCTTCGAACCTCTAGAAAGGTGGTGGACTCTGGATTCATCTAAAACCCAGCTCTGCCTCTCACCACCATCTCTGTGGTTGTGGCCATAGCACCCCACTTCTCTAAACTTCAGCTTCCTTGTCTGTAAAATTAATTCTTCATCATCAATTCTAAGATGCCCTTTCTTTTCACATTTTAACATCTCTGAAATGAGGATGCAATTTGTAATCAATGGCAGGTTACAAAATTGTTTACAGAGTGTTTTTTTTTTCTTAACATTGCAACATGTAGCTATGAGTACTACCACCTAAGCGTCCTATATTTGATAAAATACAGTATTTCCCTTTTGTTTTAGTATCAGCTATTAACGTAAGTAATGCCTCTGGCATAGGACCTGAGCATAGCAGTCTCACAATAATTGTTGTTTTAAACGTATTACTTCATGATATAAGAAGAAAACCAGGCTTCAGAATCTTTGTGAATTGCTTGATTTCTATCCTCAGACTCTGTATAACTGTCATTATGGGCTTTAGGAAGTACCCTTGCATGACCTGTTGGGTGAAATGAGCTAATTTTGCAGATGGGACTGGAATAAAGGCTAGATGAGGGGGTGCAGAGGAGTGGGGGAGAGAGAGAACACTGAGAGAAGAGAAGTTAAAGCCATAATATTAACTGATGACTTCATTGGAACTGTACAATCACCATTGAACTGCAGGAGATCCTGGCTGCAAGCCGGGGAAAGGCAGCGAGCCCGAATGCAAGATCAGGCCTCACGAATGACTCAGCAAGGAGCAAAGAACATCCAGGACAACAAATAATCCCTAGCCTCAGAGAACCAGAGACTGGAAGAGTCGAGAAGCCATGAACTTTGACTATTATAAAATTGGAAGTTGAAAATATAAAACTTTTATTTTTCATTGAAACGATAGAGACCTTTGGTCCAAAGCTCACCACTGATTTGCAAAGAAATGAAGGAACCCTGTTAGGTACATGGGAAAGAATGCCCAAATTTAAACCCGGTTTAGATCCAGCTCCTCCCCCTCGATGTCCATCCTCACCCCCAACTCCACACCCAGCCCACTCCACCCCCAGCCCACTCCACCCCCACCACAGTGACTTGCTCTATTTGAATTGTTGAATTTGTCTTAGTGTGTGACTGTCTGGATATTTGTGCTTGAGTTTAACACTTGAAAGTTTAGGTCAGTTTTTGAAGTGCTTTTTATGAAAGGATTTCTTTTCTTTGTTTCCAACCACCATTTATGACCCCTAATGATTTAATTTCTTAATGGAGTGGGATAAGATTTAAAGGTAAATCAGGGTTTGATTTGTATTGATCTAGAGAACTTCTACAGGATGTCAAATGTTTATGGTTTTTCAGATCAAAATGATAAGAATCAGGGAAGGACATTAAAAAATAAGCTTACAAAGAAACCTGGTTAAGTAGTGACTTAGGACATTCCTTATTTTAAGGAAAAGGAATTATTAATGTACTAGAGGCCCAGAGCATGAAAATTCATGCACTGGAGCAGGGAAGGAGAACCTCAGTCTAGCCTGCCCCCTCTCACAGTCTAGAGCACTCAGGGGCAGGAAGCGACCCAGCAATCAGGAGAGGGTGATGACCCATCACACCTCTGCTGCTGCCACTGCTGGCAGCCCAACCCTCAGCCCGCCCTGGTTACCTGAACCTTGGGTGACCCTGGATGGCTGGGCAGCTGCCATCTGAGGCTTGCCTGTGCCTTGGGCCAGCCCTGGGCAGCTGGGGCCTGGGGAGACTGGGGTACTCTTGAGGCAGGCACACGGAGCAGCTAGACCTGCCTGGGTGTTGGCCTAGGCTTGCTGTGTGCCTGCCACCCTGCAGAGCTGAGGGGACTTGGTGCCACCATCTTTTGAGGGTGTGGCTGTCAATTAACATATTCTCTCCTTATTGGCTGTGGGGGCTACCATCTTTGTGAGGGTATGACAGTCAATTAGCATATTCCCCTCTTTATTAGATAGGATTGTTTTGGGAGTAGAATGTACAATTGTTATGTTACCTCTATGGCAGAAGAAAGCAAATGTGAAGATGCTCAGTTTTGTGCATAATTCAGTGCACAATTAGGTAAGTGTGTCCAATTCTGCTAAGTGAAGGTATAAAGTTGCATAGCAAATTTACATTAAAAAAAAAGATTCTATAAAAATGCAGAACTAAGTTTTTGATCATAAGATAGCTTGGCAAATAGCAACATGTTTAGAAATATTTTCCATGATGTAATTTGTCCTTTAATTTAATCAAGATGACTTCTTTAGAGATAATTTTTGTTAAAGCAGTCAATGATGAAACGTACATTTGAAAGCTGAGATAGAAATTGGGCTGGTTTCAAGGTAATTTTTATTTAAAACATCCCAAAGTGTTAGGGTTAATTTGCTTGGTAATTTTAATCAGGGACACACAATAATTATTGGAGAATGGGATGGGATTTTGTTTTTAAAGGTATCTCATCTACCCATAACCTAGCCTGTGCTCTAGGGGTTTGTGGTATGATCATCATAAAATAGGCTTGGTCCACTGAACACCTGTGATCAACTCATATCTACAAACTATAAACACTTCTAATAAAAATGTTACATTGTTTGTATTTTATACCTCTTGAAAGTAATTTTATATCTTTTAATTTGAAACTTTGTTTACAGCATAGTCAGTCTCTATCCCTGGGGTAGCCGGAGAAGTGGCTGGAAATTTATGTGAATAGTCTCATAAATTTGGTGGCCAGTAGAGCATGCTGTGAATGTGGAATCAGCATGGCTGGATGCATTAGGGTTTGCAGAAGCTGCACTAAATTGTGACTAGACACATGGGTCCTCAGTCTAGAGGAAATAAAGTTTTAGCTTGATGGATCTGATCTGGGTCATCCCCAGCACACTTTGTGTACCTCATGTCCTATTCCTCAGACACTGTGGCAATAGAAATAATATCTTCTGCATCGATTCTAAGATAGCCAGAGATATTCCAGTTCCTTCTTGTGGTCCCTGCTGGCAAGTGGAGCTCAGGTACCAAGTCCATGCCCACCATCCTAGCCACACCAGTTCGGGCATATGCCAGGGCATGCTGTCATCTGGACCACACCTGGACTGGAGAGAGCCTGTCTTCTGAACCATTCTAGGTGTGAACAATCCTTTCCGGAAGCAGTGGGTGGCAGCTTCCCTGGGCTCTCTTCCAACTATAGCAGAATCTTGAGGAGGTTGGATTCCAGCCAAAGCCACTGCTTGAGTGTGTCTCTGGTGCCTCATCCCATTCCCCTAACCCCTAAATCCTTCTTCTTCCAGAAAGTAAGCAAGTCCTCATGCTGCCAGAGGTTCCTAGTCACCCTTCAGTCAGATATGCCTGTATGGAAGCCTATGGAGCATGAAGTTGCAGATTCTTGGTGAAATTGCCTAGAGGAAATCAAGTTTCAGCTTGATGGATTTGATCTGGGTCATCTCCAGCTCACTTGGTGTATCTCATGTACTGTTCCTCAGACTGTGGCAATGCTTATAATGTCTTATGATGTCTGGCCTCCCCTTTACTCTCTTCCTATTTTAATATTAGCTGGCTAGTTAGGACAGTAACAATACTAGAAGCATAGCTGAATGGGTATTTTCACCTTTTGAAGCTCAGGTCTTTCAACCACGACAATGAAGAAACTTTACTACAGAGAGTCGTTAGCATGTTTTTCTTACCACACCCACCAGGCTCAGTGTCCTTTTTTAAAAATATTTTTTTATTGATTTCAGAAAGGAAGGGAGAGGGAGAAATGGAAACATCAATGATGTGAGAGAATCATTGATTGGCTGCCTCCTGCCCTCCCTTCACTGGGGATCGACTTCACAACCTGGGCATGTATCCTGACTGGAAACTGAACCGAGACTTACTGGTTCATAGGCCTCTGCTCAACCACTGAGCCATGCAGGCCCGCAGGACTGTTGTCTTTGTAATGAAGGAAAATTGGGAGCTCCAGCTAAAATAGGACTTCCTGAATCACAGCTGGGGCCAGGTTGCCAGTTTACTCATGTCCTGAGCAGTTAAGACGGTGGTTGTCCACAGGGTAAGTCAGTGGACAGCTGAACAGAGCCTCAGGGCACAGATGCTTGTCAGGACAAGTTGGGGTGACTTGCTGGGTGCCATCCAGGGGAGGTCCCACTGGAGCACAAATTTCACCAGGTCATTAAGGAGATGATTTTATTCAAGCTACTGAAATAAGGAGAACATTCGTGAATGAGGAACATCTCACAGAAAAGGAAGGGAGCCTGCGGGTTTATAGAGAAAGGTAAACAAGGGAGTCATCATAGAGTCTAATGGTTGTCATGAGGAAGGATGGAGATGGGACTTACTTACAGAACCTCCTTGAATTCCTTGAAGCTAAGATGTCCATGCTCTTGGTGATGTTGTGGATAGTGTTGTTATCACTCATTGAAAGCATGCATGATTCCTCTTGGATTTTCTTAGTGGTCCAGCAGCAGCTTGTCCAGGGAGAATTCCAACCCTGTTCATGGTCTGCTGTGGTGTTGGTTCCTTCAAGGTCATGTTGGTTCTTTCAAGGTCAATGCCCAAATCACCAGCCTTCAGCTCACTGTGCTTTTTAAATTCAGAGGGAAAGGCAAAGCAACCTCGAGTCAGGTAGGGATCTGAGCAATCAAGTTTTAGTTCTTGGTGATGCCAAGTCAGGTGAGTGGAAGAAAAAAATTGAAACATTAGATTGGAGGATTGTAGTTGTATATTGAAGAAAACTAGAAGAATTGAAAACTTGGTAAGGATTGATCATTGGACAAGGCAAGAGATATAATTCAAATTTTTCTTTTTTTTTTTCTAAGAGAGAAAAGGAGAGGGAGATAGAGGTAGAAACATCAATCGGATGCCTCCTGCACACCCCCTACTGGGGATTGAGCCTGAAATCCAGGCATGTACCCTGACCAGGAATGAAACCATTACTTCCTGGTTCATAGATTGGTGCTCCACCACTGAGCAACATCTGCCAGACCCCATCGGTATCTAAATATGCCCAAGTCTCAGCTATCTTCTAGACCCTCTCTTCACCAGGCATTCCTTTCCACTTTCTTGTCTTGAAAATACAACCTATGCACATTATTTCCAAATCTCTCATTCACACCTAAACCCACTGCCATCCCAGTGTCTCTTCACCCATTACTCCATTGGTAGAGCTCTTTCCAAGGTCACTAACATGCTCCTGTTGCCACGTCTAACTGATAACTTCAAACCTTGGTATTACTTGATCCTATTGCAGCACTAAACTATTCTTTCTCTTGAAATGTGCCTATGGGACATAACTCTCTCTTGTTTTTCCTCCCATCTTCTGACTGCTCCTAGATGGTGTTCATCTATCTAACTAACTAGCCATACTCTCCAAAAGCCTCGTTTCCACCCCATATTCTTCATTCTCTCCTACCATATATATATGCATCAAATCACCAAATACTGCCTTCTAAATACTTTCTTCCTAATTACTTCATTCTTGCCCTGTCCCCTGCCAGCTCAGGCCCCATTATCTCTTGCCAGGATGGCATTTCCTCCTACTGACCCCACTACCACTGATCAGGCCTTCTTCTCATCCATGTGGCACACAGAATTAGAATGGCATTTCTAAATCTAAAGTACACATCTGAGCTTGTCATTCCATGGCTTAAAGTTTCAATGTTCACTCCATCCAACCTCCTTCCATTGTCTTCATGTTGAAACTCAGTCTTCTCAACATGGATGAAATGGCTTTTCATTATTGGACTTTTGCTCATCTCTCCAACATTACCTGTGCCAACTCCCCTCCTCAATCCTGCTATTAGTGGCAGTATGGATGGACCTTGAGGGCATTCTGCTAAGTGAAATAAGCTCTACAGAGAAAGACAAATACTATATGTTCTCATTTATATGCAGAATCTAGAAGAGCTGAGCTCATAGAAATAGCAGAATGGTGGTTGCCAAGGGCCATGGGTAGAGAAAATGGGGAAATGTTTGATCAAAGGGTACAAATTTCCACCTATAAGATAAATAAGGGGGATCTAATATTCAGCATGATGACTATTTTTTATACTAGAGGCCTGGTGCATGAAATTCATGCACTGGTGATGTGGGGGGGGGGTTGCGGGGGGGGGGAGAGGAATCCTCAGCCTGGCCTGCCCTCTCACAGTTGGGGACCTCTTGAGGAATGTCTGCCTGCTAACTTAGGCCTGATACCCAATCTGGGATCCCTAACTCCTTACCACCTGCCTAATCGCTCCTTACCACTCATCTCATTATGGCTCACTGCTCCTTAGCAGCAGGCTCCTTAGCACTCGGCTTGCTGCTCCTTAGCACTGCCAAAGAGGAAGAGATGCTCCTGCCACCACAGCTGCACTTGTCAGCTGTGAGCCCGACTTCTGGCTGAGCGGCTGCCCCCCCTGTGGGAGTGCACTAACCACCAGTGCTCATCACAGTGACCAGTCATTCTGGTTGTTCCACTGTAACAGTCACTTAGGCTTTTATTATATAGACTGGAGGCCCTGCACCTGAAATCATGCATGGATAGGGTCCCTGGGCCTAGCCTGCAATCAGAGTCATCTACTTGCTTGCCAGTCCCCAGTCCTGCCCCGTCGCTGCCACCCACTTCAATTCCCCGTGGTTCCCCATTTGCCATCTGGGTGATCAGAGCCTGCGAGCTGGGGGGAAGTACCAAGAGGTCTGCCTTCTGCCTGCTCATCAGTCCCTCCCCACTGCCACCCACCCCAGTTCCCCATGGTTCCCCATCGGCCATCCAGCAATCGGAGCCTGTGGGCTGGGGGAAGGGACCAAAAGGTGGTCAACGTACCTCATAGAAACTGGTCGATTGGTTGTTCTGGTTGTTACACTGTTATGGTTGCTGGCCTTTTATTATATAGGATAATTTAAAGTTATTGAGAATATATCTTAAATGATATCACCATATACATACACACAAAATCAAAATTATGTGAGGAGATAAAAGTATTATCTAACCTCACTGTGGTAATCATTTTGCAATATAAACATGTATCCAGCCCTAGCAGGGTAGCTCAGTTGTTTAGAGCATTGTCTGGATACATCAAGGTTGCAGGTTTGATCCCTGGTCAGGGCACATACAAGAATCAACCAATGAGCTCTAGCCAGTTTGGGTCAGTGGGTAGAGCATTGGCCTGCGGACTGAGGGGTCCCGGGTTCAATTCAGTCATATGCCCTGACTTTGGGCTCAATCCCCAGTGAGGGGTGTGCAGGAGGCAGCCAATCAATGGTTCTCTCTCATCATTGATGTTTTTCTCTCTCCCTCTCCCTTCCTCTCTGAAATCAATAAAAAGATATTTTTAAAAAGAATCAACCAATGAATGCATTAGTAAGTGGAAAAACAAATCCATGTTTCTCTCTCTTCCTCTCTATCTCTCTCCCCCTTCCTATCTCTAAAATCAGTAAATAAAATTTTAAAGCATGTACCTAATCATCATATTATATACCTTAAACTTATATGTTATATGTTAATATCTCAAGTAACAGCAATAAAAAAAATTCTCCTCCTCTAAGCTCTACAGATTGGGGAAAATGTGCACTTCCCCAAATTCACTGTACTTTCTGGCTTTTGGTGCTACTTGAATGGTTTTGCTTGAGCATTTCTCTTCACCTCTAACTAGCTAAATCTTATTCATGGTTCATGTCTCATTCTTGCATATTGCCTGGACTACAAGCTCATTGAGTTGCTCAATGTCTCATTCCCACTGCTTGTGCTCAGTAATTATGTGCTCTCAGAAAGTATTTGTTGAGTAAACAAAGTTTCAATGAGCTTTAGAGCAGGTTTGGTGGGTATGAGGCTATGCGAAGGGTGGGTAGAAGGGAGGAGCAATTAAACAGGAGAGTTATAAAGTTCAAGCTTCAAAGGTACAGTGGTGGTGACCGAGAGACCCCGGGTGGGGCTACCCGAGTGATTGTTGAAGGGGAGTGGAAGTGAAGGTCACTGGGGCAGAGAATAGGAGGGAACTATGATCCAACACGTGAGATGAGTGGTACTTATGTTGCCAAGGAGAAGTTAGGTTTGGAGTCGGGTAGAAGGGAAGCTGTGAGTCAGGCTCCAAAGTCTTTTCACACGTGGTGTGATGAAGGAGGGGAGGTGCCTTCATCTCATGACCCAGCTTCAGTGGAGGAGAGGAAGGAAAATGATAGTGATGGAAGATTTATACAAGACCAGCCATGACTCCAGAAAATGGCGACCCTGCCTTCTGACCCTGAGATCTATGAACTCGGCACAGGAGAGTTGAGGTGCCTCTGTGAAGAGGGTTTCAAGATAAAGAGGTGGAGGAATTTCCCAGAAAGAGGTTGTGCCTACTATATATATATATAGAATGGGCTTTCCAGAGAGAGCAGTGGAGGGAAGAACGTGTAAATTTAAGTGGTCAAATGACAGGGCTCCTTCTGCTTTGGCTTCAGAATTTGTTCCTACTGCAGAAATTTCTGCTGTCTTGCTGGAAACCTGCCCTGACCTTTCAGTAAAGGGATAAAAAACTTGCATATGGGTTTATCCACCCCTGTGCAGCCACTTATTCTGTGAGAAATTGGGTCTTGACTTGTTTTTGTGGGATGTCAACACAATCAAGGCCTCCCTTTGGGATTACAATAAAAAAGGACTCGTATCTTTAAAAAAAAAAAAAGGAAAGAAAGAAAGATGCAGGGATAAAGTCCTTATTGAACAAAGTCTCAAAATTAGATAAAACTTTCAGTCCACCTCTCAGGAGGGCCTGGCACCTTACTGGAAAGAAGCAAAGAGCAGGTTGGGGACCAGCCTACTCGAGGCTTTTTGTCAGCTGACTTCTCTCTGGCCTATCAGACTACGGCTTTTCTAACAGCTTCTAATATGCTTGAGATAATTTTCTGTGGTTGGGGTGGACTTTACTTTTAACGTGCTGATATTTTACTTATATTTCAAACTCTTTAATTAGGTTTTCCTTATATATTTACTAGCAATAGAGTCTAGTTTCCTTTTTGTGTCACTTGCTTTTTTGAGGTTTTGTATCAAGATTATAATGAGAACAAGAATAATCGGCACCCTCCCACCCCTTTCCCAGACCAGTGGAATCACTATCTGCATTTCAACAGGAGGCCACAGTAATTAAGCTAATTATGTGGACACTATAGTTTGAGAAGCTGCCCCAGGCCTTGTCACTTACTGAAAACTGCTCCTTCCCTAACTAACATCAGTGTAAGCAACCTGGCTCTTCAGCCAGCACTGCCTTCATTCCAGCTCACTCCCCGAACTGTGCTGGTTCCAACAATCCTTCCACCCACCCTTTCATGGGTCCTTTAACTCCTGCAGGATGTCTCCCTCCTACTACCTGCACCTCCAACCTCATTTCCTCACTGCTTCCTATATGGCTTGGATTCAATAGTCGGTTATTACTATTATTACTTTCTTGGATACACTCTCTCCTTCCTTGGCTTTTTCTCTCTCCATGGAGTTCCCTAACAAAAATAACCCTGGGTGAATACAACGCCTTCCCAGTAACCTGTGGCTGATGAAAAACACAAAGTAACCCTACTGACCCGTCCTGCTTCACTCCTCTTCCCTCAAACTTCCAACAGCTCCTCCCCTCCAGGCTCTGAGCTGATGATGTTGCTTCCCATCCTAAAATAAAAAGCACATGAACAGCCGAGACCGGTTTGGCTCAGTGGATAGAGCGTCGAACTGTGGACTGAAGGGTCCCGGGTTCGATTCCAGCAAGGGCATGTACCTTGGCTGCGGGCACATCCCCGGTAGGGGGCGTGCAAGAGGCAGCTGATCAATGACTCTCTCATCATCGATGTTTCTGACTTTCTATCCCTCTCCCTTCCGCTCTGTAAAAAATCAATAAAATAAAAAAAGCACACAAACAAAAAGAAAGAAAACAAACATTCATTTTACCTATAGTCTTTTCCAGCTACCACCTCATTTCCCTGCTCCTCTTTAGAATAAAACTTCATGAAAAAGTTCTCTACACTCATGTTCTCTCTTTCTAGAGCCCCATTCTCTTTAGAGACCACTCCAGCCAGGCTTTTCCACCCAACTCTGCTGAAACACTCCTGCCAAGGCCACTAGTTACCTCTATGGTCCTGACGCCAATGGCCAATCACCAACACCAGCCTTGATTGAACTATTAGCCAGAATCAGTGTCATTGATCCATCCTCCATCCCTTGATCTCCTGTGTCTTTTCCTGCCACCCTGGCTCTTCTACTCAGCAACTTTTGCTGGTTCCTTGTCAACTTCCTGAACTTTCAAGTGTTGGGGGCTTCCTGCTCTTCCTTGGCTTTGCCCTTTATTAACACTCACTCCCTAAATTGTCCCATTAAGTCTTGAGGTTTTACTTGCCCTGATGACTCCCAAAATTTTATCTCCAGCCCAGACCTCTCCTCTAAACCCCAGACTTCTATATTCATCTTCCAGCTTGGGTGTCTAACAGGCAGGTCAAAGTTAATATGCCCCCAAATATATTCCCTATTTCTTCTCTTCACATTTGCTTCCGTTTGTCTTCCCCATTTTACCAAATTGTAAATTCCAGTTGCTTAATAAAATAATAACAAACCCTTAGAAATAAAATTCTGCCGAAACCGGTTTGGCTCAGTGGATAGAGGGTCGGCCTGCAGACTGAAGGGTCCCAGGTTCGATTCCGGTCGGGGGCATGTACCTTGGCTGCGGGCACATCCCCAGTAGGAGGTGTGTAGGAGGCAGCTGGTCGATGTTTCTCTCTCATCAGTGTTTCTGACTCTATATCCCTCTCCCTTTCTCTCTGTGAAAAATCAATAAAATATATATATATTTTAAAAAGAAATAAAATTCTGTCCACTCTACCTTTTAAGTGCCTTTAGAATCCAACCACTCTTTACTCCTCCCTGCATGGAGCCTGTCTCCTGTTGACTGGATTATTTCAAAAGTTTTCTAACAGCTTTCCCAGCTGAAGCCTTATGCCCTACAGACTGGTCTTCACAGCACAACCAGAGTGGTCCTTTTAAAATGTCAGACCACATCCTTTCTTTGCTCAAAACCCTCCAAATAGCTTTTCATCTCATTCAGAGTAAAAACAACAGAGGTCTCATTTCAGCCTATATGGTTCCTGCTCTCTGCTCATCTCTGCTCTCTTTCCACCCTCAGGGATCTCACCTGGCTGAGGTCTATGGCATCCCACCTCAGGGCCTTGGTCTTTGCTGTTCTTCTGCCTTTCCATGTACATAGGGCACAACATGCTCTTTATTCATGTAGCAGCTACTTGTATAGGAGAGCTATAAATAATAATACCCTGTACTCTCTCCCTCCCTTGGCCTGTGTTGCTTTTCTCCATAGCACTAGAAACCATCCAATGTCATATATGTGTTGTTTATTGTTTGATTCGGGAGCAGGGAATGTTTTGTTTACTGTCCCACCACCTAGAACAGTGCCTGTCACACAGCAGATGCTCAAAACCCCTGTTCAACTACAAAACAAACAAACAAAACAAAAACAAAGTGTATATATATAGATATATAGATATATAGATATATATAGATATATATATACACAACATTTCTATGTTCCAGACTCTGCTGTCTGCAATGCCTTTTCTCCTTCATCCTCATAAGCCTATGTTCCTGTATTCTTATATGTGTGTGTGAAAAACCCACACATACGGACAGGAAATGGTAGACTAATGGTAGAGCTGGGGTTTAAATCCAGGCTGTTGAATCCTATTAATCTGGATCATTCTATCACTGTCCACACTCTCAGAGGATGCTAAAAAGAAGGATGACAAGGATGACAGTTTCAATCTACACAAAGTCGGCTCTTGGTCTTTAGCAGAAATAAAACTTTGTTAAGAGTTGAGGAAGTGGTTGTGGAAAGTGAACGTGAGATTCCTTCAAGAACCGTCCTTACACAGAAAAGGGCCTGAGCACCAATATTTAAGTGGCAGATAAAAGAAGAGGAAGTCCCTATTCTCAGCTTCTGCATTTCTCTATGTTCACTCTCTATTCACCCAGGCCAGGGACTCGGGCGCCGAGTCCGCCCGGGCGCCAGGGGGCGTCGGAGGCCGAAGGGGGCGTTGCGGCGCCGCCAGACGTCGCGCCCTCGGCGGCTGCGCAGTGCGCACGTCAAAGCCGGGCTGTGTCCGGGAACGGGGAGCGGCGCGGCCTGGGAGAGACCGAGTCTCCGGGAGCTGGGCGAAGGCAAAGGCGGCGCCGGCTCTGCAGCAGCAGCCGCAGCCCAGGCAATCGAGCACAGCAGTGAGGCGGCCGCCGCGGGAGCCCCAGGACCGCCATCTGCCCCGCGCAGCCGCCGCCGCGGGAGCCCGTCGCTGGGAGCCGGAGCAGGCGGAAGACAACGGAGGGGCCGAGCGCCCGAGCCGAGTCGCGGGGACCGAGCGAGCAGCCCGAGGCGGCGGCGGCCGAGGACGGGGACGGCGACGACGCGGAGGCTGAGAGGGAGCCGCCCGGCCCAACCCCGTGAGTGACCCGGGGCCCTTCCCTGCTTGCGGCGCGGACGCCGGCTCGGCTTCCGCCTGCCCTGCCCGGGCCGTCACCGGCCCCGGGACTGCCTCCATTTTCTCGGGCCGCTGCGGCCCGGCCATTCGCGGAGCCTTCCCTCCTGCTCTTGCCGACGCCGCGCCCATGGGCTTGCGGCGGGGTCTGGGCACCCGGGCTCTCCCGCCGCCCTTCTGCGGGTCTCTGTCCTGGCAGGCTGCGTGGGGACGTCCCGGCCGGAGGGCAGGGAAGTGCGGACCGGGCCAGCTGTCACTCCCATCAAACACGGGCCCCGGTAAACTTTGTTATCCTGAGGCAGGTACTGTCGCCTGGCTGTTCCTTTCGGGAAAATGCCTAACTGACTTCTGGTTAGGAGTTGTGCGGCCGGTGCGTTCCCGAGTTCGGTTGAACCCGCCCGAACGCTGACTGCGTGCAGGAGCCCCGGTTGTCCGCTCTGGAGGGATTCAAAGGTGAACCCAGGCCCGCGGTCTCCTCCTCCCGCGAGGAGCTGACGCCCTGGTGTGGGCGATAAGAGCAGTACACAGATAATCCGATACCGGGAAGGAGGCGATAAAAGTCTTATGAAAGAACTGCAAGGTGCTAGAAAGGAATCCGGGGAAGACGGGACCGATCGGTCACTTCCGCCTAGCTGAAATCTGGAAGGCTTCCTGGGCGAGGCTGTGCCTAGGGGAGTGTCTTCAAGGTTTAATGGGATTTGGGAATGAGGGTTGCAGAATAGACTGTATGTAGAGAGGGATAGCAAAGCTAGAGGACAAAGGTAAAAAAGGCATTGTGTAGACATAGTGGATAATTCATTTTGTTGCCCAAGACCGTGGTAGGAAGTGGGGGTGTGCTAAAGAGGTATTTGGGGACCTGATCCTTGAATGCTCCTTAGAGAGGAGCTGTTTGAATGGCATTCTACAGGAAACTTAGAGCTCATTTCTCAGTGACTCATGAGCCCGGAAATGTAAGTTAGGGGGTATTAAAGGCGTTCTTGTGAAAGAAAGGGGGAAAGGAGGCCCAGGCAAGACTTGGCATTCTGTGACTTGACTATAATACAGTTTGAGATAAGATTTTAACAGCTTCCCAGATATTTAAGTAAGTCCACGTCCAGTCTAAGCTAAATAGCTTTTGCAAAAAGCTTCATTAGTTATCAGGCACTTAAGAAGTAGTGGAAAGATGTGTTTAAAATAAACTCATCTCTTCACAAGGTGTTTCTGTTGGTGCGGTTCACTAAAATGCATCAAAACTTCTTGCATTGTGTATTAGGTGTCTGCCCTTTGGAATTGCTGACTTGAACATAACTTGTTTGAGATGACATTTGTGCAAAGCAATCTAAATTGCTTATTTTAAAAATCACATTGTTGCTAATATTCTGGGATAGAAAGTTGAACATGGTACCTTTCTTATAGAAAGATAAAATTTCTTTATTTTTACTTCTGAAAATCTTTATAGGAGAGCCAGAAACAAAATTCTCTAGCTCTTTTCGTACATTTAAAAAATCATTACTAGCAAGTAATTAGCTGTATTTGAAGTATAGAATCTATGGAAACAATTTAGAACCTGTATTTTGTAAGCAGGTATTTATTGTTTGCAAGTGAAGGTCAACTTTTTTTCAATTAAAAAAAGTTGTTAAATGCAGGAAATACTGGAAAAACTTTAAAAATTATATAGTTTTATCACTTAGATTTGGTTACTGTTAACATTTTTTGCCTATTTGCTTTTAAGTCTTATGTTTATTTTTTCTTTACATAATGAAATAGACTGTATATATGTAACACTTTTAAGCTTTTCGGCCATTAAATATCTTCATGTAAGAATATTTTTACCCAAGTAAGAGAAGTCTTCTTAAAATGTATTATTTTCCTTCTGACAAGGTTGCATTATTTATGTCAGATAAAATGTAGTAGTCATGCATTTTACTTAGTAACTGCTATTGTGGACAGAATTTTTTGTGAAGGTTCTTTGAAGTATATTTATTAACTTCTCTGTATAATTTAGATCCCATTGATTATTGAATAAATATTACTTAGGACACATCTTGTCATCAAGTATGGAAAAGATTTTCAGAACTAAAAATAAATAAATTTTACCTTTCTATAAAAAAGGTTCCATGTCCACAGCACACAAAAATAAAGCTCAATGTAGGGTAGAATTTCATTTCAGGTAGTGTGTTCTGGTTACATTTCTGGTGATGTTTTTATTTTTAAATTTTTTCTCTTGTCAGTGGCTCCTTTTAATTAGGAATTTGATTTTATGAATGTTGTCTTGTGTTGTAAAAATAAGAGTGTCATAGATGGGTTAGTATGGATAATGGCAAATGTTGGTAAAACTTTGGTGTGTGATGAAATTGTGGGGAAAAAGGTCAGATATCTGACCTGCTAGCTTGGATTGCTTGTTACTTGTTGTTCATTAATTGAGGTGTAAAGATCCTGTGTTTGTGTGGATGCATATCAAGCCAAGTAGCCTAAAAATTGCATAATAATTTAGTCACCGGTCTATATTTTAGTTTTTATTGGAGAAAAGATTGATATTGGATCCATCTCAAATTTAAGAAGGAATTGAGCTGTATGAGAGTTCTTTCTTTGAGTGTCTCACCACTATAATGCCTATCCAACTGGGCTCTAATCATTACCTTTATCAGTCCATATTGTATGGGCTGGGTAAAGTGAGGCAAATATCTCTACCACCAGCATTTGTAAAGTAGACCAGTCTGGGAGGAAATAAATGTTCTGTTTGTTTCTCAGACCTTCAAGGACTGAGTGATATATAATGGTGATGAAATTAAGGTCAATAGGTTGTTATCAGTATTTTGTTTTAGAATGTACATATGTGTGCATCGTCCTCCAGTGTGTTATTTCTACCTCACTGAGTTTCCTGGCCCCACTGTGCTTTTAACTTTCTCTAGAGATAGAAGTCTGATGAAGGCAGAATTGTGGTTTGTTGGTAATTGTGGGGTTAAGCTGGCAGAGGAAGGAGGAATGACATGCAGAGAATTGTAAGAGGTCATTCAGGTGTGAAGTGGCCCCAAAGGAGGGAGGTTACGCCTCCTCCCCTAGCCATTTATGTTGGCAATATTTAGCACATACCAGTTTGCATAATCCTTAATACAGTAGATGGTGTCTAACTTGAAATTGTGTTTGTGTTTGCTAGTTTATATGTATACATGCATTTTCATATGCATGGTTACAAAGATGAAAAATCTAGTTAACCAAAGTTTAGTGGCTGACTGGTTTTATGGTAATTATTCCTTGGGAACATTATCCAGCAGATAACTTGTTGATGACCAAGAAAATATAATGCAAAACATCACAACACTGATTCTTTTGATAAAATGTTCATTGGAGAAGCAACATACACATTTTGTAGCTTGATCTTATAGTAGCTTGCTCTTTTACAAGGTGCTATTAACACGTAGGTCACTGTTCTTTCCCTCCACAGATTATGTATCAGCTGTATTTAGGTGCAAGGAAGAAATAACATGAACAGATTTTTGTTTACATGTCTCTAGTTAAGGCTTACTCTGCAATTTACAGAATTCTGAGACTCAGTGGTTAAAAGCACAGATGGCGGGCAGACCCCCTAGATCAATGGTTCTCAACCTTCCTAATACCTCAACCCTTTAAAACAGTTCCTCATGTTGTGGTGACCCCCAGCCATAAAATTATTTTCGTAGCTACTTCATAACTGTAATTTTGCTACCGCTATAAATTGTAATGTAAATACTGTGTTTTTCTAATAGTCTTAGGCGACCCTGCTAGCGGTTCTCAAACTGTGAGAACCGCTGCTGCCGAGGCTAAGACCATCGGAAAAACACAGGTATTTACGTTATGATTTGTAGCAGTAGCAAAATTACAGTTATGAAGTAGCAACGAAAATAATTTTATGGCTGGGGCTCACCACAACATGAGGAACTGTTTTAAAGGGCCGCGGCATTAGGAAGGTTGAGAACCACTGCCCTAGATGGTTGAACCCTCAACCTGCTTAGTGCTCTGTCACTTTAGGCATGTTCCTTCACTTCTCTCTAGCTTAGTTTCCTTGCATAGGAGTGGTATAGACCATATCTGCAAAGATTCTGAGGACTTAAATGAGTTACTACATCTAATGTGCTTATAAGGGGGCCAGGCACATACCAAGTGGGGGACAAGTTCTGTGATGGTACTGATGCTACACTGTTCAGATGGAAGAAATGTGAGAACTTTAAAAACCCTCTAGTCAGGTTTTTTTCTGTAGTTGAGAACACTGAGGTCCACTGTAACTCGAGCAGTGTGTGGCTTTGAGCTGTAACTGGTGCTTTCTGTGACCCTTAGCAGTCACTAGTGTAGGGCTATGCAGTTTATTAGCCACAGGACTGAACTAGATAGAGCTTGGTTCTTCTATATTTATCCAATTGGCTTGAAAAAATTGCTTTATACTTTATTCAGTAATGTCTTCTTTCAACCTTTTCACAAAGATTATATTCACATCCTAAATGTTCTTTGTTTCATAAATCTTATTTTAAGGTGTTAAATATCTAACGTATATTAGGATTATAGCTGGAAAGTGGTGGTTGTATGAAGTTAAAAGTTGAAATAGTCAAGAGAGATGGACAAAAATAGATTGAGGAAGAAAATTACCATTTCAGTACCATTAATTGTAGGGCAGACCTCTGAGGTAGGTAGTCTTGTCTCCCAGCATCATTACAGCTGGGAAATGAAAGTGAGAAATTGTTCAGGGTCGCACAGACATTGCACAGTTGAGCTAGGATTTAAACCCAGATCTGCCTCACTCCAAAATGTGTTTTATTTTCCTCCATATGTTCTTTATTTCTTCTTGGTAATTTTTTATTTAGTACTTTAGAGTGAAGGTTTGTAAATATAGTCTAATGAGGATTTTAATAGGTTTCTAGATAGTAGCCATGTGTCATAATACAAAATAAGATGGTTTATTCTAAGTACTCTAGTTGTATAGAGTCATAATTTGATTAGTAGTTTATAGTTTTAGTACAGTAGTGTTTATTTTCCATATTAGTCTTGTAGAGGAGATGGGAGGCCTTGTGCTATAGTGGAAATGCAGAAGCCTGGGAATTGGAAGATCTGGCCTGGGTCCTGGCTAAATGACTAATCATGTCACTCTGAGCAAGTCACTCCACCTTTCTGGGCATCATCAGCCATTATTCTACGAGGGGGACCAGATTGAAAGCCCTTTAAGTCTCTTGCTCTTATTTTCAGTGATTCTATGTGTAGGCTTTCTGACTGCCTTTTTTCCCTGTAGTAAGTACTGCTCCCTTTTGTCTGTGGTCTTGAAATCAGTTTCTTTATGAGAACTTTCTGGCACGTAATCATACTTTAACATTTTTTTCTCCTGGTTGGTCAGGTGGCTGGTGTTATATACCACCACAGTAGGGTAGTTCCCTGCTTCAGGGAATGTAATATCAAAATGTGTATCCTTAAATTTTTTGCTTTCATACTTATGAATAAATGGTTAACAGCTAAATATTATATAGTTGTAAAGTACAAGCTTTTAGTAAGTTAACGATTAACAAAATCCTCAAGCCTCACATCAAGTTTTACTGTCAACTTTTAAGTACCATAAGCTATGAAGTTCTATGTTTTGAGGAAAGGAAAAACTTTAACGAAGGCAATGGAAATGGAAAAGAAAAGACCAAAATGGTAGAATCGAATTTGAGGTTGTGAAGAACATGCATAAGATAGTATGCATGGCCATAATTGGTACTAACCTCTACCTACATAAAGGTGGTATGCTAGCCTTGATCATAGGATTATTTCTAGCCCAGGGTTCTATCGTAATAAGAGATAACGGTGATGTTCACCACCCCTGAGCTCTCATAACCCCTCAAATATATATTATAGGTTAATTTGTTCCACAAGCAGTTTTTATTGCCCATTAAGCTGGATTCTGTCCTATATGCCCGTCCTAAAGGGCTCCTAGTGTAGGTAAACAACTGTTCCCTTGTTAGATGGCATGTTATCGGCCAGTTCATTTACTTCTGGATTCTCCACCAGGGAGATGGAAACTCGCTAACATGATCTTTGCAGATCTTTAGTCTCTATTTACAGTGTGTTTTTTTCTCTCTGTTTAGCCTTTGTTCCAGTGCAAGTTTTAAGTTTTTCCTGTACATGTAGGTTTCATTTCAATAGACTTCCTATTTAGGTAAGTTTTGTACAGTAGATTGTAATTTATTTGAATTGCAGGTTTCTTTCTACCTTTCTTCAGATCTTTTCTCTAGTCTTCCTGTTTCATGTTTTCAAGGTATAATACATTTTTTCTGTACATATTTATTAAATGATACATCTCTGTAATATTCTGATAAAACTGCTTAGCAGAGGTGAAATACTTAACCAAATTATAATTTTCTGTTAATTTTATTTATCTCTGTTGTATTTGTACTTATTTGCTATAAGTTGAAGCTTGTGAAGACCCTTTTCCCAATAAGTTTACATAAAGCAGTGTTTCCCACATTGTGTTTTGCAGAACGCTAGTTTTATGAGAGATGAGGAGCTGTTAGGTGGGAGAGGTTACGGAATGAAGTATGTGTTTAGGAAAACACTGAGTTAAAAACAGTTAATCAGATTTGAAATTTGATGGTAGTTGTGTAATTGTGTTTCTGTAGAGTTTGTCAGGGTATCTATCTACATTTATTTATTCATTCATTCATTCATTCATTCATTTATTTATTCACAGTGTAAGAATTTTATTTCGCCTTTAAGAGAGAAAGTCACAGAGGCAGGAGAAGTGAGCCAGCTGGGCTTTATGAACTCACAAAACAAGTTACAAAAGCAAAAGAAGGTCCTTGGGAACTTAGGAGAAAGAAAGCCAAGGATACGTGCCTAAGGAAAGAAATGGGGGAAGGTGTGGGCATACTTAAGAGAGAGAGTGCCAGAATTTTCAATATTGTGCATTGTGACTGTCAAGGAAGGAAATATTGTGTACTGTATTTCCCAATTTGCCAAGATTATTTGGTCATAAGAATGCCCCTTCCTCTAGAAAATACATTCAAAACGTCTTGAAGGAAGGTTTTATTGCAAAACAATTTGGAAATCCTCTTAATTACATACTTATAAGTATGTAACTCAAAAACTTTTTAAAGGATTTGTTGATTTGAAGGAGAAAGAGGAACATTGATTTGTTGTTCCACTTATTTATGCATTCATTGGTTGCTTCTTGTATGTGCCTTGACCAGGGATTAAACCTGCAACCTTTGCATATTGGAATGATGCTCTAACCATTGAGTATCTGCCAGGATTCAAGTAATTTACTTTGGGATTAGAATAATTACTTCTGTCAGGTCTGGAATAATTTACTTTCAATTTAGAATAAGCATCTTAAATGAGTGGATTTTCAATACTTTTTTTTTTTTTAATTTTAACACACATTGAGAAATTACATTTTGCTTAGTGACCCAGCACATACATTAGCACACTGTCCAAACTGGAAGAGAAATTTCATGAAACAATACCTAGACCTTACTAGAGTGAGTGAGAAAACTAAAGCTCAGCCTAAAGATAAGAGGAAAAACTCTAACCTTAGAATTTCCGGATTTTGTTTCTGCTTGTGTTTTCTTGGCCCGTTGTGAAAAGCCAGTTTTGCCTCAAGTAGAGCCTACACATAAAGTAGTTGTGAGGATTCGGTAAGAAATATTTTGCACAATGTGTCTCATATGCTAAGTGCCCAATACATTTTAGCTTTTATGATAACTGAAGCTCTAGAGCTCTTTCTACTGCACCATACACACACTTTCAAAAGTATTTTAAGACTTTGAAAGTGTTGAAGCAGCCTTCAAGAGAACTTGGACTCTGATATGTAGCTAGATGTATCATTGGTTGTGATCTTAAATAGCACCTTAAATTTAGAAGAATCCTCATCGCATATATTTAAATACTAATATGTACATATCTACACCAGTAATTAAATTAGCAACTTACAGTTTCAATTCATCAGAAGGTAAAAATTGCTATTCCATGTTTTATCCCTGTTTCTGCAGTTTTTATATCCTCATCATCAGTATTTTATATTTCTATTGGGGATTTAATTTTGTAGAAAAGAGACAGAGGAAATTAACAATGGTGGGAGCCAAATCCAGTTTGTAGACTGTTCTCTGTTGTCTTGAACATAATTGGTTACCTCATACACTTATGTCACCTACTGAGGTATTTTGTATTGTTTAGACTTGGTTAAATGTTTTTGTTTGCTTCTATTATTACCCGTTTGTCCTCATTATGTCCTGAAGTTGCTAAAATGAGAGGTTCTAGTCAGCATCACTGAGACATGCCAATTTAGTATGAAGGTAGCATAAAGATACTCTACTTTTGTAAACAAAAGGAATGAGGTTAAAAGGATAAACACAGGGGTGGGCAAAAGTTGTATGTGAAACACAGAGTTTGTTCTTGTATTAATATTTATTAACTAGGGGCCCAGTACACGAATTTGTACATCTTGAAAGGAACTGTGGGCTGCGAGGCTGCAGTGGGCACAGGGGCGGGTCTCAGCCCATCCTCCGTGCCCCTCTCTGGCCCCTCCCACTGTGGCCCCAGTCCACTGTCTGCTGGCAGCCCCAAACCTGCCACTGCTGCTCGCACCTGCTGATGGCGCAGAGCAATTGGGACCAGTGCCAGCAGTGGTGCGAGCAGTGGCTGTTGCCCACATTCGCCCTTCAGGAGCAGGGGAAGGTGGAGAAGTCCCCAGGAGCGATTGGGGTTGGCATCCACTGCTCATACCCGCTGACGGCGCCAAGCGATCGGGGCCAGTGCCGGGCCCCAGCAGCAGGTGCAAGTGGCAGCTCTGGTGCCGGCAGTAGATGTGAGTGGGGCCAGCACCAGCAGCAAATGCAAGCAGTAGTTCTGCTGCTGGCAGCAGGTACAAGCAGGGCTGGCACCGGCAACAGGTGCAAGCACCAGACAGGACCATGGTGTGCAGGAGCAAAGACTTTCCAGTAACCCATCAGAAGCTTGCCCTGATGACGGTGACCGGTGCCCTGCCTTGGTCTGGTGCTCCCGCTCACCTACTCCACCATCCCACCATGGTCGATGCCCGCCATGTTCCGCTCACGCCCGTTGGTGGTCAGCGCACATCATAGCAACCAGTTGTTCGGATGTTCGGTCTTTCCACTGTTCGATCTATTTGCACATTAGCCTTTTATTATATAGGACTAGAGGCCCAGTGCACAAATTGGTGCACAGGTGGGGACTGGGCTGGCTGCGGGGAGAGGCCATGGGTAGTTGGCCTGCTGGTTAAACTCCCTGTCAAACTCCCATTGAGGGGACAGTTTGCATATTTGGCATTTATTACATGGGATTTTTATATTATTGTTATTAACCTACTTTTGCTCACCTTTAGAATTGCTAACATAGCAATATAGGTTACCTGCTGATATAAAGTTTAAGACCTTTCTATATATTTATCTCATTTAATCCTGTAGTAACCCTGTTTTCATCCCCATATTTTCAAGTGAGTAAACGGAAAAAAAGAAGCTAAATAATTAGTCTGAAGTCATACACCTAGGAAGGAGCCTGAGATTTAAAACCTTAGTCCCAGAGTGTACACTTGTAACCCATCATACTCTGTTGCCTCTCCCACATGGTACTAGAATATAGAATCATCCTGGAACATAGGAAATTTCTGTTATAGAAATAGGCGAGGTCCCGTCTTCTGGTCAGGATGTATGATTCTAGGACACAGAGAACTCTCAGAGAACTGAGTTACTGTCATTGGTCTTTGAGGAGATATGAAGAGAGGGAGCTGTGCAGGAAGATTAAAGAAGCTAGTGTACCTTTTTTCAAAAAAGGAGAAGGGTGATATCTATAAATCATAGAGACTAGACCTGATGTTGACTACTGGACAAATCCCAGAAGGAAGTCCTTAAAAACGTTTTGGTTTTTTGGAAGCTATTATCCATTACTATTTTCTTTCCTTGTAGGTTTTTGTTAAATGTCTTGATAAAGGTGTAGACAGGATATGGATATCTGCAAGCATTCATAGTTTCGTATCTGAGATCTGAAAAATGTGAAATTGTATAATTTAAGGTGAAATATCTAGGATTTTAAGTCATTTTGACATTTTTATAAGGTAATTTTTACTTATATTCATTGTATTAGAATATAGCTATGCAAGAGACTTCCTAAGCTGTATGTGGCAACATTAGTCGTAGACACTGACCCACATTCGTATGCCTTGCCTTCTCAAATAGGCAAGAAGGAACTAGAACTGGTGACATGTTCCTGTATGTGCATATGGCAAAGTAAGTACTTCCTAGTTTTATATGTTAAAAAATCGTGCATCCCCGTTCTTTAAGATTGATTGTAACCCTTAAGATTTATTTACTCAAGAGCTAGTCTTGCTCTTGTTTCTGAAGACCTCATAGTGAGTTAATGGGAAGAAGGTTAGACAATAGGAGAGGGCATTCCTTCCTCATAGAAGCTAAAAACTTACCAAAGAGGGGTGAAGATGGAGAATGTTTGCTTTTTCTTTTATCTTATGAAAGCCCTTCCCTTTTTTTTTTATTTGCGTGAGTTTATTTGAGCCAAAATGACAACTAATGCTCCTCAAAAGTTTTTCCATTTTAAAAATTAAATGTAGTGAAAGGAAAACAGAGGCATGAATGTGCTTAGTATAGGATATTATGTACAAGTAACTTAGAAATTTTCCCAAATTAAATTATTGCCATAGGTGTTTGGGAAGGGCAAAACTATCTTTTACAGAGGCTTTTATTATTGGGAGAAGGAAGAAATAAGAAAAATGGAGGAGAAACAAGTCATAGGAGTACATCTAGGAGGGAGTGACCAGAAAAGACACTGGGTCTAAAATGTGTATGTTGTGGACAACTTTGAAAGATCTAAGGATATAAGCCCTGGTTGGGTAGCTTAGTTGATTAGAGTATCATTCGATATGCCAAGGATGCTGGTTTGATCCCATTCAGGACACATGTAAGAATCAACCAAGGAGTTACACAAATAAGTGGAACAACACATTAATACCCCCCCCTTTCCCCTCTCTCTATAAAAAATCAATTTTAAAAAATCTTAGAAAGATGCAAGTGGAAAACTGGTTGCTTTTCAAAGTTGTCTTAAGTTGAGCATTTGAATAGATCATCAATCATGGAATATTAAGTACTTATTAAATGCCATGGCCTCTCAACCAAAAAAGACCTAGATCATAAAGAAATTAGTTCTTTTTTATATTGGGGGGGGGGTGGTATCAATAAACCATCTGATTTATTCTACATTGTAGAAAAAAATATACCAAATTCATGTTATAAAACTAGCATAAACTCTTAAAAACCTAATAAAATATAAGAAAAGCAACCTGATAAGACATTGCAAAGGACGAAAACTTTGTTCCAATTTTATGTGGAAATAGCCATGAAAATGCAAAGTAAAACACTAACAAGTTTAAATAGGAAATTCTTTTAAAGAGAACAAATAACAGGCAACAGTTGGTATTTACTGAGTGCCAGGCATTGCTCTAGTATCTTATCTGTTAATTCTCACAACAACCCTAAGAAAGAGTTTGTTATTACTCTCATTTTATAAATGAAGACAGGCCAAAAAGTTAAATAATCTGCCCACGGTTAAAAACTATGTTAAGTCACAAAGCCTTGACTATGAACCCAAAAGTTGTATAAGATAAAAGAATATCTGCCTTAAACCAACAGCAAACACCCTACTAATGGGAAAACTTACAGAATTTCCCCTTGGAATTAGAAAATGAAATAAGAATGCCCAATAACACTTCAGGTATTACCCTGGGCAGTGCAAGAATATTAGGGAAAAAATAGTGGAAAATAGCAGTACTTGTAAAACCAATAAAATCAATTGGAAAACTAAAAAAATAAGAGTTCAGTCAAATAGTTGTATACCACATAAAGATATTTTAAATTTGGTAGCATTTTTCTTGCTAGAAATATCCAATTATAAAAATGTTGGGAGAAAAAATATCATTAAAGGGACAAAATGTGAATTGCCTCAGGTGGGGACATCTATATGAAATGTTTGAGATCTCTATGAAGAAAATTGTAAATATATTTGAGTAAAGAAAGACTTAAGAATAGAGGGTTACCATGTTCTTGAATATGAAGCTAGGCAAGAAAATTTCCCAAGTTAAATTATTGGCCAGAAAGTAGAGTCTGATTTTTTAAAAAGTCACTAGGGAGCTCACTAAATGGTATATATGCACCTACTACATGAGCGAAATCACACATCATTGGGGAAGGAGAAAGGATTTGTTTTGTAATTGAAGTAACAGCCTATATAATAAAAGGCCAATATGCAAATTGTCCTCTCGACCTGGAGTTCAACCAGGGGATGAGGCCGGCCAGCCAACCACCTGTGGCCCTTCCCCCCAGCCAGCTTCACCCCCTTGGCCCTCCTCACCCCGATTGGAGACAGGGCCAGCCAGACCCCACTGTGCACAAATTCGTGCACCGGGCCTCTATTTAGTTTATAACATTATATAAGTTTAAGTGGGTGTGTGTTATAGTTGAACATCTGTATATACTACATTGTGCTCACCACCAAAAGTTAAGTTTCCATTTGTCATCATATAGTTGCTCACCTTTATCCATTTCACCCTCCCTTCACCCTCTACTCCTTTATTGTTTGCCTCTAAGAGTTTGTTTTTTGTTTTGTTGTTTGTTTTTTCTAATTCCATGTGAGTGAAATCATGTGGTATTTGTTTCTGTCTGACTTATTTGACTTAGCTTAAATACTCTCAAGGTCTCTGCATGCTGTTTCAAAGGCAGGATTTCATCTTTTCTACCGCTGAGTAGATTCTATTGTATAATTTATCCTAATAAAAGAGTAATATGCAAATTGACCATACCTCCACTCACGCCACACCCACCAGCCAATCAGGAGCAAATTATGCAAATAAACCCCAACTAAGATGGCTGTCACCTTAGCTTCCCGCCTGCCGTTGCCAGCCCAGGCTTCTACTCAATGCTACAAAGTTTCAATTATAAAAGATACATAATCCCAACAGAAATGGTAGCAGCCATGGATGGAGCTGGAGAGAGAAAAGGCTAGGGTTGCCAGGGCGATGGAGGAAGCATAGCTTCTGCAGCCCTAGCACCTAGGCCTCCACTCTGGGCTGCAAAGTTTCAAACAGAAATGACTGTTGCCATGGAGCGAGCAGAGGGCTTGGCTCTGCTCTAGGCTACAAAGTTTCAATTGTAGAACATAAATTAATCCCAGACCCCAGGGCCTCCACTTGGGTCGCTTGGGGCATGGCTGGCCTGCAAACCACCACAGGCCCCTCACCCAGGCTGCCCCACTGCCCAAGGGAACCCCTCCCTGATCCAGGACACCTTTCAGGGAAAATCAGCCGGTCCCCACCCATGCACCAGGCCTCTATCCTATCTAATAAAAGAGTAATACGCAGATTGACTATCACTTCAACACACAAGAGGGCTGTCAAAGATCCTGCCTCCATGTGGACACAAGATGGCCACTACAACATAGCCAGCAGGGGAGGGCCATTGGAAGGTCCGAGGCCTGCAAGGGAGGGAAGTTGGGGGCAAACAGGTTGTCAGGGGAGTAGTTAGACATCTATTAGGCTGGCTGGGTAGTGGTTAGGGGGTGTTCAGGCTGGCAGGCAGAAGCGGTTAGTGGCAATCAGGGAGGCAGACAGGTGAGCAGTTTGGAGCCAGCAGTCCTGGATTGTGAGAAGGATGTCCGACTGCCCATTTAGGCCCGATCCTACTGGGATCGGGCCTAAACAAGCAGTTGGACATCCCTGGAGGGGTCCCAGATTAGAGAGGGTGCAGGCTGGGCTGAGGGACACCCCCCGCCCCCCATGCACGAATTTCGTGCACGGATTTTGTGCACCGGGCCCCTAGTATATACATATATATGGCTAATATGCAAAATGTCCCCACAGGAATTCGACTGAGAGTTCTATTGCTTGCTATGACATGTGCTGACCACTAGGGGGCATCATGGAACGAAGAAAGGCCCCACCGACAAACAGGGAAGGGGGACCCTGGCCAGCAAAGGGGAAGGGGGATGCCAGAAGGTCCCAATTGGCCCTGATCACCAGCTAGGCCTAGGGACCCTACCCGTTCACGAATTTCATGCACTGGGTCTCTAAGTGTAACACATTCTTTATCTGTAAGTGGACATTGGGGTTATTTTCATGTGTTGGCTGTTGTGAATAATGCTGCAGTGAACATAGGTGTGCAGTTATCTTTTTGAATTAGTGATTTTGTATTCTTTGGATAAATACCCAGAAGTAGATAGCTGGGTCATAATTTTTGAGAAATCTCTACTGTTTTCCATAGTGGCTGCACTAATGTACTTTCCCATCAACAGTGTACAAGGGTACCCTTTTCTCCGCATCCTCTCCAGGACTTGTTAGCTATTTTCATTGCGGTTTTGATGTGCATTTATTTCCCTAATTATTAGTTATCTTGGGCACCTTTTCATGTGCCTTTTCACCATCTGTATGCCTTCTTTGGAAGGAGGAAGAATTATTTAGCCAGACATGATAGACAATTGATTATTCTTTGGGAAAATCAAGTTTTATAATTAAGCTACCCTTTATGTAAAGAAATCAGTTGCAAGAATGAGTTTTAAAAACACAAAGTAGAAATAAGAAATTTATATGACTATTTTTCAGACCTTTGTATAAGGATGCAAGTGACTGAAAGGAAAAAAAACTAAAATAAATTTATGAAAAATTTTACATGATGTTAGACAAAGGGTTAATATTTACCTCAGAATAGTAACAGTTCACACAAACTGATAACTGTTGTGTATGTGTTTGTTTTTTTTAATTTTTCTTGACTGCCACCCTGGGCATATTATGCAAGTTAAAATTTTAACAGTATTCCTATCATTTTATAAATAATTGAGACACAGAAGGTAAATGTTTTACCCAAGGGTTTTGGCACACACTTGAACTAATCAGCAGGACTGGAATTCAAACATGGGTCTGAGGAGACATTATGCTCTTAACCCATAAAGCATCCTGCTTTTCAGACAAATTGAAGGCTAAGAAACTTAGGTAAGTGGGCAGTCAATTCTGATAATGGCCAAATAAAAGAAATGCAGAGAAGGAGAGATTCTGAATGTAAACACCTTATTTTCACCTAAATTCACTCTTCCTCCTCTTATACGTAGCTTCTCAGGAACTATTGAAGAAAGAGAAGCTGGGAAGTTCTAATTTTTGAATAGTTGTTATTGGATGCCATGTAACTCAGAAAGGACTGTTTAGGGAGATGATATACCAGAATTTGACTAGCCAGAACAAAGAAGACTGCAAGATCAATTCCAAGACTGCGTACATGAGTTAAAAAAACAAACCAGCCATTTAGAAGTAGCATAATTTTTCCAGGAATTGGAACCCTCTGGATTCTTTGTAATGCAGGCTTTGGTGCTTAGTACACTTGTAAAAGTGAGTGTATCTTACTTAGTACAAGACGTGAAGAATAACAGCCTGGCTGATGTGGCTCAGCGATTGAACATCCACCCAGGAACGACCCAGGAACTGTCAGGGCACATGCCCAGGTTGTGGGCTCGACCCCCAGTGGGGGGCATGCAGGAGGCAGCCAATCGATGATGTTCCTCTCTCTATGTTTCCATCTATCCCTCTCCCTTCTCTCTTTAAATAAAATAAAACAATAATAATAATACAAGGCTGGAGTGCAATTAAGTCATTACTTTTCTGATGCTCTATACTTACTCATGTCACTGAACTTTTTATTAAAATTGATACCAGAGAAGTCCAATTAACCACTCTACTTTAACAATTAGCTGAGCTGGTCGGTAGCACTGTAATATTTGCCTATGAAAATTGAAGAGCTTAACCAGGACTTCATTTTTTTGTTGTTAATCTTCACCTGAGGATATTTTTCCCATTGCTTTTTTATTTATTTTTTAATATATTTTTTATTGATTTTTTACAGAGCAGAAGGGAGAGGGATAGAAAGTCAGAAACATCCATCAGCCACTTCTTGCACGCCCCCTACTGGGGATGTGCCCTCAGCCAAGGTACATGCCCTTGCCAGAATCCAACCCGGGACCCTTCAGTCCGCAGTCCGACGCTCTATCCACTGAGCCAAACCGGTCTCGGCCCCATTGCTTTTTTAAGAGAGTGGAAGGAGCGTGGAGAGACTGAAACAACGATGTGAGAGAAGAGAGACACCGATTGGTTGCCTCCCGCACCTGTCTGAACCAGAGCCAGGGATCCAGCCTACAACCAAGATATGTGCCCTTGACAGGAATCAAACACATAACCCTTCAGTCCGAGGGTTGATGCTCTCATCACTGAGCCAAACCAGGTAGGACTAGGACTTCATTTTAAATCTAATTGTATAAATTGACTTGAAGGCTAGGTCAGTGTTTTCTTCAGAAAATAATACTGTGTTTAACCTGCAGACATATTTAATGGACAGTGTATTATATCGTAAAGTATAGTTTTTAAATTTCTGACATAGAAGCCCAAACAAAAAATAAATTAAAAACTGATACAAGTGTGAGGTTCATGGTCTGAATCGAAGATGGATGCTCACCTGCTCCAGACCTTATAGGAAGGTTTAAAAACCACTGTGCGATTCATGGCTAATTTCATTTTAGTTAGAAAATTTCAAATCCTGGATCACCAATCTCCTACTTTTAAGGAACAAGCTCAATCTATACACTCCACTATCCCTAAGAACACCTATAGAAAACAGAATTCAATTAGCATTAATTTATTGTTTGAACTAAGATTTTGGCAGGATGGTAATATGGTTATCAATAACCTCAACATTTGGGAGATCAGGTTGAAAACCAAGAAGGTAGATTTCTGAGGCCTGTACAGAAATGGTAATGTGTATTTTGTGTTTTGTTTTTTATTTGTGTGTGTGTGTGTATTTTAATTTACCTTTATTGTTGAAAGTATTACAGCTCTCTGCTTTGTTTTTTGTTGTTCTTTTCCCCATTGACCCCCTCCTCCCTATATCCATCCCCCCTCCCAAGCCTTTGCCACAGTATTGTCTGTGTTAATGGGCTATGCATATCATAAATTCCCTGGTTAATCTCTCCCTTCCTCAACTCTACCTTCCCTCTGAAATTCATCAGTCTATTCATAATTCTATGTCTCTGAATCTGTTTTATTCATCAATTTATTTTGTTGATTAGATTCCACATATGAGTTGAGATCATGTGATACTTATCTTTCTAGGGCTGACTTATTTCATTTAGCATAATAATCTTCAGGTCCCTGACTGGTTTATTTCACTTAGCATAATAATATCCAAGTCCATCTGTGCTGTTGCAAATGGTTAAGAGTTCCTTCTTTACTGCTGCATAGTAATTTCACAGATCTAGAACAAACATTCCAAAAATTTATATGCAATCAAAAAAGACCCCAAATAAACTGCCACAATCTTCAGAAAGAACAAAGTTGGAAGAATCACAATATCAGATATGAAGTTATATTACAAAGCCACCATAATAAAAACAGCCTGGTCCTGGCACAAGAACAGACATAGATCAATGAAACAGAACAGAGACCCCAGAAATCAACCCAAACCATTACACTCAATTTTTAACAAGGAGGCAAGAGTATACAGTGGAGTAAAGACAGTCTCTTCAACAATGATGTTGTTGAAACTGTACAGGTACATGCAAAAAAAAAAAAAAAAATAGACCACCAACCTACACCATACACAAGAATAAACTCAAAATGGATAAAAGACATAAATGTAAGTTGTGAAACCATAAAAATCTTAGAAGAAACCAGAGGCAGAAAAATCTCAGACATCTCTCAGCAATATGTTTACCAATACATCTCCTAGGACCCTAGGGCAAAGGAAGCTAAGGAGAAAAATAAGCAAATGTGACTACATCAAAATAAAAAGCTTCTGCACAGCAAAAGAAAATCATCAACAAAGTGAAAAGAGAGCCCACTGTGTGGGAGAATATATTTGCCAATGATACATTCGATAAGCAGTTAATTTCCAAAATATATAAGGAATTCATACAATTTAACAAAAGGAAGAGGGATAATCCAATTAAAAATGTGCAAATGACCTAAATAGACACTTCTCCAAAGTGGACATATAGAAGGCCAAGAAACATGAACAGATACTCAAAGTCACTGATTATCCGAGAAATGCAAATTAAAACAACAATGTAGCATATCACCTCACACCTATCAAAATAGCTATCATCAACAAACAAGTGTTGGTGAGGATGTGGAGAAAAAGGAACCTTCGTGTACTGCTTGCTGGTGGGGATGCAGACTGATGCAGCCACTGTGGAAAACAGTATGGAGTTTCCTCAGAAAATTAAAAAGGGAATTCCCATTTGACCCAGTGATCTTACTTCTAAAAATCTATAATAATAAAAGTGTAATATGCTAATTAGATCAGGTGTCGTTCCAGGAGGAAGCTGGGGATGCAGCCACAGGATCAAGGCAGATGCCTCTGCTGCTATGGAAGCCGCAGCTGCGAAGGCCTAATCTTGCATGAATTTTGTGCATTGGGCCTCTAGTATATCCTAAGAAACCTGAAACTCCAATCAGAATATATGCACCCCTAGCTAAGATTTGGAAACAGCCCAAGTGCCCTCAGCAGATGAGTAGATAAAAAACCAGCAATAATGTCTGTGTGAATGCTTTTTTGCAGATTTCAGAACACTTTCATAAATACTTGGTTTAGTCACCACATTCACTTGAGTTAGTAACATTCTGCTGAAATAATAAAGGAAAAAAATCAAATGTCATGTTCAAAATTTTTGTACAAGGAAATAACTTTTTAATGTAAGTGGATGTATTTATTGTTGCTATTCTGAATGTTTTGGGGCCTATACCTAAAACAACTTTTTATGCTCCCTTGGATATAAGATGTGTTTGCTGTGCATTTTAGATACAGCTTTCAGATAAAAAAGCAAGTTTTCCCTAGTGACTATGTTGTGATGTCAACACTCACCTGGAAAGTACCACTCCATAAAGTTGTGGAATGTTCTTTGAGTAATAAATGAAGGCATGTGGTTATTCTGTAAACAGAACTTGGGTTTATGGTGAGTTTTTCGCCACCTTCTGTCTTCCTTTTTGCTCATTACTTTATTACCCACCAGAGCTTCATGAAATAAAAAAATAATTGTTTCCTTATGATTGTTTAAGATTGTTACATAAAACTCTCTCATTAATTGTAATACATTTTCTTACTCTTATCCAAATTTACTTTTTGTACAAAACACAGTTAAAGAAACATCTCCTCTGTTGAAATTTGAGACCTTCAGCACAGAGTGTCCATTGTATCCTCTGAATTTGCTACCCAGGTTATTTTATGGGTTCTTTTCATACGGTCAGGTGGCATGTGTTTCTCTCTCTCTCTCTCTCTCTCTCTCTATTTCTCTCTCTCTCTCTCTCGTTAATTCTCACCTGAGAATATTTTTCCCATTGCTTTTTCAGAGAGAGTGGAAGAGGGAGGAAGAGAAAATTGGGGCTGAGGAGAGAGAAACATCGATATGAGATAGACACATCAACTGATTGCCTCCCACCCCACCCCCCAAAAAAGGTTGCAGGGAATGAACCCACAACACAGTTACATTCCTTTTACCAGGAATCAAACACACTGCTGTTTGATATGCCAGCTGACGCTCTAACCAGTGGCCGGACAGGGCAGTCTTATATAGACTTCAGTCTTCATGTGTGTATGCCTCATCTCATAACTGTATTCTAAGTCCTGGAACAACAACTAGTGAATGTGTGCCAAAGGTGAGACATGACCGCATCTTTGGGTCCGCAAGCTAAGCTTTGGCTATGGCATTGGGAACTTTTCTGCAAAAGTTCAAGCAAGAGCCTTTATATTGTTCAAGCCAATCATTTGACACCTGTATCTCAGTTACTTCCTCTAAAATGAAATGTTTTATAGCCTTATTATTTCATCTTGAATTTTTCTCAACCCAAGTCAAGACTCCATATACTAGTTAGTGTGTTGACATAGAAGGGTGGAAAGGATATATTGACTGTTTAGAAGTCTCAGAAAAATCATCCCTGGGTAAAATGTTCCACGTGATCTCTACAGGGCCATGTCATTGTTTATTCTGTGACTAAATATACTTCTGTTGGAAAAAGTCTATTTACAATAAATACCACCACAAGGTGGCCTTTGAGCATTTAAAAAAGAAAACAAACCTTCAAATCTCCAACTATGGTGCTTTAGCGAAGGCTGGTTTTGTGTCATGTTGGTGCTTTTATGGGCGTTGGGCCAAAACAGAAATAGCAGCTGGGACCTTGAAGGAGAGTAGTGACTTTCCAGGTTTATATCTGATCCTCTAGAAATAAGTTTTCAGGTGGTAAATTTTAAAAGGGAAATTGTTTGTTTGTTTTTTCCAGAATACTGTATCTTCATCAAAATGACTAAAATGAAAAAATAAAAATCTTTTCATCCCTCTCAGGTGTAACTTTTTAGAACCACAGCAATTTCTTTTCTAATCTGTCTTGCTTGACAAACAAAATATTTTCTAAAAGCTTTTTTTGTATTTTAACTTTGTTTCATATTTTTCATATGTTTATAGTTCAAGTTGGAACTATGCCTTCTTTTTAAGGAGTTATCTTTTTTAAAGAGCAGAATTGGCTATTTGCTTTTCTTATTTACCAAAATGCTGGTGATGCCATGATGTTTCCCAGTGATCATATGGGCTATATTTATATAACCTGTGGCAAAGTGAGTAGTAAATATAACAAAGAAAAATGGATTTATAACTTCATCCTTAAAGATTGACAGTTTCACATTTTAAAATGTGGACATTGATTAACTTTCATATTGTTGAGATACAGTGCTAATTTGTAAAGAAATAGTTGGAGTTCATGTTTTAAAACTAATTTTAAAACTATGATAATATAACTCTTAATTCCTTAGAATATCTGTGAGTGAATCAGTGAAGATAAAACTAAGGATGGCAGATCCATATTGATAAAAGACCTGTAAAATACTCATGGAAACCAGTTAGTTATGTATTATAGATGTTTCTAAATACTGCTTTGTAATATGTAACTATGATTTCAAGTCTTAAACTACATGCTAAAATCTTTTTTGCCTTTTAATAATTTGAGAAGTTCAGCATTGTGAATAGGATAGCTGTCATTAATAAAAGCTATTCAAATTAATTTTAAATCTGTGTTACAGACCACAGGCTCCATCCTATCAGTTGGTTGTGAAATCAGCCCTGGCCAGTGTGGTTCAGCTGAGGGGGTGTTATCCCAGGCACTGAAGGGTCTTGAGCTCGATTCCTGATCAGATTGTAGGTTTGATCCCCGGTTAGGATGTGGAAGACAACCGATTGATGTTTGTCTCTCACATCAATGTTTCTTTCTCCCTCTCTCTCTCCCTCTAAAATCAGTAGAAACATTTTGTTAGGTGAGGGTTAAACAAACAAACAAAAAATCAGCCAGGTAGATATGACTAGCATTTTTAAAGGGAGAAAAAGGAGCAGGGTACTTGGATAGAATTACATAGAGAATATCAGTGTAAGTTTACATAGTAAGGATAAGTGCTGTTTGATGATGCTTTGTGTGGAGGGGGTAGTTATTTTTTATATATAAATACATGTGTGTCATGAAGTCAGAAATCTAAAAGCCATCACTGCTAGCAGTAATACAGTTAGGTGGTTTGGTGGGCCTGTGGTGGTTTAAATGACTGTACACACAATGGAGATTCGTGATAGGCTTTCACTGGAAAGCTTCTGTATTTGTGCTTTTAGCATGGAGTAAAGGAAAACCTATGTGACTTGCTGATCAGATTTGTATCTGACAGGAATCTGGTAAGGAATGCTAATAGCACACTGCACAACAGAGTCAAGATCCAAGAAAAAAAATTTAATGTCATACTGTATACTGAATCTCAATCAGAAGCAATTTCTCTCTGTATATAAAAGCCTAAGTGACTGTTACAGTGGAATGACCAGTCGACCAGTTGCTATGATGTGTACTGACCACCAGGGGGCAGGTGCTCAATGCAGGAGCTGCCACTGGCGGTCCGTGCATTCCCACAGGGGGAGTGCCACTCAGCCAGAAGCTGGGCTCACTGCTGGCAAGTGCAGCTGTGGCGGCAGGCACAACAGGCCAGGATGAGTGCAAGCTGCATGGCGTCCACTCCTCCCTGTCTACCTGCCACTTGACACACTGCTATATCCCCCAAGGGGTCCTCGATTTTGAGAGGACTCAGGCCAGGTTGAGGGACTCCCCCTCCACCATGCACGATTCCATGCTCCGGGGCCTCTAGTAATAGAAATAATTGTTCAGTCCTGATGCAAATGGTTCCCTGATTGAGATTCAGTGGGTGACAATGTGGTTCATTAATGGAGAAGATTTAGATTAGTTAAATTGTTCAATAGAAAGCGGCCACGTAGTGTGATTATCACAACTATTAATGGAGTTTAAGACTACATTTATGAAATATAAGGATAGGTAGTCTTGGCTGGTCAGATCACATATAAAGTATAGGGATCAGTTTAAAACACCACACTCTTAAAAGAGGGATGGTGACAATCTGGAATGCCTGTAGAATAAATGAAGGGGTCCTGTGATTGAGTTAACTCCCCCAAGGTTCTTTTTTTAAATCTATAACAAGACCACAACTAGATACATTTTATAGGAATTTTGTTGCCAACTATACTAAGTGTAGTACAGATTGAATATGAATATGTGGCTCTTGCTCCTAGACAGCTCCCAGGCTAGTGTAGTGCTGGTAATTTATATATTAACACGTTTGATTAGACTATCCAAAAGTTCCTTCTATATCACATCTCTCACATTCTATTTATCCTATCATGGATGCCTACCAAAAAATATTACTACATGATGTTCACTCAAATTGCTGCCCAGGATTGGTGGTGTGTTCTGTCAACTTCTAGACCCAGTATTTACCTCTGGCTTGGCTTGAATTGAGATAAAGTCTTGAAGTTCTGTCACATTACCAGTGGAATTCATTCCTAAAAGACATGTCTATAAATTCATTTTTTAAAAATATTATCAAGTCATAGACCTATAATTATGAAAAAATGTACCAAATGTATGACACCACACTTATTTAACATGTATTTAAGTATAGTTATCACATATAAAGAATATATTCTGCCTTCACCCAGTAGCTTAATTATTTGGTAACTAGAGAAAGCTCATGATTTCATGATATAGTGATTTTTTTTTTCCTTTTCAGGGTTTATTTCATCTTTGGTTATTTCATGATTAACCAAAGATTTCTTCTCAACACTTTGTTTTTAAACAAGAAGCTATAAATTAATAAAGCTTTAGATGTTCCTTGGTTCAAGTTAAATACTTCCATTTCTCAGAATCCAGACTCAGGCACTCTGGTCCCCACTCCCCCAGGAAGACGGGGGCCTGTGATTTCTTGATTGACTTTGTCTCACAACTAAGCAATGCTAGTGTGGAAGTTATCATACTTTGTCAAACTCGGTGAGTTATTTCAAACGAAGCTTCGAGCCAGATCTCTGATGTGTAGTTGGAACTCAAAGATAGCAGCTGCTAATACTATTTTTTATTATAATCTTGTCACTTTTCTTTGAAGAAATAGTCAGAGCATATCATGTGCAAAAATATATAATTCTCTTATTGAAAAATCCCCAGGAAGGACAAAAATAAAGAGTTTGGGGAGAGTCTCACTCTAAGTGACTTAGTGCAGGTTGGCTTACAGCAGTAATTAAAAGTGCCCATTGCAGGGGAATTGCTGGAGGTGCTTTTCAATATTGCAGATTCCTTTTGAAACAGAATCCCAGGGATTGAACCAAAACTGTGTGTCTAGATCTTAAATTCTTTTAAATTCTTATACCATCTAGGCTATAAACGAGTGTCACTATGATTCTTGCATAATATCCAGTGTTGAACATCATTGGCCTCAGAAAGTCTGGTCAAGATATACTAATTGCAAAACACATTCCAAAGCTTTAAATGCTCTTGAACAGTTAGTTTTATTTTTGACATAATTGGTGAACTATGTATTTGATACCTTTGGTAATTAGCCAAAGATTGAGCTGCTTCTTAAAGCTATTCATGGTTTATTTAATGGAGCTAAGTTATTGCATCTATTTGCTTTTAAGAAGAGCATGTATCCTGCCTTGGCCAGGTGGCTCAGTTGGTTGGAGTGTCATCCTGGACACCAAAAAGGAGGCGGTTTCAATTCTGGTCAGGGCACATCTAGGTTGTGGGTTCAGTCCCCTGCCAGGGCAAGTATGTCAGGGCAACTGTTCAGTATTTCTCTTTCACATCGATGTTTCTCTCCATTCAAAAGCTGAATCAAAACTTTCAGATGCCAAAATTTTTAAAAAGTTAGGATAAGATCATCCATTTTCTATGGATAGCCTAGTGCAGTGGTCAGCAAACTGCAGCTCGCGAGCCACATGTGGCTCTTTGGCCCCTTGAATTTGGCTCTTCCACAAAATACCATGCCTGGGCAAGTCTGTTTTGAAGAAGTAGCATTAGAAGAAGTTTAAGCTTTAAAAATTTGGCTCTCAAAAGAAATTTCAATCGTTGTACTATTGATATTTGCCTCTGTTGACTAATGGGTTTGCCAACCACTGGTCTAGTGCATCTAACACAATGTCTGGCATGTTTATTTGAAATTACACACTTTTTGTGACTGCTTAATTAAGTACCTTTATAATTCTTATATGCAACAATTTTATTTTTTTAATATATATATATATATATATATATATATATATATATATATTTTATACAGAGAGGAAGGGAGAGGGATAGAAAGTCAGAAACATCGATGAGAGAAATGTTCAATAGCTGCCTCTTGGGGGATGTGCCCGCAGCCAAGGTATATGTCCTTGACCAGAATCGAACCCGGGACCTATCAGTCCACAGGCCGATGCTCTATCCACTGAGCCAAACCGGTTTTGGCTGCAACAATCTTATTATTGTACTAGATGCCCAGCACACAAAATTCGTGCACAGGTAGGGTCCCTAGGCCTGTCATCAGGTCGATCTTCCCTGCTGCCAGCAGCCGGCCCCATCGCCCACTATATGCATCCACCCCCACCCACCCCTGGTTCCCTGATCCCATCAGGCAATAGGAGCCTGGCAGCTGCAGGGAAGGACTAAAAGGTTGGCCGGCAGGCGATCAATCGGGGCCTGTGGGCTGGGGGCAGCTCCTATGTTGAGCGTCTGCTCCTTGGTGGTCAGTGTGCATCATAGCCACCGGTCGTTCCACTGACAGGTTGATATGCATATTATGCCTTTTTATATATAGACTAAATGTAGACTAGAGGCCTGATGCATGAAGTTCATGCAAGAGTAGGTCTTCCTTCCCACAGCTGCCAGCATCAGCTTACCTCTGGCACCTGGGACCCGGGCTTCCCTCACAGCCCTGGTTTTGTCCAAAAGGCCATCTGGACTATTAGCATATTACGCTTTTATTATTATAGATGTGGGGTTTTGTTTGTTTGCAGTTTTGCATTTGACCACCAAGTTTATGAATTAGTGTTGAGGCCTATAAACTCAACTCTCTAGGAATGTGTTCTCATTCAGCAGTTTTTTATTACTGTTTCTAAAACCTTATGCCTACTCCACACACACCAGAAAGTTGTCCTCTTTAGAGCAGGTACTATTGATGTAATTCTTAAGTTTGTGGCATATAGTGAGGGCACAGTTAGTATTTGGATGAATGTCCTGACTACTTTTCAGTATTTGTTGATATATAGGTGAGTAGAGTTAGGAGTATGTTGCACAGGCCAAAAGCAATCGGATTGTCTAAAAGTAGTGCCTGACAGTCCTAACTCTAATGGTGTTAGGCTTTGATTTTTCAGTGGGTTTTCTGAATGTTTAGCACTTTCATGGGGTGGAGCTGCTTATACTTTTAGGAGTATTAACGTAACAGAGCAGTGACTTGAACTTTTGTGCTTTCTAAAATGGAAGTGACCATTTCTAGTATCATCTGGTCCTCATTAGTTTTGGAGAAAGAAGTAGACTTCTAATACAAAAGACCGAAAATATAGAGCATAAGTAGTAAAAAGGAGAGTGCATACCCAACTGTTAGTATCAGTTGTCTCCAAAGGCTTTGCAGGTGATTTTCACTTTCTATCTTGTTTGGTCCTTTAATGTTTGAATTTTGCGTACTAACCAACATAATCATTTTTTTAAAAGCTAGAAGTTTAATCCTCAATTATGATCGCAGATGAAGGACTAGATAGCCTTTTATTATTCTGACCCCAAACCCAATCCCTTTCCCTGCAAGGCTATAGTTACCAGAAGGCTATGCTTATGTGAACAAAAAGCAATGTTGCTTTAAATACACACACACACACACACACACACATTTTAGTGGTTAGTGAATGTGATAGTCATTGACAAATTTTTCAAGCATCCCCTACAGATTGATATTGGCCCCATTGATAACAACCCCAGCCTAATGTGGAGAATATAAAGGTTTACACACTTTGTATATGTGGGATTAGAGAGATTTAGACAATATAATTGACTAAAATCGTGAACTGATTTATATATATATGGAAGAGTTAACGTGTGAATAATCTAGTATGATGACCAAATTTTGTGATTAGGTGACTAATGTATCTGTTCCCTTTGAAGGGGGACAGAAAAAGAAGCAGAATTTGAGTTTGAGTTCTCTGGAAGACATCTACCCAGAATAAAGGGTAGCAGTTGGCTGATTGCTTGGGGCATGAAATAGGTTTCAGGTTGCTGAAATCATGGGTAGATGAGATTGTTACTCAGTAAAAAGACAGCCAAGGGTGGAACCTTGAAGGACATAAAGATGAATCATTGAATTAAATGCAGAAAGAAAGAGCATTGGGAGAGACAGGAATACAATTAGAGGAGAGCAATGCATGAAAACTAAGGTGTACAGTGCTAAATAGACATGAAGACTTAATAAATTCCATAATTTTTAACATTCTACTTTTATACTAAAAAGTAGAATGTTAAAAATTATTCTCCACCCCTGCCCTCACCACTCACCCCCCAAAATTTCAAGTTAAATTTGTCCTCTGAGGCTCCTTTTCTTTTTTGGGATTCAGGTGTACATCACTGATTGCCATCAGGAGCATGCTTTCCTCCAGTTTGAGAGATATGGTTTCCAAGTCCTCTTTAGAATCCTAACAGTGCCTAGCTTTCTCCCAGTTGCATTAATAATTTTGGCTTAGCCCAAGGAATCCTGTTGAGATTTATTATGAACTATTTTATTTTTATTTTTGCAGGACGGGGAAACTTTTTCAATTATAATATTTATTTTTTTCTGTTTTCTAAATGAACTCCAGTTATGTTCAAAGCACAGTTTAGGCAGTTTTAAAACACTATTAAGGGGGGGGGGGGGTGGAATTGAGCACACAGAAAAGTTGAGTAGCAATAAAAACCCATATTCTCACCATCAAGATTTAAAAATTAAGGTCTTACCATATTTGCAAATGTGGTGCTCAGGCTTAGAAGTAATAGGCATATTCAGGGAACAGAAGGATCTCAGTATGGGTAGACTTCTGTAATAAAGGCCAGAAGGCTGTGCTGTGAGTTGAAGATGGGCAAAGCCTACAGGGCTCTGGCAAGGAATTTGGATTTTATTGTAAGGGCAATGAAAAAGTTACTGAAGGGCATTAATCAATGGGTTCTTGCTATTTTCAGTTCCTAAAATTCCCCTAATACTTCTAATTAAATACTGGTGATGATAAAGGAAGCAAGGGGGAAATGAGAAAGGCGGGTAGATTGTTATGGTGAAAGGTGTCTTTTAGCCATCATAGACCTTATTTTTAATCATTGTTACCTTTAGCTTGACAATCTCCATACTCTTGGAATTCTCAGTTCAGAAATTCAGATACGTGCCTTTGTGTTTCACATCTTTCAAGGTTCCGGAGCACTTTGAATGGTACTGCTTCTGTATTGCTTGATGGTGGACAAGGCTCTTTCAAAGGCACTTCTCTACTTCTGGGAAAAAGCAGTGTGGGCTAAAGAGACCATTAGTGGTGCCTTTGCTATTATTTGAGCATTGTTGGATAGTCATTTGGTGCTTGACAGAGGGATTAACTTCTGGTTCTTAATGAGTAAAGATTGAAATGAGGAGACTGAACGAAGCAAGAGTTGAAGCAGTGAAGCTCAACTCTTTTTAAAACTAAGTTTGTATTTGGTTCCAAGTCTTTTTGTTCCTCTTTATAATCACTGAAATCATTTAATGATTCATAAGTCTGTTCAATCATGTGTTTTTTAAAAATAAAATTGAATTCAATAGAAAAAATCAGGTTTAGCTTTGTTGCATGCATCCACATGCACAAGTATGTAATTAAATACATTTCTTACTTGTAGATCATGATCAAAGTTTGAAAAACACTTCTGATTTACTGGCTCTGTCCAGCTTTCACAATTAATGCGATTAGTTCATTGGTAGCCTTACTTTTTCATTTAGCTTTCCATTTAATTATGTTCCGGATAATACCTTTTATGTATTAAGGATGGATTGTTTTAGATAATTAATTGATTTCTCAAAATCATACATGTGTATAATTGAAGCAAGGCAAAATAGTTAAAAAGGGCTTGCAAGAAAAAAATACCATTCTTTGCCCCCTTTTCCTTCTCCACTATCCAACTCTTTAGATCCATTGTTTTTGGTATCTTTTCCCACAACTTTAATAAGCATACTTGTATGATACATCCATGATTTCACCATATTACTCATGACATCTGCCTCAAGCTGCTTATGTTTATTACACTCATAAATTCAGTAACAATCAATACTCATTATTTCTATGCATATTAAGCTAACATGTTTAATAAGAGCTTTATTTTTTAAAGCATAACTCTTCTTACCCTTTTAGCAGTGTTCTACCCACTTGGCTTTCACAAAAGAGCCATTCATTAATTTTAAACTTTTATATGTTGTCAATTATTTTAAAAGTTGGATCACTGAGTAGCATACATTAGTATAAGATATTTAAGCTTAATACATAGCAAACTTAGACATAAGAAACAGATTCTAAGGCAGAAATTTTAATTAGGGGTATTATTTCCTTGTCTTTGCATGAAGTAGCAACAAAAATAATTTTATGGTTGGAGGTCACCACAACGTGAGGAACTGTATTAAAGGGTTGCTGCATTAGAAAGGTTGAGAACCACTGTCATAAAGGAATATATGAAGTGTGAGGGAATGAGAGGGAGAAGAGAAGAGGGAATGTGAGCATGTCATGAATAGCTTTGCCACTGTGGATTCTGCTGAGAAGTGACCACTTCTTATTTCGGGTACTTTTTGCTCACTGTATTTCCACAAAATACAGTCTTATTAGTTTATATATTCTGCAAACTCTTGGCTGCCTGGTGTACTAATTACAAGGAGTAATGTGTTGTGCCTCTCCTTATCTGTGCTGTCTTCAGCAGCTGTACTCTGTACTATGAACAGTATTTGGTATATAGTAGGACTTTTTAAAACCTCCTTTGCCCTGGAAAGTCACTTCTTCCACCATTGAGCCAGAACTGAAAATATCTCTGTTGCATAGCACCATAACACTTCCTTCAAAATACTGTTTCATTCCCACCCTCCACCCAGCATTGACTGCCAATGGCATCACTGCCATTCATTGTAACTAGAAAAGATATTTTCGGAGAGTTAACTATGTGGACCTGCAATGTTTATGGAGAATCAACCTGCATTGGCCCTCACCCCCCTCGGAAAAAAAAAAAAGTTAAGAAAAGCATGTAGGCAGGTAATAAAAGAAAAATATAATAGTCCTATGGGAGTAAGTCGCCTATAATTGCCCCACACTTCTTGTCATAGAAAAGATACTCAGAAGTAAATTTATTCACCTTTGAATTTTGAGAACCTATGTTGTTGTTTTTTAATATATTTTATTGATTTTTTTACAGAGAGGAAGGGAGAGGAATAGAGAGTTAGAAACATTGATGAGAGAAAAACATCCTGCACACCCTCCACTGGGGATGTGCCCGCAACCAAGGTACATGCCCTTGACGGAAATTGAACCTGGGACCTTTCAGTCCACAGGCCGACACTCTATCAACCGAACCAAACCGGTTAGGGCAAGAACCTATGTTTGAGGACATTTCCTTTTGGTTAATGAAGTGTGGTTTTAATTAAACAGTGAAGGGTTTACAAGCGGACAAAAGGTGAGCTAGATAGGTGATATTTGGGTATAGAGAGTGCTCAGATGAAACACATCCATATGTCACAAAATAACACACCTGTTCCATGATTTAATTGTAAGTTTAACATTAGCATTTATTTGCCTGCTTCTTCTCTCTCGAATGGGTATTTGTAAATAGATATGTAGGTCAAATGTTAGAGAAAAACATTCAAATACTTTCTTCAAATGAAATCTTAGACAAAGTTCGAAAGTATTATAATGCTATGCAATAGAGAAATTTTATGTTGGTATGTGGGGGGGTGCAAACTTGTGTTGAGCTTTCTGAGATTTGCCTGCCTCTAATTTGACAGAGGTGTGGGGGTAGTGATCAGGGGCAGTTAAATATAGGAGTTTGAAACTCATAGTTTGCAAACCACTGACCTAAGTAATCCGTAAGGTTCTTCTCAAAAGTGTTCTCTTTTGAAATCTTATACCAGGTTTAATGCCTATGAATTTAACTTATTTTATTTAGTGAAAGAAGTCATAACTTTTTAAAATATTTTTTTATTAATTTCTGAGAGAGGAAAGGTGAGGGAGAGAGAGATAGGAACATCAGTAATGAAAGAGAATCATTGATCAGCTCCCTTCTTCACGTCCCCTACTTGGGATTGAGGCTACAACCTGGGCATGTGCCTTGATTGGGAATTGAACTATGACCTCCTGGTTCATAGGTTGACACTCAACCATTGAGTCACTTCTGACATGTTCCCAAGTTACTTACATTGTTTGTCTTGTTAACTTTGTTTTTTCAAGGTGAGTTCTTAGAATAGTTGATATATCTTTTTTTTTTCAATATGTATTTTTTAAATTGATTTTATAGAGAGAGAGGGAGAGATGGAAACATCAATGATGAGAGAATAATTTTTTTAATATATTTTATTGATTTTTTACAGAGTGGAAGGGAGGGATAGAAAGTCAGAAACATCGATGAGAGGGAGACATCGATCGGCTGCCTCTTGCACGCCCTCTACCAGGGATGTGCCCGCAGCCAAGGTACATGCCCTGGCCGGAATCGAACCCGGGATCCTTCAGTCCGCAGTCCGACGCTCTATCCACTGAGCCAAACCGGTCTCGGCATGAGAGAATAATTGATTGGCTCCCTCCTATACCCCTCTGCCCCACTGGGGATTGAGCCTGCTACCTGGGGCATGTGCCCTGACCAGGAATCAAACCATTCTGGTTTATAGGTTGATGCTCAAAAGGAGGCTGATGTCTCCTTTTGCACCATGTAATATTGTAGTTGATTTGGTGGGAATGTTGTTTTCTGTTGCCCACAAAAATTAAGAACTTTCAGAAGTTCATTGTCCTCAGTGAGTTTCTTCATAGGAGAAGTTGTATCTAGGTAGAAAGAGTACATGTTGAAACTAGCACTTAAAGGATTTGAGGGTCTGATGGGAGATTTGTTCAAGGTTCTCTCCAACTCTTGTGCTGTGACTAACTGAAGAGAAGGAAAAGGAGGGTAGGTGGGCTGTGGGTGTGTGTCCACCAGATTACTTAAGGGAGGAACAGCATGAACACTGGAAAAGAGGCCCCTGGAGAGACCCAGATAGTGGGCCTGTTGCTAGGGCTGTTTGACTAAGCTCCTTACCTACACTTTGAGGCTCCTTGACTCAGTTTCTCAACTATAAAATAGAGATATCTATTAAGGATATCTTGGATCAAAACAGACCTGAGCTGGTTTTGCCACTTACTACTCAGCATTGGCTTGGCAGAACTAGGTGCCCTGTGAAAGATAACCCCGACATTGTCAGCACCTGCATGTTCCTCCCCAAATGGGTGATTGGAAGAGCAGGTGATAAAAGGTTTTTGAAAAGTAGAAGATATATCTGTATTATTTCTCGCATATACTGGTAGATTTCCCAGTTCCTATTGATTTAGAAAGTATGCCTTCTAATTGACATCTTCTTACTTGTACCTTGTATTATGTCCCCAGCTATAGCAGGCTGAGTGCAGCAAGGCGCCTGTCACCGCTGCCGCCGCCATGCCGTTCCCATTTGGGAAGTCTCACAAGTCTCCAGCAGATATTGTGAAGAACCTGAAGGAGAGCATGGCCGTGCTGGAGAAGCAAGACATTTCTGACAAAAAAGCAGAAAAGGTATGTATTTGGCATTATTTTATATTTTCACTCTTTTGATTAGGAGCAAGTGTAAGATCACTTATGAGGTGATTTTTAAAAATTAATAAATCCCAATTTGGATTTTAAAATACAACATTTGCTGCTCTTTAAACATCAGGTTTTCTCCTGCACTGCTATCTACCAAACATATTTCTAACTTTTTTCTTCGTTTTTTTCATTTGAGGTTTTCAAGTTTTTTTAAATTTTGTTGTTGTTGTTGTTTTTTCATTATTGAAATGATTTATCCGATTCCTAAGATCAGATTTTCACCAGTAGTCTTCCTGGGGAGTTGTCCTCTTCTGGTTTTCTCTCTGTGTTTCCTGTTTCTATGATGAGTAATCTCCCTCTACCCAGTGACCACAGCCCAAACCTGACTTTGATCCCAATCTTGTCTCCCTGCTCTCCTTCAAAATGTCATATTTTTTCTTATAATATTTTTTTATTGTTAAAGGTATTGCAAATAGTAGTACATATGTTTCCTTTTTTCCCCCATTGACCTCCCTTCAGCTTCCCCTATCCTCCAGCACATGTTCTCACCCACTCCCCCTCCCCAAAACGTCATCTTTTGCTAATAGTATGAACCCCTACTTCCTGAGAGGTTTATGAATTGATTCTGACTTCCAATTCTACTTAGTGAAAATCTTCATGACCTTCCTTATTTCTAGAATATTTCCCTGGCCTTAAACCTTCAATGCAGACTCCTTGCATGGCACATAAGACTCTGACCTGATCTCTCTCCTCTAGGTGAATTTCAACCTCTCCCTTATTCTTGTGTTCTAGCATCTCAGCTTGCTTCTGTCCATTGAAAGTAACTAAAGCACATAATCAGCTATATTGTTTTTCATACCGTTGTGTTATTGTTCCCCATCCCACCCCCCATCCATTTCCACTTCAGCCCTATTCATCTTTCAGAACCCCCCTCCCCATATGTTTCTTTCTTTTTCAGTTTAGTGCATGGTGATAAAAACTACAATGACAGATAGTATAGTTTGGTGTCACTGCTTTGACTCTGGCTAAGGGGTCAGCACCATCAGTGCAAATGACAATATAGTGGAAAAGGACAAATTGTAAGTTAGTTTGATGTGAAAAGTTTTGACCCCACGAACTCCTTGAAAGGGGTCCACACTTTGAAATCTATTGTGATATTTAATGAAAAGAGTATGTGTGGCCGAAACCAGTTTGACTCAGTGGATAGAGCATCAGCCTGCGGACGGAAAGGTCCCGGGTTCAATTTCGGTCAAGGGCATGTACTTTGGTTGTGGGCACATCCCATTGGAGGGTGTGCAGGAGGCAGCTGATCTATGTTTCTCTCTCATTGATGTTTCTAACTCTCTGTCCCTCTCCCTTTCTCTCTGTAAAAAAATCAATAAAAAAAAATTTTTTTTTTAAAGAGTATGTGTGTATGCATGGTGGCATTGGGTAGGAAGAGTGACCTAATTTAGATGGATTATATGGAGGAATTCTTATTGAGAAAGTGACATCAGAGATGAATCCTATAATGATAAAGCTTAGTCTCTGATGGAGTTCATATCATCTACTTGATTAAAATCAGTGGTTTTCAATTAGGGGAATTTGCCCTCCAAGAGGACATTTGACAATGCTTAGAAACATTGTTGGTTATAACCCAATGGGAAGCTGCTACTGGCATCTAGCTCATACAGGCCAGAGATGCTGCTAACCATGAGACCCCTCTTCCGCCCCCAAGAATTATATGGCCCAAAATGTCGGGAACTCCTGCTCCATACCTAATCACAAATAGACATTTCTGCTATTATAATAAGGCAAAGAAAAATAGTTGAATTTTTTAAAAATAAAATTATTTCAAAAGAATGGGGCAACTCTGAAGAGCTATCCATGCAAAATCTACTTATTCTGAAATAGATTAAGAATAGGGAGAAAAATCCTGAAATTTCTGATTCCCTTATCAAGATTCAAAAGGAAGTAGCAACTAAATCAAATGGTGATGAAAAGGAACTGAGACCTGAAAATAATCCTAAATAATAAAAGCCTAACATGCAAATTTTTCCTCAACTGGGAGTTTGATGGGTAGTTCAACCGCTCGTTATGGCATGCGCTAACCACTAGGGGGCAGTGTAGGTATTGCTGGTCCCAACGAGAGCGGGACAACAGTGGGATGGTGGAGCAGGTGAGCGAGCGGCACCAAACTAAGGCAGGTGTGAGCAGGGGCCCAATTGCCTTACTGATTGCCCTGCAGACTGCACCAGCAGCCAGTAGGCCCTGATTGGGGCCAGGCCCTGGCTGCGATGGGGAACTGGGGGTGGGTGACGGCAACCAACCTCCTGTGATGCCCGGACAGGGGGCTGTGACCTCTCGCCAGCTACCTGGGGGAGGAGGTGATGGGGACAGAGGTGCAGTGAGAATGCAGGGTGTCTGCTGAATTCACTCACACTCCCCTTGTTACCCTCCCCCAGGACGCCAGGGCTTGGGCACTCAGGTGCCAAGCACCCATGAGGAGCCTGCCCCTCCCCCATGTGGCCTCTTCCCAGTAAGTCAAGCTGCAGCCACTGGGACTGCAGGGGTTCCCTGTGTGTTTGCACAGGAGCCAGTCTGTGAGGCTGGCCAGGAGAGAGCTCGCTGCCTGCCCAGAGACCCACACTGCACCCCAGCCTGCAGTGTCCACTCTTGCTCACTACATTTCCACATGGGGACTCAGGCAGAGGGGGAAGCATGGGGACCCAAGGGCCCAGGTGCTGCCCAGGGCCCAGAGATCAGCTGGGACCTGCCCTTCCACACCAGATACTCACGCTTTGATCACTGGCCAGACCTGGGGACCACACCTGTGCACAAATTTCGTGCACCGGGCCTCTAGTCGAAAAATAAAAAATCTAATCACGAAATTAAAAACCATGAATAGCACTTTGACATCATAGAAAAGACTGAAACGTTGAAGGTCGTTCCATTAAAACAAGCGTGTTTGCTATGACTTGTTATTTAGCTTTGTCTGGAAATTCTATCCAAAGCATGAAGAAATGGTTTAGAAATAAAAAACGCAGTTATTAAAAAGAGAGGGAAAGTACTATACAAAACATGAGAATCGATGTAAAAATGAGAGTTCATTAGAGCAGCTAAATAAATAGAAAATTCATAGCTTTCTTAAGTACCAATCAGAACTATCTAGAAATTACTTTTTTAAGCATTTCATTTATGATAGCAACAAACATGTGTAAGATGTCTGAGAATACTTTCCTTAGGAAGTATGCAAGAACCTATATGAAAAAAATTGTAAAACCTTATTCAGAGGCGCAGTAGAATACTTAGTCTGTGTTATCAAGTGGAATATAGTTAAGATGCCATTTCTTCTCAAATTAATCTTTAATCATTCAAATCACAGGATCTTTTTGTAATTTGACAACTTATTCTGAAGTTAGGGAAGAATAAATACAATAGCTCAAAGTTATGGCAGAATCTAAGAAATAGGAATTCTACTTTGTTTTAAAATAAAACCCATACTTTATATATCCACTTTTCATTTTCCCCTAATGGTTAATGAAACTTCATTCTTCTAGTTGTTCAGGCCAGTCTTGAGTCACCTATGACTCTTTTCACACTTCCCAAGTCCAATTATGAGCAAATCTATCTACTTTATCTGGGAGGAAAAATAAAAAAGCCAGAATCTAACAACTTCTCCCCATTTCCTAGTTACCAACCTGGTCTGAACTGTCATTATCTCTGTCCTGGATTACTGCATTGACTTCTTCTAATTGGTTGGTCTTTTAAAACATGAATCAAATGATATTTTCTTCAGGGTAAAAGTCAAAGTCCATACAAGGGCTTGAACTAAGTTCTACAGGGCAAATCCTGCCTAGGCCTGTCTTTGTAAAAGCTCATGAGCTAGAAATGGTTTTAACATTTTTAGAGGGTTGGTTTAAAAAACAAGGGAGAATAATGCAAACTTATGTGGCCTGCAAAGTTTAAAATATTTACTGTCTACCCTTTTACAGAAAAATAAATGCTGACCCTTGGCCCATGGCCTCAATGATTCCTTCTCTTAGTACTCTCCCTACATTGGCTTCCTTTTCTCACTCTAGTCACACTTTTTTAAGTTTTTGCATTTGACAGTTCCCTTTGCCTAGAATATTCTTCCCCAGCTTACTCCCTTATTGCTTTCAAGTGTTTGCTCAGGGTCAGCGCTTGATCCAGCAACCCCCTGTGTAAAATGCAGCCCTGCCCTCTGATATTCCTGCTCCCACTGATAATGCTCTGTTTACCTATATAGCACTTGACATTTTTAATGTACTTAATGTTGTTTGTTTAATATGTCTCCCCCCTGTTAGAATGTAAGTCTTCCCAAGACAGGGCTCAATAACTATTTGTATTTATTGAAAATGGAATACAAAGCAGAATTAACATGAAACATTGTCACTTTAGGATTCTTCTGATTTCTTAATTTCTACTGCATAGGATAAAACAGGTACTGGAATATTGTAATGATTTATATCTTGAGTTTATGACCAGTAAGAGGATATCATAGCCAGGTATGTTCTGAATTTTATGATGCTGGCCAAGTATCACATTGCTTTTCAGTGCTACTATCCACAGAGGCAGTGAGATAAATTACCCTTCTCAAGAGGTCTATCCTGTTGGTCCTAGTAGCTTTCAGTTTTGTGTTCACTAATTAACTCCCTCTATACTTCAGGATGCTCAGAGGACAGGACCTTTTTTTTTTTTTTTTTTTGGTTGCATGATTAATTACACCTTGTGGATTTGATCACTGGATTACTCTGAGCTTCCAGTGATCTGTTGCAGGATACCATCCTGAAAAAGCTAGAGACAGATGGCTTCACTAGAGATTTCTACCAAACATGTAAGAAATCACACAATTTCTACACAAACTTACCCAGAAAATTTTTATGTTCTTATTTCATGAGGCCAGGATTATACTAATACCAAAACCAAAGACATTACAAGAAAACTATAAACTAGTATCTCTCATGAACATAGATGCAAAGAGTTAGCAAATTGAGTCTAACAGTAGGATAAATACATCATGACCAAGTGGAATTTATTTCCAGAATGTAGGGCTAATTTAACATTCGAAAATGAGTCAGTGTAATTTATTGTGTTGACAGATTACATCAGTAGATGGGAGGAATAAAAAACCACAGCCTTCATTTTTTATAAAAACTTGGCAAAGTAGGAATAGAAGAGAATTTTCTCACTCTAATATAAAGTGCATCCACAGAAACACTACAAGTAGCATTGCACATAGTGGTGAAAGGCTGAATTGCTTATCTCCAAGATCAAGAATAAGATAGGAATGTCCACTTTCACCACTTATACTCACCTGTGTACTTGGTGGTTCTAGCCTGTGCAGTCAAACAAGAACAAGAAATAAAAGGCATGGAAAGGAATTTTGAAAAGTCTTTGTTTGTGAATGACATGATCATTTACATAGAAAAGCTAAAGGAATCTATTAAAGCTCATAGAACTAATGGGTACATTACAGTTTATAGCATCAATATATAAAGAGCAATCATTTCTAAATAATAAGGAAATAAGAAATGAAATAAGAAAAGCACATTTGGAATAACATCAAAAAATATGAAACAGGGATAATCTGACAAAAGAAGGGACAGACTTGAATACTGAAAACTAAAATATCACTACAGATGAAAGACCTAAATAAATAGGAGATAATAACCTTGTTTATGGACTTGAAGACTCAATATTGTTAAAATGTCAATGCTTTCTACGTTGATTTATAGATTTATTGAAATCCCAGCATACTTTTTATAGAAATTGACAAGTTGCTTCTAAAATTTGTATGGAAATGCAGAAGAACTAGAATAATCAAAACAACTTGGCAGGGGGACCACGTTGTAGGGCTCACACCATCTAATTGCAAGAAATATTAAGGTACAGTAATCAAAAGTGTGGTATAGACTTAAAGACAGATGTATAGATCAGTGTAACACAATAGAGAATCAAGAAATAAGCCCAATATATATGGGAAGTTTTTGACTAAAAGGTGCAAATGCAATTCAATGGAGAAAGAATAGTTGGTTTAACAATTAGTGCTGAACCGATTGAATAGCCACATATGCCAAAAAAGGGGGAGGGGGGTCCCATACCTCATGCCATACATAAAAATTAACTCAAAATGGATCACACAACTAAATGTTAAACCTAAAATTATAAAGCTTCTAAAGAAAACAAGAAAATCTTTATGGTCTTGGGTTCGGCAAAGGATATTTAGACATGACACCAAAGCATCTATTATATAAAAAGCCTGTCGTCGTCGTCACCCCATCCCTTAACGACCGATCTGCAGGAAGCTGTGTAGGTGGGGTGGCGGGCTGCGCGGTTGGGCAGGGACTTGACTCTGGAGGACTTGACCAGAGACGCAGGTGGGTTTCTGGGTCCCACCGAGCTGCAGGACTCTGGATCCTGGATCTCATGCTATTTTGCATGAGAGACCCTTAGTACTCTATAAAAGAAAAAATTAATGAATTGGAATTCTTGACTAAAACCTTATGCTTTTTAAAAGAATAAAAAAGATAAACCACAAAGAGAATATCTTTGCAAAGCATTTATCTGATAAAAGGTTACATCCAGAATATTTAAAGACCTTTCAAAATTTAAGAAAACAAATGACCTAGTAAAAAGTAGGCAAGAAATTTGAATATACACTTCATCAAAAAACATATACAGATTTTAGATAAGCACTTGAAAAGATCTAATCAGGGAATTTCAAAGAAAAGACATGAGTTATCACTACACGCCAATAGGATAGTTAAAATTGAAAATACTTGTTATACCAATATTGGTGATTATGCAAAACAACTGGGATTGCTGATAGAAACATAAAATGATATAACCACTTTGGAAAAATAATTTGGCAGTTTCTTAAAAATCTAAATTTATATCTAGCCATTTTAAGAAATATATATCCATACAAAGACTTACACATAAATATTCATAGCAACTTTAATTATAATTTAAAGTCCCAAACAGGAAGGAGCTCAGGTGTGTAAATAAACCTATTGGAGTACACTGATGGTATGGAACACTACTCAGCAATGAAATAGAATAAACTATTGCTAGTCACAACAGCATGAATGAATCTCAGATAATTAAATATTGAGTGAAAGAAGCCAAATTCTAAAGAGTATATAATCTATGATTCTATTTATACAAAACTGTATAGAAACCATAATCACAGAAAGTACATCAGTAGTTGCTTTGGGTTTGGCAGAAATGTGGAGGGTTAGAGTGGGGTTGATGTGGAGTAAGTGGACTACAGAGAATCTTGGTGGTGATGGATATGTAAATACGTCCCAACTTATCAAAGTGTACTCTTTAAATATGTGTGGTTTGTTGCATGTCAGTTGTAACTCAGTAAAGAGTAAGAAGACTACCCATGTACCAACTGAGTTCATGATAGCTTGGAAAGCACAGATATTGGCCCTGTGAATAGGTCATGTAATAAAGCCCCCAGAAAGGCTATTGAAAGCCTAGATTGATACAGTAAAAATACATTACTTAAATTCAAAGTGAACAGCTTCTCTGTGTACATAAGTCCATACTTGAGGATGTAGAGAAACGAGTGGGTTGAGAGGGACGTGACCAGGCTGATACAGAAATTCAAAAGTCTACCATGAGAAATTGTTGAAAGAACTGGAGGTGTGAACTACAGAAGAATAAAATTTGAGCCTTAGAGCTCTTAGTAAAGTGTTTTTAGGGGACATCTAATAGGAGGAAAGAGAAGGTGGCAGATGGTGGTAGGAGGTAGAATTAAGACCTGTGAGTAGAAGTAAAGCAGGGAGTCTAGTTTCATCTTAATATTAGGAAAAATAGTAGGTCGGTGTTGACTTCCTTGGTAGATAGCAAGTTTCGTGTCTCTGGATATGTCTTGGTGTGGACTAGGTCACCACTCAGGTCTTATGGAAAGAATTGAAACTTGCATGGTTGTTCTATCCTTACAGTGATACACTGTGTTTTGCAAGATGTCTTCACAGAGAATAGTCCTCCATCTTGTTTTAAGGTAGAATAGTTTCCTGTTGTTATTCTCATAATCTACGTGAATGAAGCTTTTGTTTCTGAGGTAACCCATCATATTAGAGTCAGAGATGGTATTCACTCCAGACTCTGCCAAATCTATAGTAAAGTAATACCTATTTCTGCTTTATTCATTATATCTATGGGCATCTTCTCATTTCCTGTGATGTTATAAAAAATGATAAATACAACATTTGAGTGTTTATTCCTTTACTTGTAATATATTGGTGTACTAGTACTTGTTTTATATGGTATACAGTTGCCATATTAAGAATTGTGTATAAGCCCTAGCCAGTTTGGCTCAGTGGATAGAGCGTCGGCCTGCAAACTGAAGAACCCTGGGTTTAATTCTAATCAAGAGCACATGCCCAGGTTTTGGGCTCAATTCCCAGAAGATGGTGTGCAGGAGGCAGTCAATCAGTGATTCTATCATTGATGTTTCTATCTCTTTCTCCCTCTCCCTTCCTCTCTGAAATTAATTTTTAAAAATTTATTTTTAAAAAAAGAATTGTGTATAATACAAATAGATTAGTTTCTTAGGAACTATGCCACACCTTTTTGAAATAGTTTGAAAACTACTTTTCTCATACCTTTAGGAAAAAATGGTTTTAGCATTTTTATTTTTAGATATTTGGGGCATGAGGGTGAAATTGTGTGGGTGAGGTGGAATTTGTTCTTTCATTGCTGACAGCCACACAGGTCTGGTGTACGAAGTGTCTATTTATACACTCTTTCCCCACTGCATGCTATATAAAGAAGGTATGGCAGCCTTGCTCAGCACACACTTGGTTCCCTTCATCACTGTGAATGTGTGTGTTCACAGTGTTGAATAGCTGTATTCACTCATTTTGGGAGAGGAATAAGTTTGCTGGCATACTTAAGAGGGGGAAGGGAGGAGTCTTTTCATAGGGTGGCCATTTAACAGTGACTCATGGTTACTAAACTTGTTTAGAGTAATCTTTAACACCAGAAGGTTATTAATAGGTTTTTCTTAGTCCATGATCTTTCAGCTTAGAAGAATACTCGGACTTTTTTTTCCACAGAGTCGTGTGTGCCTGCACGTGTGTGTGGGACTTCTTTTTGAAAGTTAATGCAGGAATTAATATGATGGGAGAATTGCTCTCATTATCTCAAATATTTGGCACCAACAACATTTCTCAGTTTACTTTTAGATTCCATCTCACATTCTTTATCTTAATTTACTTTGATTTAAGAACTTCCTTTCTTCACTGAAGTCATCTAATAGTTTTTTGAGGATGAACTGATATTAAGGTATTACATATAGATGGGTATATATATTTAGAGGGCTCTTGTTTAAATTGATACTTTTGCTAAAGAGTAGGTATGAAGAAATAAAATAATAAATTATTTAAACGTTCCCCAACCCCCCCCTCCCCCAAAAAAAAAATCTGGGTTCTTTGAGGCATTTCTCAGTAATAATTACATGTAAATTATAATAAATTTGATTATATAAACTAATGGTGAACAGAAACATGCATTTTTTTCCTAAATAAGTTATTTAAAAATTGTTTCTATAAATGACTTTATACACAGTGATTCCATCTCAGTTATGGGGATTTTATTATGCTGAGTTGCATGTATACATTATATAGTGAGATAGTCTTGCAAAAAGTGGCAATGCAAGTAATCTTTTATGTAAAAGATTCCAAACTTGATTGAATCCACAGAAATTTTAGAATCCCCATATATTGGGGCAGATAGATGGGCACAAGGATCAAAGTTTTTCCCCGGTTCATAAGGAGTTTATAATCTAGGAGAGGAAATAACTTACTATGAGGTACCAGTAATTTTGTGGGGATCAAAAGGATGAAGCAGTCCGTAACTTTTCAGAGATAGCATTAAGTTTAAAGTGACATTTGAACTGGGTTTTAAGGTGTCTGGCAGGCAAAGAATGAGAGGGAACAGAATGTGAAACAGCATAAAGTTTGGCATGTTCAGAAGAACAGGGACAACTTCTGATTTTATAGAGGTGACAAGATATAAATGAATGGTGGAAAGTGAGGCTAAAATGTAGGTTGTGGTAGATTGAAAAAGAGCCTTGTATACAGCCTAAAGATATACTTAGAAAACTGAAGAAATCTTCTGTTGTGTTACTTTCTTTTAAGACTTTATTTTTAAGTAATTATTCATTCATATGAAGTTGCACAAAAGTACACAGGGAGATAGTTTATCTTTTACCTCTGATTACCTCAATGGTAACATCTCACATAACTATACAATATTAAGACCAGGAAATTGACATTGAAACAGCCCACAGGCCTTATTTACATTTCACCAGTTTTATAAATATACTGGTAGCCTGGTGCATGGATTCGTGCACATTAAAAGGAAATTAATTAAAAGGTGGCCAGTGGAGTGAGTCTGGGTGAGATGGGCCAGACATGCCCTGGAGCCAACCTCCCAAGGTTCCTCCCCGCCTGGCCACACCTGGGGCAGCACTGTGGCTCAAAGGGCATCTGCAGAGTGAGTGGGGGTTCCTCAGACAGGCCTGTCAGGATTGGGCCGAAACTGGCTCTCCAACATCCTTGAGGGGTCCCGGAGTGCAAGAGGGCACTGCATAGTTGCTGTCGAACAGGGTGTGGAATGCAAATACAAGTGTGCACTAAACCAAATTCAGGGCCAACAACAACAACATAACCCTTGGCCCTATGAAGAAGTGGGCTCCCTCCTCTCTGGTTCTGGGGTGCATCACCTGAGAACTGCTGCTGCCAAGTCACCTCAGTCTGTAGCTCCTGCATTGAGCGTCTGCCCCCTGGTGGTCAGTGTGCATCATACCTCCCAGATGGTCAGATGGTCACTTAACCTTTTATATATATGTACTAGAGGCCCGGTGCACAAAATTCATGTATGGGGGGGGTCCCCTCATCCCAGCCTGCACCTTCTCCAATCCGGGACCCCTTAGGGGATGTCCAGCTGCTGGTTTAGGCCCTCTCACAATCCGGGACCCCTGGCTCTTAACTGCTCACCTGCCTGATTGCCCATAACTGCCCCCCCCACCGGCCTAGTTGTCTCCAACGCCCCCCCCCCCCCCCGAAAACCTGATTGCCCCTAACTGCCTCCCCTACTGGCCTGATCCCCCCTTACTGCTCCCTCCCTTCCCCCCAGCCTGGTTGCCCCATGCAGTCTACTGTTCCGTCATTTGGTCGCCCCTCATTAATCCCCCTGTCAGCCTAGTTGCCCCACACAGCCTGCTGCTCAGTCGTTTGGTTGCCCCTCACTGCCCACCCCACTGCCGACAGGGTTGCCCCCAACTCCCCCCCTGCAGGCCTGGTCACCCCACTCAGCCTGTTGGGTCATCCGTTCAGTTGCAATGGTCGCTTAGGCTTTAATTACTATAGTTTTATGTATATGAGTCGGGGCGGGGGCGGGAAGACTCTACCCAGCTTATCACATGATAGCTATGTGGTTTCTTTGTAACCACTACCACATTTGAGATTCAAAACTGTTCCATCACCACAAGGCCTTCTCTTGCTATTCCTTTATAGAAATACTGGTTTCCTCCCCCACATTCCTAACCCTTGCTGGCAACCCCTGATCAGTTCTCCAAATTTGTAATTTTGTTAATTCAATAATGTTTTTTTTAAGTAGAATCATGTAGTAGGTAACCTTTTAAGATTGGCTTTTTTCACTCGACTAAATTCCCATGAGACCCATGCAAGCAGTGTTTCAATAATTCCTTTTGATTGGTGACTAGTACTCCATTCTCTGGATTTACCACCGTGTGGTTAGCCATTCACCTGATAGACAGCTGGACTATTGGCAGTTTTGGACTATTACAGATAAAGCTACTATGAACATTTTTATACCAGTGTTGTGTGAACTTAAGTTTTCCTTCCTCTGGGATAAATGCCCAAGAATACTATCTTGGGTCACATGGTAAGCACTTGTTTAGTTTTATAAGAAACCACCAAACTCTTTTCTAGAGTGCTGTGCCATTTTACATTCCTATTAGCAATGTTTGAAAGTCAGAGATGAGATGAGATTAGAAGTGTGTCTGGGAAGATGGATGTAATGGCAGAAGACGAACTTGCTAAGAGAACTCTAGTGACAAGGAAAGCTAAGGATAAGACAGAGAAGCAAGATATGAGAGTAGATTTCTAAGGGACAATTGAGAGGATTTGATGGTTGTCTACAATTAATTTCAGGTTCAAATACCTTTTGGCCTATCCTCTCTACCCACCATATATTGTCTACAGTATGAGTCAATAAACTGTGGACCAAGTCAGCCTATTACATGGTTTTGTAAAGAAAGTTTTATTGGAACGCAGCCATTCTCATTCATTGACCTGCGATTTATGGCTGCTTTCCTGCTGCAGTTGAATAGTTGTGACAGAGACCATTATGACCCACAAGTTTACTACCTACTTGTCTGGAGAAACATGATACTTCTCATGATACAGATAGCAGGAACTCTTATTTTGGTTAGAAATGGGGACAAGCAGAGAAAGTAAGTGTATGTTTTGCTTTCAAATTTGATGTTCCTCATATATGCAAAGAATGCTTTAGGGAAATAGGTCCCAGGGACTCTTTTTCCTTTCACTTTCTTATTTTTACTTTATTCTAATTTGTTTATTGGGGTTCTACATAAGATTTTTACTTTGAAAAAATTATGGCCAGCAGGACTAGGGAATAGGATATCAGTAACCCCAAAAGCACTTAAAATCTGCTGATTTAGACTACCTCTGGCATCTCTTTCAACATTTAAGATGCTATGATTCCGTACTGCGGCATCACTTCTAACTTAACATTTTTACTCAGAATTTATTTTCTCTGCCCCAGGATTGGTCTCTGTCTTCTTGATTGACTGGTTTAAAAATGTTGTCTCTATATCTGTGGCTTAAAACCTGAGAGTCATCAGATTCTTTCTCTCTTACTTCAGCATTTGTTTGCCAAAACTCTGTTTATTTGAAATCACTGGGTGGGGAGGGAAAAACCGAAATTTTCAACTTTTTTCTTTCTTTTTTCATAAGCACTCATGAGTACAACATAGGTAATGTGGGATTGTGTGGGATTGTGTGTGTGTGTGTGTGTGTGTGTGTGTGTGTGTGTGAGAGAGAGAGAGAGAGAGAGAGAGAGAGAGAGAGAGAGAGAGAGAGATACAGAGCAGAGAGAGAGAGACTAACATCTCCTGAGGGAAGTGGAGCAATTTTAAAATAGTTGTTACCAGGAGTTACTGGTTTTAAATCAGTCCAGTTTGAAGGAATGTTTCTGACTGGATTGAAGGCAGTTGGACAGCATGAATTTCAGTGAACCAAGTGTGCTCAGGGGTGTCACTTTTTGTACAGTGCTAAGAACCTGGGAGCCTAAATAGGAAGAGTTCTTAGTAAAGGATAATCCAATGTTGATTAAGGGACCAGGAGACATGGAGCTGAGAACATGGCAGCACTGACACATGCAGTCTTAGCAGGACAGGTAACGTGGTATTAGGAGCCCAGTGGGTTAGGTGACATGATGATCTCAGCAGCTTGAAAAGGATACACTGTTTGGAGGCACTGTAAGTGTGAATAGCTGACTCCATAGGTGTGAAGGGACAGACAGGAAGGTGACAGATAAGGAGGATGTGGTCAGAGAGGCAGAGACCATACTGACATGATCCAGGCAGGCCAGAGATGGGGGACTGGATGGGGTGACTATGTAAATGCTGGTGAAGAGAACCAGGTCAAATGTCAACAAGCTCAAGTTTATTTGTTCTATGTGTGGCACCTTCAGCCCATAAATACTTGAGGCATTGCCTTTTTTCTGGTGAAATAATTGACTTTTTTTAAAACTTTTTTTTATTTAATTTTTTTAACATTTTTTTAAAATAATTAACTTCTTAAATTTTTCTGATTATCTCTTAGTAATATTTGGACAGTTTTTTAAAGCTTTTGCTTAATCAACTTGTAATTGTTCATGTAATGAGAACAAAAGTTATTGAAATACTAGAGGCCGAGTACATGAAATTTGTGCATGGGGGTGGGTGTCCCTCAGCCTAGCCTGCACACTCTCCAATCTGGAATCCCTCTCACAATTCAGGACTGCTGGCTCTGAACTACTTGCCTGCTTGCCTTCCTGATTGCCCCTAACCGCTTCTGTCTGTGAGCCTGGTCACCCCCTAATCACTCCCTGACAGCCTGATTGATGCCTAACTGTGCTCCCCTGCCAGCCTAATTGCCCCTAACTGCCCCGCCCCCCCCCCCCCCCCCCCCCCCCCCGCAGGCCTGGTTCCTCCCAACTGCTCTCTCCCCCCTGCTGGCCTGATCGCCCAGAACTGCCCTCCTTTGCAGGCCTGGAACCTCCCACTGTCTTCTTCTGGCCATTTTGTGGCAGCCATCTTGTGTCCACATGGGGACAGGATCTTTGACCACATGGGGACATCTTGCATGTTGGAGTGAAGGTCAATTTGCATATTACTCTTTTATGAGACGGGCCTGGTGCGTGACTGGGGGCCAGCTGGTTTGCCCTGAAGAGTGTCCCAGATCAGGGTGGGGGTTCCCTTGGGTTGTGGGGTGGCCTGGGTGAGGGGCCTGTGGTGGTTTGCAGGCTGGCCACACCCCCTGGCAACCCAAGTAGAAGCCCTGGTATCTGGGGTTTATTTATTTTCTATAATTGAAATTTTGTAGCCTTGAGTGGAGCTAAGCCTCCTGCTCACTCCATGGCCACAGCCATTTTTGTTGGGATTTATTTATCTTCTGTAATTGAAACTTTGTAGCCTTGAGTGAGGGCTGGGCCGGCCCGGAGGGGGGTGGGGGGCAGGAAAGCTTGGCTTCCTCCATTGTCAGGAAACTCAAGCCTGCTTGCTGCAGCTCTGTGGCCGCAGCCATCTTGGTTGGGTTAATTTGCATACGTGCTACAGATTGGCTGGTGGGCATAGCTTGTGTATAGCCGAAGTATGGTCAGTTTACATATTGCTCTTTTATTAGATAGGATGAGTTTATTATTTTATTTTATTTTTTTATTGATTTTTTTGCAGTATAATTTATATTTAATAGTAGTACATGTTTTCCTTTCCCCCCTCCCCATTATCCTTCCCCCAGCCTCCCCTACCCCCCAACACATGTCCCCACCCACCCCCTCCCCGCCCCAGTGTCTTTTATTCACTGATTATGCTCATATGCATGCACACAAGTCCTTCGGTTGTTCTCCCCCGGCATTCACCTCCCATCCACCCAAGCCTTCCCCCTGTAGCTCGACAGCCTGTTAAATGCCTCCCTGCCTCTATATCAGTCACTCTCCCCTGTTTCTTTTCTTCAAAAATTATTTTATTTTTTAAATATATTTTATTTATTTTTTACAGAGAGGAAGGGAGAGGGATAGAAAGTTAGAAACATTGAAAAGAGAGAGACACTGATCACCTGCCTCTTGCACACCCCCTACTGGGCATGTGCCCATAACCAAGGTACATGCCCTTGACCCGAGTCGAACCTGGGACCTTTCAGTCTGCAGGCCAACGCTCTATCCACTGAGCCAAACTGGTTTCGGTGATAGGATGCATTTAATCTCTTATTGGGACTGCTAATAATAAAGTTGATGAATTTTAGTTTTTCTTTTATATCATGCTGTTGATTATTTTCTGAATGGTAACTAACCATGGAAATGACCAAGTTTGGAAGTCTCTTGTCCCCAATGCAATTATCTATTTCTGAATCATTTGAGTCAGGTTTTTTACTGTTAAGACCCATTCCAGTCTTTAGCTTTTTATTTTGCATCATTTGTGGCACTCTTTTTTAAGAGGTGACCTTCTTACATATCTATATATATAAAAGCCTAATATGCAAAGTGTCCCCTTGGGAGTTCAACTAACCAGGAGTTCAATTGTTCTTTATGACATGCACTGACCACCAGTCCCTAAGAACCCTACCCATGCATGAATTTTGTGCACCATGCCTCTAGTATAGACATAAACTTAGTTATTTGTTAGAAATATTAAAAATTATGGGGGTGTCTTATGGGGATGAAACAAGAAGAAATGAGATTAGTACAACATAGCTCTTTGTTCTATTTGTCTCATTCTCTTTCTCTTTTTGCTTTTTAAAAAACCAAAAGGTGCCGAGACTGGTTTGGCTCAGTGGATAGAGCGTCGGACTGCGGACTGAAGGGTCCCGGGTTTGATTCTGGCAAGGGCATGTACCTTGGCTGAGGGCACATCCCCAGTAGTGCAAGAGCAGCTGATCGATGTTTCTGACTTTCTATCCCTCTTTCTTCCACTCTGTGAAAAATCAATAAAATATATTTTTTTAAAAATAAAAATAAATAAAATAAAAATAAAATAAAAAACCAAAAGGTGAATTGTAAAGCATTCAAGTAAATCTGAAATAGAGAAAGTGAAAGATGAAAGTATTCTTCCTGCCCTTCCCCATAGACAGACTTATACTACCAAACTGGTTTTCCTGTAAGAACACAGGGAGGTTCCTTTGCTTACCACTTAACTCTGTCAGGTAGACTCTGTTAAGGTTTCATGGTGTCTTGCCTTTAGGTCCTTGTATCGATTGGTATTACATCTGAGGGGAATTCATTGACTTACAGTGTCACACATTTCTTTACATCTGAATTTTATATGCCAGTGATCAGGTATATTGATGTTCAACTCTTTTTCATGCATGTATGGAGCACCTGCAAGCACTGGGCTCCTAAGAGAATACAGAAGGAAGCAGACATTAATTGAGAATCACATGGTAAAGCAGCATTACATACAACTGGAGAAACACTATGGAAAAGTACCTGGTGGTAGGAAGATGTGTGATAAAATTTACCTAGAAAGACTTCTCTGAGGAAGTGATCATTGAGCTGAGCAATGAAGGCAGAATAGGAGTTGGCTAAGAGGTGGGGCAGGGTATGGGCACAAAGAACATTTCAAGCATGGGGAACCATATGTGCAAGCATTTTGAAAGGAGACCAATGTGACCAGAGTAGTAGTGAATAGGTAGTGGGGGAGTAATTGTAGTGCAGGTGTAGAGGTAGGATCAGACCATGAGTGCTTTTATGGGCCATGTTAAGAAGGAATTTTCTTCATCCTAAGAGCAGCTAGTAATTAAAGCATTATAAGCAGAGTGAATGACAATCATATTTGCGTTATAAAAAGATCATTGTAAGTGTGATGTGGAGAGTGGTTTCTAAAGGAGTCAAGGAAACAGTAAGTAGGCTACTTAGTAGGCCACATAGGTAGTGGTTATGGGGACTCTAACTTGGGTAGTGATGGTGGGGATGGGGAGATAAATAGATGAATTAGGGGGACTTAGTGATGAATTAGATATTGGGGCAAGGAAGAGTTGAGGATGATTCCTAACTTTTAACATGTATACTCACATCAAAAGTGGTATCACAACCTAAAATAGGGAACAAGGGAAGAATACCAAGCATTGGAGCAAGATCATGAGTTGTTTTAGATGTGTTAGTTTTGGGGGGCCTTGAGACATCCAAGTGGAGACATTTTGAGTAGGCTGATGTACTAGTAAAAGAACTGGATTAGAGATAGGAATCTGAGGTGTCTGCATTGAGGTGTTAATTAAAGCTGTGGGTGTGTGTGTGATCACTTAGGGAGAGATGATAGAATGAGAAGAGGGCCTTGTACCCTGCCCTGAGGAATTCCAATATTTAAATGGTCTAGTCAAGGAGGCTGATCCAAAAAGGAGACAGGAAAGAAAAAATTAGGGTTGTGATGAGTCACTGAGACAAGGGAAGGGTGGTTTTAAAAGAAGGGTGTAATCAACTGCAAATGCTGCCTAGAGCTCACATATAATGAAGACTGGAAATTGCATTTAATGGCAGGCAGGTCATTGGTAACTAGGTATAGAAGTCACATGCATTTGTATTGAAGAGTGAGTAAGAAAGAGATGTGGACTAGAGCAAACAGATAGATGTTATGGGGGGCAGTGACACTAGGAGGGGGTTATGAAGTCAAAGGAGAGTTTGATTTTGTTAATAGGAGTCTTGATCACATTTTTTTAATTTAATCTTTACTGTCCAGATTATTACAATTGCTCCTCTTCTTCCCCCATAGCTCCCCTACATACACCCAGTTCCCACCCCACCCTCTGCCCTTACCTCCCCCCAACTGTCCTCTTCCATAGGTATATGATTTTTGTCCAGTCTCTTCCCACACCCCTTTCCCCCGAGAGTTGTCAGTCTACTCCCTTTCTATGCCCCTGATTCTATTATATTTGCCAGTTTATTCTGTTCATCAGATTTTTTATTCACTTGACTTTTAGTTTCACTTGTTGATACACATGTATTTGTTGTTACTAATTTTTATCTTTACCTTTTTTCTTCTTCTTACTCTTCTTAAAGAATATCTTTCAGCATTTCATATAATACTGGTTTGGTGGTGATGAACTCCTTTAGCTTTTTCTTATCTGCGAAGCACTTCATCTGACCTTCAATTCTGAATGATAGCTTTGCTGGATAGAGTAACCTTGGTTGTAGATTCTTGCTGTTCATCACTTTGAATATTTCTTGCCACTCCCGTCTGGCCTGCATCGTTTCTGTTGAGAAATCCGCTGACAATCGTATGGGTGCTCCCTTATAGGTAACCAACTGTTTCTCTCTTGATGCTTTTATTATTCTCTCTTTGTCTTTTGCTCTTGGCATTTTAATTATGATGTGCCTTGGTGTGGTCCTCTTAGGGTTCCTATATTTTGGGGTTCGGTGCACTTCTTGGACTCCTAAGTCAATTTCTTTCACCAGGTGTGGGAAGTTTTCAGTCACTATTTCTTCAAATAGGTTTTCATTGTCTTGGTCTCTCTCTTTTTCTGGCACCCCTATAATTCAGATGTTGGTATGCTTGAGGTTGTCCCAGAGGCCCCTTACACTATCTTCAATTTTTTGGATTCTTTTGGATTCTTGCTTTTTCAGCTGAGTGGATTTTCCCTCTTTGTATTTCAAATCTTTAACTTGGTTCTTGGGGTGCTCCAGAGCACTTTTAGGTCTTTGTATACTATTTTTTATTTCAGTCAGTGTATGCTTAATTTCTGGTTGGTCCTTTTTCATATCCTTGAGAGTCTCCTTTATATCCTTTATAGGTCTCGACCTTTTCTAGGAGCCTCTTGAGAAGCCCTATAACCGTGGTTTTGAATTCCATGTCCAGTCGTTTTTTTTCCTCCATTTCTTTCACATCTGATTTCTTTCCATGTCACTGCATGGTGGCTGCTTCCCTGAGTTGGTCAATTAGCTTTGTGTGGTAGACTTCCTACTAGGGACAGTGGCTCAGCCTCCCCAGTTACCTGAGGTGGATATGGGTTGCACAGTCTTGCTGAAGTTAAGCTCAGTTAATCGTTGTTAGCACTTGGAGGGTTGACCTCCAGGCCAATTGTCTGTGAAGCTCAGCTGTGCTCAGGTTGGATGGGCGGAGTCTCTGGGCCAAGCAGACAGCGTTAGCTCCGCCCTATGCGGCCCTGGGGACTCTGTGCCGGGGGCAATGGCCGCCAGCACCTCTGAGAGAGCTGCTGCCGAGCTCCACCAGCTGCCGGGGAATTCAGACTCTCCCAAAATGAGTCTGCATGCGCAATGTCTCACCCAGGGTCGTAAAACAAAGCAGTCTGACGGTTTCCCGAATGAGAGAGCGAGTCGCAGAGCGCTCTCTGTGCGGTCACGCAGCTGAGCTGTTCGCGCGCAAGCTGCCTTCTCCACAAGCCGGCAGACCCGGCAGCACCTGAGCTTCGGCGTGCCCTCCCACTGTCCAGTTTTCACCCCGTATGATAGTGGGTTCCCTGGACTTCGCCCAGAGCTGGAGAATCAGTCCAGTGGGATGTCTTTGTCTCCCCGTTCGAGAAAACTGGCTGGTTTTCAGTCGCCCGCCCTCTCCGCGGTGCGCGCTCCAAACCTTTCTCCGCGCGAATCTTTCAACGCTGTTCGCCGCCGCTCCTCCGAGTCACATTGTCTTCTTTTCACTTTTATTTGTGGAATTTTCACTCGGCAAGCTTTCTGGTGATTCTGGAAGGTATTTGTTCTTTCGTTAAGTTGTAGTATTAAAATTGCTGAGTATGACAGCAAGATAGGTGTTTTACCTTTGCCGCCATCTTGGTTCTCCCTAGTCTCCGAATTTTCACTGCTTCCCTGAGTTGGTCAGCTGTGTCTACACTGGGAGAACTTCTGTGCTGGAAACACTCTTTTGAGGCAAGACTTGCAAAATTGCAAAAGCCTCTGTGCTCAGCTTGGATGGGGCAGAGTCTCGGGGCAGAGTCTCAGGCCGGAGCCGACAGCCTTGGGTTCCCATCAGCCCTGCCCCACAAGGCCCCTGGGTCTCAGTGTCCCTCGGTAATCGCTGCAAGCACCTCTGAGAGAGAGCTGCCCTTGAGTTTCGCCCACTGTCAGACAGTCCAGTTTCTCCCCAAATGAGTCGGGGTTCCCGGACACTTGCCCAGAACTGGAGTTCAGCACAGTTGGAAGCTTCCTCCCTTCCCCCCCTTAGAAAGCCAGCCGCACACTCAGCTTCTCTTCGAGCCCACGCGCCTCTGGATCTCTGCCTTTCTCAGCTCCCAAGTCAGTGTGCTTTCGCTTTTTCTGACAGTTCAAATTCCCCCCCAAATGAGTCTAGTTTCCTAGCATCTTGCCCGCGACCTGAGATCAGTGCAGTCAGGAGCCTCTGTCTCCTCCCACTTTAGAAAGCCAGCCACACCCTCAGACCACCTGTGCACACAGCCGCCCTTCCTCTCCGCATATGTGCAACTCCATACCTCAGGCTTTTGCAGCTCCTCTGATTCTCAATGTGATCTTTTCTTCTACTTGTAGAATTTCCACCCAGCCAGCTTTCCTGTGGTTCTGGATGGTGTCTGTTTTGTCTTTTAGTTGTAGTTTTGATATTTTTGTACGAGGCAGCAGCTTAGGTGTTTACCTATGCCGCCATCTTGGTTTCTCTCCTTAATCACATTTTAAATCAAGTGAGAGGAGAGTTGACTATATTATAAGATGAGATAACAGACAGGATGATTTCTGAGAAGGCAGGAGATGGATGGAGTCCAGAAGCAGGGAGGATTAGCATGGGTAGGTGAGTGTACTTGTTAGCAGATGAGGGAATTCCATTGGTGTTTCCTCCCCACCCGAAATGTATGTGACAGGAAAGGTAAAAAGAGGGATTTAAAAGTGAATCTAGGTGGGCTTTCATTTCAGAGTTAGCAGAAGTAGCTTTCTATTTCCTTGCTTCTCCCCTCCTTGTTTTTTTTAACAGCTTTGTTGAAACATAACTCATATATAATTCATCCATTTAAAGTGTATAATTCAATGGTTTTTAGTTTATTCACACATAATGTGCAACCATAACCACAGTCAGTTTTAGAACAGTTCATCATCTCCAAAAGAAACCCCATACTCTGGCTATCACTCACTTCTCCCCCTTCTTACTCATCTAGAATATGATCTAAATTAAATTTAAAGTCATATGATTTCAGAGAAGAGTATAAAGTGAGGCAAATGAAGGATTCCTATGAGCCTCAAAACTATTCTCTAGCCAGAGAAGCAGTGGGGGCTGAGGCCTACTACTTAGGGTCACTGGTATTAAAATCAACGGAAAATAGACTCAGAAAACCTACTAAATGTTAGATTCTTCCCTGTCAAAGAGAATATCTTAAGAATGAAGATTAGTAAAATTAAGTTGAAAAAAACACATATAACTAGATTTAAGAGAACATTTACTGTTAATAAATGATTTAATATACTGGCCCAGAAAAGGGACAATCTGGGGTTCTTTTTCCCAGCCTTACAAAGGGTTCAGTATTCTGGAGAAAGGCATGCAGTTGATTAAGAAGGAGTTCGTGGACGAAAGATATTTTTGAAAGGCATTGGGGGTCAGAGGAGCTTCCAGCTGAAGGAGCTAGACTGCTCTCCTTCTTGACCAAGGACCCAGGCTTTTATTAAACACAATTTGTCCCAAGGCAAGGTGGAAATATATACTTCAAAGAGTATACAGAAACATTGTCAGTTTGGGGAATAGCCTACATCTGTTCAGGTGTTTGGCCAACAGGAGGCAATAAAATGCCCTGAGCTGTCTGGCAGCTAACAATAATCCTATTCAGTTTTGGGGGGAGTGCCTTTTAGCTGTTTCCAACAGGTAAACTACATGTGACTCACCCTTGTTGAGCCTCCTAAGCTTCACCAACCTTTTGGTAAAACTCTTATAATTATTACATGCTGGAATTGGTTCTCAGCAGGATACTTAGAAATTTTTTTAATGTTTTTATTGATTTCAGAGAGAGGAAGGGAGAGGGAGAGAGAGAGAAACATCAATGATGAGAGAGAATCATCTGGCTCCTCCCTGCACACTCTTTACTGGGGGATGGAGCCCACAACCTGGCATGTTCCCTGACCCAGAATCAAGGGGTTGATGCTCAACCACTGACTGAGCCACACTGGTTGGACTGAAAATTTGTATATTGCATGAAAAACTATCAGAAATCTGAGTCATTAGGAAATACGGTAGTAACAGCAGACTGGAAATATTAAGATTCTGCTTAATATTGAGATTGGTTAAGGTTTCATGGTGGGATTATTACGAGGAGGATTTATAAGCACTTAGAATAGTAAATAGTGGTTAGTAGAAATCAGCATAGAAGGTCTTACCAAATTAACTTTATTTCATTTTCTTATGTTCAGCAAGTATGGAAGGAATAGTTATTTTATCAAAGTATTTACCAAATGCCACTTGAATATGATTTGGAAATAGGGGTATGTAAGTGGTTGAGTGGCCATGCCCAAAGATTATTAGTAAGTAGATTGTTACTGAGAAGAATATAATGATTTAATGGTATAATGATTTCTTTATGGTTATTATTTCCTTTTCAGCATTTTGGTTAACAATTGAGGCCATGGGAAGCATAGCTATCAGATTTTCAGACCATACAAACAGGAGAGTGATAGCTAGTATATTGGATGCCCTTCCAAATCCAGAAATACCTTCACAATGTTGAATGCTGGACTGTTAATGAAATGAAATTAAATAGTGAAAATAGTTAAAGCCTTCCTTGTACTGTCATTCAAAGATCTGGTTTTGAATGAATTATCTGTATAATAAAAGCATAATATGCTAATTAGACTGGATGTCCTTCCTTCCAGACAAAAAGCTGCAGGGGGTTCAAACTGAGACAGAGGTGGCAGTGAGCCCCTCCCTCAACCCCCGACGCAGCAGCGAGAGGGGTGGGGGGGGGAGGGGAGGCCCTTGCACGAATTTCATGCAACAGACCTCTAGTATGATATAATTGCAAAAATTCTTTTTTAATCTTTATTGTTCAGCTTATTAATTACATTGTTGCCTTTCCCCCCCTATACCTGCCCTCCACAAGGTACCCATCCCACCCTCCGCCCTAACCCCCTCCCCACTATCTCCTCTCCCATAGGTGCATGATTTTTGTTCAGTCTCTTGCTGCACTTCCCACACCCCGTTTCTCCCCAAGAATTGTCAGTCCATTCCCTCTCTATGTATACCGTGATTCTGTTACATTCACCAGTTTGTCCTGTTCATCAGATTATTAATTCACTTGAATTTTATTTTATTTTTTAAATATATTTTATTGATTTTTTCACAGAGAGGAAGGAAGAGGGATAGAAAGTCAGAAACAACGATGGGAGAGAAACATCATTCAGCTGCCTCTTGCACACCTCCTACTAGGGATGTGCCCGCAGCCAAGGTACATGCCCTTGACTGGAATCGAACCTAGGACCTTTCAGTCCACAGGCCGACGCTCTATCCACTGAGCCAAACCGGTTCGGCTAATTCACTTGAATTTTAGATTCATTTGTTGATAGATGTGTATTTGTCGTTCATAATTTACACTTTTATCTTTTTCTTCTTCCTCTTCTTAAAGAATATCTTTCAGCATTTCATATAATACTGGTTTGGTGGTGATGAACTTTAGCTTTTTCTTATCAGCGAAGCACTTTATCTGACCTTCAATTCTGAATGATAGCTTTGCTGGGTAGAGTAACCTTGGTTGTAGATTCTTGCTATTTATCACTTTGAATATTTCTTGCCACTCCCATCTGGCCTGCATCATTTCTGTTGAGAAATCCTCTGACAATCGTATGGGTGCTCCCTTATAGGTAACTAACTGTTTCTCTCTTGCTGCTTTTAATATTCTGTCTTTGTCTTTTGCTCTTGGCATTTTAATTATGATGTGCCTTGGTGTGGTCCTCTTAGGGTTCCTATATTTTGGGGTTCAGTGCGCTTCTTGGACTCCTAAGTCAATTTCTTTCACCAGGTATGGGAAGTTTTCGGTCACTGTTTCTTCAAGTAGGTTTTCATTATGTTGCTCTCTCTCTTTTTCTGGCACCCCTATAATTCGGATGTTGGTTTGCTTGAGGTTGTCCCAGAGGCCCCTTACACTATCTTCAATTTTTTGGATTCTTTTGGTTTCTTGCCCTCAGCCAAGAGTGGATTTTACCTCTTTGTATTTCAAATCTTTAACTTGGTTCTTGGGGTACTCTAGAGTACTTCTAGGTCTTCGTGTAATATTTTTTATTTCAGTCATTGTATGCTTAATTTCTGGTTAGTCCTATTTCATATCCTTGAGGGTCTCATTCATATCCTTGAGGGTCTCGTTCATTTCCTTGTAGTCTCATTCATTTCCTTGTAGGTCTTGTTTATTTCCTTGTAGGTCTTGGCCTTTTCTAGGAGCCTCTTGAAAAGCCCCATAACCGTGGCTTTGAATTCCATGTCCAGTCATTTTTTTTCCCTCCATTTCTTTTACATCTTATTTCTTTCCATGTCTGCATGGTGGCTGCTTCCCTGAGTTGGTCAATTAGCTTTTTGTTGTAGATGTCCTACAAGGGACAGTGGCTCAGCCTCCCCAGTTACCCAGGTGGATATGGGTTGCACAGTCTTATTGAAGTTAAGCCCAGGTTAATCATTGTTAGCACTTGGAGGGGTTGACCTCCAGGCCAATTGTCTGTGACATTCAGCTGTGCTCAGGTTGGATGGGCAGAGTCTCTGCCCAAGCAGACAATGTCAGCTCAGCCCTATGTGGCCCCAGGGACTCTGTGCCGGGGGCAATGGCCGCCAGCACCTCTGAGAGAGAGCCGCTGCCAAGCTCCACCAGCTGCCGGAGAATTCAGACTCTCCCCAAATGAGTCTGCACACCCAATGTCTCACCCAGGATCGCAAAGTAATACAGTCTGATGGTTTCCCGAATGAGAGAGCAAGTCACGAGTGCTCTCTGCGCGGTCACGCAGCTGCGCTGTTCCCAAGTTCACATGCACTCCACACAAGCTTGCCTTCTCCACAAGCCGGCAGGCCCCTGCAGCACCTGAGCTTTGGCATGCCCTCCCACTATCCAGTTTTTACCCTGTTTGATTGTGGGTTCCCTGGACTTCGCCCAGAGCTGGGGAATCAGTCCAGTGGTACGTCTGTCTCCCCCATTCAAGAAAACTGGCCGGGTTTTCAGCCGCCCGCCTTATCCTCTGGCGCATGCTCCAAACCTCTCTCCACGCATATCTTCAACACTGTCCTCCGCTGCTCCTCCGAGTCACAGTGTCCTATCTTCTCTTTTTTTTGTGGAATTTTCACTCAGCCAGCTTTCCGGTGATTCTGGATGGTGTTTGTTCTTTTGTTATGTTGTAGTTTTAAAATTGCTGTGTGGGGCAGCAAGATAGGTGTTTACCTATGCCACCATCTTGGTTCTCGAACCAATTGCAAAAATTCTTAAAGATAGCCTTAGGCCACATTAACATTTGTGACATTTGTAGGAAAGGAGTAGTCTGATGTCTTCTGCATCATTCCATTTTAGATAGAGTTGGAACACTAGCACTATCTTTCTTAGGAGGATAGTTCAAGAAACTGAGAAATTTCCTAGAAGAAGTCTATTTAGGGAAAACAGGCAAGCTGCCTTCAAAGAGGAGCCTTTCTGTGGAAGAGAAGTTAGGATACTGCCTGCTCTGCAGTGCAGCCCCAAGTCTAGCAGACACTGGAAATATTTTAAGGTGAAGCAAAGTGATCATTTGGTAAGGAGGATAGAAGATTATAGAAGGGAATACCTTGAAATTAAATAATTCTTTCGATTTCATTAAATGTGTGTCCTGAGAATCTGTGCTAACTAATCTCCTTGAAGTAGATTTCTGTTCACAAATACTTTGGCTTTTATAGCTTTTATGTTTTTCACCTATCTTTAGTACTCTACTTGAGTTTCCTTTTTATTACCTATAACTCTTTTGTGTGTGTGTGCTTGTGTGTGTTTAGTGGTTCCTTTAAGACTTACAGTATTTATTTATTTATTTTTTTAAAGATATCTTTTTTTTTAAGTATATTTTATTGATTTTTTCACAGAGCAGAAGGGAGAGGGATAGAAAGTCAGAAACATCGATGAGAGAGAGACATCGATCAGCTGCCTCTTGCACGCCCCCTACTGGGGATGTGCCCGCAGCCAAGGTACATGCCCTTGCCGGAATCGAACCCGGGACCCTTCAGTCCGCAGTCCAACGCTCTATCCACTGAGCCAAACCGGTCTTGGCAAGACTTACAGTATTTAACTTATTGCAGTCTGCAAGAAATTCTATTCTGCTTCATATATAAGAATTTTACAACACTATATTCCATTATCCATATTTGAGTTGTTGTTGCCACATGTTTTTGTTCTGCATGTGTCATAACCTCAAAATACAATTATTTATGCTTTAAAAAGCCAATTACCTTTTAAAGACATGTTAAAAAATAATAGGGAACTATCTCCATTGCTCTTTATTCCTTTGTGTATGTGCAGGTTTTCATCTTGAATCATTTTCCTTCTGCCTCTTGGACTTCTTTAAACATTTCCTATCGTGTAGGTGACAAAATTTTCCAGCTTGTCTACATCTCAACAACTCTTTTTTAGTTTTGTTTTGGGAATAATATTTTCACTAGGTATCCTAATAAAAGAGTTACACAGATTGACCATCACTCCAACACACAAGAGGGCTGTCTCCATGTGGTCAAAGATCCTGCCCCCATGTGGACACAAGATGGCCAGTAGGGGAAGGCCGTTGGGAGATCCCAGGCCTGCAAGGGAGGGCAGTTGGGGGCGATCAAGCCTTCAGGGGAGGGCAGTTAGTGGTGACCAGGCCGGCAGAGGAGGAAAGTTGGGGGCAAACAGGCTGGCAGGGGACAGTTAGCCATCAATTAGGCTGGCAGGGTAGTGGTTAGGGGGTGATCAGGCTGGAAGGCACAGCAGTTAGGGGCAGTGGGAGGCAGGCAGGCGAGCAGTTTGGAGCCAGCAGTCCTGGATTGTGAGAAGGATGTCCCTTGAGGGGTCCCAGATTAGAGAGTGTGCAGCCTGGGCTGAGGGACATCCCCTCCCACACACCCCCATGCACGAATTTTGTGCACCAGGCCTCTAGTAGAATTATAAGAGGGTAATTTTGTTTTGTCTTTTCCCACGACTTTAATGATGTTCCCCCACTAGTCTTGCTTCATTTAGTCTTGCTTCATTTCTATCGAGAAGTCTGTTGTCATTGTTTGATTTTTTTGTTTTCTAGTGTTCTTTTCCCCTCTGGTTGCTTTTAAATTTTCACTAAATTAAGAAAATTTGATTATTCCATAGCTTGGTGTAGTTTTCTTTCTGTTTCTTGTGTTTAGAATTTTTTTTTAATTTATTGGTTCTGAGGGATTACATTTTTTATTAGATTCGATAATTTTCAGCCATTATATCTTCATTTATTTCATCTATCCTCCCCCTCCTCTGGGAACTGCAGTTACACATGTATTACACTGCTTATAGCCATCCTGTAACTCACTGCTGTGCTGTCTCTTCACCGCGCACCTCTGTGTTTCATTTTGGACAGTTCTTACTGCTCTGTCTTTGTGTTTACTAGAGATTTCTTCTGCAGTGTCTAATCTGCTGTTAATTTTATCCAGTGATCCAGTATAATTTTTTCTTTAGACATTGTAGTTTTATTTCTAAGTGTTTGATTTGGGTCTTTTTTTTAAAAATGTTTTCCATACCTTTACTTAACCTGTTTACTTTTTCCCAAACATATTGACTATAGTTACAGTAACTTTTTAAAAATATATAATTTTATTTGTTTCAAAGAGGAAGGGAAAGGGGGAGAGAGATAGAAACATCAATGATAAGAATCATTGATCTGTTGCCTTCTGCACACCCTCCTACTGAGGATAAAGCCTCCAACCTGGGCATGTGCCCTGACCAGGAATGGAACCATGACCTCCTGGTTCATAGGTCAGCGCTCAACTACTGACTCATGCCGGCTGGGCTAGTTATAGTAACTTTTAATGTCCGTGTTTGTTAATTCTGCCACCCATGTCACTAGCAGAGCTGTTTCTGTTGACTGCTTTTTTCTCCTCATTATTGGTGGTGGTTTCCAGTTTGCTCCTTTTCAGGCTTGCTGTTAAGCTTTGTATGGGACCAGAATAGAGTTTAGTCTAGGATGAATTTTGTGTAATGACTGAGATAAAAACCTTTTGAATGCTTTGCTTTATGTCCTTTGAACAGAAGGTTTTCCTCACATTGGTTAGGAATAAGAACTGTTTCCAGCCTGTGTGAGCTCCATGGTATTATTCCCTGGTCTTGGGTTCTTCCCTTGCATGTGTATGCCTATCAATATTCAGCTGAAGAAGCAAGCAAGTCTTTGCAGATGTCTAACTCTCCTCCATATAGATCTCTCCTCTCTGGTACTCTGTCCTGCTGCGAATGCTAGCCTCCTTGGCCTCCGCAGATGTGCAGCTCTGTCATCTCAACTCAGCTTAATTCATGGAGGCCCCCTCTTCTGCCTGGTTTTCTCTTCCTGTGATGTAGCCTGGAAATTCCCTCCTGATAGCTTGGGCAATTGTGAGGTTCACTTCATTTGTTTCCCTTCTCTCAGAGGTCACTATCCTATATTGCCTAAAGTTCAATGTTTAGAACTCATTGTTTTCATAATTATCTCCAATGTTTTAGTCTTTTTCATGGGAATGGTGAAATTTAACCCCTGTTCCTCCTTCTTGGCCAGAAGTGACGTTTTATTTATCACTAATATTTTACTGTCGCATTCAAAGCCTCTTTCAGCTTCATTTTCTGCTGCCACTTCCTTGCTCCATCCACACCTTTTCTCTAATAGACCCTGTGCTTCTCCTTCCCCCCTCAAGCCGGCTCATGCCAGTTCTTGCCTCACAGTCTCCTTTTCCCCAGTTCTTACTTCCCGGAGTCTCCAGTCTCTGGGTAAGCTCATGTGCTTCTTCCATGTTGTTTCCCTCCCATTTGATGCAGAATTGAGTATTTTCTTCCTGTTGCATTTCTATCATTATATTGTTTTCAGTGTTCAAGTGTACATGTGAGTCTGCTGGTTTTCCCTACTGAGCATGTGTGTTGGCCCACACATGTGTATACATATCCACAGTGTTAAGCTCCTGAGGGCATCTTGGGCTTGTCCACTTTTGGTGCTTGTACATAGGCCCATGGGTCCATAGCGAAGGTATTTAACAAATGTAGATGTGCTATATGTGTTTGTTAAAATAAATTGTTTTTATCCTCTCTCTCAAAATCAGGCCACAGAAGAAGTCTCCAAAAATCTGGTTGCCATGAAAGAAATTCTCTATGGCACAAATGAAAAAGAGCCGCAGACGGAAGCAGTGGCACAGCTCGCTCAAGAACTGTATAATAGTGGGCTCCTGAGCACCCTGGTGGCAGACCTGCAGCTCATTGACTTCGAGGTAAGAAACCAGTCTCTTGCTTTTCACCAATAGCACGTCATTCATAGTCCTTTTCTATGAGCCTCCCTCCCTGGAAACATCTGAAGATTCCTGCCAGGCTCCTGGAGCAGGGCTTGCTGGCCTATAAGCGTGGCCACACTTCCTCCTGTTAGCAGAGCCAGGGCAGGACCGTAAGGGTGACCCAGGGTTTTCTCCCCTTATTTTACCAGATCATACAGGAAGGTTCTTAGGTGTTCATTATGCCCTTTTATGTAGGTTGTCTGTAATTAACAGCTTCTGTTTTACATAATTCACTGGCCTTTGGTTCTCAAGGAATAAACAATCTAAAGATGACCTAGAATATTAGAATTTTAGAGGTAGATGAGATCTCCGAGAACATCATTATGGTGGTTATTTTTTTTTGTTTTTGTTTTTACCTGTTGAGAATTCATTACAGCAGAGATCATATGTGTTTTGCTTGGCACAGCTTTTAAATGTTTAATTAAATGATGATGTCACTTAAATAACAGGAGGTATTATACACAATTTTGAATTTCTGGCTTCTCTTGAAACTTTAAACTCTGGTAACATTGGGCCTGTAGTCCTCGAGGACCCCTTAGCTGGAGCAAGAGGAGTATCTACCAAACACAAGAGATTCACACTTGGGTGTGTGGCAGACAGCGCAGCCTACTTTTTCCCCTGCTTTACCCATTTCCATCTCCTGCCCAGCTCTAGTATACTTTTGAGATTGTTACCCAAACTTACACAGCTGATGATGCCATGTTATTTAGTCAGAGAACAGTGAGAATAATGATCCTTGGTACCAGTCTGGGAAGTGTGTGTGTATATGCATCCGTGCATACACACACACACACACACACACACACACACACACACATACACACACACACACACACACAAACAATACTGAGGGGCTCTGGCATGGTCATGATTCTTGATTCTTTATTATGGGTGTGCTTTGTGAAAGCCCCAGTGTCTGTCCTGAGTGTTTGGCTGCCTGTTCAGGTGCTTGCAAAACCAGGGGAGAAAATAGACAATATAGCCAGATCCAGTCTTAGAGAGGGATATGAGGGTGGGTTCATAGGTTACTCCAATATAATATTGATAATTAAAGAGAATAAAGTTTTATTTCTATCCTGTAGAACAAGTAGAACTGATACTTCCATTTATGTATTTGATTTCATGTATTTTTAATCATGTATCAAATTTCAAGAACAGTTTTTATTTCCTCTGCAATGTTGGAAATGCACTGGAACATCCAGTTTCTTCTCTGTCCACCCACCCCAGTCCCCACACTGGACACTGAATTTAATACTCATTTGGGACTTTAGAGACACAAATCTTAAAGAAGTGTGTGCCCTGAGATTGGTTCTTAGCAATTGTTATTACAACTCCTGTCCTAGGTGGGCCGCAGAGTGATCTCTGGTGCTGGAAAGCTCTTGCTCACTCCATCTCTTCTGCAGGCTTGTCAGGCTCTTAACAAGTGGCCATTCTGAAACATTTCTTGCCATCCAGTGCTGCACTTGTTACTTTCTTATGCAGCTTTTCAGTTTTACTGTAGAGCAGTAATGTCTGTCTATTTTATTTAGTCAAGTACAGTGGTGTAATTCTGATCTCTGAACATTATGTGAGATTTAGCACCTTCATTATTAATCTATATATTCTTTCCTAAGTAGGCCTAGTTTAATAGGGGCATCCACTTCCTATGGAATTCTTTCATTTTATTATATTAGCAGCATACATACACTTTCTCCTTTCTTCACTGTAAAAGGAAAATATGTGTAGCATTTAAAACACGAGCATCCTATTTAGGCTGCTTGCTTCATTTGGGTGGGAATGAAGTCCCTGAACATTGTAAACATAGAGCAAAGTTTTGTTTTTCATATCTGAGCATGATTCTGAGAGAAATGATTGAAATTATATGTAGTGAGATTTCACTTTCTCAACACATTGCTCAGGTTAAAAATGGTATACTATTAAAACTTAGAATTTAAAATTATAAAGAATATTTGGCGTCTGAATGTTTTAAGGTCATGTATTTGGTCATAATTACAAATATTCAATTATAAATATTGATTCAAGTGTATCTGGGAGGGTGGATGGGCTTTTTAATGTTTAGTTAGGTAAATGTTTTAATGATTGTATTCCTAATAGGGCAAAAAAGATGTGGCTCAAATTTTCAACAATATTCTCAGAAGACAAATTGGTACAAGAACTCCTACTGTTGAATACATCTGCACCCAACAGAATATTTTGTTCATGTTATTGAAAGGGTATGTACAATGTAATAAAATTTATATTCTCAGTTGAGAAATAAAAAGGAAAAGTGGTCTTGGGCAAAAACATGATGGTGAATGTGGGAAAGCATTTTCTCTATGGTTCACACAGCTTGATTTTTCATAGCTCTTGAACATATTTCCCTCCTTAAAATTCAGCTTGTGAGCTAAATTGAACTTGAAAAAATGCCCCTACAAGTTTAAAGGTAGGTGAAACATGAGGCTTTAAGTGTTCAAATCATACATGACTGAAGAATGAAAGTTCTCTGTGGTCTTACTTCTGTTTTCTAAAGATTTAAAAAGTTAAGTGTATGAAATGTCAGTTAAATCATGTATTTAAAGACATCTTTGGGTACACCTGCACCCTGTAAAGCAGTAAAAGCTTCCTAGTAACTGGAGCTGTATAGCTTAACTCAATCAGTCAACAAAGAGCATGGTTGTGAAATAGTACCCTTTGCTCTTTACATGTGTCCACTCACCCATTTATTTTGGTAAAGCACAGTGTATCTCCCTGGAATTATTCCTGGACTGAGTAGGCATTTATTTGTGTTTGGGTAATTTGTCAGTTTAAAAAAAAAATCCCTAAAAGCTTAAACTTCAAAACAAAACCAATCCTGTCCTCCTTCATCACTGAGCCTCCCTGATTGGTAAGGTAACCTCCTCTCAGTTCACACCAGGCTTGTTGGCCAGCTTTGGGTATGGTGTGTCTGCCCCAGCATTGGTGATGTCCTGTTAAATTGGCAGGCAGGCGTTTTAGTGGTATAGCTGTTGGTGTGAATCAGCTTGCTCTCCTACCCCTAGCTGTACCACTTGTCTCACTTGATTCCTATCTCTAGGATTTAACACTTCCCTCAAGTTCAAACTTGCTTAGACAAAGCATGATCGGTGCATGCCTTGGACACCAGCATTCTGTTTCTTTTTTTTCTATTTCTAACTTTCTATGTTGCTTCTTCACATGTTGCCATACAGAACTTTTGGTATCTAATTTTTTTGTTGTGTCAGTCCAGAGTTTTGTGTATAAACATGTAGGGAATAGTCTGAAATTTTGGTGCTCTTTTTTTAAAAAATATTTTTATATATATTATTGATTGCATGGAGGAAAGGAGAGAGAGATGGAAGTAGTGATGAGAGAGAATCATTGACTGGCTGCCTCCACACCCCTATTGGGGATCGAGCCCACACTCCAAACATGTGCCCTTAATTGGAATTGAATCCAGGACCCTTCAGGACTCTTTATGTATTTTTAAAGCTAATAATTTCCTTTTGTATAAACCATCATTATTAAAATTTATAAATTAGTTATCTCTGCTTACATTTTCCCTTTAGAATAGCCAAGGGTATGAATAGAACATTGTTAAACATCATATAAGTAAGAATATTAAGATAACAATTTAAAGAAAAAGTTTAAAGCTCTCATCCATCCGTGCTAGCCAGAGCAGAAACCTCAGCTGGTAAAAAGAGGAGACACATGCAGAGTGCTGCTGGTGTTGGGACCCTTTTTAGCCTGTACTGTGGAACATGTACATCAGACATTTCCCAGTTTCAGCATTTCTTAAACTGTGTCCTTGTTTCATGTATTCCTCCCTTTTTTCCTCCACAAACACAATGTCACTTCAGTTTGCATCCCTAGTAAGATGATACATCTAAGGATTTTTTTTAACATGGTCACAATACCATTTATAAACCTAACGTTATCTAAAGCTCAGTGTTCATGTTTTCTTGATTTTCACACCACAAAAAATGCCATTTTTCCGTTAGTTTGTCTAAATCAGGTTCTAAGTAAAGCCCACGAACTGAATTTGGTTGATATGATTCTTATTTAACTCTCTTTTCATCTGTAATAGCTCCTGACCTCCTTTTTAAAATATACCATTTATTTCTTGAAGTTACTGGGTCATTTTATTGTGAGAGAAAAAAAAAAATCACACATTTTATCTCCAAACTGCCCCTTCTTGGACCATTGAGAGCTCCTCTCCTTCAAGTGGCTCTTCTTAGCAAGACTACATCAGTCTTTGATGTTTCTGTGCTTTCAGCACATGATGTCCCTGGCTTATTTTTGTGTGAGTTCTGTCTTCGGTCCTGGAAATAGCCATTTCTTTAGGGAGCCCTGTGAACTTGCTTTTCAGATTGTTGTCCTTCTGTTGGTCAGCTAGTTTAGACTACTTCCAGAGGATGTGATTATCTGCTGTGGCTATGCGTACTTCCAGCTATTCGGGTTGCTATTGTTAATTTGCATTTGAAAATACTCTGGTTGCTAGTATTAGACTGCATCTGGAGGCAGATTCTTCTCTGGCGATTTATTTTATTTTTTAAATATATTTTATTGATTTTTTACGGAGCGGAAGGGAGAGGGATAGAAAGTCAGATACATCAATAAGAGAGAGACATCGATCAGCTGCCTCTTGCACGCCCCCTACTGGGGATGTGCCCGCAGCCAAGGCACATGCCCTTGCCGGAATCGAACCCGGGACCCTTCAGTCCCCACTCCGACACTCTATCCACTGAGCCAAACCATCCAGGGCTTCTCTGGCGATTTAAATGTTAATGTGCCCTCCACTCTGGTGCTAACAGAGTGTAGAGCATAACTGGTTGCCTTGTAATCACTGGTTTATAGTTCAATCGTGTAAGATAAGCTTGACAAACTGCCATCAAAACCTGCCCAACTTGTACCAAACTGTCTTACCCCTGAATTCTAGTTTCCTTACTAAAGATCAGCAAAGATAAATTGTATGATTAGCCATTTTCCGAGCAGACATTTTAATCACACTCAGCCATCTAACTGACTTACTGTAAATGATACAAAGCCATGTAGTTTTGGTACGAACCTATGTACAACAAAAGGATAATACAACATACAATTGTTATGCTACTACATAACAATTAGTGCTATAGTATTTCAGGGGATAAAATGGTTAATAAGGCAAGGGTTAGTAAAAGATGAAACATAAGAGTGAATTTCCAGGTGGTTTAAATTGGCAGAAAAGAAGAGTAGGCACAGGGGCACAATTGAACATAGCGGTGGGCAGCAGTAAGAAGAGTGGGCTGTTTTATGGCAGAGTGGGAGGTGGCACTGTGCCAGAGAGATAGATCTGATGCAAAGCCAAGATAGGCAATAAGCCCTTACGGTTGTCTTTATTTGATCAGCAAAAAAATAAAATAAAAATAAAAATCATTTTAAACTCCTAAGCTGGAAGTGCTATTGATACCCTTGTGTGTTGGGTAGTTTTGGTAAGACAGCTTGAACATAGGTGCTGGTTAAGGTCACTTGCATTTCTGTGGTCTGCATTAATCCCACAGTGGGAAAAAGACAACAGGAACTGAAACTAAAATATTACAAAGAAGCAGTTAAAAAGCACCGGAGATGGGAAGATTGGACCAGAGAAAGAGGGTAAGGTTGGGCCCTGGCCAGTGTCTCTCAACTGTTTGGAGCATCATCTTCTGTACCAAAGGATCACAGGTTGACTCCCAGTCAGGGCACATACCCAGGTTGCAGGTTCGATTCCCGGTTGGGGCACCTCTGGGAGGCTACTGGTCAATGTTTCTCTCTCACATCAATTAGAAAAATGAGAGGGCATATGTAATACTTTCAACAATAAAGGCTTATTTTCTAAAAATTAAAAAAAGGTATAGTTGGAACTGTGTTTTTCAATACAATACTTACCACATGTAATTATTTAATTTCAAATTAAGTTAAATGACATTTTAAAATTTAATCCCTTAATCATTTAAGCCAAATTGCAAGTGCTCAATGGCCACGTGTGCCTAGTAGCTACCATAATGGACAGCACGGATAAAAACCATTACCATTATCACATACAGTTCTCTCAAAACTGTCTCAGACTGGGGTATCAAAAATACAGCAGTGATGCCAACTTAGATGGAAGCAGGGGTGGCGGCCTCTTTTGTGGAGGCAGATGAAATTTTATTTTAGACATGCGGAGTTTATAGTAGACCTTTTGAAGTTTTCCAGAGATGACAGAAAATGCCAACAGAAATGTATAGTTCAGGTGTAGACCTGAATAGAAGAACTGTAGAAGTCATGGTGGAACCAAGGAGATTGTATGGGTGTTTGTTAGCAGACTGGAGGCCAGGCCAAAAAAAAAAAAAAAAGAAGAAGAAGAATCAGAGGAATAGAAAGGAGAACTGGGAGAGTTTTTTTCTTTGAAAGAGAGATGTGAAGGTCGGCACAGTGGTAGACTCTGTGTTAGGAGAAAAGGCGATTTGTCCAGGAGAGGTCTTGGCTGGTAGGATGTTGGGAAATGGAATTTGACTGCAGAAGACTGGAGGAGATTATGTGGGAAAGACATTAAACCATGCAAGCAGCTTGGAAGGAAGTAAAGGAAAGAGAGCTATGTGTTTGAGCTGAACAGCACAGCCGGCCCAAGGGGGTTGGTGCATGTCAGAAGGAAAAGGCCTGCTGGGTGAAAGGTAAATGGTGTTTTCTTTCTGGTCATAGGGAAGGAAACTAGAAACATCAAGATGGAGGTAGAGGAAGGCTCATGTGGCCTCTCCTCTGCCCACTGAGAGTCCTGGCACATCCTCAGGACCGGGCTTTCCAGTCTGTAGGACTTAGATGTTGCCAGTAATCTTGAAATACAATTTTAAATATTAACTTGAAACAATGAAATACAAGTGCTATACATGTGTTAGAGCTTTTTATATACTATGAATTTAGGGAACTATTTTATTTCATATTGTTTTTTTGATTCAGCTTTTGGTTTTTCTGAAGTGTTGAGAGCACCCCATATGTAAAACTAACCCTTATGTAAGACCCTAAATGCTTCTCTTCAAAATTTTTACCTTAAATAATGAACTTTTATTTCCACAATCACTCTCATAGCTGTTATTTTTCTTTGGGTTGAAGCTGTCTTCACCAGCTAATGTGTGTGTGCCCACTAGAGAAAATTCACTGAGCACATGATGTACATGAGAGATGCTGTGTGTAACCTGTGGTCACTCAGGGTACTTCCTTAAAGTGTCCTTTTCTAAAAATGTGAACTGTCCAGTTGGAGGTTTTAAAGAGCAATCATGTTTTTGTTTTTTTTTCTTTTTGCAGGTATGAATCTCCTGAAATAGCTCTAAATTGTGGAATAATGTTAAGAGAGTGCATCAGACATGAACCACTTGCAAAAATTATTTTGTGGTCAGAACAGTTTTATGATTTCTTCAGATATGTCGAAATGTCAACATTTGACATAGCTTCCGATGCATTTGCCACATTCAAGGTAACATATATAAAAACTATAGACTTCTAACTGTATTTGCAACTCCTATTAACAGGTGTGCTGTTTTTCCTAAACCTCTATACCCACCTTGTCTATATACTGCTGCCCCCTAGTGGGCATAAAGAAGACAGCATATATACAAGGGTGTGGCAAAAGCAAATTTAAAGTGTATGTGAAAGTTTATTCTTGTGTTATTATTTATTAATTATTGTATTATTCTTCCTTATAAACAGCTGTAAACCTGCTTTTGCCCCACACCTGTATATGTATATGTACAAATAAAGTCACAGTTTTAAAGAGTGGAAAAGTTATAATTTTTAGGTAGGGTACAGTTTTCTGTTAAATTATCCATCAAGTACAGTAATAGATATAACAACCAGGTTTTTCTTCTGTGTTGAGCAATTTCTTTGGTTAAGCACCAGATGTAGTTGGCTTCTGTTCAGACCCAAGAGAACCAGGGACTTACTTCTCCCATCTCATGCTCATGCCAGAGCTTGTTTATTAACTACAAGGGGTGAGGGTAGGCAGAATCACCTGCACTGTTCAAATTATTTTGTAGCCTCTCCCCTGTGTGCCTTATCTCCCTGTTGTATATTTGTTTAAATTTAATGCACAAAAATGTGCAGCATGCACATTTTTTGTTTTGAATTGCAAGGTTCTGTGATGTTTAAGGTATATAAGCAAGGCAGTAATCTTTATAATCTTTTTGTTAACATTCCCTTATGTAAAATGTGTGACATATTAAGTCAATATTTAGAACTGATATTTTAATATAATCAGAATGTGGTATACTAGCCTGCAGATTGCTGTGCTCAGAAACTGTGAATACTGTTACAGTGACAAGTGGCTGCTTTTCTTGTAAATGTTCAGTTTATGATTATGAAGAGTGCCTGAGGTGAGCACAGACCTTGGTTTCTGGGTAAAATATGTCCCTCAAATAGGATGAAAGCCTGGCACCCTGGCCACTAGGGTTTCACATTGAATGAGAATAAAGTAATAGTGTGAAAGGTCTATGAATTTATTTTCCCAAAGCCATTAGAAAGGGAAGCCTTCGTTAAGACCTCAGCTATTTCTGTCAGTGTACAAAGCAAAATGAAATTCATTTCAGATGATAGCATAGAATGGTAAATGTGATGCTTAGTTCCACCGCCCTTGGTGTGGTAGGACTATTGCTTAGGATAAAGAGAATGCCCCAGTCAAAAGCAGTAGACCTGTATGAAGGGAGGTGTAGTAGCATCATGTGTCAACACAAGGAGACACTCCTGTTTGAAAAAAAATACATGAGCACAAGAGTGCAGCTGTGGGAGCAGGAGGGTAAGCAGAGAGGAGGAAAGAGTGGAAGTAGTGTGGGAAAATGCAACCAGACCACCGGACCAAGGAGGACATGAATGGCATGCTCCTGGCACAGATGGCAAAATTGACCATGAGGTGAGATAAATATGCTAATTATATGCCAGAAATGTGATTCCCAGTGTCTGACAAAATTGTGATTGGCCTTGCTGATTATTTTATCTCAGTTAAGGCTGCTGCTTTGAATTAAATTCATACCGAGGTGATGGAATCACTATGGTAAAGCAACCTGTCAGGTGAGGTCATGGTAGCCACAGAGGGAAAGACTGAGCAGAGTCAGGTGACCAGAGCAACTTACCGAAAATGCAGTCTGCACACAAAAACTTTACAGTAAATGCAGCTCATCCATAACTCTGGATTCAAAGCCCCTGGAAGTGGGCCAAGTCTTAAAAGGAAGTTAAAACTACCTCCTCTAAATGTATCCAAGATTTGTAGCTCAAATGAACAGGTACTGAGGTAGTTAAATCAGTGGCCAAGTATTTGTTAGTGATTATTTTTAAGGAATCAGGAGATTGGGAGGGGCATCAGAAGGCCAACAAATATATTTCCAATTTTCCAGAATAAAAGAAGGTAGATTCCCCAGAGAGGCTGGTGGAGCTTGGAGCTTGATGGTATACCTGTATAAGGTTCTAGAAAGTATTTCTAAAGAGATGATATCTGAGCATTTTGGAAAGGAAACCGAGTGCCCACAGCCAGCATGGATTCACTAAGAGTAAGTTCAGTCATACTAATCTCATTGATGCCAGTAGATCAGGGGCCTAAAGATATGGCTGCCTGGGTTCAATTCCCAGCTCTGCTGCTGTCGCACCTGTGTCTTCATCTGCTAAAATGTGGGTAATAATACTAGTGTGTCAGGTTATCGTGGCCTGACACAGCATGTGTGCTATAGATAGTACCTAGTAGGATTCCTTTATGATAAGGATATACTGGATGTTAAATAATTATACAGACCTATTTTTATGGAAACAATAAAAAGATTAGGAGCTAGATGGAGGGAGTTTCAGTATGGTGATTTGTAACTAATTAAATGCCATATTCATAAAGTGCTGGAAAATGGATCACCATCACCCTGGAGAGAGAAACTAATGGATCTCTGCTTGGCCAAGTCGAACATTATTAATGACTTGGATAGAGGGTGACAAAGCATACTTACCAAATGTGTCAGTGACAGCTATTAAGGGCAAGATAAATAACAGTGAGCCTAAATAAGGCTTCATAAATCCAGAGAGAACAGAATATTATAGAATAAAGTTAATTATAGATAACCAGAGTCGTCTACTTGAGGACCCAACCATATAAATATGGGATGGGGGAATAGGCATGATAATAATAGTTAATGCCAACTATAATAGTTACTAAAATATAGGTAAGTTCTTATCATATTCAAACAATCCTATGAAGGAAATATTGTTATCATCTCCTTTACAGATAAGGACACTGAAGCATAGAAATGCTAAGTAAAGTCAGACAATACATGGGCAAGCCAGAATTTGAACCCAGGCAGTTTACTACAGAGCCCACTATGAGTAAACAAAATTCTGAATTTGTCCATTAAAATTGGCAGTTTGATGATGCTGCCCCAGAGCTTCATCTGAGCACAAAGTGTGTCACTTAAGGAGCTGTTGATGGTCTCACCCCACTATAAGCTTACCAGGTAACAGCACATAAATGTGTTCCATTCCAGGCGCTACACTTTCTAAGAGGCACATAGACAAATAGATGACTTTCAGAAGACATTAGATGGTGAGGGGGACTGAGAACCTGTCATTGGAGGAGTGGTTAAAGGAACTGGACCTATTTAGCCTGAAGAAGAGAAGACTCGGTAGGGATTTGCCGTGAGAGCACTGCTGTATTTGAAGTGGGGTTCTCTGGAAAATGGGTTAAACCTGTTTCTGGAAGTAGCCAGGGCATAGGCTTTGACTCTCAGCACAGGAAAAACATTCTAACTCTCGGAGGTGAACCATACAGTTAGAAGAGTTGAGTTTCGTGTCCTTGGGTGTACATATTCAAGCATGAGACAGGGAATTGAGCCAAGTGACTTGCTCTGAAAATCAACTCCTGGCTTAGCAGCATTTCTTCCTGGATACCAGAGCTGTCTTTGTCACATGATATTTGGGACCCAAATTTACATACTTTTTAGGAATCTTTAAATTCAACCTACTCTAAAAGCTGGCTGCTTAAACTGCTGGACTTGGGAGATGATTCCTGACCTTTCTCCCAAGTTATACACAAGGCCTTAGATGCACTGGAATTTAGGTAGGTGGCAAGTGAGAAGTCCTTTTCTTTACCCACCTGCTGCCTAACCTAGCAACCCTGGGACCACATGCACCTATAAACTTTGCAGATTACTGAGCATATACTGACCTCATAACCATTTATTTCTCTTCATCTTCTACTCTTGGTTTCTTTCCCCACACCCTGGTTTGGGCTATCCGTAGCTCTTGGCTATAGTCCTAAGGCAAGGTTCTTCTTCTCTCAGTAGACAGGGGTACAGACTAAGTCCCTATCTCCTTGTTTCCCAGCTTAGTAAAAGGGCTTGGCTCTCAGCGCTGCTCCTTTCCCACTAATGTTTTACTGTCCCCTCCGGGCCCTGTTCTGTCACAGCCTTTCTTAACAAGGGCTTTCATTCTGTGGGGCCTTGGGCCCAGCTCTTACTTCAGTAATCTCAGCGCACCCCTTTTCTCTCTCTCTTACCGAGGCGGTTGAGATTTGATTCCTAAATTGGCAATGGTTTCCTGAGTTTCATGTTCTCTTTAAACCAGATGATAACAAGGAGACTCCCCTAGATGGGGAGATGGGAGCAGTCCCCCTTTTCATGCATGGCTCCACTGGGAGCCTCATGCTCCTACTTGAGATACAGCCTCTGAGCAAATAGTCCCTTTACTCGGACCTGGAGTCAAATCAAGGCCTTTGCTTTTTAGAACAATACTTTCTACCTGCCTGTTCCTAAGAACCCAGCCTCAAGTGTTTTCTCATACCCTCCTCTGGTCTCTATGGTCAGATTATGACCGAGCAGTAAGCATTGGGCTTCTTTTGCTGTACTTCCTTATACTGGCCTCCAGAATGACATCCAGTCTCACACAGATCCTGACTCATTAATCCCTTAATTCAATTATTCTGATGTTCAGTTCATTCCACAAGCCTCTCAGCACCTGCCATGTATTGGATGCTGTTCTGTAGGTTTGGGGTTCAGCAGTGAGCCATACAGACGGACCCCCTAACCATTGAGGCTCTTACACAGGGAGACCACCATAAACAGACCACAGTAGCATGTTAGAAGGAGGGAAGTGAACCTAACAAGCATAGCTGCTACATGCCTTAATGTTCTCATGTTCCTCTCTCCCTTACATCTGGCCCCATGATATACCGAGATAATATCAGTTCTCCTACCCCTGCCATCTCGATTCCTTTCCTATCTGGGTACCTCATAGCATTTCTTACCAAACTCTTGAGGTACTCAAATAAGCTCCAAGGTTTCTGTTTTGCCTGTGTATTCCCTAAGGGGGATTTAGAATAAATTGGGTAGGTCTTTCCTGAACATACACTACACAACCTATCCAGCAGTTTAAACACCTATAAATCTTTGGGGTGGAATTAGAAGCCTTTTTAATTAAGCATACTTTGAACCTTGGTTAGTATGACATTTTCCCAAACATGTTCCCTGATGTTGGTTCATTCATTTATTAAATATTAAGCTCTTAACTATGTGCTGGGCACTGCATAGGTGCTGGGGAATTTAAAGATTTAAAACAAACGTGAGCCTTGTGTTAACAGAATGTGCAGTCTGGTATGAACATTCATCAGGTCATCTCACAGATGACCAGCCATACCTGTGACCATGCTTGCATGCTGGTGGCCAGTCTGGAAGAGCTGCCTGTGGAAGTGACAAGTGGACTCCGAAGGTAGAAAGGGGCAAGCCTGGGCCATGGAGGCCTTTCAGGGAAGGGTGCTGACAAAGCAGGCCACAGAGAGTTCCCTGCAGTATCTCCTTCTGCCAGATGGAGCCCCGTGAAGCGACCAGAGCTGTAGTGCTTTCCAATGTCAGCTTGACCGTGGAACATTTCTCAGAGCTTTCCCATTTCCATGGCACTTGGATGTACTTAGGAAACTCTAGTTCAGTGTAACCCTGGTAACTCCAACATAAATAGCAAAGAATACAAGTTAAGGAAAGTTGGTTGTGAGAAGGAGATTATTGGCACCAACCTTTCCAGGAGGGGGCTCTAAAGGAATGTAATTCATTGATTGACCCAAATATTGACTGGTCATTCCTGCTGTCACATGTTCCCCTTTCCCTGCCCTCCTACTCCTCCCCCGACAACCTGGTGAGACCAAGACTAATCATTGCTAACTTCCAGGTCCTTGGAGGCAGGGACCACATCTTTCAAATTCTTTGTAACCCTAGCACCTAGAACGTTACCTGGCACATTGTAGATATTTTCTGAATGAATGATCCTTGACTTGTTTCCAGGGAAATCCGTAGGGTGAGACCTAAGCTCTGTTTTATAGTAATACACAGTTAGATTCAAGGTCTTACTGATTTTTGTTCCTACATTCCTGCAGTGTTTTTCTTCCTACTTAGGAGCTGATGTTTATAAAATGACAGGTCTTTTCAAAAACATTTTACCTCTGCAAAAGGTTACGTTAGATATGAAACCGGATGCAATTGAATTCAGGAGGAAGGAAATGGAACCTCCAATACTTCTAATTAAAGAAATTTCCTTTTTCTCCACCAGGAGCAGTTTCAATTTGACATTTTATTACAGTTGTTTACTTTTATTTCACTTCAATTCTTTATTCTCTTTCTTTGAACATATATTTCCATTGCCTTATATGTTTGTTTTTAAATTTTTCCTGCCAGGAGCTATAGATGTGTGATTAATCATAATCATTAAAATCACAGTTTCATATTATTGATTTTATGTACTCATACAAAATCAGTGTCCTCAATACAATTCATGCTCAATTTAAGTATAGTAATTTTAACAACCGTTTTTATTAGGTAAAATGGCGTGGAATGTTTTAGGATTCTCTTTTCTAAAAGAACCTGAATGTGAGAACAACTTTTAACAATATATTTCCTTTTTCTAGGATTTGCTTACAAGACATAAGTTGCTCAGTGCAGAATTTTTGGAACAACATTATGATAGAGTAAGTATATGGAATACTATTTTTTAATAACAAATTTTAAGTTTTATTACCAGAAATGAAAGTTTAAATTAGATTTTGTACCAGACTGTTTCTTTTGCAAATGTAAAGTTTTAAGTTGGTGCCATAACCATTTCTCTGCTGAAACCAGATGTAGCGTGTTACCTACTCAGAAGCAGACTTCATCTGTTTGATTGACACGCTGGATCTTTTCTTGATTTAGAAGAGGAAATTAAAGCACTTTGGTGCAGAATAATAATACATAGTTGAGATAAAAGAAAAATATTATTTGATTTCTTAACTCCTTTCCATTTGTGCTGCTAACTGGAGAAAAAAGGAGGCAGCACCTGATGAGCTCTTGCCTAGAGGCAGGACCCAGTTCTGCCCCTGCTCTGCAGCTGACAGTTTGTCACTGCCAAGGCCATTACCACTCGGGGACTCAGAAGTCTGTCCTTGGAGAGAACTAAGATGGCGGCAAAGGTAAAACACCTATCTTGCCGTCATAATCAGCAATTTTAATATTACAACTTAACGAAAGAACAAACACCTTCCAGAATCACCAGAAAGCTTGCCGGGTGAAAATTCCACAAATAAAAGTGAAAATAAGACACTGTGACTTGGAGGAGCGGCGGCAGACGGCGTTGAAAGATTCGCGCGGAGAGAGGTTTGGAGCGCGCGCGGCGGAGAGGGCGGGCGGCTGAAAACCGGCCAGTTTTCTCGAACGGGGAGAAAAAGACGTCCCACTGGACTGATTCTCCAACTCTGGGCGAAGTCCAGGGAACCAACTATCATACGGGGTGAAAACTGGACAGTGGGAGGGCACGCCGAAGCCCGGGTGCTGCTGGGTCTGCTGGCTTGTGGAGAAGGCAGCTTGCGCGCGAACAGCTCAGCTGCGTGACCGCGCAGAGAGCGCTCTGCGACTTGTCTCTCTTTCGGAAAACTGTCAGACTGCTTTGTTTTACGACCCTGGGTGAGACATTGTGCATGCAAAGTCATTTGGGGAGAGTCTGAATTCCCCGGCAGCCGGTGGAGCTCAGCAGCAGCTCTCTCTCAGAGGTGCTGGCAACCATTGCCTCCGGCACAGAGTCCCCAGGGCTGCATAGGGCGGAGCTAACGCTGTCTGCTTGGCCCGGAGACTCCACCCATCCAACCTGAGCACAGCTGAGCTTCACAGACAATTGGCCTGTAGGTCAGCCCTCCAAGTGCTAACAACGATTAACTGAACTTAACTTCAGCAAGACTGCAGCCCATATCCACCTCAGGTAACCGGGGAGGCTGAGCCACTGTCCCTAGTAGGAAGTCTACCACACAAAGCTAATTGACCAACTCAGGGAAGCGGCCACCATGCAGCGACATGGAAAGAAATCAGATGTGAAAGAAATGGAGGAAAAAAAACGACTGGACGTGGAATTCAAAACCATGGTTATAGGGTTTTTCAAGAGGCTCCAACAAAAGGTCGAGGCCTATAAGGAAATAAGCAAGACCACAAAGGAAATGAATGAGTCCTACAAGGAAATGAACAAGACCCTCAAGGATATAAACGAGACCTGCAAGGAAATAATCAAGACCAACGTGGAAATGAATGAGTCCTACAAGGGCATGAAGGAGACCCTCAAGGATATGAACGAGACTCTCAAGGATATGAAAAAGGACCAACCAGAAATTAAGCATACACTGACTGAAACAAAAAATATTATACAAAGACCTAAAAGTGCTCTGGAGCACCCCAAGAACCAAGTTAAAGATTTGAAATACAAAGAGGTAAAATCCACTCAGCTGAAAAAGCAAGAAACCAAAAGAATCCAAAAAATTGAAGATAGTGTAAGGGGCCTCTGGGACAACCTCAAGCATACCAACATCCGAGTTATAGGGGTGCCAGAAAAAGAGAGAGGCCAAGACAATGAAAACCTATTTGAAGAAATAGTGACCAAAAACTTCCCACACCTGGTGAAAGAAATTGACTTAGGAGTCCAAGAAGTGCACCGAACCCCAATATATAGGAACCCTTAGAGGACCACACCAAGGCACATCATAATTAAAATGCCAAGAGCAAAAGACAAAGAGAGAATATTAAAAGCAGCAAGAGAGAAACAGTTGGTTACCTATAAGGGAGCACCCATACGATTGTCAGCGGATTTCTCAACAGAAACGATGCAGGCCAGACGGGAGTGGCAAGAAATATTCAAAGTGATGAACAGCAAGAATCTACAACCAAGATTACTCTATCCAGCAAAGCTATCATTCAGAATTGAAGGTCAGATGAAGTGTTTCGCAGATAAGAAAAAGCTAAAGGAGTTAATCACCACCAAACCAACATTATATGAAATGCTGAAAGATATTCTTTAAGAAGAGGAAGAAGAAAAAGGTAAATATGAAAATTATGAACAACAAATACACATCTATCAACAAATGAACATAAAAATCAAGTGAGTTGATAGGCTGTTGAACAGGATAGACTGGTGAATATAACAGAGACATGGACATAGAGAGGGAATGGACTGACAATTCTTGGGGAGAAAAGGGTTGTGGGAAGTGCAGCAAGAGACTAGACAAAAATCTTGCAACAATGGGAGAGGACAGTGGGGAGGGGGAGGTGAGGGTGGAGGGTGGGATAGGTACAGGGTGGAGGGGAGCTATAGGGGGATAGAAAGGGGAAACAATGTAATTAATAAACTGAACAATAAAAATAAAAAAAAGTCCGTCCTTATTTCTTTTTTTTTTTAATCTTTATTGTTCAGTTTATTAATTACATTGTTCCCCTTTTTTTCCCCCCTATAGCTCCCCTCCAGCTGGTACCCATCCCACCCTCCACCATTATCTCCCTCCACTGTCCTCTCCCATAGTTGCATGATTTTTGTCCAGTCTCTTGCTGCACTTCCCACACACCTTTTCTCCCCAAGAATTGTCAGTCCATTCCCTCTCTATGTCCATGATTCTGTTACATTCACCAGTTTATCCTGTTCATCAGCTTATTAATTCACTTGATTTTTAGATTCATTTGTTGATGGATGTGTATTTGTTGTTCATAATTTACAATTTTATCTTTTTCTTCTTCCTCTTCTTAAAGAATATCTTTCAGCATTTCATATAATACTGGTTTGGTGGTGATGAACTCTTTTAGCTTTTTATTATCAGCGAAGCACTTTATCTGACCTTCAATTCTGAATAATAGCTTTGCTGGGTAGAGTAATCTTGGTTGTAAATTCTTTCTATTCATCACTTTGAATATTTCTTGCCACTCCGTCTAGCTTCCATCGTTTCTGTTGAGAAATTCTCTGACAATTGTATGGATGCTTCCTTATAGGTAACTGTTTTTCTGCTTTTAATATTCTCTCTTTGTCTTTTGCTCTTGGCATTTTAATTATGATGTGCCTTGGTGTGGTCCTCTTAGGGTTCCTATATATTGGGGTTCGGTGCGCCTCTTGGACTCCTAAGTCAATTTCTTTCACCAGGTGTGGGAAGTTTTCAGTCACTATTTCTTCAAATAGGTTTTCATTGTCTTGCTCTCTTTTTCTGGCACACCTGTAATTCGGATGTTGGTATGCTTGAGGTTGTCGCAGAGGCCCCTTACACTATTTTTAATTATCTGGATTCTTTTTGTTTCTTGCTTTTCCAGCCAAGTGGATTTTGCTTCTTTGTATTTCAAATCTTTAACTTGGTTCTTGGGGTGCTCTAGAGTACTTTTAGGTCTTTGTATAATATTTTTTATTTCTGTCAGTGTATGCTTAATTTCTGGTTGGACCTTTTTCATATCCTTGAGAGTCTCATTCATATCCTTGTAGGTCTCATTCATTTCCTTGTAGGACTCATTCATTTCCACATTGGTCTTGTTCATGTCCTTGAGGGTCTCGTTCATTTCCTTGTAGGTCTTGCTTATTTCCTTATAGGTCTTGACCTTTTCTAGGAGCCTCTTGAGAAGCCCTATAACCGTGGTTTTGAATTCCATGTCCAGTCGTTTTTTTCCCTCCATTTCTTTCACATCTGATTTCTTTCCATGTCTCTGCATGGTGGCTGCTTCCCTGAGTTGGTCAATTAGCTTTTTGTGGTAGATGTCCTACAAGGGACAGTGGCTCAGCCTCCCCTGTTACCTGAGGTGGTGGATATGGGTTGCACAGTCTTGTTGAAGTTAAGCTCAGGTTAATCGTTGTTATTACTGGAGGGGTTGACCTCCAGACCAATTGTGGCGTTCAGCTGTGCTCAGGTTGGATGGGCGGAGTCTCTGGGCCAAGCAGACAGCGTTAGCTCCGCCCTATGTGGCCCCAGGGACTCTGTGCTGGTGGCAATGGCTGCCAGCACTTCTGAGAGAGAGCCGCTGCCGAGCTCCACCGGCTGCCGGAGAATTCAGCCTCTCCCCAAATGAGTCTGCACACCCAATATCTCACCCAACGTCGCAAAACAATGCAGTCTGACGGTTTCCCGAATGAAAGAGTCAGTCACGAGTGCTCTCTGCACGGTCAGGCAGCTGCGCTGTTCCCAAGTTCACGCGCACTCCACACAAGCTCGCCTTCTGCACAAGCCCGCCAACCCCTGCAGTACCCGAGCTTTGGCGTGCCCTCCCACTGTCCAGTTTTTACCCCGTATGATAGTGGGTTCCCTGGACTTCTCCCAGCACTGGAGAATCAGTCCAGTGGGACGTCTTTGTCTCCCCCGTTCGAGAAAACTGGCCGGTTTTCAGCCGCCCGCCCTATCCGCTGGCGCACGCTCCAAACCTCTTGACTCCGCGCGTATCTTCAACACTGTCTGCCGCAACTCCTCCGAGTCACAGTGTCTTATCTTCACTTTTATTTGTGGATTTTTCACTCAGCCAGCTTTCCAGTGATTCTGGATGATGTTTGTTCTTTCGTTAAGTTGTAGTTTTAAGATTGCTGTGTATGGCAGCAAGATAGGTGTTTTACCTATGCCGCCATCTTGGTTCTCAGGCCGTCCTTATTTCTAAAATGAGGACATTGGATAGCCCAGCAGTGAGGTCAGTGGATGTCAGACTTCCTGGTAATAGAGTCCCCTGAGATTTGTACATGATTCTAGTGGACACTTATCAGTTTCTAAATCTGTAGCATTTTGCATTTTCCAGGTCTCTACTCATGTTGTGTCCTTCCCTTTTTATCCCCTAGAACACCCCCCCCCCCCATTTCTTAGTGAAATTCCTGGCATTATTCAAGTTTGAGCCCAAGCCTACATTCTGTAGGACCTCTTCCAATATAACACAGTATGAGTTCTCTCTCTCTTCTGTTCTTAATTATTTTCTCTCCTTGGTGCATTGAAAGAACAGGTAACTTTTCTTTGTGTTTATGCTTTGGATTAGTTGAGTTCTCCTCTGTAACAAATATGCATTTGCTAATATAACACCAAGAAATGATAGCTGACTCAACAGTGAGGAAACGGTTGGGGGAAGGGAGTTGTTTCGTTAATATGGAGTTTCTGTGACAGAAGAGGACCAGATTTAAGCTATATATATGGGCCTGTCTAGAGCTGGGAGGGAATCGGTCCCAGGAGCCCTTTTCACAGAGGTAATCAGCAGGTATCACCCTGAGCGTCTTGAGTGCCTCAGAGAAAGGGCAGGGAACAGACTGGCAGAGGCGAGTTTGGGCAGTGATTGACCTTCGAGGTGTTAGAAGCTTCCACTGAAACTTTCTGACATTATCTGCCTGTTCAAAAAACAAATAAATAACTCTGATATGTGTTTTTTGTCTTAGTTCTTCAGTGAGTATGAGAAGTTACTTCATTCAGAAAATTACGTGACAAAAAGACAGTCACTCAAGGTATGATGCTTATTTATTTTATGTAGTTCACTTCCCTTCACCCTGTGTTTGAATTTTGGATTTGGGGGAAGGGGTTATGCTAGCATGTGAGTCTTAGACCTTTAGAGGAAAATATCTTTGTCCATGGTCAGAATTTTTGTGGAAAGAGCGGGGTTCAGCAGAGGTCCTCATAGGGCTCCTGCCCACCTCCCTGTAAGTTAGAGATCCCAAATGCAATACACAGAATTTTGAAGAGGACTTTCTCTCTTAGCAATGCAGTGTTTCAGATTTTGAAACATATTTTTAAAACTTAGAACTATGTCAGTTTAGATGAAGACACTGCACGTCTTATCTCCCCAGGATGCGACCTTAATGACAGGGACTTGCTTACTGTGTGAGGAGAGGGGGACGGTGTGAGCACTGAGACCGTGGACCATACACGGGTTTGGCTGCTCAGTATCAAAATAGGATAAAACAATTCCATTGGAAGTCAATAGCGTGCTCAAGGTTACAGAGCTCACAAGGAGCAGGGAAGCAGGGCTCAAAACCAAGCTGGTGGTGCCAGGACTAGCCCCTCCCCCACTCTGCTTCTGCCTCTGTCCACAAGGGCCACAGCTTGGCCCTCCCCCACTGCAGGCTACACCACCACACACTCGATCTGCACTAGATGTGGGCACTGATGGCGTGAAGAGGTGGCTGCCAAAGAAAATCTAGAATAAGCAACAACAATTGAAAAATTAAGGACTGATAAGGTATAACCAACCTCTGTGAATTCAGTAAGCCCCAAAGGCACAGGTTTCTTTTCTGCCTAATTGATGTTATTAGCGATGAGGAGTCACTAAGGAAGAAATGAAGTATCTTCAGGATACTTGGCTGAAGAAGGGACAGAAAAGTTTTCTTTTTTATCAGCCTTTCTGAATCAGATGTGATAACTTTGGCATGTGTAGAAGTTAGTGTACAGAAAAACTTCAGACATGATCCTTTGTCCTATGAAATCCAAATAAATAAAATTTAAAAATAAAAAGATTAACTTTTAGTTAAGCTAAGGTTTGTGGTTAACATGAATTATCAAGAACTTCTAAACATTTCCTTCGATAGTTTTGTTTTAGTGAGATAACGCAAATGCTATTTAAAGAGTAGGCAGGCTCTGACAGTCTTAAATTGGGGGCCACATAAATGTGCCTGAATATTCTCTTCAGAGAGCAGTGTCAGGCTCACCATAGGTTTAAATGCCCAAGAGAAAGGTGAGTGTTGGAGTGGTGGACAGTTGGTACTCCATAGCTTTTAGGTCATAGTTCGGTTCACTTCATCGGTCTTTTGGGGGGCCTAATGATACTGTACTTAATAATGATGATTATTAAATGAATTATTTTTCAGACTTTGGTTTTCCTTAGAAAGTTAATGATAATGTAGAGTGATTCTTTAAATGTCTTTTCAGCTTCTCGGTGAACTATTATTAGACCGACACAACTTCACAATTATGACAAAATACATCAGTAAACCTGAGAACCTCAAATTAATGATGAATCTTCTACGAGACAAAAGTCGTAACATCCAGTTTGAGGCCTTTCACGTTTTTAAGGTAGAGTACTAAAACCACAAACAATATTTTCTCCTGAAGTTGTCAATCTCATTTCATTTACAAGTTTCTAAAATAGTATTAATTAGCCTCATTTTGGTAATCTAAGTTACACAATTCAGTTAATTTTCATGTTTTGTGTGGTACAACATTTAAACAGAAAAATAGACTCAGGAACAGGGTAAACATTTCAATTTGGGAACAGAGTAAATTTATTTCTAGAGGAGTGCCATTTGTCATAGAAAATTATTAATCACAAAGGTAAGGGGTAACCCATATTTTATTGCTTTCTGTGGAGGTTTTTATCCTCAAAATTCATTTTGATCTTTTGTGCAAATGTTATTCTAAAATCAGTATCTATATTTTACTAACTACTTAGTTTCAGAGCATGAGGGAAAGCACCAGTCCTCTTTGTACTAAAGCATGTAAATCTTTTTATTTTCAAATTGTGAAATATGAGATCCTGAAGCACAAACTTCTGACCGAGTTATCTCGACTTCACATGTCCAGGGAGGGAAGTTCTGGACGTATCCTGCCTCTTCTTTCCTGTAGCTGATGCAGATTTCTCTCTGGCAGGTGTTTGTTGCCAACCCTAACAAGACACAGCCCATCCTAGACATCCTCCTCAAGAACCAGACCAAACTCATAGAGTTCCTCAGCAAGTTTCAGAACGACAGGACCGAGGACGAGCAGTTTAACGACGAGAAGACCTATTTAGTTAAACAGATCAGGGACTTGAAGAGACCAGCTCAGCAAGAAGCCTAACTCCCCATAAACATCCAAAATATTAAATCCAAACCCAGCACCTGCTGTTAGCTCGTCAGCATCAGGCACGCTCACCGATTCATGAGGAACATTATGCTAGTCTGCTGTTAAGTGAACGGTTTTTCATTTTATCTTTTGTTTTTTTAGTCCATCTTGGAGAACGTAGCTGCTGCTTTCTTGCACACTAGAGCACACCTGGACTTTCTCTTGATCTTTGTGTCATTTCAGAATTCAGAGACCCTGTTTGCTGTAGGAGTTCTGAACACGTCTAGGTTCATGAGGGCAAATGTAGGGGTGATAGTATGGTAGGGGCGGAAGGCGTGATAGGGTCAGATTAAACCTGCAGGTTTGCACTTATATTAAAGAGCTGGGCATGGATTCTTGGTGAGATTGTCTGCCTTCACTACAGGAAGACCTGCAGCGCTGTGTTGGAATCAGGGGAACTGTACCCACGATGGGAGCTTTTGGGGTGGTTAAAGTTGACGTGCGAATAAATTGATACTGAAACTTAGCAACTTCTTAAAAGTGTGACGCTTCATAAGGAAAATGTATATACGCTTTTCACGGCTTTCTAGGATTTTTTGACATTTGATTTTCTTGAGACTTGTAAACCTGGATATGTTGGAAGGTATTTGTTAATTTCCCTTTTGGAAGGTCTTTTCAAACAGTAGAGCTAGCAATGACACCTCACATTTCATTTCAACAATGCTTACAGGTTTCTTTTGTATATAATTCTTAGAATGCTCATTTCTTTTAAATGATTTAATTTGTACAGCAGAGGAATGTTATTGTATTAGTATGTAACTATTATCTAATATTGAATCTTTGCAAAAAAATGAATGCTCATATGTAATTGAAATACTTCAGATCACATGAAAATGCTGATTTAACATTTAAATATCACAGCATTAAAAGACAAAAATAAACCAATCCTTTGTATTCAGTTATCTAGTGGGGTGCCATCAAGAGGGTACAATACAGACTTAGAACTCAGTCAGCCCTCTTTCCTGCATAGTACTGGCCTTATTCATTTAAAACGAGTTTCCTCGATCTGCGGATGATACTGTTTATGATCAATTAATGCTGATTCTCTGTGTGGGAAACCTTGGTAGAGCACATTTTCTTCTTTAGAGTAAGTAACCAGTACAGCAGTTGTGGAACTGAATCATTAAACTTCGGCTTCTCTTAGGCAGAGAAGAGTTCCTCGTCACAGATGTCCTGTGAGGAAATTTATTTTTTTTAATGTCCTATTCCTTAATGCTGCAAATTATCAGTATTTATAAAGTAACTGATTTTTGCACCACTTTTTTGTTACTGTGACCACGGCAGAGCAGCGTCTCCTAGGATACATCTATGTAAAGTTATTAGAATGGTATCTGTCCATCTTAGTGATACAAAGATCACAACTAACAACTTACAATCAGAGTTTGCCAGTTTGAATTCAGCATGGCTGTGGCTGACAAGAAACTTACATGACTATTCTTTGCTAGCCTCTCTTACTAATTGAATTATCTATCGGCCAGTAAAACCCAAGTGATGCTTCAGCAGGTTGCAAGACCTCCTTCTAGGAACACCAGTTAGGAAAATAGCTCCAGAAAATACAGATGTATTTTATTCTGTTTAATTAAATGGCAGTCGGCATTGGTTTTCCTGAGGCTGTCTTTACCAAAATCTGTGTAAAATCATTCATGTTTTTCCATTGGAAGTAGGGGAAGTGATCCATGCTTCTTGATTTGAAAATATTAAGACGTTCGGGAAGGCAGGCCTTGCCGTGAAGCCTCCTGGTTCTGTGTCCAGTGCTGGGTGTCAGGCTTCAGGGGAGAGCAGTAACTACACCGGGTGGAAGGAAGGTTTCCTGCCAAGCTGGTTCTTAGAACTGGAAACGACAAGCAGCTTCCATCCCTGATGTCATCATAGCACGAGAACGTGGAGGACAGTGTGTCAGAAAACACCGCGTGGTACATCGCATTGGAATCTGGACATAGTTAAGATTTGGGGGGTTTTTTGTTTGGTTTTTTTTTGTTTGTTGTTTGATTTTAAACAAAAATGTGAAAACATTCAAAGTTGAGAAGTTGCATTTGAAGTTATGATCCTTTAATATATTCATGTTACCAAAACTATTATACTGGAAGTGTTTCTCTTTGTGTTATAAAGGTTTAATTTTACATAAGTCAGTTATTCCATGTGATTTTTAACCCTTAGAAAGAGGAGGAGATGGATACACCTATTAACAATGCCGTGAGCGCATTTCCTTTCTCCTGAGGAAAAGTAATTTCTTATCAGACTATGGCTGGCCCTGTAATTTAAATTAAAATAAAATTTTGGAGAAACAGCATTGTGCATGTTTACAATGTCATACAGATCGTTGTATTCGTGTCGCTATGAATAGCCCCATCAGGAGACATGAGGACAGGTTTGCCACACACTGGAACCAGAAACAACATTCACTCGCTTCTGTTTTTTCCCCCCAGGGTTTTCTTTTTGTTGTCAAACATGATTTTCACTTACTGTATAGGACTCACAGCTGCCTCACCCTTCCTTCCACAGTTAAATGTCATTAGGCCTTTTATTAGAATCGCTTTGACACCATGGTTTTGGGGGGTCCTTTCTCTTCATTTCTGTGACCCTTTATTCTGAGTTACTCTGAGGTAAAACTAAAGCCCTGAGCAAGAGTGTTGATAAGTGGCTAGAGTGAAGCTGCAGTGAAGGTGAGAGACTATAGCTATAAAGTGCGGTGTTTAGTGGCTCCTGGGCGTAGTTGTGTCCTCGGGCTGCCTGGACCATGGAGCCACCACCTGCCTTCAGTTGTTAGTTCCACCCTTGTCATGAGTGGAACTCCATTGTCAGGTGATGGCAAGGGATATGCTCTTGCCAAGCACACAAGATATCTGGATGACATCCTACTTGTTATTTCTTCTAGGTAGTTCTCCAAAGATGTCAGAGTCCCCTTAGGTCAGTGTGACTCTGCCCTTTCTCTGAGGTGTCTTCATGCCTTAGCACAGGTACTGCTTCCTACCAGTTACCAGTTGGGTGTCTCCCCTCTCCCCCCCCCCCCCCCCAAATCAAAAACAGAAACTAGGGAGGCTCTATAATGTGTGGCTATTACTCTGCCTTCCTTGTCTATGAGGGTCCAACAAGACAGTGACCGATAGCTCTCTGAGGCTGCAGTGCCACACAGCTTGTGCGTTCTGGGGCTAGAGCCCCTCCAAGGTGGTGAGTAACCCCACCTGGAACTTCACCAGAAATGCCTCTCAGAGCACAGTGGCCCAGGTCACACTGCCCCTTCAGCTCCTCTTGGATTTGCAGAGGGTGTCCTGGCCATATCTGTGTCCTTAGGATGTCTGATCGCCCCTCTCTGGCCATCTGGTCTCCAGAAGGTGGAAGGGCAAGGGCCCCCCCACACACACACTACAATCTGAAAGTGATCTTGGTTGGCTTCCAAAACCAGACCTGGAGGAAAACCTTCCTTCAGAGCAGACTGAACACACCTCACCTCAGCTCCACCAAGACTATCAGCTTCCGCCTGCCAACAGTTCACTTTAGTCAACCCACACTCCACCACCAAGGCGTAATTTATAGGGACAAAGCCTCCCAACCTTGCAAGGACTTCTCCCACAGTTCATGCTGACCAGAGATAGTGGTGATGGCTGCACAAGGCAAGTCACTCCACAGCTGGCATGACATGACCTGGCTCATGTTTGGTCCCTGTGTGGCGTGGGGCAAGGGCAGGTGTCTGACCCATCGGCGATCTCAGTCTTCCCGGGGACCACCAGGTATCTATCCAGGAAAGTGTCCTCTGCAGTTACTGAAATTCTTTCATCTAGTACAGTGGTCGGCAGACTCATTAGTCAACAGCCAAATATCAACAGTACAACCAACTATTGGAATTTCTTTTGAGAGCCAAATGTTTTTAAACTTCTTCTAATGCCACTTCAAAATAGACTCACCCAGGCCTTGGTATTTTGTGGAAGAGCCACACTCAAGGGGCCAAAGAGCCACATGTGGCTCACGAGCTGCAGTTTGCCGACCACGCATCTAGTAGAACTTCAGGAAGGCAGTGGAGATTTCAGGGAAAGCTTAATATTTCTCAATATTCTCTACAAAATCAGCTTTTGCTCATTAGAACTCCCATTCTTGGCAATGCATTTTTATCACCTACTTGGTTTGCCTTGGAAATAAGGTCCTGCTGTAGTTCTCAGTAGCTGGGTCTTCCATTTGTAGGAGATTCAGCTTAAGTGGTGGACAGTGTCACAGCCAGCCCAGGGGAAGCTTCCAGACAAGGCTGCTCCCCAGTTGGCTCCCACCCTTCCGTTCCCCTCCCCCCTCCACACACACCCACACACCGTGGCTGCCTGGTACACTCCTCCACACACCAAAGATCTTTGAAAATCTCACTTGTGTGGAGGCGATGAGGGCCCCATTCTATCCATATAGCACCTTCTTGTGGTCAGCTGACTGCCTGGTCCTGCGCTCCCCAGCCATCGGGCTGTCCATCCCGCCTGGACTGGCATCCACGGGATGAGTGGGGTTGGGTGCTGAGCCCCATCACATGAGCACACTAAGAGGACCTAGCAATGCCCTGCCCCACCCCCTTGGCACCCTCTTCTGCCCCTGAAAGCTGCTTATTGCAGCCCAGGGCACCAGATGCACAACTGGTGTCGCCAGAAACAGCCCCCACCCCGGTGTCCTGGACCCCGGCTGGGGGTGCTCGCCAGCAGACAGCTCCAAGGACCCCACATGAATGGTTTAATGGCATATCTTTTATCTGCTTCCTTCCCCTGACTCATCTCACGCTGTACCAAGGCTTCCTGGGATCAAGTCCCAAATAAATGACTGGTGTTCAAACCTTTGTCCCAGGCTCTACTTCCGGGGAAACCCAAACTAGATGTGCTCATTGGGTTTCTTCTAAGCCAGAGGCATGAGCAGCCATGCCTGCAGTCAGCCACATGGAGGAGGCCATGGGATGCAAAGCACTGCTGCCCCCACCCCCCTCGGGAAGCACATGCGTGTCAAAGCCTCACTGACAACAGGTACCCTCTGGCCAAGCACAGCAAAGCCTCTGGTAACCACAGCTGCTGCCTGAGGCCAGGCCCAGGCTGTGTTCCCCAGTCCCCAATGCCCAATCAGCTGAAGTTTCAGACTCTTTCAAAAGCAGCTGGACAGGCCACACCTCTGCACAGAAATCACTCTTCACCGTCATCCAAACTGGAAAATGCCCAATTCCCTCATAACTTAATCTCTTTCCAAAAAAGACTTTCTTGAAACGTGTAGTAGACTTAGATGGAGAAGGTTAGCAAATACAAATACTGCACAGTTTGGAATTGGGGCAGAGTTAGGAAAGTCAAGATCTAGGTAAGAATTGGGATGGGGGATCTGGAGAAGAGGCTGGTTTATGTGCAACCTAAGCCCAGAGACTATACACTCCCAGCCCGGCAGAGGGCCCTCCTCCAGCTTGTCCAGGGTGCCACGCTTTACTTCAAAATTTCCACTGGGTGGCAGTAGAGCTCCTTGTTTCTAGCAGCCACTGAACCTGGGGTCAGGGTATTCATAGAGAGTAAACCAAAGGTGACAAACACCCCAGGACCTGAGCCCTGTGTATGCCAGGGCTTCCTGGGTGTCGTTTTGAGCAAAAGTAGTGCATAGTCGAGAGAGATTAAAAAGAAAAAGAAAAGACAGACAAATGTGTGATAAAGATTATAAAATGTGACCGGTAGAATGTAGGTGGTAGAATGTGGTGGGGTTTTTATTTTATTTATTAGAAGAGTTTTAGATTTGCAGAAAAACTGAAAAATAGTAGAGTTTCCAAAAGCCAGGACTGTTTCTCCTATTACTGATGTCTTAACTTAGTTTGGTACATTTGTCATAATCAATGGCCCCATGAAGTCTAGACTTTATTCCAACTTCCTTAGTTTTCCCTAGTGTCCTTTTCTGTTCCAGAACCCCACACGACATTTACTCATCATGTCCCCATGGGCTCCTCTGGCTGTGAGTGTCTCAGGCTTGCCTTGCTTTTGATGTGCTTGACAGGCAGACTGCAGGATCCCCCAGGCTGGGATTTGTCTGGTGTTTTTCTCATGATTAGAATGAGACTGGGTTTTGGGAAGAGGACCACACAAATCAAATGCCGGTCACTGATTCACATTGAAGGTGCACAGCACCATGGCCCAGGCTGAAGAACCTGTCTCTGTGTGCATCGTACACTCCAGGGTGGCGGGTGGACTCCACCTCCTTGACAGCATCAATTATTTGGAATGTTTTGCATAGGAGGTTGGTCTCTTTTCTCCCATGATGCCATTTCCCCCTGTAAAATTCTTCCAGTTTTCTGTATGCTTAAAATTTTCTATAATGAAACTAGAGGCCCAATGCACAATATTCGTGTGGGGGGTAGAGGGGCCTCAGCCCAGCCTGCGCCCTCTCGCAATCTGGGACCCCTCATTCCTAATTGCCTCTCTGCTTGCTCCTAACTGCCCATCGGCTCACTCCTTACCACTTGGCTCACCGCTCCTTAGCACTGCCGCAGAGGCTGGAGAGACTCCCACCCCCACCGCTGCATGGCTTCTCACATCAAATATGCTTCACATCATATGTAATCAGAGAAACGCAAATAAAAACAACAGTGATTACCCCCCTACACACCTATTAGAATGACCAGAATTTGTAGGGCAGTGAAAGTACTCTACATGGTACTGTAATGATAGATACATGTCACTACACATTTGTCCAGACTCATAGAATATACACCAAGAGTGAACCCTAAGATGAACTATGAACTTTGGGTGACTATCCACTGTAACAAAGTACCACTCTGGGGGGTGATGTTAATAGTGGAGGAGGCTGTGCATCTATGGGGCAAGGGGTTTATGGGAAATATCTGTATCTCTTAATTTTGCTGTGAATCTAAAACTACTCTAAAAAAGTTAATCTTTAAAAGAAAACACACAAACAAAAACAAACAATACTCCAGAGACCATTAACAAAGAGGTGGAAACCACCAGCTCTTTCCTTGGGCTTAAAATAGAGGCTTTTAGAAAAGAATGCTTCAAAAAGAAATATAAACATTCGGAAGAAGCTGTGCTAATGGCTAGCATTAAAGAAGAATCCAGTCTTTAGAGGATGCATCATAACGCATCTAATATCCACTACCTGCAGCTGGAACAGCCTTCAAAATACATCAGAAGGATTAAAAAAAAAACACACACACACACTTTAGACAGGGCTAAAAACATGCTTTGGATAAAAACAATTATCTTCACGAATGTGTGAGCTGCTTTCACAAGAAGCAAAGAAGGGAAAGGGAAAGTAATGAATGTATCGAACAAATGAAATGTTAGAAAACTGGGGGAAAAATTAGATCAAGCCTCTATGTGGCTACTTGCTAAAGAGGACTCATTAGGTGGCCTTCTTGGGAGAACACTAACACGGATGATGGGAACTTGGGACTGGATGTAACGAATGCACCAGAATCAGAGATCTTAAAATATTAATCTGAGGGACTTTTGAAGAAACTGATTGATGTCACTCAAAGGGTTATTTTAACTCTGGCCCACGAGGCTCAGTTGGATGCGCTGGTTCCATGCATCAAAAGATCGTCAGTTGGGCCCGGCTGGCATGACTCAGTGGTTGAGCGTCAGCCTATGAACCAGGAGACCACGGTTCAATTCCCAGGCAGGGCACGTGCTGGGTGTGGGCTCGCTCCGCAGCGTGAGGTGGGCAGGAGGCAGCCAGTCAATGTTTCTCTCTCTCTCTCCCTCTCCCTCTCCCTTGCTCTATCTCAAAAATCAATAAAAATATTTTTAAAGATAAAGGGTTATTTTAAAACACTTAAAAAGAAATCAAATATACATTAAATTAGTGAATAGAATGAAGTAATCAATACACTCCTAGTTAAAGTCTTACCACTGGGAAAGCTTACTGAAGTTAGGAAAACAACAAGGGAGAGGCAGTAGCACCAGCATAATTCCAAGTCCTCCCTGGATGACAGCAGGAGAAATAAATGCGTGTTCACCAAGCATTCAATCTAGAGACGATGTGTCCTTTAACGTTAGCGGAGAATCATTCCAAAGCAGATGGCGAGATCAGCCGTGCTGGACACCCGCAGAGCACAAGCCGAAATTCCATCAGAAACATTCAAAAGAACCAGGCTCTCCCGGAAACCAGCTTATTTCTCATGCAAGAAAAAGCTCATGATAATGGGCTGAAAGAAACCTTGATAATTTGAGAAAAGAACATTCAGACATCAGACAAAAATCACTGAGGAAGAATGTGAATATTTTAAAAATTAACCTTACATCCTGGGTGTTACAAATGGACATCTGTAAGAGGCCGTGAGGGCCACTGGTGAGGGTTGCGGGTCATGGTGGATTGGAGCCCACCCTAATGACTTCATTTTAACTTCATTGCCCCTTTAAAGACCCTATCTCCACCAACAGTCATATTCTGAGATACTAGGGGGTTGGGACTTCAACATATGAAGGGGGTGGGATATGAGTTACCCCCTAATACTATGTGTTATTAATTCTAGACTTGCTCTTCTGTGCTCAATAATTACAGCAGAAAAAATTCCTTAAGCCTGGCTGGCGTGGCTCAGCGGTTGAGTGTCGACCTATGAACCAGGAGGTCATGGTTCGATTCCCCAGTCAGGGCATATCTGGGCTGCGGGCTTGATCCCCATGTGGGGTGTGCAGTAGGCAGCCGATCATTGGTTCTCTCTCATCATTGATGTTTCTGTCTCTGTCTCCCTCTCCCTTCCTCCCTGAAATCAATTTTACATATATATATATATATATATATATATATATATATATATATATTTAAAAGTCCTTAAGCACATCCCGAAAGAGAGTTTAAGACCTAAAGAGAAATGCCTCCCCAACAGAAGCCAAAGCTGCCAACATCCATATCCCTAAACAAATACAGTTTGCTGGGCCTGCAGCCCCACTTCCTGTGGACAAACAGGAACTTCACCCTCACCTTGTGGGTGAGACATAACTTCATTGAGAAATATGAATATGAAAGAATGGACAGGCAATAAGGACACATACAGTCCATGTTTTTTCTGATTGAATTTCTACTTCTATAAAAAATATAGAAGTAGAATTTGACAAGAGGGGGTTGACCTGGAGTGCACCCATCTTAAGACACACGCTGAGTGCTCCTCACTCACCTCTCCACTTCAGCGCACCTCCGCAGAGAAGTCTGCCCCGATCCCTAGCCAGTGCTGGGCACCCCACCCCTCTCTGTGCCTGAGCTATTCAAAGACCTTAACACTTTTGGAAATAATCACATTTATTTACATGATTGGCTTTTGCCTCCTTTCACTAGAACGTAAGACGCAAAGAGCTCTCTCTGGGTTCATCTCTGAATCCCCACAGCCTGACGGGTAACATACCCTCCAACAGGTGTTGAGTGGATGAGAAAGTAGCTGCTAAATTTTAAAGAGTCAATTTGGCTTTAGAGTAACTTTTTTATATCCATCTTTCAAATTGTACTTTTTTTATCTGAAATGTTCAAAATCTTTTGCCTTCCTTCAAGGGAGGTGGTGACTCCAACAGCTAGCAGGGAAGGAGAGTCTGGGGAGGTGATGTTAAAATGAAATGGAATTATTAGCAGAACCGCGGCCCTGGAGGTGGCCGCCAGGGGGCGCCTCTGAATCTCCCAAAGCAGCCAAAGGAGCATGGCCGCCACGGGGCTCCCACAAGCAGGAGGGGCTTCCCGCTGCCCGTTGCCATCTCCAGTTCTCCGTCCCCAAACACGCCTCTCACTCGCTCCAGGTACCCAGCCGCAGGAAGCGGGGCTCAGCCTGCGATGGTGTCCCCAGAAAGAAATATAGAATTACTAGGAATCAATTTTATGACCTATGTGAAGAAAAGCACAAAACTTTACTGGAGGCCATAAAGCTGAAAGTAAATGGAAAAACCAAACCATATTTCTGGACAGGAATGCCGACTCTCCCCCAAATTAAATTCGATAAAAATCCCAATAGGTTTTTGCAGACAAAGGGAAAATCATTCTAAAATTTGTCTTGAGTAGGCAATGCATTACAATTGTCAAGACCTTTAAACGTAATGACGAACAATTTCGATGTTCTGTGTATGTAACAATGCTGGGAGAAAATGCTGGTGAGAATAATAAGTTTAAAGGGGAGTGAATCTAAGTGCACAGGCAGGAAGAAATTATAATGGAAAATTTGAGGGATTTATGTCAAAATAGTCCATGAATGCAACAAAAAGGCAGGTGTCAAAATGGAAAAATACCCATGAGTTCTGATGGAAAAAGCTAATATTCCTTTTTAAAAAATATATTTTTACTAGAGGCCAAGTGCACAAAATTTGTGCATGGGGAGGGGGTGTCCCTTAGCCCAGCCTACACCCTCTTTAATCTGGGGCCTCTTGGGGGATATCCCCTGGGGGATTGGGCATAAACCAGCAGTCAGACATCCCTCTCACAATCTGGGACTGCTGGCTCCTATCTGCCTGCCTGCCTGCCTGCCTGCCCCTAACTGCTTCTGCCTGCCAGCCTAATCGCCTCCTAATCACTCCCCTGCCAGCCTGATTGACGCCTAACTGCTCCTCTACTGACCTATTGTCCCCAACTGCCCTTCCCCGCTGGCCCAATCACCCCCAACTACCCTCCCCTGCAGGCCTGTTCGCCCCCAACTCCCTCCCCTGCCAGCCATCTTGTGGTGGCCATCTTGTGATGATGTCACATGTGCCACCACCTAGGCTTTTATTATATAGGATTGATTTCAGAGTGGAAGGGAGAGAGAGATAAAAATATCAATGATGAGAGAGAATCATTGATTGCCTGCCTCTTGCACCCCCCTTACTAGGGATGGAGCCTGCAAACTGTGCACATGCTTTTCACTGGAATTGAACCTGGGACTCTTCAACACTCTATCCACTTAGCCAAACCAGCTAGAGCAAAGCTAATATTTTTAATCTACAAAGGGTCTTCTCTGTTTTTGTGAAGATAAACACACGAACAGGAAAACTGGGAAAGCATACAGGCAGTGCTTGATAGGATAGGACCTAGATGTCTGTGGCCAGACCTCATTGTCAGTGAATTATTGTGGGGCTTATTGGAGGCGGGTGGGGGGTACCATATTCTGAAGGAACTGAGAAGTCAGCAGGTTTTAGGTAGAGGTAGGGCATGGTCTGATTGACGTTTTAAATTCGCCCTCGGAGGCTGCAGGGAGAACAGACTTTGCGGGGGGATTGGAGAGACCCTGGGAAGGTCCAGGTGAGAGACCAGCTAAGATGGTCCAGGAGAGAGGATGGCGTGGACCAAAGTGGGAAAAGCGGATAGGTTTTGGAGACGGAGCCCAGGGAACTGGCTGATGGATTCGGTGTGGGGATTAAGACAAAGAGAGGTGACAAGGATGTTCATGAATTCCTTACTGCAAAGTTCTGTCACTCAACAAAACAGGTAAGCTCTGCTGTTTCCTCTGCTTCTGGTCTAACAAGGTCAAAACAAGGTGCCACCGGCTTGGGCTCTTTTCCTGGAGACTCTGGGGTTGGCAGAGATGGGGGAAGAGAGTACCTCCAGGCTAATTCACGTTGTGGGCAGATTTCAGTTCTGTGTGGTATAGGACTGAGGTTTCTGTTTCTCTCAGTGTGTAGCAGTGGGGAATTATAACCCACCCCACCGTTCTTTTGACATTGTTTCTGTAAATGCTGAGTCTGACTAATATGTAGCTTGTAGGTAAACAGCATGTTTTTATAAGAATCCTAGGAACTAACTCCAGAAGATACAGACTTGGACCTTCAGTCATCCCCGTTCTGGGGGTCTTGCTGACCTTCAGCCGCAGAACTGAGATGACGAAGACCAGGACGATGCATAACCAAGCGATCATTTGACCAGTTTTGAGGTCCTTCCGAAATGGACTGTGCTGGCCTGCACAGAGAGCTTTTCAACCTGGGACCCTGCTCAGAGAAAATACTGGTGAAAATATAAGTTTATAGGGGGAGAGAGTCTTTCTAAGTGTGCAGGCAAGGAAGAAATCATAACGGAAAACTTGAGGGATTTATATGTCAAAACAGCCCATGACTGCAACAAAAAGGCAGGTGTCAAAATGGAAAAATACCTTGATCTCTCTGTTCCGCTTTCCCTCTCCCTCCTTATAAAAACCTCCACCTGCACAGAGACATTAGGATGGTCTTTGTGACAAGAGTCCCCCATCTTCTCAGAGGTGTGACCCTGGAATAATCAATCCACTTTCCCTTTTCACCAGTACCTGTCCCACAAGGTTGGCTTGTACCCTTGGTTTCAGTAACTGGCGTTTTAAAGGCACCACGGCTCCTTGTCGCATTGCCCCTCCCCCATCCACATCCCAGCAACACCATTTCCAGTCCTTCTCATGATCCAGATCTCGGTGAACTTCCTGCCACCTCTCCCACTCGAGCCAGAGAAAGTACTCTGCCTTTAAGGGCTCATGTGATTACTCAGGTAAAACCAGAATAATTTCCCTATTTTAAGGTTCATAATCTTAATTTCTTCTATAAAGTTCCTTTCACAGTGAAAGGTAACAAATTTACAGGTTTCAAAGGTTAGGCCATGGATATCTTGGTGGGGCAAAGGGGGCCTTCTGCCTGCCTATCACATGAGAAAATGCTGAAATTAAAGAGGAGGGAAAAGAAAGCAAGATATTAACCAGTGTTTCTCATTTTAGACTGAATAATTGTTGTGGAGACTGTCCTATACATAGCAGCTCTGGTTTCTAACTACTAGAGGACAGCACCACCTACTTCCCCCCTCAACCCAAGTTGTGACAAGCATTGCCAAATATTCCCCAATGGTCAAAATCACCCCTAGCTGAGAACTCACTCTCTCTCTCTCTCTCTCTCTCTCTCTCACTGTTGTCCCAGTGTAGTGAAACACATACAGACCGCACACATACACATATTCACATAGAGAGTAAAAAATATTAGAGGAAAAATAGCAAAGAACTAGCAGTGTTGTTGTGGGTTCTGTTGTTTTATTTTCTTTATGTTTTTTTTTTTTTTAGTTTGAATAGCTATTACTTTTAAGCATTATTTTGCAAAGCAATTTCTCCCCCAATAGATTTTCAAATCTGAAAGGTATGTCTTTTTTTCCACTCTACTTGGTAACACTTCGCTGTTCTTCTAATATACCAATGAATTTCTGCTCTCATTTCGTAACTAGGAAGTATGTTTCTCTCTTTGGAGAGGTTTCTGTGTCAGAATATATAGTCTGTGCCTAAAACTAACTGAGGCACCAACAAAACTTGTTCCTTTTGGTTGAAAAAACCATCCAGATAAGTGGTCTGGCTGCTCAGAGCCTTTTTTTGAGAGAATGGCTTGAGAACTTTTTTCAGTATTTTCCTTGATTACAGGAAATTATTTTCTTCTACTTCTTGAGTCCCTTTTGGTCCTTTTACTTTTCCATAAAATCATCCACTTTGGAACATTCATATTTATTTGATATGAGTATATTATAGCATGTAATATCCACTTTATCTGTGGTTATATCTTCTTCCTCATATTAACATTTTCTACTTTATTTATTAATTAGATTTTCCAGAGATTTGTCTCTTCCTTCTGATTTTTCAGAGAAACTATCTCTTCAATATACTTATCAGGTACAAAAAATTAAAAATGGAGCTACCATAGGATCCAGCAATTCCACTACTGGGTATACTACATCCCAAGGAAATGCAATCAGTATCTTGAAAAGACACGTGCACTCCCATGGCCATTGCAGCATTAGCCACAATAGCCGAGACATGGAACAACCTGAGTGTGCACGCATGGGTAAACGGATTTTTAAAATGTGGTGTGCGTGGGTACAGTGGATGTTATTCAGCCATTACAAAGAACAAAATCTCGCCATTTGTGACAACATGGATGAACCTGAAGGATATCATACTAAGTGAAATAAACCAGAGGAAGACAGACACTGTATTATCTCATTTACACATGGGATCTAACGTAGTTTAACTCACAGAAGCAGAGAGTAGAATGGTGGTTACCACAGGCTGGTGGGTGGAGAAAATGACATGTTGGTCAAAGGGTACAAACTTTAAGTTACAAGATGAACTGGGGACCTGACAGAACTCTGAGGGTAGTGGCTCTACCTTTGTCTTGAGATCACTGCTTTCCCAGCAAGCCTCTGACCATCCAAGGTTATTTGAAGTCTCAAATAACCAGCCTTCACATTGTCATAAACCAGCTATCCTTTAAGAACAACAAGAACTACTCAATTTAGAGAAAGAAGTAAACACATGTAAAAGTTCACATTTGGGGTTTTAGTTTTAAAATGAAATATTGTGGGGGCTGATTCCAGGAAACCTTCCCACTGGGGCCAATCCGCCTCCTCAACTCGGTTGATGAGAGGGTGTGTGTGTGGGGGGGGGGGGGAGGGGCGGGGGCCTCACAGGAGAGGGCGTGGCCAAGCAGCCCAAAGGCCTCCCGAGTAAGATGAGGACCGACCCCCGCCAGTTCTGTTCAGTGCTTAGAGAGTCGGTCGGCCTGTGCACTGAAGGGTTTGGGTTCAATCCTGGGTTGCCAATCCGTCCCTGGCCTCAGTCGGGGCACGTGTGGGAGGCAACCAATTAGTGTGTCTCTCTCCCATCAATGTTTCTCTCGGTGTGTCCCCCCGCCCTTCCACTATCTCTAAAAATCAGTGGGGGAAATATCCTCTGGTGAGGGTTAGCAACAACAACAGAAAAGATGACTAAGAACCAGTTGGAGGTATGAGGACAGAAGCCAGATCCAACTAGAATGAGTGTGGAGAGGGATGAGGAAATGCCGAAAACAGCATTCTTGCCCCTTCTCCCAGCTGCTGAATTTTCTAGAAATTTGGCTAAGGAGAAAATGAGAGAAATGGGGTACCAAGGGGGGGGGGGGGGGACAAGGGGCTAAAGGAGGTGTTTTGTTCTGTTTTCTTTCAATGTTAATGCAAGCATGTTTCAGAACTGACAGGACTGAAGGGAGAGCTGAGGCTGGAGTAGAGGGCCGTCCCTGGTGGGGTGGGGATGGGGCATGGCTGAGGCCTAAAGATATCTGAGATGATGGGAGGCTTGCAGTCTTCACCAAGCAGGTGGAATGAATCCCCGAGAAGAGCAAAGATAGATGCCTCCTCCAACCTGGAGGGTCAAACGGGACCGCAGTAGCCACAGGGGCAGCTGCTGGTGGGGGGCTGGCCACCAGCACCTGGGTGTTCTCACACGATAGCTTCCCGATTCTCCAGGAAGAGGTGAGCTCGGCTGCTGAGAGAGGGGAGAGGGCGGTCTGGAGAGGACAGGAAGAGGCAGTGAGAGGGCGAATGAGGTTGCATGCCTTTCTAACATGTTCCCTGGTGCTGCTGGTGCTGCTGGTGCAGCTGGTCAAGGTCCTCACTTTGAGCTTGACTTTGAGTACAAAGCCACACTCAGGGGAACCGGCTGCTCGGGCTCCCTGGGGACTGCTCAGCAGCACTGAGGTCCCAGGAGAGGAGGTGCAGGGTGGTTCCAAAGGCCATGAAGGGCCCTGGCTGAGTGGCTCAGGTGGTTGGAGCAGCCACTGTGCACCAAAAGCTCTCTGGTTGGATTCCTGGTCAGGGCACATGCAGAAGGCCATGGGATGGATGTTTCTCTTTCACATCGATGCCTCTCTTCTCTCTCTAAATATATATATAAACATACCTGGGAGGCGGCGAGGAACTTGACTGGAAACTGCATTTATCTAGCAAACACTGTTTTAACAGAGTGTGTTTGGGGAGGCTGGTCTTGGAAAGGGAGCTCAAAGGGATAGGGCTTTGAAGAGGGCTGATTCCAAGCCTGAGTGTGTGGGTGGATGGATGACTGAGTGGGTGGATGGATGGATGGATGGACCGACGGACTGAGTGACCCTCAGTCCTCCCCTAATCGGAGCAGCACGCCCCGCAGGAGTCACTGCGCACTGAGGGGCAGGAAGGGGGCGCAGGCGCAGCGGGCCCCGAAGCCCCCCCTGTTGGGGGCGGACTGGGGGTGGGGTTAGAGAAAGGCACGCGAGCAGGATCCAAACTTCCGGTGCCTGCGGAGTGCGGGCAACGGCGGCGCCGAGAGAGGCTGCGCTGTCAGAGGCTGCAGGGCGCACGGCCGGCGCAGCCATGGTGAAGATCAGCTTCCAGCCCGCCGTGGCCGGCATCAAAGGCGACAAGGCCGACAAGGCTTCGGCCTCGGCCTCGGCCTCCGCTCCGGCCGCTGAGATCCTCCTGACGCCGGCTCGGGTGAGAGGGGGCTCGGGTGCGAGGGGCCGGGGCTCAGCGGAGGGACCCGGGCGCGCCTGGCCGCCCCGGGATGCCGGGGGTCCTCCATCCTAAAGTGGGGAGGGGCTTGGGTCCCGTCCTTAGGTGGCAGCGAACGTCCAAGTTCGGGAGGGGGGTCCGGGTCGCTGATCCCCAGGTGGGGAAGCGCTTACGGACTCCTCCAACAGAACCGGGGCCCCAGGAGCCGAGCCCCCGCATGGAGGGAGGGGCTGGGCCGGAGGAGTTGGAGGGCCTGGCGTTTGCGTCTGGTTCCAATCCAGGGGGAGGGGCGGGGAGTCGCGTCCCCGGGTGGGGGAGGGGAGGGAGGTGGGACCTTGTTTCCCCGAAGTCGGGCGGGGGGTCGTGATTGGTGGGAAATGAGGCGGGGGAGGGTGCTGGTGCCGTAGGAGGGAGGGGAAGAGGGGCCGTAGGAGGGAGGGGAGGGGAGGGGAGGGGAGGGGGGGGACGTGCTGCTACTCGGCACCTGAGCTGGTGGGGTAAGTGGTGCGAGATGAAATGGAAATAAACCAGAGCCCGCCCGGCTGCACGACCTGGGTCCAAAGTTCGGGGTTCCGAGGCTGATCCTGATCCCACCGACCCACCGTCCCCTCTTCCTTCCTCTCCCGGCTCTCCCTGGGTTCGTCCCCTCTCGGCTGCCCGGGCGGCCTGCGGCTTCCCAGCGGCGCGTTGTGGGGGCGGCCCCGTGCACCCCGCCCCCGGCGCGTCCTCCCCCCCGCACCCCCCCTGGCCTCCCCGGCCCGGGGCTGGGGAGGGAAGGCATTTCCGCGGTGGAAAACGCAGCGGCGAGAAGGCTGGCTGGGGAGGGCCCGGCGGGGACGGGACGCGTGGCTCCCACCTGGAGGCGAAGGAAAGGGAGAGCCGGGCCAGCCAGGCAAAGGCGTCTCCGCAGCGTCGCCCACGAGGATCTTGGGCCGCATGTAGGGCCCCCATCCCTATGGAGATGGGACTTGGAACGAAAGTTACTGTCCACTCCGTCCCTCCCATGGAGGCTGGACTCTCCTCGGCGCCAAGGCCCTCCCCAAGTTCATGGCTGAGACACACCTCGCCCTGGGTCCTGGCATCTGCCGGGGCCGCAGGGAACACCTGTGCCTTGGAAGCCGGGGCTCTGCAGAGGGGTCTAAGCCATGGGTGTCGCAGCCTGAGCAGGCACCCGAGTGTGGAATGCTGGGAGCCCGCAGCATCACTGACCACCTGGGCTGGGGAGGAGAGTTGCCTGCCCCCCACCACAACCGCCCCATCTCAATCCGACGCCTGCCTGGGCAGGGGCACTCTGTATTTGAAGACTGATTTGCAGCTTTAAAAGTTTCCAACGAGCGCTTTTCGAGCCTCTCTCCTCCCTTCCTCTCTGCCTGGAGGGTGCAGGGCTGAGGGGCCCAAAGCAGCATTCTTGCCCCTTCTCCCAGCTGCCTGGCACCCAGCCAGGGTCTGGAAAACAAGACCCTGCCTCTAAGAGCCATAGGATCTGGGCAAGGGGGAGAGGGGGGGACCAGCCAGATTAAGGGAGGGTGTAATTCCAACGTCATCAGAGGTCCACAGATTTGCAGGAGTGGCACATCCTCGGAAGCACCTTGCTGATAGTGCAGGCCGCGTGGCAGATGCTAGCTAGCATCACCTTGGCAGTAACTGACATCTAGCCTCTGGCTCTTCCCCCTCACCCAGCGTGAAATGGAAATATCCACATTTTCCTGGTGCTTGAGCCTGCTGAGCAAGCCTCCTCCCCCAGCCTTGTTGGGCAGGGTCCCCTCACTCACTCAGTCATGGGGAGGGGGCAAGGGGGGCCTGGGAGGAGGATTAAAATCCCACACGTTTAGGACAGGAGTGCATATTAGTGAAATGTTATAGCTGCTCCGGCCCTGAGGTGATGCCTCGGGGACTTGGATGGTTCACCCTTGCTCTCCTGGATTGGGGCCTCCGGGGAAGAGCTCGCTCTGCCAGCCTCTGGTGGCCTCTCCTGGCCAGTGGGCACCCTTCCCACATCCAGTGCCCAGCCAGTGAGTACGGAGGGCACCAGCATTCACAGATGTCGCCCAGGACAGAGCGTCAGCCATTAGGGCCCTGAAGGAGAGGTGAGTGGGACAGGCGGGCTGCTTGGGAGGCCCCGGGTGCTGCTCCATCAAGACGGGTCTTCTGAGTTTTGTGCCACTCGGGTGGGGATGCAGCGGAAAGCCTATTAGGAGGTCTGGCCGGGGCTGACTCGGACCCCCTCTTGGTTACTGAACTGGACTCGAACAGTAAGACTCAAAGCCAGGGCAGGACCTCGGAATGCACAGATGAGCTTGTAAATGCCTTGCAGCCGGTGAGCCACCCGCTGGCGCTGTGATAAAATGTCACCTGTGTGCAGGCCTGGGGGCCGGGGTGCGGCAGCCCCACCCTCAGAGCAGGCTCCCCCTGCTTCTGGGCAAAACCTGAAACTCAAGGATTTTGTCCCCAGACCTGCTACTGGAAGCCAGAGCCTCGGTGGGCCTGGAAGGAAGGAGGTGGGACCCCTCTGCCCACTCTCCCCACATGGTGTTTGCCTCTGAGATAATGAGAAGCCTGCACTGATGGGCGGCTGGCGGGGGAAGCACCCCCCTCTTAGCACCTTCTGGCCATATCAGTCTTAATGGGCCAGCGGGAGCAATAGGGGCCAAGAGGAGGATTACCGTCTGTCCTACAGGGTTATGCCTTTAGGACGTGTGCGTGTTAGTGAACATGGCCAGCTCCACACCTCTCAGCACCCGCCCTCTCCCACAGTTCCTCTGTGCTTATGTATTCTCTCTCTCTCTCTCTCACACACACACACACACACACACACACACAGCCAGGAGATGTGGACATGTCCTCACTCGACCCAATTTGGGGGCTGTGAGAAGAAAGGAACAAGTTCAATACAGTCATCTTCTCAGCGCTGCAATTTTCTCTGGCTTTTGCCTTTGATTAATGGCCCCTTGTCGCTCCCTCCCAGCCTGCATACCTGAGAATCAGATTTCGCCTTCTGTGCCCTGGCCGCAGGCCCTTGGCAGGGGGAGCTGGGTCTCCCGCAGTGGTTGGGGGCAGATCCCTGCCAGCCCGGAGGATGGATCTGGCCAGGCTTGGAGTCCTCCTGTCCCACAGGCCCCAGGGGCTGGGTTGAAAGGACCTTCGTGAAAATGCAGGCCAGCCCTGGGTCCTGCCCCGAGGCAGCGAGGGGACATGGGGCTGTCCTATTCCTGGCCTGCCCTGGGCCTTCCCGGAGCACCAGACGTTTCTACTCTCTGTTCTTTCCCTCAGCCTGCCCTTGCGTGTTCCAAGGCTGTCAGCAGAGTGCCAGGGAGGATGAGATTCTCTTAGTGACAAGAAAAAAAAAAAGTGATAAAATCACAGAAGCACAGCCTCCGAGCTCGCTCCCCCAGGAGAGCTCCAGCAGCCAGCCTTCTCGTCCTCCCAAGCCTTTCCTCTGGATCTCGTCTCAAGGAATGGAGCAGAATCCATCCTGAGCGCCGAGCAGAGTAGAGGACTGTGCAGGAGTGTCCTCGGGGGTCTCACTGTTCTCCTCACCCACCGCACCGGGGTGCTGCTGGGTCCCACGATAGGAATGGGGCTCCAGTGATGGCAAAGTCTTGACCTCTGTCGGCATCTGAGCACAGCTCTGCATTTGCCCATTCTCACCACACCTTGTCAGTGTTCTCTCCCCCTCCCTCCCTCTCTCTCTCTCTCTCTCTCTCTCACACACACACACACACACACACACACACACACACACGCCCTTGTCTCTGTGAGCTGGAGCCTGGGAAAGAAAGATGCTGAGGAGGAGCATGATGCTGGGGAGGGGAGGGCAGACCCCTCGCACCAGCCGGCAGTTCTGGCCTGCTGGTTCCCTGGTAGCCACCTCCTCCAGCCTGCAGCTGCAGCTTAATCCGCTTGCAGTTATTTTGGACATTGCCACCAGGGGAAGGTAGCTGGGCGCGCTCTCCATGAGCCGGGGGGTCTGCTGAGTTAATGCTCCAGTTGGCTGGGTTCCCCCTGACTGTTTTGGCCTTGCCTTGGCTAAGTCGTTTAATGAGCGCCATTGTGGGGCTGAGTGAAGCAGGCAGGCAGAGGCTCGGGCCCCTCTTGGGTCCCCACAGGTCTGGCTCACGTGCCTCACAAGAGTACACAGCCAGGCGCTTTGCTCAGAAAGCCCAGTTGCTATGGGAACAGTATGCAATATTTTCTTTCTAAATGGAAGCTCCCAAATGCCTGGATGGAGTAACTGCTTCACGTGGGGGCTGCATTTTCCTGGGTCCCTAGCATGGCGGATGAAGCTGGCCATCTCGCTGAGTGAGCTGGGCAACCAGGGATCCCAAGAGGCGAGGCCCCAGCTGACTGCAGGGCTTTGGAATTCTTAGCCTTGGTCCTGACGGTGTGGTACGGGGCCAGGGAAGCAATGGCAGCGTCGGGGCAGGATTCAGGGGCCCTCCCTCCTGCGAGGGGCCCTTTTGTCTGGAAGCAGGGACACCCGAGGTTTCCCATCTGTCTCATGACAGCCTCTGGTCCTGCTTTTTCTTCCAGCCACTGCTTGGCCATGATGCTTCTGGGGTTTGGCCCCTGAAGGCTGGAGAGTCGGGAGGAGCAGGGGCTCAGCCTCCAGTGCACTCAGTGGGTGTCAGTAGAGGCAGGAGAAGGAGCCATTTGTCCACTGCACATCCAGGAAAAGTGGGGGATCCCCAACCTTCCCAGTGACCGACCCCCACAGAGATGTGAGGACACAGGGCAGTGACAGGTGTCCTGGCTGGAGGTTGTGCCCTCAACCACGTTAGCCACCCTCACCTTCAGCTGGGGCGTAAGCCTCCTCCCTCCTCTGTCCTCTGTGACCTCTCCTCACAGCCCTCTCCAGCTGCCTTGCCCGTCCCTTAGAAACACCTGACCCGCTGGCCGGAGCAGAAAGGCAGCTGTAGCCCTGGTAGGCCTCACCTTAACCAGGCACTTCCTCTGTGGAGCTGCCCTGGGGCTCTGGCTTGTAGCCCATGGACTGCTCTGCTGTTTTGTTGTTGTTCTTAAAGCAGTTCTCACAAGCTTGCTTCTCTGGTTTTCTGGAAGAAGGAGCATAAGCCTGACCCCCTTGCAGCCTCAACAGCTGTCTCAGTGGTGGCCCTAACCAGGGAAAGTTGAGCTGATAAAGATCTGCTATTTATAACCAGCATTTATCCTGAACCAAGGGCTTTCAGGTCTTTGTCTCCTTTGCTCCCTACAAAACTCCCCTCAGGACAAAACCCTGTGGGGAGGTGGGTGGTCTGTTCACTTTCACGGGGAGGGGAGCCTGCACGGAGGGGCACCGCAGTGTGCCTGCTGGATCCCAGCCCCTGCTGGGGCCTCAGCGCTGGGCCCCACCGAACACACATGTGGGTCCAGAGGGGCAGGAGGCACAGCTGGCAGGGTCCCCGCCTGCCTTCTGAGTCAGCGATGTTCCCGAGGACCACGGACAAGACGGTGGATCCCTGGTGGCTTATTTCTCTGAGGTGTTGGCAGAGCTTGGCTCTTGGGTTGCATCTGGGAGCCCACTGGAAAGTCAGAGCCATTGCTTTGAGCAGGATGAGCAGAGGCACCTCTCCATTCTGTGTCTCACCCCATGGCGGCAGAGGCTGGGGCCTCGTGCTTGGTGAGGGATGTGCCCAGAGAGGGGGAGGTCCTCCAGGCCTTCTTTGCCCTCTCCAAGCAGGAAGGCAACAGCCCCTCTGATGGGACTTTCCTCTGCTCCCCGAGGCCCAGCCCCCTCTCTCCCCCCCATGTGTGCTAAGCCAGGGGCCACAGGGGAGAGGACTTGAGGAGCACAGCAGGCCACGAGTCCATCTCTAGCCGACTGGACCTCCTGTGCTGAGAGACATGGGCCTGTCCTGGATAACTTGGACCTGAACTGTGTTCCCGACCTCCTGCCACCCGCTCCCGGATGAAGGGAGAGAGGAAACACGGCACAAAGAGGGCTAAGCAGGCAGTGGCAGAGGCCCAGTGAGGAGCTGGAGCTCCTCCCTCCCCCCACATTGCCCCAGCTCTTTGAGGGTGGGGGTGGGGCAGGAGTCTTTGGCACTGCCTCTAACCTCACCTGGCTGTATCTGAATACCTCGGAGGAGGGTTTGGATGGTGGGCACTGGAGGCAGAGACAAGCCTGCCACCTTTACAGCAGCTCACAGGGGGAAGGAGGGCCTGGGTTAGGGAGGACAGGCGTAAAGAGGGATGAGCAAGGTCACGCGGGTCCGGTGCTGCAGGTGAAGTGTGCTACGGGGATTATACACATCCGCCATCCCCCCGCCCGGACACATGTGACATGGCCCGGAGCTGCGTCTGGTTGGCTTGCTGCTGCTTGGCAGCCCTGCAGCTACTGTCCTGAGCCCAAGCCTGGCTCCCGGAGCAGGTTTTACCAGGAGCCTCCTGTCTCAGCCCCCTGGTGACAGCTGCTGCTGCTGCCACAACCACGTTTCCCTCCTGGCAGAAGCATCCTGGCTTCTGAAAGCCTCCTGCCAGCCTGCCTGGCACTGTGTGAGGCCGCCACTGCCTGGAAGGCTGAGCTCTTTCCTGAGCTCCACTGGCTGTGCGGAGACCAGCCCGACCTGAGGGCCTCCTGGAGCCCCTGCGCCCATCAGTCAGGGACTGCTCCCTGCCACGGCCCCCTCCCCGCCCCCATTCCATCCACCCTATGGACTCCAGCCTTCAGGTGGATCTTGTCACTCCCCACCTCAAGAGCCTCCCGCTGCCCAGAGCACCCCAGTTCCCATAGGTGACGAGGCCTGGCACAACGACTAAGGCCATGCCTGTGCTTCCCCCTTCTGTGTTTGAAGGAATACCCTGTGGTCACAACTGGCCCCATGAAAGGGACTCCTGCAGGGGAATTCCAAATGCGCCTGCCGAGCCTCAGCGCGTCATTTTGGGGCCTCGTGGTGGGTCTCGGTCTCTGCGTACATGGCAGGAGGAGCTGGGAGAGCCCGCGGCTTCCTTTTCTTCCAGATAATTTCCCGTGCACCACCCATCCTCTCCCCTGGCCCCTAGGCTCCCCCCAGGCCGGCAGGGTGAGGTGTCACTTCAGAAAAGGGGTGGGAGGATTCCCAGGTGCAGGACCCCCACCTAACTGACCCTGCACTGCTGTCTGCAGGAGGAGCGGCCCCCCTTCCACCGCCACAGGAAGGGGGGCTCCGTGGGCAGCGTGTGCTACCTGTCGATGGGCATGGTGGTGCTGCTCATGGGCCTCGTGTTCGCCTCCGTCTACATCTACAGATACTTCTTTCTCGCTCAGGTGAGGCTGGGTGGGATGGGGGCAGGCTCTCAGAGAAAGGGGAGCATTCAGAAAGGGGAGTGTGGGAGTTCGCAGCGGATGTGGGAGCTAGCAGGAGAGAGCAGCATGAGCAGCTGAGAGCCAGGTGCTTGGGGCTTGTGAAAAGGGGGAGCAGGAAGCGCTGGGCATGCCCCCCAGATGGGAGGAGTGCCCAGGCTAGCCCAGAAGGCCTGCCCCCTCACCTTCCCTGGAGCGTCCTTGGGCTCAGTCAGCTCACCCTTAGCCCCTCATCCTGGGGAGCCTCGCTCTGGTCCAGGAGCCAGGACTGGGGCCCGCCCTCTAACGCCTACAGACCCTGGACGAGTGCCCTTACCCATTTCATCAGACACACCTGAGGTCAACAGGAAACTCCTAGGGGAGCAGTCAGCAGTGGGGATGCCGGGAGTAGAACCTGGGCCTGTGTGGCCCGAGGCCCCTTCCCACAGTCACCCGGGGCCGTTGTCACCGGAAACTCAGACGAGCACAAATCAGGACTCCGATCCCTCAAACCCTGTGCCCAAGGGCCACGCTTTAAGGAATTCCATCCCATTTTATGTTTGGACGTGGGTGAGGGGAGAGACCCACTCACCACCATACCCCCCGCTGGCCCACCCCAGCGATCTGCTCCTGCAGCCAGTCTGGGCTCCAGCTGGGCCGGAACGGCTGATGGTCACAGTGACCTTGTGATCAACCCAGACCTGGGGAGGGGGGCAGTGCCCCTCGAACTCAGAGCTGAAGGCAGTTAAGTTAAAGGTAGCTCAAAAGAAGAACCCTAAGTACAACAAATGAGGAATCTCAGAGGGCTGAAACGGCTGCGAATTGCCAGTCACTATGACCCCAGTGACCTCCCACCCTTTGGCATTGGCCTTTACCTCGGTCCTCACTCAGGCTTCCCACAGGGGAAATCACTGCAGAGTTTCTGTTCCTTGGGACTTTCCCCTTGAAACCCGCTGACTTCCCCCTTGGTCCTCCCTCCCCCACCCTCCCCACAAGGCCTGCTCCCCACCTTTCCCCCGCTGTGACCACAACCCTCTACTCCACCAGCTCTGGCTTCTGGTCCCCTCTGTCCCCAGCCCCCGCTCACACTCCGGGGTTCCTCACCCACCACGGTTCCCAGGGCCTGGGGCCGTCAGACTGGCCTCTGGCTGTGCCCTGGGACCCTGTGATGCAGGCGAGCTCACTCACCCTGGAGCTTGCTTGCACGGAGACAGGAGGAAAGTCCTGCCCAGTTCAGGCCAGCTGTCCGGGTACCGATGGAGGAGCCCCTGGAGAGTGGCCAGTGGGCCCACCCGGTCGGTCCCTGGCCTCGATCGTGTCACACTGCCTTTTTTTTTTTTTTTTTTTTTTTTTTACCCAGGCCCTCCCTCTCCCCAGTCCCCGGTCACTCCCCCTCTCCCAGGGGCGCCACCTCCCAGATCTACACACTGCCTTATTTTTAAATAAAAAAAATTATTGATTTCAGACAGGACGGAGAGGGGGAGAGCAGTGAAGAGAGAATCATTGACCGGCTGTCTCCCACACACCCCACCATGGGGATCAAGCCCACAGCCCAGGCATGTGGCCTAGCTGGGAATCAAACCGGGACCTCCTGGTTCAAAGGTCGACGCTCAGTCTCTGAGCCACGCTGGCCCGGCTCCTTTCCCTTACGATGGCGTGACGAGGCCGGCCACTCAGAGAAAACAGCGTTTGCCAAGGTTTCTCATGAGGCATGGGGCCCAGGGAAGGTGGGGGCTTGTGTGAGGTTAGACATGGACCTGGAATCACGAGGGCTGCCTCTCCACTCCTCCCCCCCCCTCCACTTTGCCCCCAGGTCTTTGCGGGGGGGTGCCCCCACAGCGGGCGTGGGGGGAGATGGTGAGTGCTCTCTGGTGGCGGTGTAGGGCGCTGCCTGCCCCCGGAGCCCAGCTTGTTCAGTTCAAGCTCCTGTGTTTGCCCCTGAGGACCCTCCTGCTCACCTCAGGCTCTTTCTCAGGTGTCTGTCCCTCTGAGTCCTCCCCGTGCTGGTCCACCCCATTTCCCAAGCACAGACTCATGGACCTGAGGTCAGAGGAAACCTGAGGGAGCACCTCATCTTACAGATGGGGAAACTGAGGCCCAGGGAGGTCATCGGTCTAGGAAACGGTTGGCCCAGCTCACCCTGACTCCCCACATTTCTCAGTTTCTCCGTCTGTGAAATGGGCCTCTCAGTCCCACCCTCGCTGTGTCCTCAGGCCTTCAGAGAGGGACGTGGTTAGGCAGGTGCTGGCCGGGCCCAGGGCACTGCATGACCAGTCTGCCTCTCCCCGCCCTGCTCAGCTGGCTCGAGACAACTTCTTCCACTGCGGCGTCTTCTACGAGGACTCCCTGTCCTCCCAGGCCCGCACGCGGATGGAGCTGGAGGAGGACGTGAAGATATACCTCGAAGACAACTACGAGCGCATCAACGTGCCGGTGCCCCAGTTTGGCGGCGGCGACCCCGCAGACATCATCCACGACTTCCAGCGGGTGAGGCCGGCGGGGAGGGGCACCCAGGGGCCGCAGCTCCCTTCCACCGAGAGTCGTGAGGAAGAACGGGCGTGAAAGGAGAATGCCCACTGTAGACAGAGTAACATCAACCGTGCGTAGGGCTTAGCTTTGTCGAGGTTTTAAAGACATTACTTTATATACCAGGTGCTAGAGTAAGTTTATAGTTGTGAATATTCAAAACACGAAGTTTTTGTGTTATTAGTAATTGTGTTATTTTCACACGAACAACTGAACCTACTTCTGCCCTCCCTGCATGGGTAGCGCAGTTATCACTGGAAGAACGAGCCACGGATTCTCCCCCGCCACCTGGCATCTGCAGATGCCGGCTTCGTGGGGCAGGATGTCCCTTCCTATCGCATATTCCTGTGCCAGGTTTATCGAGGGGCAGCACCAGGAGGGCCTGGGATCGGGGGTTTCTCCCTGAGGGTCCACAGAAGTGGGCCTCCCAGCTTTGGTAGTCGGGACATCACTGTGTTCCCCACCCCAGCTCTGTCACCCCAGAGCCCTGTGGCACTGAGGCGTTTCACACCTGGTGTCTCTCGTCTAGTAAATGAAACACAGGCTGGGAGAGGAGCAGAAAAAAGGGGTGTGTCCCCACAGCCGGGGCGGGGGTGGGGGGGAGGGGTCTGCCTTTGCTAGCCAGAGGCCTCTCCTAGTCCCCTCCCCCGTCATGGGCCAGGCCTCACCTGCAGGGACTGACATGGCCCCCGCCTTCTCCCCAGGGTCTGACCGCCTACCATGACATCTCCCTGGACAAGTGCTATGTCATCGAGCTCAACACCACCATCGTGCTGCCCCCTCGCAACTTCTGGGAGCTCCTCATGAACGTGAAGGTGAGCGGTGGTTTGGGGCGGTATCTGGTCCCTCCCTGGGGAGCCAGGCCTGGGGTAAGGGAGGTTCCACGTCCTCACTCTATGCCCCAGCCCATACCCCACTATATCCCTCACTGCATGCCCCAGTCCATGCCCCAGTCACAGTGCAGGGAGATGCGGAGGCTCTGCCCTTAGGGTGGGAGGCCAGACTCCCACACACAGAATTCAGGGCAGAATTCAGGGCAGCGCAGGTGGCAGTACTTAGCACAGTAGCACGTGCTGGGGGCATTAGAAGGCCGAGCTGTGGAGCCTCTGAATGAGGGAGGGGGTGTGTGTGCATTTCAATGTTGGAGGACACAGCCCGAGGGAGCAGAAGGGTGGTGACAGGAGAGTGGGCAGTGAGCTAGTGGAGGCCACAGAAGGGGAGCCGTGTGTACTGACCAGAGCTGGGGCCGCTCCCTCTGCAGAGAGGTACCTACCTGCCCCAGACGTACATCATCCAGGAGGAGATGGTGGTCACAGAGCACGTCAACGACAAGGAGACCCTGGGCTCCTTCATCTACCACCTGTGCAACGGGAAGGACACCTACCGGCTGCGGCGCCGGGCCACTCGGAGACGTGAGTGGCCCCTGCCCTGGGCTCCCCACCAGGCCCGTCCCAGCGTGCTGGGCCCAGAGCCGGAGACCAGTGGTCAGACAGCTCAGATGGCAGCAGCAATAAGTGTTAATTGAGCACTTAGTACATATCACACATTTTACGCTCTGTATGTCCTTAAAGATATTAGTCATCATCATCATCATCATCATTATTATTGCTGCTCCTTTTAAAGGTGAGGAAACTGAGGCTCCGAGAAGTTAGTTAATCCTCCTAAAGTCACCCAGCAGGAGCGAGGCAGTGCTGGCTCTGATGCCAGCTCCTGAGCGCTCAGCATTTTACCGCCTCCGGGTGAACCTGGGTTTGTTTTCCGGGCCTCCTCCCCTCCCCTCGGGTCCCCTCAGGCTCCGAGGCTGGTGGCTTTGTAGCCCAGCCAGTTCCGGGCCAGGACCCGGCCTCACTGGGAATTCTCTGTTCCCCGCAGGAATCAACAAGCGTGGGGCCAAGAACTGCAATGCCATCCGCCACTTCGAGAACACCTTCGTGGTGGAGACCCTCATCTGCGGGGCGGTGTGAAGGCCTCCCCGCCCTCCCGGTCCCACCCCTGCCTCCCCCCTCTTCTCTTCCTGCCACTCTCTGGCCTTCCTTCCTCCCCTCTCTTAGCTTGTACTTTGGACGCCACTCCATAGATGTAATGTGCCTCCCCATTCCGCCCAACCCTGCCCACCTCCCTGTACCAGAGCCGTGACCTCCCAAGGCCCTCACCTCCGCTGATGTCCCAGGCCTGGGGGGGGCAGAGAGGGCGCCCTGAGATGGTTTCGGTGACCACCATCTTAAAGTTGGGTCCTCTGGGGAGGACTGGATGGAGAGGCTGGGCCCGTGGGGGTCCTAGGGTAAGGGGATAGGGTGTGGGGAGGGGTGTGGAGTGGGGTTCAGAAATGTCTGCACAGTGGGGAAAGTCCCGAAGGCTTTGTCCTTGGATGGCACACTTCCTCCCGCATCCCAGTTCCCGGGTCTGGGCTGAGGATGGCGGACTGCAGGGATGGACCCGCCAGAGCACAAGGGGAGGTGGTTGTTCTGGGGGCCTCCCAGGACTCCCGTCAGTGCCTTCAGCCCACCAGAGAGAGCCTGGAGCTTGGGGGTGGGGATGAGTTTGTCAAGCACAATTGATGTCCGAGTAGAACCAAAGAGGGAGGAACCAGGGCCCAGAGAGTATGGAGGGTCCCCCAGCCACAGCCACGCTGGAGGGAGACAGAGGAAGGTCGCTCCCCGCCCCCCCCCCCCCCCCCCCCGTCACTGTGGGGCTGAGCACCGCACTGAGGCGCCAAGTGGGTGGGGGCTCCTGGCTTGCTCCACGCTTCAAGCTGTTGTAGAAGATAATGTGGAGGGGAGGGAGAGCCACCTGGTACCTGCACACCTGCCTCCTCTTTGTTCTGAAATCCGTCCCCCTCTGCTTTGGGGCAATGCACCACTTTCCCTGTTCCTCCTCACTTTTGCATGTTTTACTGATCATTCCGTATGCTAACCGCTCTGAGCCCTGAGCCTCGAAGAGGAGGCTTCAACGCCTCCAGTCAGGCTTATGTGCTCCCTGGAGATGAACCTCTTAAACGCTTTGTATATTTTCTCACTTAGATTTCTTTTCAGAAGTGTCTGTAGAACAATAAAAATCTTTGACTTCTGACTTTGACTTGAAAGTGGCAGATGGAGGTGGGCAGGGCAGGGGTGCTACAGCCTGGGGGCAGAGTGGCAGGGGATGGGGTGGGGGGCAGTGGGCAGGGACAGCCAGCAGGCTTTGGCGTCTGGTCCAGCCAAGGACCGTAGACGTCCCCTCATAAGCCAGGTAGATGCACGTTTTCCAGGTGAGGGAGACGGAGGGGGCCCTGAGGGCTTGCACAGCCTGCCCAAGGTTATGCTGCTGCTAAGTGTCTCTAGACCACCCCGGAAGATGACATCATTGTCCTGAGCACAAGGATGCTGACGTGTTCTCCACGATTTCTGGGCATTAAGTAACCATGTCGGTGGGACTGAGCTGAGTTTGGCATGAGTCAGATCCACATTCTGCAGAGAAGGAAGAGGGAGAGCTGCCCAGAACCTTGACCGGATGAGCTCAGAGGTGGGATGAGGATAGTACCTTCGCTGTAGGTCCCAGGCCAGTAATCCTGGGAGGGCATAAAAGGCTCAGGTTAGTACAGACACACCTTGTTCTAAATATTGCAAAGACATCAATCTAAATGCAGTCAATTAAAATGCCAACACTTTATTTTTTTAACTTGACTTTTCAGTTCTTTTAGGAAAGTATGCATGGAGAATAGCCTCTAGATATTAAGTATTATAAACTTCTACAATTAAAAGAGTTCGCTGTAGCAAAGGGAATGGATGTGATGGAGGCCTGGAAGTTGACTTACATTCAAAAAAATTTAGGGGGGACATGAATTCTTTTTAGTGGAACAACTGGGTAACTTTTGACAAAAATTAACCAGGATCTTGCTTCCTTGCAACAAAATTCTAGATGAGCAAAGGTTTTGAGTATGAACTGAAGCCATGAAATTATTTGAAATGATTTAAAAGATAATCTGGGAGGAGGAAAGACCTTTCTAATTGGGACATCTACCAATAATGTGGACTATGAAAAATTAGAACTTACGTACATCGAAACACCAAAGCAAAAGATTTATAAGCTGCAAACTGGGAGAGATGTTGAAACACAGGACATAAAAAGGACTGTTTTCCCTAATATGCCAAGTTCTTAAAATCATGAAAAATGAACAACTCAGTACATAAAAAGGCAAAAAATATGAACAAGCAGTTCACAGAGAAATAAAATGGGTCATAGCTAACCATGAAAACATGTTTTATTACTGTTACGTAGAAAATACAAAACAAAAAGGGAGGGTTCATATATTTTATGTAGCAAAACACTTAAAGTGGACAAAAAGTAATCTGTAAATCACTAGTGTGTAAGTTGTGAAGCACAATGTATTTTATTTAATTCAGATAACTGAAACTTTTTATTTCTTTTTCTTAACCTGTCTCACTGACTAGGACCTCTGGTGCCATGGTGACAGTCAAATTTTGGCTTGTTCTTGATTTTAAGAGAATTCAGCTTGCATATAGTTTTAGAGATTGGGGAAATACTCTTTTTAAGGTTAAAGCAGTTGTCTTCTATTTCTAGTTTTCATTTTTAATCAGAGATAGTTGTTTAATTCTTTCATTAAATGTTTCTTCTTTATTGATATGATCACATGTTTTTCCCCTTTAACTTGTTAATGTGGGGAATAACAATACCTCATTTGGTCATGATGTGTTGTCTTGTTTCTATACTATTGGGCTTTGTTTGCTGATATTTTCTTTAGCAGTTTTGGATATGTGTTTATTAGTAAGGTTGGCCTGTAATTTCCCTTTCTCACACTCTCCTTTTCAGGCCTTTGTGTTATTAAAGTAAGTTGGCAAGACCAGTTTTGCGGTTTGTTTTGGTGTAAGTTTAATAATACCCAGTCTTCTCAAGTATGTACCTGGTACAAGCCCTCTTGTAACAATGGCAGTAAATTGGTGACAGGTCAAATTTTAAAATGCAATAGGTTTGACCCAGCAACTTCACTGCTAGGAATTTATCCTATGGATATACTCAAACAAGTTTACAGAAATATAAGTGGGTACAAGGATATTTATTGTTGTAACAGCAAGAAACTAAAAACAAAACTCTCTCAACTGTGGACTTATTTTTAAAGGGCACATTTTGTTGCCATTACAAAGAATGAAGTAGCTCGAATTTGTGCTGATGTGCAAAATTCTCCAAGATCTATAATTAGAGTAAGCCCAGGCCAGTGGCTCAGTTGATTGATCATTGTCCCATCCACCGAAAGGTCGCTGGTTCAATTCCTGGTCATGGCACATACCCTGGCTGGGTGCTTCAGGGAGGCAACCAATTGATGTTTCTCACATCAGTGTTTCCCTCTCTCCCTCCCTCTCTCTAAATCCAATTAATATATGATTAGGATAAAGTAGTTGGCAGATCAAGAGTAAAATATACATCTCATTTGTGAATTTTCTGAAAGATAGCTCTATGGATGTGTATGGAAGGATACTCCAAACTATGTAACAGTCATCTCTGGAGGCCTCTATCTCCTGTCGAGAAGATGCATTCTCTTTACAGTTTAAGTGTGTGTATGTCTCCGTGTACATGTGTACCCTGCAGCCAGGATGGAGGAGACCTGCTGGCTGAGGAAATGGCCTCACTGTCAGCTAATGGCACAGAGTCACCCAGTTTCCCCTCTGGCCCTTGTGGTCTTTCACTGATCCTAGACAGGAAGCCCTATATTAGGCCCAGGTTTGGCCTGAAAAATAGAGCAGTTGCAAATGTTAAGTTGACATAAATAGGAGGCTCTGTAACCGCCTGTGGATGTTGCTATGGAAACTGGAGCCTGGGCAGTCTCCATGGAAACCATTCTCCCCTCTCTGCCTGAAGGAGTTGCCACCCACGGGTGTTGAAATCTTACTTATCAGGGGCCTTAGAGCTTCAATAAATGCTACGGGAGGGAATGGTGGGTTGGCCCCTGCTCGCCCAGGGGGCTCTACGCACCACCAGCTGCTGCTGGAGAAGGAGGAAGAGCCACCATTCCCACAGGAGGTTCCCTTATGGGGAAGCAATTTATTCAGTGTCCCCAGAGTGAGGAGGGCCCACACCTGGAGGTCCGGGGACCTGGACTCTGCCACTGACCACCGGTGTGCTGTGTAGCGGTGGTGGATCAACGCTGGGTCTGGCTCCAGCCCCCTCTGTAAAATGGAGAGCTGAGGCCAAGCCGTTCTGAAGGTCTTTTCCAGCTTTGGTTTGCATGTGGCCTGACAGCATGGGGCTCAGAGGAGGGGAGACTGGACAGTGGCCAGGGCAGGCTTCCTGGGATCCCCTGAACTTCGAAGGCTAGTGCAGAGTGGCAGAGGTGGGAGATGCGGCAGGAAAGAGCAGTGTGGTCTCCATGGGGTCTGGAAGGGAGGTTTGGAGTCCAGGGCTGGGGTTACCAGGGATGCCTGGTGTTTTCCCAATACTGTGTTCCAGAGCACCAGTGACACCTGATACTGGCATCTCCTTGGCCCTGCTGTGTGTCGCACATGCTCCAACTGCCAGAGCACAGAGCAAGAGACGTGAGAGCAGACAAAGGCCGTGGTGCCAGCCTCCCACCTGGTGACAAAGAGCCTTTTCACTGGAAGTAACATGTCAGGACCAGCCCCACTGACTCGAGGGCTCTGGGCACCTAACCGAGGACTGAGAAGGATGGTGGGTAGCAGTGTGCTAATGGGGACTGGAACGGAGTGGCAAAGAGAGATGGAGGGCAGGGGAACCTTGGCCAACATTTACTGATAGGAACCCACTCGTTTTAAGCATATGCCAGGGGTTTTCATTGATTTATTTTGTTTATGTCTTACATTATCTCTAGGATAGGTATGAATTTCATAACCACAAACTCACCATGCAAACACTGTCTTATTTTTCTATAATAATCTACTTTGTATAAAAACCTATTTTTCAAATCCCCATTTAGTCTGGTGGCAGAAAATGTCATTTTGGGGTAAAATACAGTTTTAAGCTCAATCAATCAATGGTTCATACTTTCAGTAGATGTTCATTTTTGCCTTCTGTCCCAGGACCCTGTATTTGGGGTCTTTCCTACAATGGGGCTTTGACAGGAGAGAGCAGCTGCCTCCTAAAATTTCTGTGAAAACCATAATGGGGAACTGTGAAGACCGAGGCACCCATCATCCTGTGGCCAGAAGAAGGTGGGGGCACCTTTTCCGTGGTTCCGTAGCATTCATGGAATCAGTGGTTCCCCTTGTCAGACCCCAATTGCTGAGGCTGTTTCTCCAGCCCTCCCGTGGCTCTCTGAGCTCCCTGGTGTCCTGTCAATAAGGCCTTGTCAGCCAGAACGCTTCCTGTTCCTTGAGTCACAGTTTTAGCGAGCTAGAGTACCTTGTGATCAGAAAACAACTTAACTCTTTCCTCCCACTTCCTTTTCAAAGCCTGTACAGTGGGGTTGGTTCTGCCTTGAATGAAATCTAAGGTAGATTTCTTGGTGGGTTTTTTTGTGTGTGTGTGTGTGTGGGGGGGGGGGGGGTTGTTTCTTTGAAGAGGTGAGTCCATCCAAGATCATAAAAATTCCTGGAGGCACTTTTAGGCACAAAAGTCCAATTTCAAGAATTAAAATGTCTAGTTATGAAAATAGTTGAGACTTCAAAGTTCATTGGAAGCTGAAGCGGCTCCCCTCCACCCTCTGAGACGGGCCCACACAGGAAGCCTGTGGCTGGCAAAGAAGAGTGTGGTCAGCCTTACCTCCATGACCCTCCTCCCCCCACAGGCTACCCCAGCACCATTGGGTGGAGAACCGCTGCAGGACAAGGAGGGGCAGGAGCCGTGGCTGGTGGTATGTGGCACCGTTCCCCTCCCTAGGGTAGGAGGAGTGTTTGATTCCCCCCATCCTCACTGCTCACTGCACCTCATCACAGGTGAGCCCTCTGCGCTCCTGTCTTCTTGGGCTGGTCTCAGTGCTTTTGAGACATCCCCCTCCTCCCTGTGCTCTGATGCTGGGCTACAACCACAGGGCACCTCTCCATGCTCTGAGCTCCAAGCAGCAGCCCCAGCCACAGGGCTGACCGTGAGCGCCTTCAGGAGCTTGTCACACACCAAGTCGTCAGGGGACCCTCCCAACAACAGGGGACCCGTATCAAGCTCTGCACAGCCTTATGGAAGCCCCTCTCACCAGGCCAAAGGCAGCGGCGTGGCGAGTGGGACACGGATTATTCTCAGAAACTTTCTGTGCAAGCATGGAGTGGGGGATGGACAAGAGTTGCAGGATTGATTTGGAGTCACTTCTTGACAAGTCCTCTATTTTGGAATGTCCAACAAGTGGGCACATTCCTGTTTTCTCGCAGATTCCTGAGAGGTGTTAACAGGCTTCCTTCTTGGACTTAACTTCAGGTGATTTGGTCAGAGCAAGGGGTTCGGGGTGTCAGGAGGACCCAGACCCACCCATTTTGACCTTGTCTCACCTCTGACCTCTAACCCTCCCAGCAGGTGGGATCTTTATCTACACTTGTTGGGAGCTGTGGGGAGCAGGATGGGTAAAAAAAAATCCTCATGAGGCCCAGACTGGTTTAGCTCAGTGGATAGAGCGTCAGCCTGCGGACTGAAGGGCCCCAGATTTGATTCCGGTCAAGGACATATACCTTGGTTTCGGGCACATCCCTAGTAGAGGGGTGCAGAGGGCAGCTCATCGATGTTTCTAACTCTCTATCCCCCTCCCTTCCTCTCTGTAAAAAATCAATAAAATATCTTTTTTTTAAAAACCCTCATGAGGTCTACATATTGCTTATTCCTCAGGCTCCCCACCAGCATCCCAGGCAGTTGGGCCTGACCCTGAAGCCGGCTGGGCTGCATGCCTCCCCAGGCCAGGCTGGGAGTTCAGGGAGTTGCATGAGGAGAAAAGTTCTGATGCTCAAAGCTCCTGGGAACTGGAGCACCCAATCTGCACCTTGAACATGAGAGTTCACCCAACCACATCTCAGGGAGAAGAGTCAGAACCACCCTACATGTCAGTGGTAGCTGCCAGCTCTGGGGGACAGTGGGAAGAGAGGGGATTCTGGACTACCAGGCCTGGGTTTGAATCCCATTTCCACCATCTCCTTGGCTGTGTGTTTGGCTGATCTATTGCCCCATAATAAACCCTGCCAAACCTGTGGCTTAAATTGCATGTATCTGTGGGGGGCAGTCCCAAGCAATACACCTAGAGCATTCTTTAAATCTTTGTCAGGCTGAATTCAAGGCCCCTGGAAAAACCAGGTCTTGGAAAAACATATTCACCAATGAGGCTGGATATGTTATCAGCTTGGCTTACCTTTGCCTCAGGTGTCAGGGAGAGGACCTTGATATGTAAATGCAGGCTTGCCCGGGGAATGGGTGAATTAATAGGGTCTGGGCTCACAGAAACTCCTTTGATCCTAACGTTGGAGAAACCCTTTTGTATTGTGGAATATAAATAAACGCAACTTTGTGGGCTCAGCGAATGTGCTGTGCCTCCATGAGAGGGAGAACAGATGCCTACCTGGGCCCAGCTTTTTATTCCTACTTCTGTGTCTTTCTCTTTTATTCTTCATTTTTCTTAATCCTTAGCTCCTCCACTCAGAAACTGAAACCAGTCTTTCTCCACACTGGACGTGGGAGAGAGAGAGAGAGGAAAAAACACCCTCGATATGTATCTGCTCAAGATTTTACAATTTGGGCTGGGCTTAGTGGTATGTGTTGCCTCTTCTCTTAACTTCTTGGGCTTCCCCACCTCTTGGAAGCTGGGTTCCAAAAGAGAGGAAGTCCCAGTAGCCAAGGTTTCTTAATGCCCAGACTTGGAGGCCCCAGAACATCATTTCCTTTCTGTTCTATTGGTCAAAGCAGTTCTGAGCCCAACCCAGATTCAAGAGGAGGAACATAAGTACCACCTCTTGAGGGGAGAAGTGAAATGTGTACAAGGAGGGGCAAAATTGTTTGAGGCCATTCGATACAAGTTCTGCTAGTGAATTTGAGCAAATTATTTAATCTCGCCAAGTCTGTTTCTCCTTCTGTAAACTGGGTATAACATCTATCTCACGTGATTGTGATAGGATTAACTAAGCTCTCAGTTGAGCTTTCAACAGGGAGTATGTATAATACAGCCCACGACTAAAGAATTCAGTGTCAGTGTTAGACAATTCTTAGGACACACTCAGTCCACACACAGGTGGAAGACTTCCCACTGTTGGTCCTCTCAGCGTCTGCCTCTGACATCGTCTCCCCCTCTGGTCTCACTCCCAGCCTCTCTTGAGGCACTAGAGACCCCCTCCTCCTGGACATGTAGCAAATGCATGGAGGGTCTCTACCAGAGCAGTGTTCAGGCATCAGTGTTGGAGCACAGCCCCATCCTGTGGAACTATCCCAGCATTGCTCACAACTCCCAAAAGGAAGCCCCTCCCCACTGGGTCCCATTGCCTGAGGGAGAGTTATTGTTGTAAAACTATTAGCTGTGTAGGGAAAGGGGGCCATGGGAGAAGAGAAAGAAGTGGTGAGTTCAGACTCTGAAGAGGAGACCACCCCTCTCCTCCACCCATTCTGCTGGGATCTGCATTCAGGTGGTTGAATACTGTCAGCAGCAATCTGATGGAGCACCATGTAATTTGGGAAATGGGGCAGCTCTAAACCAGTCTAGGGAGCAAAAGTCCTTTCCTTTCATATCAAAACTTGGTTCTCTAATATACAGAAATACCCAGTTCATGGGGGGGGGGGTGGGGAGGGAGGGGGAGAGGCGGGAGCAGGCCTGGCCTGTGGCAACTGTGGGCTTTGTAATATGGGTGGTGTGTGTGTGTGTGTGTGTGTGTGTGTGTGTGTGTGTGTGTGTGTGTTTTGGAGGTTGCGGGGAGCTACATGCAGCCTGTTTCAGGAGTGCCCTCTTCGCCCAGGCCTCATGGAGACATCCCAGTGCCTAAGCACTCCAGGTGCACCCACCTCCCAGCCCAGCAATACAGATGAAGCCCTAGTGCCCACCCAGGTTGGTTCCCCCTGGGGGCACCCCTCACAGCAGAGCTGCTCACACAGCCTGCCCAGCTGGCTGCAGAGTCCCACAGCAGGCCCCAGTTCCCATTCTGGGCCACCGTTACCCAGGAGACCACTGTCACCAAGGCCCCTGGGCCAGGCTCTGCTGAGAAGAGATTGTTGCCTCCAAGACAGGAGGGTTTCCAGCTGGATCTAATCCAATTCTGTCTTTGTGCTGTTGTTGTTGCTGGTAATAAAACTTGCATTTGCCAGAATTGGGACAAACACCGGGTAGAAAGAGCAGTGTTTCGGCGACATGCACCAAGCCTCAGGGCTTCAGTGGCCCCACTCAGGTGACCCCTAGCCCAGAGACTTAGACGCCCTGGCTCACAAGAGCTGTCTTCCACCAGTTTTGTTGGGCAGCCCCTGGCGTCCTCAGGGCAAGCAGGTGAAAACACTCCACACCTTGTGTCCTGGGGAAATCAGGAGAAAACCCCACCACCTCCTCCATGCCTGTCTCTGCACAGAGGGGTGTCATCACAGTTTTCCAAGCTGTTTAAAGAAGTCCTTTGCACATCGCTTGGCTCATCCCAGCTATAGACTGAGATGGAACAAAAAGAAAGTGAAGAGGTGATGTCAGTCATTTTGCAACAAATAGTTATGAGCCTCCTATGTGTATGCTTATGTCCCAGGTGTGCTTATGTTTCTGAATAATCCAGGAGTTGTTAACCCAAGAATCAGAAGTGGAATTTAGGGGGGTCATGAACAGGTTGGAGGAAAGACATTGCACACTTATTTTTACTTAACACTAATTGAAACCAGTATTTCCTTCCCTGTGTGCCTAGGCATCTCACTGTAAGGTTCTACGCCGCCGTGAGAGAAACTGCAGACAGGAGTCCAAATAAGTGAATGAATTAATCAGGCTTTATTGGGGGTCTCCGGGCGGGTTCACAGGCTCGGGGGAATGGAGCCGGAGAAGCCGCGCCAGTGACTGGGGCCAGGAGCTAGGGGAAAGAGGAGACCCAGCCAGACCTCCTCCCGGACTGCCTGGGAGAGCAGTCCGGGAGAAAAGGGTCCCATGTGGCGCACTGAGGCACATTTTAAAGGCAGGGGTTGGGCCCAGGGCGGAAGGGGAAGGGGTGGGACACAGGGCACTCTGGTATGTGCCTGATTGGTGGCTCAATGTCTCTGTCAATTACATCATAACTCTGCCCATCAGTTGGGGGGGGGGTACCTATCACTCACCATAGTGGTATAGATGGTTTCTGGGACTTTGTCACCAACAGAAACTATAGCTATTTTCATATCACTCCATAGATGCTGAAGATATTTCAAAATATTGTTTCAGCTCAGCTCATCACTAATTCAAAGCCATGATAGTTATTAAACTTGTCACTAGACCTTATCCAAGGCCTAAATTAAGAGACACATATATTTCCCTATCACAATTTTAAAATTTGATAATTATATTTTAACTAGAGGCCTGGTGCACAAAATTCGTGCATGGGGGTGAAGGGTGTCCCTCAGCCCAGCCTGCACCCTCTCCAATCTGGGATCCCTCTCACAATCCAGGACTGCTGGCTTCCCATTGCTCACCTGCCTGCCTTCCTAATTGCACCTAACCATTTCTTCCTGACCAACCCTTAACCACTCCCCTGCCATCCTGATTGACACTTAACTGCTCCCCTGCCAGCCCGATTATCCCTAACAGTCTTCCCTTGTTTGCCTGGTCACTCCTAACTGCCCTCCCTTGCCAGCCTGGTCACTCCTAACTGCCTTTCCCTGACAGCCTGGTCATCCCCAACTGCCCTCCCCTGCCAACCTGGTAACCCCTAACTGTCCTCCTCTGCCAGTCTCATTGCCCCTAACTGCTCTCCCCTGTTGGTCTGGTTCTCACCCCCAAAACTACCCTCCCCTGCAGGCCTGGGTACCCCCAAACTGCCCTCCTCTGCAGGCCTTGTCCCCCCAACTGCCCTCCCCTACTGGCCTGGTCCCCCTCAACTGCCCTACCCTGAAGGTTTGGTCACCCCCCCCTCACCACAACTGCTCTCCCATGCAGGTCTGGTCCCTCCCCTAACTATCCTTCCTGCAGGCCTGGTCATCCTCAACTTCCCTCCTCTGCTGGCCATCTTGTGGCAGCCATCTTGTGTCTACATGGAGGCAGCCATATTGTGTTGGAGTGACAGTCAATTTGCATATTACTTTTTTATTAGATAAGATATATTAGGTTTCCTTTGTAACCCATTGCATTTTACTTCAAGCCTCTAAACTGTTCTGGGGAAAATCCACAGGCCTCTCCAGACAGCAGGAAGACTCCACAGTGGCCACACAGGGAGCAACTTTCATTTAAAAAGTTTTTTTTTAAGGAAGCCCACAGCTCCAAGAAATAATATTAACACAGGTAGCTAGATATTAATAAAAGAAGAGAACATTGTCATACATAATCAACTGAGAAGCATGACACTACTTATCTCACCAGAAAATTACAATTTCACACAGTCAGCAGGGAACCACCTGTCTGCTTCTTCCTCCCAACCTCCTCCACATCACTGAAAGAAGGAATAGAACAATCTATACTAATAAAAGGGTATTATGCTAATTAGACTGGACATCTTCCAGGTAACCTTCTGGACAAAGCCACGTTGGTGGAGGCAAGGTATAAGCTATTAGAGGCAATCAGGCCTGCAGGGGAGGGCAGTTGGGGGTGATCAGGCCAGCAGGGGAGGGAAGTTAGGGGAGATCAGGCCAGCAGGCAGAGGGGGTTAGGGATGATCAGGCAGACAGGCAAGAGAGCAGTTAGGAGCCAGTGGTCCCAGATTGCGAGAGGGATGTCTCGCAAGAGGTCCCAGATTGGATGAGGTGCAAGCTATGCTGAGGGACACCACCCCACCCTGCATGAATTTCATGCACCAGGCTTCTAGTAAAACAATGAAGAGGGTGGTGCTTCTGTGGGGCGTGGGCAGTAGGAGCCAAAATGGCAACCATAGGGGCCCAGCCGTCTAACCTGAGAAAGAGATCAGTTGGGTAGGGAGTGGACTCATCTGAAACCTGGAAAAGCTTGGGAAGCTGATCAGTGGTTTTGAAAAAGCTCCTGGTCCTTTCCAAACTCCAATAATATAATCCCAGGGAACAAAGCTCTCCCGCCCCTGCCCCCAGCACTCGTTTCTCTGTTCTTGCATTCTCTCTCCTTAGTAACCAAGTGGCCCAAGAAGCCCTAGGGACTCCAAACAGAGGCTCCAGGCAGGAGCCTAGTCACAGCAACAGAGCAGTGGGTCACAGCTGGGGCAGCACTAAGCTACCTGGATAGGGACTGAGACCACTTAGCAGCCACCTGAGGCCACTGGACTGCAAAGGACTAAGTTTTAATATGGCACAGAATCTCTGGGCATTGGCCCTGTTTCTGCCCCTGATTTTCCATGGGAGGATGGACAGAGATGGGCTATTGGGAACTCAGGGACAGCCTTCTTTTTACACACAAATAAAACTTACCATTAGACCTCATCCTTCCTTGCGGGTCCTCGAAAATGCTTTTTCTGGGAACACCATAAGGACCCCACTGACAACAAAATTGACTGAGCCCTTGCCATGTACCTGACATTTCTAACCTATTGTTGCATTCCAGGTAGAGCTGTCATTTCACTGAGTCATGGTACACTGAGTGGGGTAACTTGGCCACAAGTGCACAGCAGGTCAGGGTTGGAGCCAGGAGTCAGCCTTGACCTTTTGACCCAGTGCCCCCACTTTCATCTTCCTCAGGAAAGCTGCCTCCAAGACCCTGGGAAGCCTGACTTGAGTGTAGTTCACCCTGGGTGGTGGATGCCCAGAGCCAGCTCAGGCCAGGGAAGGTGGTGGTCTCAGGGAATCCAACTTCAGCCCACTCGGGGTGGCAGGAGCCTGCTCTACTCCACAGGCAACAAGCAACTGCCAGCTCTCCAAGGCCACCCTGGCTCCCTGCCCCTTGCAGGTTTGGATCAACCTGACTGGAACCCCCATGTCACAGTCTTAAGGGGGAATGGAGCCCTCTCATGACAGCCACACTTCTAAGGCTGACACCTTTCTGCATCTCTTTCCTGAGGCTCCCCTCCCTGTTTCAATGTTTGCTCACACCAGGCACTCCAATTTCTCATCATGTACTAGAGATTCTCCAAGTCACACAGGCCCTCTGTCATATTTCTGTCTTCTTCCAGCTTCCTGAACTTCTCTGGTTTCTCTCCCTCCTTCTTCCCTTTTGAAAGCAATAGATTCTCAACGCTTTCTCTCTGGGAACCGCTTCTCCCACTTTCTGAAGGGGAATGTTGGTAAATAAAATTTTCTCAACATCACTAACATTTAATTACTAAATTGGGTCCTGCCTTCGCTCAGGCTGCTACAACAGAATATCACAGACTTGGTGGCTCAAGCAACAGACACATATTCCTCACAGTTATGGAGGCTGAAAGTCCAAGATCAGGGTGCCAGCATGGACGAGTTCTGGTGACAGCCCTCTTCCTGCCCTAGACTGCAGATTCCTCACTATGTCCCCAAAAGGTGGAAGGAGCAAGAGGTTCTCTGGTGTCTCTGTTACCAGGGCATGAATCCCATTCATGAGGGCTCCACCCTCATGTCCTAATCACCTCCTAATACCATCACATTGGAGGTTAAGATTTCAACATATTCATTTTAAGGAACATAAACATCCAGTCCATAATAGGCCTCTCAACTGAGGGGAAAAGCTGTGGGGAAGGTGGTGTGCACACTTAGCCCTTGGAATTGGACATCACTCATTCACATCATTGATACCGAGGCTTTCTCTTCTGGTTCTCTGAGTATCCCGCTACCAGGAGCTGCAGAGCATCAGTTGGACACTGAGAAAGCCAACCCCCCAGCCTGGCCCGCCCCTTCAACTTATCCACTCAAGGTAGAGCTCTGCCCTTTTCTGATCGTTCAATCCCACACAGGAGGGACACACATGGTGGCTCTGGAAGCACAGTGTCGGCTGAATTGAGTTGAAGCAGAAAGTGGTTCCATACACGGACAGCAGGGGGCACTGCCCATCAGGAAGGCCAGGCCCAGCGCCTGCTGGTAAGAAGAGTGGGCCTGGTAGGGAAGCTGGGCTGTGCGTCCAGAGATCGGAAGAAGAAATCCCTGCAGAATGTTGAGGGGAGCATAGAGGAGAGAACTGTTGAGGGGAATATAGAGGAGTGTGGCCAGATACCGGCAAGTTAGAACGCCACCTCCCCAAGCCTGGTTCCTAGAAGATCCCCCAAAGTGGCAGATGGCTGGAGGGCGCCTCAGGCTTGAAGGAGAAAGACCGTTTAACACAGAGGCGTCAGAGCCGCGGGCATGAGCTTCATCGGAAGGCCTGTTAAACCCTGCGAAACGGACACAGTAGCTGTGACCAATGTAAACTGGATACAGAGGCCTCTGCAAATAGTTCAGCCATTGGGGGACACTTCCCTAGGGCTTGTGCAGGGTCCGGGGAGGGGGCCCCAGAGGATGAAGCTGAACGATCCTACAGGAAAGCCCATGAGCTCAGAGAGGGTTACATTCAGTTTGAAGAAACAAAAGAAGCACAGAGTAAATCCATATGCAATGGGCTGAATTGTGTCCTCCAAAACTCAAGGGTTGGAGACCTAACCCCCAATATGACTATATTTGGAAATAAGGCCACAGGAAACACACTTTGCTGAGGACATTACACAGTCCCCCTGCCCCCTTTGCACCTTTTGCAAGACTGTGGGTGCCCTGGGGAGCCTGGGGTCTCCACAGCTTCTCTGCAGACAGCATCTTGGTTACGCTTGTTCAAAGGCTGCCTGAGACCTCAGAGTGAACTCAGGGGGCCCTCCACCAAGCAGAACTCATGTCAAGCTTGGAAGTGATAGTGCTTTGGATCTCAGCTCTGAAACTTAAAAGAGCTGAGGGCCCAGTTTAGGTTATAGCTCACAGTTCAAGCAACCGGGAGGAGGGGGAGGTTCCTGCAGCAGCTTAGTGAAGGTGATACATCTCACAGGCTCTTAGTGGGGATGGGATGCTCAGTCCTGAACTGGGGAGAAGCTCCCAGAGTCACCTTCACCTGCCATACACATCCTTCAATGCCCATTCACAGCGGTGTCCTCCGCTTATTAGAGGAGCCGGCTCTGGGTGGAAAAAAAGCAAGAGGTGGTTATGATGGCAGTTTCAGGAGGTGCTACTCCCCCCCCCCCAAAAAAAAAGCATCACCCTTGTGGGTCTTGAGTCCCCTGCCCCCTCAGCAGTAGGGTTCTCACAGTGGCCTCAGTGGCCTCTCCCTGGCCCTGGGCGGTTGTGTTCACAGCCTATTGTCTAGGATGCATGGAGGGTAGTGCGGTGTGGGCAGCTCCTCCAGGTCCACACAGTTCCTGTAGAGGACACCTCCCTCCGTACCTAGAGACTGTTCTGCACACCAGCCTGTCCTCACTTCCACACGGTGGCCCGACTCGGTTTCTGTCCTCACTGATCCATTAACAAAATTCTTCTTAACTTCCATTAGTCTCTACAGTCGCCTATCAAGTCTCAGCCATTTCAAACCGCTTTGCAATGACTGATTATTTGTGGCAACTTTCTACAAGGCTGTATCTTACTGTTCCAAATGCCACTAGTATCCTTCTGCAGCTATACAGCATTAATATAATGATTTCCAGCTTCATAGGGTCCCCAGAGAGGGACTCAAGAGGAATATAGTTGACAAACGCAGCTCGTAGACTAGCATTTTCCATGTTACATGCTCCCCAAGGGCTAACAGTCCAGAGAGGGTCAGTCCTTGTCCCTAAGGGGATGTGGTTCCTGGGTTAGCAGAAGATGACTGTTGTATTAGTCTCCTGGGGCTGCCATAACAAAATACCACAGACTGCGTGGCTTTAATAATATGAATTTATTCTCATGGTTCCGAAGGCCCGAAATCCAAGAATAAGGCGCCAACAGAGTTCATGTCTGCTAAGGGTTATCTCCTGGGGTTGATGATAGCCACTTTCTCCCTGTGTCCTCACATCCCTTTTTTCAGTGGGTGAAGGTGGAGAGACAGAGAGGACGGAAGTGCCCTGGTGTCTCTTCTTACAAGGGCACATATATCACGAGGGCTCCACCCTCAGAACCTCATCTAATCTAAGCATCTCCCAAAGGCTCCACCTCCAAATATTATCATATTGGGGTTAGAGCTTCAATATATGGATTTTAGGGGGAACACAATTCAGTCCACAGCAGCTGCCGAGGAGTAAGGATATTCATGGTTAGCCATCAACACCCAACCCGTGAGTAGGCTGTGGTCAGGAGTGTGAGGAACTCAGGAGAAAGGAGTGGCCCAGGCCAGTGCCTAGCAGTTTTTCACATTCTCCAGGAGGTCTGGACAGATTAATAGGATTCACATGTGAGGCCACGAAGGAAAATTCAGATCCAACCTGGGAAAGTCAGACCCATCTGTCAGGAGGAGGAGTCAGCAGTGGAGGGCTTCTGAAGCACTGGCTGTGTCTTCACTCCATCAGTGGCCAGCAGGTCTTCTGTGCTGGGCCATGGTGTATGCAGAGGAGCCAGGGTCTTTGAATGCAGCTCCAGTGTCATGGTAATGGGGCCAGATGGCAGGAGAAGGGGTGGACCTACCACTGGAGGGAGCACAGGGCTTGTGGGGTCTGTGTGGCCCAGTTGCTCCCAGAGAGAACTAAGAAGAGTCCAAGGTGTGGGGAGTTGCAAGGTGTAGACATGGCTCCAGACCACTTGGGACAGGCCCCAGCTATACCTCTGGGCCAGGCCTGAGGGCAATTCCCTATGCTCTCACACTTGGTGTCCAAGCGGCCACTTTGATCTGGTGCCTTCTTGGTTCTTTGGACCTTGATTGTTGGGTCACCTGGCAAAGACAATCAGGAGCCAGCTCTTCCCTGGAGCCAAAACAAGGTCATACAGCAGATAATCTATTTATTTGGCTAATCAACTCATTTTTTCCAATCAGTTGTGTTGGTTTCATACTTGTACAAGTAACAAGTATGTCTCATATTTTCTAGCAGTGCTAATAAGGTAACGTTTATGCCAAACACCTCCAAGTTCCACTGACTTTAGCAGCAGGAATTTCAACCCTTTCCGAAGCTAAGTTCAAGGTTTCTCAACTCACTAGCTGCACTTGCTGTAGGGCTGGGCCCTCGGAGGCATCCTAACCCTGACCCTGACTCTCTGCCCTTATTTGCCTGCTGGGTCCAAGTGCTGATCCAGGGCTGAGCTGGGACCCAGCAAGTAGACCCCCTATAGAATAGCCTGGCCTGCAGTGCTGGGCCTGTGCCCACTCTTGAGGATCCTGAGGAGTCCTCTGTGACTTGCAGGCCAGGATGAGTCCCCCCAGGGAGAGAGAAGAGGCCCCTTTCCACCCCCTCAGTGTACTGAGATCAGTCCCCAAGGTTCACCTACCAGTCCACAGTTGTCACATCAACCCAATACTGCTATTCCCCTCCACGGATTTATACTTTATATGGGCACAGCTCTTGAGTCAAGAGTCTTTTCTACGTTCTATCAGCTGGCTCAGGCAGGTCATGCTTCCCACAATCCAAGATTTTGTGCTTATGGACAACATTGTGATTAACAGGTGGTCAGACCCTGCTGTTCCTTTTCTGTTAGGAAGACTGCCTGGCCAGCACACTGGTAGATACAAATGCAGCACGAAGGGTCACTCACCTCCACTGCTGTTTTGTTGTATTGACAAAAAGCTTCAAAACTTCATATGTAAGCTCCCAATCCCCAATGCAAAGAGAGAAATTGGAGGAGAGTTGGTCTCTAATTTCACTCTCCCCTGAGCTCTGACCCCAGTTGTATCCCCAAATATCCTGCTAGATACAACAGCCTGGCTTTCTGACATAGCATAGGTATGTCTCCATCCAGGATGGCCATGGGACAGTGCAGCCTGCAAGCAGGGTGAGGAGCATCTAGGGCTTGGGGAAGCTGGACAGGACTCATTTCTGGGTCTGTAGAGCCCTGACCCTGGCTGCTGGTTCCTGGAGGTCCAGTTTGAGGGTCAGGAGCCTCTGGTCCTGGGCAGATCAATCCTCCATACCCATATCCACCCCTGTATTGATACTTCCACCTTCCCCTCTAGCACACTGAGTATACCTCACTACTGAGGCAGCTGCAGGGAGGCAGGGGAGAGTCTCCTGTCCTTTCATGGATCTTAGTCAATTTGAGGACTCTCAGGCAGGAAGCAGCTTGGCCCTCCATCCTTCCTGCTCACTGCCACCTTCTCACAGAACTCCATGTCATCACAAAATGGACAATCACCCAACCTCACCTCCCCCTCCCACTAGGTTTTATCTAAACCACCCTCTTCCTTCCCCATGATCACCCTATCCTCCTGTCCACCACTTGGTTGTGGAAGCCTCTTATCCCACAGATAGAAGGTAGTCGCTCTTCTGAAAAACCTTCCCCTTGTCTCATTTGTTACTTCTCATCCCACTCACTCCACCCTCCCAAACCACCCCACAATCTAATTTACCCTTGCAATCATTTAGCTCTCTGGAGCAGCTGAGTCATCGAAGACTTTCAGCTGTCACTGCTGCTCCTTCTCAGATCATGACTAGGAGCCCGAGCCAAGTCATGACTCAACAGTTTACAGCCTCCAAACAGCAATTGCCAAAGCCTTGTGTCCTCAAGATGGTTCCTCCATTCCTGGCTGTCTCGTTTTCTCCCTCCCAGCCACTGGAGAAGACAGCTCCATGAACACACCACTGTGGCCAGCTGCCCAGTCAGGACTCAGGTGGGCAAGACACACACATGTTCTTTTGTTTCCTCTGGCTGAACCAAATCAAGCCTGACTCTGTCTTATCATTCTCAAGGAAACTCCCAAGTGTACCAGTTAATAATGCAGATTTTTTTTCAACAGATGGAGTTACACATATGTTGATATATATGCAATTTGATATGTATGCTATTTTGTTGTATTAACAGAAAGCTTCAAAACTTCATATGTCAAATTTTCTGAAAGTGTCAACATCATAGATATTTCTACCCGTAAAAATGTTGAATTTCGTGCCCCAAAAAAAGAGCATTTGTGGGAAGTTTTAATTCATTACTTCACTTAGAAAAAAAGTGCTGCTAAAAGTTATCGTATATTTCGGGAAGCTTATGGTAAACATGCTCTATCTCAATATACTTGTGAACGCTGGTGTAAATGCTTTAAAAGTGATGATTTCTATGTGAAAGACAAAGAATGTCCAGGTCAATTTGTACCACTCTTTGATCGTAAAACGACCAGAATGGGCCAGAAGTAATTCTGCTTCGTGACAACGCACGCTTCAAAACCAGTTAAAGACATGTTAAGAGATCTTTCCTGGGAAGTATTAACCCACTGGCTATGTTCACCAGACCTTGCTCCTTCAGATTACCACTTGTTCCAATCGATGGCACACGCACTTTCTGAGCAGCACTTCAAAACACACAAAGAAGTGGAAAATTGGGTCTCTGAATGGTTTGCCTCAAAAAATACAAGTTCTATTCAGATGATATCCACAAATTACCTGAAAGATGGGGGAAATGTGTAGCTAGTGGTGGACATTACCTTGAATAAAGCACTTTTGATATTTCTCTTGAAATTATCGTGTTTTCTTTGATTATAGAATCCTCATTATTAACTGGTACACCTGGTAAGACTAACGAATAACTTCCCAGTCAGTTCAAGATAGCAGACTAGTCATATTCAGAATTTTCCTTTCTCCCAGGCTTGTAACCACCACCTCTTCTCCCCCAGGTATGTGCTAAAACTTCAGGCAATGCACACTCCTGTGGCAATGGGGGAAGAGCTGCTCTTGGCATGTCTCCTTCCTTCCCCAGATGTATCCTCACGGCTCTCAGGTCGCATCAACAGCTATCCACTCTGACCCCACTGCTTCCACAAAGTATCTGCAGCTTCACCATAGCCTGGTCCACACCAGCCCTTCATTCTTCTGCAAACTTTTCATGGGCTTCCCAGGCCTTTCAAAAGCCCATAAGAAACTTGGGGCTCTTTGTGTGTACCTGATCTGCTCTGATCATCCAACTTGCTATCATCTCTGCAAAGTTGTTGGCCAACAGAGCCCCAGAGGGACTGGAAAGCACAAGTCTGCTCCACCCTGGGGTCCCCAAACCAAAGAGGAGCTTGATCCATCCCTATCACTGCATCTCGGCCCTGGATACCTGCCATCATGACTGACTTTCTTGATTCTCTCTCTTAACTCCACTCTCTCTTCCTTTCCAAATCTTGATTGAACAAGAGATAGGGGAGAGTTGAGAACCAGCCTTGTCCACAGGGACTCATCTTCTTCCTCAATTATTCTGTCTCATGCTTTTCGGACTTAGATATCTAGAATTCACCTAGTTCCTAGGTTCATCAGAAATCCCCAAATGCTGGGTGGTTTATGTTGAGCTGTCTGGGTGTGACAGGAAGGTCTTTGGGGGCATAATGAGCAGGCACAGCATTCAATGAGCATCTAAAGGGAAAGCACACCAGTCAAAGCACCATGTATCATCCCACCACAATACAGTCTTGGGATGGGATATCTGCTACTGGAATTCAGGGCTGGGGTTTCCTTTCTCTGAGCAGGACTTTCTTCTCTTAGCCTCTGATATCCCAGAGGGCCAGCTGGCCTCCAGGACGCTGGAGGGCCATGATGCCTGTGCGGAATTCTTTGATGACAAAGTAGTAGCAGAAAACATCCAGGCAGCAGTTGATGTTGGAGAGACACATGGACAACTGTAAGAACAAGCTGATGTTCCACTTAGCTCTGCACTCCACAATCAAGTTATTCCTCACCAGGAACTGCAAGAAGAAACCGAGGTGGATCGGGAGAAAGGAGACCACAAAGACAGCCAGACTGGATGCAATAGTCCAGATGCAGGCCCTCTGCTGGCCCCAGTCTTGGCTGTGGTCCAGACGGCCAACCAGAATGTGAATGCTCCTGAAGGAGCAGAAACCCATGATGCCCATGGGAAGAAGGAAGCCAAACACCTCGAGAGAGAAGAAGACCTTGGCACTCCAGGTGTCATCAGACATATTGTGGAAGCATGTGTACCCTTTTTCCACTTTCCCATGGAAGTTGTAAATGGGGATACTCCCAACCCACACCAGGACCCAGATGGTGAAGCAGATTCCAAAAATCTTCCTAGGGGACCTGCAGTGGCTGACCAGGATCGGGTACCGGATGGCCAAGAATCTGTCCAGGCTGATGAAGCAGATTGTGAAGACACTGCCATACATGCTGATAAAGTAGAGGCACTCCACAAATGTACAGAGAGATCGTAAGGGGTCCTTCACATGGCCCAGGGCAACCTTGAATGGGAGAGAGAGCACCAGAAGAAGGTCAAACACCGCCAAGTTGATCATGTAGATGGAGGTGGCAGCATACTCTGGCCACCTCTTCTTCAGGAAGGTGCGGAAGCGTCGGATGGCCAGCACATTGAGAAGTAGACCCAGGAGGAAGGTGGGGATGTGCACTGCCAGCTGCACGGTTCTCATCAGCTCATCCAGGTCATGCAAGGAGCAGTTCTTGCTTTCGTTTGCCTGGCTCATGTTCTTCCCTACAACATCAACATAGACTAGATGAAGTTCCTCTCAATCTCTAGAAATGATGGATTCATATGACTTTGTCAAGAATGATAAACACTTCCCCTTTATCACCCAGCAACTGAATGCTCATTGACTAATCATTAGAAAACACAGGGAATAAAAATTATCTCTAATTCTGCTGCCTAAATGAAATTGTTCCTATTTCATGTATATCATTCCAGACTCCACACACCACATGTGTGTGCCTTTTTCTTTTACAAAAATAAAATTATGCATGGAACATTTGTTGTTGTTGTTTTTTTGTTTTTTGTTTTCCCAATCAAAACTCCTTTTGTTGAAAGGAGTAATGACACAAACCTTGACCCAAACTGGTTTAAGCAAAGAGAGAACTTATATATATAAAAGCCTAAGTGACCGTCTGACTGGTAGCTGTGTTGCACACTGACTACCAGGGGGCAGATGCTCAATGCAGGAGCTGCAGAGCTGCAGTGAGTTGGCAGCTGTGGTTCTCAGGTGACACACCAGGAACCAGAGAGGAGGGAGCCCGATTCTCGGGTGCATCACTTGAGAACTGCCCTCTTGCAATCCAGACCCCTCAGAGAATGTCGGAGAATCAGGTTCAGCCTGATCCCTGCAGGCCAGGCCAAGGAACCCCACTGGTACACAAATCTGTGCACTGGGCCTCGAGTTTAACATAATGGAAAACATGAAAACACAAGATAGAGCTGACTTGAGCTTCTCTTTCCCTCTTCTCTTTTCCACCCACATTCCCGAAGGTTTGACAGAGTTCACCCTGCCTGACTGGAGGGCTGGTCACAATCAGGCATCATACTCCTCTGAACTCAGTGACTGGGTCGTTGGTTCAGGGACGGATACCTGACTCACACGAAGTGATGAAAAGCAATGAAACTCTTGTTTGGGTTTCTAGGCAGTGGGTTGGGGCTCTTTCTGTAGGATTTGAAGTTGGGAAGATGTAAGGTCTGGAGCTGCTGTAACTTCTTGCTAACCCATGAGAAAAGTAGACAAAAATGGAGAAATATGGAAGAGGAAAATGAAGTAAGGACCTGAGGTCTCCACAGGGCAAAGGGAGGTCTTGAGACAGGTGAACGACTAGAACTGGTCCCAGGGTCCAAAAGACCAAGTCTGCGGGCATGACTGCACAGGGCTTATGTGACTTGACTGCACCCGGTGTATGTGTGGAAAATAGACAAGATTTGGCTGTCAATATTCTCCAGTAGGACCATCTTAAAGGTCACATTAAAATTACTGACAGACTTCAAATGGGAACTCTTCAATGATAATCTTTGAAGCCAGAGAAAACACTCTATGGACTGGCAAAAGAGGGAGGAAGTGTGTAGGGATAGGAAGAGATTAACCAAAAGACTTATATGCATATATGCATAACCCATAGACAGACAATAGTGCTGTGAAGGCTTGGGGAGGGAGCAGGAGTGGGGTGGGGAGGGTCAATGAGGGAAAATAAGAGGATATTGGTAATACTTTTAACAATAAAGATAATTTTTTAAAAGCACAAAAAAATTCTAAGTATTATTTGAAAAAAGTACATCTTTAAATAGAATTCAAAGAGACATTGGTGAAAATACATTGTAGTGTCAAACTTTAATATACTATCAATCTGAACACATCAAGTAGGCAAATATAAATTAGGATATAGAATTATGTAAGTAGTATAATGAATACAATTTAATTAGTAGCTCTTGAATTTGGTTTTAAACCAAATATCGAATAAACATTTGCTAAAATAATTCTCTGCCTAGCAAGAATAAAGCCTTTCATTAAAATAAAAAGCGGAAATTATGTTGGCTATGTTCTCTGATCACAATATACAGAAACCTAGGAAATAAAAAATAAAATTGGCTATTTACAAATAAGTAAAGTCAGAACTACAAGACAAAACTCCTGGGAAATGGCAAGAACTTTCTGAATTGGTTATTTAAAAAAATATATATATATATATATATATATATATATATATATATATATATATATCAGAATGCAGCCGAAACTATTCTAAGAGATGCATAGCCCTAACAGCTCTTTTTCCTTTTGTATGAAATGTTTTGATTAATTATGAACCATTGACCAGTACAGACTTTCAGCCTTAATATTCTTCTTTCCTATGTAAAACCAGATCATTAACACTGTCTACTTCAAGTAAGACAGAATACCACACTGTGAATGCAAGCAATAGTAATATCTGCTTACACATCTGCAGGCTTCACTAAAGTTAAGAACCACCCTAAAGGTCACAGAGTGCTCCCTATTTTTCAAGTTAGCAAAGCAAATTCAGTTACACATTTTTCCTGCTCATAGTTTCAGTTGAAATACAACAAATACCACTTTGCATCTCAATAGCATTCTTATCCATCACATAAGCCCTTTTGCAATTTTTTCTCTACCCTCAACAGTCTTGTGAGATAGTAAAGGGAGGGAGCAAGGACTTGTTCTTTTTTAGGGGAGAACACTTAAGGTGAATTTTGAACTCAACCTTGGCAACATATTGGAAATTATCTGGAAAGTTTTAAAGAATCCTTATGATCATGTCATATCTCAGACCAACATCAAAATCTTAGGATATGGGACCCAAGTATAAATATATTTTTAAAATACACATGACTCCGAAGTACAGCTAAGATTTAGAACTACTGGGTTAGATGATTTATAGTCAATCTTTAAGGGCAACTATCTTCTACCTAAATGCTCTCTCAGCACCGGTGAAAAAGAGATTCCATTTCCTTGAACATTGTAGCAGTTTGTTTTAATATTCTGTGCTGTTGGTCTCCAGTAACAAATTCATTTATCAGGTTATAAATGAAGGCTCTTCATTCCCCAATGCTTGTGCTAAATATGAACCTCCATCTTATAAATTTTGCAAATGGGATATTAGGGAATTTAAATCTTTTAGATAAGAATAGCTTGTAGTTAAATATTTAAGCACATTTGATTCTAGGTTCGATATGCAATAACTATGTTTTTGTTTTTCATTCGGCACTTTCAAAACTTCATTACAAAATGAATGCTTATTAATAAGACCAAACAAGTTATAAACAAAACTCTCAGCAAAAGCTCTTGGAATTGACTATTTCATAACCTTGGCCTTGTAATTCTGCAATACCTCGCTGCAGGCAGCGGTAACAGTGCTTGCACACTAGGGCGCAGCTCCGACAGCTGCAGGCAGGAGAAGTCCAACTCCAGCACCTGGCGGGCGCCATGGACCCAGAACCCAAGGTCGCCCCCCCACTGCTACCCCCACTTTCCCTGCATGGCTGCCATCGCCTCACCAGCCATCCCCAGAGCAGCCACCCACCTACTCCCACTCCCATGCAACAGCTTTAGTCTTTTTTTTTTTTTACAAAAGGAAATTAAACAAACACTCAACTTAAACATTTAGCATATAAAGAAAAAAGAAAGAGGTAGAGAAATCGGAAATAAAATTACAAAGATTAAAACTGAAATAAATGAATTTTAAAAAGAGGAAAATACCAGAATTCATAAATTTAATAGCTGGTTTCTGGGGGAGGGGAGTAAATAAAACAAAGCATACAGCTCCAACAACTATGATAAAGAAAAAAGACTCAAATGATCATAACTAGAAATGAAAGAGGAAATGTTACGCTTAGAGGAAGGGAAGAGAAAAAATAGAAATAAATTACCTTATCACGTGAGTGCTAATCCATTAAAAAACCTTAATGCAGTTGATGATTTGTAGGCAAAACATAATCTACCTCGACTGATACAAGAGTAGACAGAGAAGTATTGATTGATTCGACCAACAACCATGAAAGAAATTGAGAATGCTGTCAAAGAATTACACCTAACCACACTCTAGCTTATTTTAAATGTCAAGAAACAGATAATTCCCATACTCTAAACATAATTTCAGAACAAAAGATAATATTAATGAATTTGTGTTATGAAACCAACTTACCCAAATATCAAAACTTGACCGATGTGGCACAAAAGAGAAAAACCATTGTGCAAATGACCAAATCCGTTTCAATGTTAGGAAATCATTAACATTGTATTAACATTGTGTATTACATCATTAAAGCAAAAATGAAAAGCTCTCTGCTTTATCCGTAGATAGATTTACACAAAAGTCGTTTAAATGAAAGGACAGAAGGCTACTTCTTACACATGATAAAGAGTAACCTGTTCACACCATTGGCCAACTTTACATTTAAGGGTTAAAACAAACAAACAAACAAACAATAAGACACTTACCTATACCCAGAAGTTCCAAAGATGCACTAAGATGACGGAATAAATAGTAGAAATGGAAGGTTTGGTCAATAAATGATGTCGAAACTATCAGTAAAAATCAACTTAGATCTCACCTCACACCGTATAACCAAAGAAATCCCCAACTCATTAATGAATTAATTAAATTTAAAAAAATCAAGCCATAGAAAAAGTAGACGAAAATTTAATGGACAACTTATGGAAGCAAGCTCTTTGTCTCCTTAGAATGATGAAAAAAGCAGAATTAAAAAACCAAAATTTAAAAAAAGTTGTTTTTTTTGTTAAAGCATTTTAGCACCAAGTAATATGCTGGAGGAAAGAAAATGCAATAAATGTTAGATGAATGATATTCTTTCTCTATGAAGAATATAAAAATGTCTAATATCAACATCCTCAATAGATCAGCAGATAAAGGGCAAAAATAGACAGTTCTCAGAAAAGGATTTAAAAAGAGATAAAATTTTTGCTTATCGAATTTAAAGAAGCTGGTGAGGATTCTGTGAGACAGTCACAGATTCGCTGGTGAGTATACAAATTAATATACTTCGGGGGGTGTGATGACTTATATTATGAACCATAGAAATAATATTTGTCTTTCATCCATTGATTCTGAAATTTTACCTTAAGTAAGTTATACAAAAGTAGGAAAAATTGGGTACAGAAATACGTCACTTTAACATTTTTCTGGTAGCAAAAAACAAACAAACACACACATATTTAAATACCAACAACAGCTTATTTTCACTTTGGTAAATCTAATCAATGGAAATGTTTTCTGTCTGTGTTATGTTTATACTGATTATGTTAAGTACAAACTCCACAAACTGCAGAATTGTACATTTAGAAAATGATTTCAACTATGATTTAAAAAAAAACAAAAAACCCATGCTTAGGTGGGGAAAACCCTACAAAAAATTTCACATAAATTCTCATAGATTGCGGGTGATTTTTAACTCTTTTATCTTTATCTTTCGTTTTTGAGGGAGGTGTATTTTTTTTTAATATTTTTTTTATTGATTTCGGAAAGGAAAGGAGAGGGAGAGATAGAAACATAAATGATAAGATAGAATCGATTGGCTGCCTCCTGCACACCCTAAGTCCTGACCAGGAGTCGAAACTCGACCTCTAGGTCTACACTGAACCACTGAGACACACCAGCTGGGCTGTGTGTGTATTTTTAATTAATTAATGATAATATGAAAACAATTTAAAAATTTTTTAATGTATTAAATGTTGGAGAAATAGAAGAAAAATAATAGCTTTGACTTCCCATAAAAGAAAAAAAATCTTGGTGTGTGTTTGAGGCAGTGGTGGGAGGGAGGTTATACAAAATTTAAAGAAATGCATTGAACTAACTAGTGCTCAGCTGACGAGGCAGAATCTTGGCAGGTCAAAGATGAACATTTCAACACGTAGCATCTGAGAACAAAGCATGCATGACAGAGAATTGCAAGGGACAGGTAATTGAAAGCAAGTGCCACTTACGAGATGAGAAAGGCATCAAGAACCTGATTATTGATAAAAAGTTTCACCTGCCAGCAGTTCAGCTATTACATCATAAAAATTGTACCTAACATAAAGAGTAAAGAACAGCATATGAGATGAAAAATGCCAGGTTAACAATGAAGACTAGGTGAAGGGAAGGAACAATATTTGAAAATAATTCTCCCAGTGTTCAGAGAGCTATTCATGAAAACAAATGTAGAAGTTAGAAGTTAAATATTTTCTATATTGGACATTTCAGTTATATTATCTTGTGTATTTTTAAAGGGACACAAGGAAAATTCACAATAGAAACTGAAAATGAAAAAAATGCACTGTCTCACCGTAGAAAGCAGAGGGGCAACCCTGTGGGAGTTTACACAAATATAACAATTCTATACTTTAAAAAAGCCTAGGAAGTCCTCACGTCCTTATGTGATGCCCTCATGTCATCACAAGATGGCCACCACAAGATGGCCGGCAGGAGAGGACAGTTGTGGGTGATCAGGCCAGCAGGGGAGGGCAGTTGGGGGCCATCGAGCTGGCAGGGGATGGCAGTCAGACATCCTTCTCACAATCTGGGACTGTGGGATCGGCCTAAACCAGCAGTCGGACCTCCCTCAGGGTCTCAGATTGGAGAGGGTGCAGGCAGAGCTGAGGGCCAAGCTGGGGTTCACCACCTCTCATTATAATATAAACAATGCTCCTAATAATTATAATACTCCCTATAAAAAGGGGCATCCACTTAAAAAATCAAAACCTAACCTTATTTTGTGGATATGAAACAGAGGAAACCAAAAGACATAGAGAGAGGAAACTGATAAGATACTAGAAAAGAAGGGACTAGAACCAGGTGATTCTTTTTACTAAGAGGAATTAAGAGAGTAACACAGAGATTCCACAAAGGTAAAAGTTACAATAAATAATTAAACATAAAACACTTGATTTATGTTCCAATGAGCATAGCAAAGAAGTACACAATGGGGACATGCCAGAAATGCAAAAAGAAGTCAAAATGGAGATACAATTGCAGGTAGAGAGAGGCCTTACTGCTCCTCCTTGGGAATATCATTGATCAAGTAGACGCAGAAATTTGGAGCTCTGAACAGCCCCATTACTAATAAGGTATAAGTAGGTACTAGTTGTCAATAATGTACTAGTCCTTATTATCGATTTAGTCCTTATTAATTAATAAATCAAGAGACTATGCTCTGAGAGGGGACAAAGGGCTTTCCACCAAATCTATCCCATTCCTGGACCCAGCCAAGCACTCCAAAACCATGGCCATTTTACCTTTTTCTTCTCAGACCACCAAGAAAACAACTAATAATATGTAAAAGGTACTTTTATGCATTCCCTTACGTAGTCTCTTGAACTCTGTGTGAATCAGAGAGAAAAGCAGAAGTTACTGACATGTTGGAAAGGAATACACGCAAAACACTGGTGCAGTCCCAGCTTAAAGGAACATGGGGATTTCTACGTATCCTTGGCAACAGGAGAGATGGTGAGAAAGGAGGAGAACCCAGGCCACATGGGAGGAACACGGAGTGACCATGGCCCTTGCAACTGCTCTGATCACCCGGGTGCCGGAGGCTGCCTGTCTGCAGGGGCTGCATGAGGAGGGGCTGGGAAGCCACAACACAGGAGAATAGGGAGAAAGGACCGGAGTTGCTCATACTATCTGAGAATAAACATATTAGCATTCTCCAGTGCTCAAGACATGCACACTGTCTGGTCCATGGGGCCATAAAAGGGAGGAGTTCCAGGTGCCATGGAAAGCAGATTTAGCTACCAGAGTGTTTGAGAGCAGGCAGAGCAGACCTTGCCATGTGGCAAGCTCTCAACTCCCCCAGAGTATGCACACTTAAACAACTTTTTTTTAAAATATATTTTTTATTGATTTTTCACAGAGAGGAAGGGAGAGGGATAGAAAGTCAGAAACATCAATGAGAGAGAAACATCGACCAGCTGCCTCCTGCACACCCCCTACTGGGGATGTGCCTGCAACCAAGGTACATGCCCTTGACCGGAATCGAACCCGGGACCTCTCAGTCCGTAGGCTGACGCTCTATCCACTGAGCCAAACCGGTTTCAGCTTAAACAACTTTTCCAAAGAGCAAAACCCCAGCATGGAATCTTCTGTCGATAAATGAATGTTTAGTGAATAGGAAAGAAAGCATCCCGTGTGTGGAAAGGGAAAGGGACTGGGCTGGGCGTCTCTCTGGTTGTGGGGCCTCCGTCTGGGTTCTCTTATCCAAACATCACTATTCATCCCTGTGAACCCAGAGCTGTGGCCTCACCGAGCTGGCTCTCTTACTGACAACTCGGCTGTGATTCCTGCAGCTGTTTGTGCCCCATGGTGCTCTTTCCTGCCCATCTCAGTTGGGACAGGCTTGAGTCCATGCCTAACCCAGCAGCCTGCCTCAGACCAAGCCAACCTGCCTTGCATCAGCAAACTAGACTTGCCAGAAAACAACAGCCAGAGGAACAATGCAACCTTAGGGGGTTTGCAGGCTAAGCAGGAATACCAGAGGCGGGAGGGCCAGGCCCGGCTGAGAGAGCTGGTACTGCCCAGCGGATGTAGTTGGAGGAGGAACGCTCCCCAGACCAGCGTCATCCCATCCAGGTTCCGCGTCTGCAATCCCAGCCTCCCCGGGGGTGGAGTGTCGAATGCCACAGTTAGAACACAGATATTTACCTGGACGCAGTTACTAGTATCTGTGACTGACACCGTACACCAATTCACAGTCTGCCCCTGAGCTGGGTGGCTGGGGGACACAACGCAAAAAGGAACAGGACACAGAGGGGACAGAGCATGGACACAGAATGTCCCCGAGTCCAGAACATTGCTGGAGCTGTACCCCTGAGCTTGGTGGCTTGATGTGGGGGCTCAGGAAGTGGAGGTGCCAGCCAGCTCAGGGGTTTGAGATCCTGTGTTAAATGCTCTAAGGGGGAACCCGGTACATACCTGGGACGTTGTTAGAGTTAAACCCATTTTATAGATAAAGACAGTGAAGTAAAGAGTCTACCCAAGGTCAAGCAGACAGTGAGGAACTCACATTTAGAGTCTCTCCTTCATTTTGTCCTCACTATGGCCCCCCTCCAGCATCACCAGCATACCCAGGAGCTCCCACCCAGTCCCCACTTCCGCCTGGCTCCACCTCATATCACCTCCTCTCCCTCAGAACCTCCCCTTCCTCCTAAGAACTCCATCCCTCCCTCCAAATGTCCAACTGCGTGCTCCACCTGTGTCATCTGGAGTGATTTCCTCGCTGTGGCTGAGTAAGTCACCTGTGGGCCATTGAGTGTCCTAGCAACCCCAGGACAGGGCCATGTCTCCTTCGTCCTGTTGTCACCCTGCCTCCCAAACACAGAACCCCAGGGAAGTTCTAGCTAAATGAAGGGGAACGAGCAAATGACCGGGTCTGTGGGCTCCCAGTGACAGGTGTTCCCTTTGGAGCGGGGTCGACTGGTCCGAACCAGAAGAGCACCAAGCTCTGGGCAGCTCTCCGCACCCCCTGTCCCTAGCCCCATGGCCTCAGGCAGCACAAAGCCGAGCCCAGGCCAGCCCTGCAGACATTTCCTGACTCCCATTCTCCACCTCCACTCTAAGGAAAGAATCTAGAACCCCCAGGGTTCCCCATGTTGCTGTATCCCTCTCCCAGCCCCAGCCTCTCCAAAAGACACTTAGGGTTCCAAAATAATCCAGTTATAATACTGGGTGCTTCCTGCAGGGAGGGGGGCAAGCACTTCCATCACTCACTGACTGCTCTCAAGAGCCCCCTGAGGAAGAAACTTCTATTGCTCCCATTCCCCAGAGAGGTACATTGAGGCCGGGAAGTAACACCACCGGCAAGTGGCTGGCCTAGGCTCCCTGGCCTGGGCAGCACCACGCTCAGGGGCTGCAGGGAGTCCCGACTGTGTACTCTCAGGCTCTTGGTGCTTTCCCAGCCAGATTCTGGGGAGCAGGCAGTGGGCGGGGGGCGTGGCACATAAACCGACTCCCCTGGGGAAGGCTCCTGGGCTGCCAACCCTGAGGCTTCCCACCCCCAACCTGATACTGCAGTCCTGAGCCAAATCAGAAGGAAGTTGAAAGTTCATAAAAAATGTCTCTGCTCGGGGGGGGGGGGGGGGGGGGGGGGGGAGGAAGAAGAACCAAACCTTCGCCTGCAGCTGCTGCTGTCACGGAGGCTGCCAGGCTGCCCTGCCCGTCGCTTGGTACTTCCCGCTGAGCCAGGGCAGGTGTGGACAGAGCCCAGGCCATGGAGCACAGAGGCCCGGCTGACGTCAGGAAAGCCGCCTGCAGTCCAGGAGAGCGGGGTCAGTCTGGGCTCTGTGCCTGGCCTTGCTAAGTGGCCCAGGGGCTGTTACCTGTCGGTGGTCCTGGGTAGCTGAGCAAGCTGTGAGATGTCATTTCTCCTGCAGCCTGGTGGCCAGCCTGCTCTGGGGAGAGTCACTTCCTCTCTGGGGCTCGGCTTCCTCGTCACTGAAATGAGGGGGTGGGACCAGATGCTTTTCAAGTGGCTCTGATGGGGGCTCCTTCTTTCAGGTCTGAGGATGTCTGTGGAGTCAAGTCACATGCCGCAGTCTAAGCCGGGTGTGACGCAGGGGCAGCCAGCGTCTCACAAAAGCCCTCGTGGCTTCCATAGCTTCCGGGGTTTAGGATTAAGAACTGCAGCCCACAGAAAAGAGGGTACTGTGGGGCACCTTCATCTTTAGGACTTGGGGGGGCAGGGATGCCCAGCCCCTGCCTGAGTGTCTTCAAGGACCGTCAGCTCCCTGGCCCTGGCTTCTATGCCAGGTCTCCCCAGCAGTGGGGCCAGTCTTGGGCTGCAGAGCTCCCCAAGGTCCCGCAAGCAGAGATGGCCTCAGGGCCTCCCATCCTCAGGCCTGGGACCTGGGACCCACCCACGGGCCCAGGCTGGTCTCTCTCAGCAGGGAACCTCGCAGAGTCCAGACAGTCAGGGAAGCCTGGCATTACCGCGCCTGGCCGATTCAGCCCTGTGCGTGAAGTGACTAGGCAATCCCCTGAGATACCCGAGGCTCAGCTGTTTTCACAGGGTGGCATGCCGTGCCTTTCAGGGGTCTGCAGGAATAGAAACTCCCCCAGATGAGGCTGGGTGCTTTATCCTGTGCATGGTCATCTCTGTGTCAATAACAGCTGTGGGTGACTTCGGGGAAGTCAGCTGGGATCCCCATCGCTCAGGAAGGAGGTTGATGGGACCATGACAGTCTTCCGAGTATTCACCCACCGTCTCCAGCTCTGATCGCACCCGTGTTATGCGAAGGAAGGGGAGAACTAAGTTCAATCCCTGCCGGAGCTGGCCTGAGCTCAAAGCAGGGGCCTGGGCAGGCCCCTAGGGCAACCTAAGCAGAGGGGAGGTGGCCAGATCAGGGCACCCTGGGTGCTGCTGCAGGAGGCCAGGGACCTGCCCAAAAGCAGCAGGGAGGAGACCCACAGGTTTCGGGTGGGGCCTGTGGCCTGGGAGGCCCAGGGAAGGGGTTAGAACTAAAGGGCCTGCAGAGCTATTCACTGCTCAGTTTCTCTTCAAAGGGAGCCTCATCCACCTCCCCTCCAACAATCCTCTTTTATAAAAATGATTATTTCCCCACCTGCCCCTCAGGGTATCCTCAGCACAGCTACTGCCAGAGTTTCTGTACCAACAAGTATATATAAGTGTTATTTTCTCCCTCTTTTAACACCAAAATTTGAGTCCTATGTGGGCTGTTCTCCCACCTCCCTCTCTTGACGAGCTTTGTTCATGACCCTCATCAAGGGAGTAATATGTGGTCGGAGAGACTCAAAGGGTGGTGTTCCCCTTCTCTGCCCCCCTCCTCCTCTCCCCAGCCTTGCAGGGGGACATGTACTGGGCCAGAGCTGTGTGGGATGCCCCCCAACTGACCCAGAGGAGCTGCTTAGGGACCAGGGTCAACAACAGGTGATTGAAAAAGACTAGAGGAGAAGGAAGAGGCCTATGTGCAGACCAGAGGAGAGAGGAGCTTGGTGTTTGGGGGGGGAGGGAGGTTCTAGGGTCTCTCTGTGCACTGAAGGCTGGGGCATTGGGGGAATGGCAAGAGGTGAAGCTGGAGGGCTGGTGGTCAGACAGGAGTCGGAGGGGGGCGGCAGGGGTTCTCGGCTCCCAGGGAAACTGTGCCCTGGACAGGACGCCGCACAGGGAGCTAACCCATAGAGAAGCCTCCGGCGACAGAGTGCCTTCCCTCTAACCTCCACCCAAACCAGGACCAGCTCAACGGGAGGCCGTTCAGGGACCGGACACAGGGCAGACTCACTTGGAGGCAGGATCAGGGTGGGGTGAGGGCAACAGCAGCAGTGCCATGAAGGAATCAGGACATGGAAGGGTGTCGGGGTGTCTGAGGGGAGGGCAGCGTCAGCTGGAGCAGCCTGATTCCAGTTAGAGCCTCAGGCAGAGCGGGGTTCGGTTGTCGGTCCCCCATGTGGCCACACTGTAAACCTGCCTGACTGCCTGACCTCTGTAATGAGTCACAAGTCATTCCGTCCACACTCAGCTGTTGACCATCTCCATCTCCTGTCTCCCAGGCAGTGGAGTCAAGACAGACAGCAGTACCTTCTCAAAACACTGTTTTCAGGACTCTGCGTGACAACAGGGCTGGGGGGATTCCCGGGACCCCGGATTTCCCGTGTTAAAATCAGCACAGTCCCCAGACAAATGTGGGTGAACTGGCCGCCGCAGGTCAGTTAGGGAGCTCTGGGGGCTTCTCTCCCTGACTCCACCCAGGGAAGGATATGGTCCTGGTGGGTTTGGGGCCCAGGTCCCTGCCTCCAGCTGACTGCGCCCCCTTCGTTAGGCCCCTTCACGGCAGAGGCGCCTGGGCCTCAGACCAAACACCTGGGGGTGGGGCTGGCACTCTTCCCCCCCCCAAACCCCCCACCCCCGAGAGGGCTGGCAGGCACCGCAGTTTCAACAACGCAGGGACCACATGTTCAAGGAAAGGCCGCGGTCAGACAAAGGGGCTGTGTGTTACTGCGGGCTGTGGGGGCTGCCAGCATGTGGGAGCGCCTGGAGCATGTCAGAGAAGGGGCTTAAGATTACACGAAATGGCCTGATTCAGGAAACTAGTGTGTGTGGTCCGGGGCCCAGTGCCCCCCAGCCCCGGCTCAGCCTCCTGTCCGAGTGAGGGGCCCCGGCAGCGGGAGATGAGGGGACTCCACAGGTCTGTTCATTGTTTCCTCCAACAAGAAGTCTCTTCTCCTCAACTGGCTCCTGGGGGCCTCAAATGGATAACAGACCACCTTGCCACGAAGGAGGTTTGCTCAATTAGTTCAGTCCCAGGGCCCAAAATAACTGTGCCATGTGTTATAGTCTTTCCTCAGATCTTCACAGGCTCACAGCCTGAACTGTGCACACCCACCTCGAGATGTGCGCACACACACTCAGATATATACATATGTGCACACACACACTCAGATATACACACATGTGGACACACATGTACACACCAAAGGGCACACCCTAACCCAGAAACACCTTCAGAGTCTCACACACACACATATGTTCCCACACCCCCTCCAAGGACACCCACACATGCTTATGCTCCCACAGATACACACTCATCTCCAAAGACCTCAGGTCATTACATATGTGTACCCAACAGTCAGAAAAATATACACACACCCAAAGACACACAGCTGAACCTCTCACACCCCGGAACCACCCACAGACCCTATGCAGCTCCATTACCTGAGATCTGGTACAGGACCTCCCCATGGCCCCCGGCCTGTCTCCAAGCACTCCTAGAGCCCTTAGCAGGACAGGCGGTGGCAGGTTGTTTGAGAGAGACTCAGAGGGGATGGAGCCACCTTCCTTCCACATGCCACAGTCCTCAGACTCAGTGAGGCCCACCAGCCAGGGTGGAGCCTCCAGACCCCCCTACCACTCGGGGATTCAATTGAAGTGAAAATATTGTTGCAGCCTGTATTTGGAAAGTCATTAACCTAAAAAAGTTTTTCATAGAGTCCTAAACCCAGTAAAAAAAAAAGCAACTAGAAAATAAATCCTATAATGATATATGAGAAATGGAAAACATACTGCTTACAAAAGTGAAACATATGGTTAGCTATTGTGTATCCTGCATGAAAGAATTGTATCGTGTTTTTAGCTATGTGGAATAATACATAAGCTGTCATATAACTTTAAGAAAATTAATTTGGATGGAATTCTTTTTTACTATGATTGCAACTGTGCTGATAAACAAGCACTGGATACATTAATGGGAAACACACAGGAAAGAAAATGCTAGCAGTGGGAGGAAAATGACATTGTGGGAAATTCTCTTTTCCAATACTCCTACAAAATGGGCAAATAAAGATTAGATATGTTGTAATCAAAATCTACCTAGCTATAGAGAATAAGTTACTACCTCAAGCATTTAATATCTTTTGTGTAGAAGCAGAATAGAATGTTGTAGAAGCAGGAATCAGATTTATTGAGTTCAACCCTGAGGACACACTCTTTTCTGAAATGTGTCATTTCAGAAAAGTCCAACTTTAAATATGTTTCAGTTCATTAATAAAAAACATTTCCTGAGGACCCTGCTATTGCACAGCATCTGGGATACAAGGATGAGTAAGACATTCTTTATTCTTCTTGAATTGAGGGTGGAGGAGACGTAAAGCAGGAAGTGTGGATTCCAGTTGTGATTAGGACTCATGGGCCTGAAGACCAATGAGGGAGGTGAGAGGAAGAATGATGTAGAGCTGAGAGTGACTCCGTTGTTTCCAAACCTGGGACTGGCTGGCTCATGGGGGAATTCACATGAGATGCAACATAGATGGGGCTGCAGGATCAGGCTGGGAGGAAAGGGGTTTCATTTTGGACCTGAGGGTTTGGAGTCCCAAACAAGATGCCCCCACCCATGGAGAGGCAGAGTGGGGAGTTGTTAGAGCAAGGACAGCAGAGGAAGTTCATGGGTTTGTAGAAAACAATACATAGTCTGAGAAAATAGTCATGGAGCTGGGGAAGAGCGCCATGAAAAGAGCAGGCAGAAAGAGTCGGATCCATAAAGATGGAAAAGAGCTGGTCAGAGCCAGAACAGCAGCAAGTCACAAAAACCAATGGAAGGTCAAGCCAATATGTGAAGGAACCTTGAAGGTGAGCTTCGGCCAGTAATGAATGTTGGAAAGGGAGACCGAGAACATGCTGTTGCAGCAGTAATGCCCACAGACATCCTACAGGTGCGGTTCAGAGGACCAGGAGAGCACCGAAGAAGTGCATCTCACTCACAGAAACCAAGTGTCTACAAAAAAACACTGAGTCCAACGTGATCACCTGAGTAACTGGTGACTATGTTAAAGCTTTTCACACCAAAATAAATTACTAGAATCGTATTTGAGTTAGCATTCAAGGTATCATGGGCTTATTAAGTGGTTTGGCTGGTGGTTAAGTGGCAAGTAAACAATATTTATGATGGTTCCTCATATGTTTTTATGTAAAGGAATAGCAGTGGTGACTCTTCTGGTGTAAACTTCTGCGGCAAAAACATTTCTCTACTCTTCCTTATGTCCCCCTAGACTCCTAAGTTTATTAAACCAATTCTAAAATATGTATTAATAAGCTAAACACAAATTTAACAAAATTTGTAACTGGTTTCCTTGAATAATGTAATCCAGTTTGGCTTGGGCCTTATGATTTAACATTAAGTATTTAAAATATCCTATCTAATAAAAGAGTAATATGCAGATTGTCTGTCACTCCAACACAAAAGATGGCTGCCCCCATGTGGTCAAAGATCCTGCCCCCATGTGGACACAAGATGGCCACCACAAGATGGCCAGCAGAGGAGGGCAGTTGGCGGGGCACCAGGCCTGCAGAGGAGGTCAGTTAAGGGTGACTAGGCCTGCAGGGGAGGGCAGTTAGGGGCAAACAGGCTGGCAGGGAAGCAGTTAGACATCAATCAGGCTGGCAGGGGAGTGGTTAGGGGGTGATCAGGCTGGCAGGCAGAAGCGGTTAGGGGTAATCAGGAAGGCAGGCAGGCAAGCGAGCAGTTGGATTGTGAGAGGGGTCCCAGATTGGTGTGTGCGCAAGCTGGGCTGAGGGACATCCGCCCCCCCCATGCACAAATTTCATGCACCAAGCCTCTAATTAGTATATAATAATTAGCAACTACTTATTTTGTGGATTCAGGGTAAAAAAATGTAAGCCACGGAAAAAGTCTTGCCCTGGCTCATTCAGAAAAAAAATCACATGGCCAAGGCCTCATATAGCTGAAGATTAATGCTCATTTCTCAAAATCTGTAAATTATACAGCACAGATGCTGTGGAATCACTAAATGGAATAAAGACAATGTACCAAGGACAGCAAGATGTTTGACTCCTTTACAAATTAGTCATTTTCATATTGCAAATCGGGAAGGTTATGTGAAACCTCAGGCAGGGGCCCCAGAACAGCCATTTGGGGAAGTGAAGCTGCCAGGATGGGCTTCCTCTGGGATTAAGTTTCTTTACAAAAGACAATTTAATGCCATTTATTTATTAGAACATCTACAAGAAGGACAAAGCTATCTTTCTGCAAGCAGACGACCACAACATAGTCGAGCCAGCCCTGCGCCGCCTGGTTTCTGTAAAATGGTTTTAACAAACATTTTCTATCGTTGTAAGAAATATTTGCTGCTTCCTATGGTGTCTCACTTGCAGGAAAGACAAGGGGGTTGACTGATGGTGGGCCACGGGGAAGACCGCCGGTACTCTTTGGCCTAATTCTTCCAGCTTTGGGAAATAAGGAACTTTCCAGGAGCCCACGCCGCATGCTGGGGGGAGTTTCCCAGAGCAGGCTCTAGGCCCTGCACCAGCCGCCCTCCCTCCATGGCGCTGGGCAGCCGTAAGCGCTCCAGGAGTCCCATGACCTTGCCTCTGACATTGAAAGATATCATTCTGGGTGGGAAGACATCATGTATATGGGAACTGACTCCAACTTCATCTCCTCTGGGTCTCAGGAACCAACTTGCAGGGTCAGTAGGAGGGCCTGGCTTTCTGCAGAACACTGCCTCCAAAGAGAACCTGTGAAGGCAAACTGGCTGCACATGGCTCCCACCTCCCCACCTGGAGGCCAGATGCATCTCTCCATAAGGCAAGTTGTCAAGATGGAGAGCGAAGGGACTAGCCAACTATGAACCCTCCCACAGACTTCTTCCCCAGGACTCTCCATTGCCCTGCAGCCCTGGGGCCTGGGCTGAACCTCGGAGAACCCAATCTTACCTTTGTCCAGGCTGGGGTGCTGGGGGGCTCTAAGAGACAAGGCTCCTGTCCCACAGCCCCAAGGGGCTGGGTCTTTGGTTTCCCTACTTTTGTGGACATTGCATGGCTGGGTTCTTGGTCAGTCCTGTCTGAGATGTGGGTACCTGAGGGCACAGGTCAAGGAAAGGGGGGTCCTCGGGAGAGGGGCTCTCTGGAGCCCCAGTTGTTTCCCAGAGAAGTGTCTGAACCAAATAGGGTGGATGGAGTCCACCGAGGTGCTCATGGGAGCCGTCCACTTCTGTTGTGTGTACCCTCCAGGCTGCCCAGCTTCCGGCTACTGAAGTCCGGGCCTCTTACCACAGGCTCCACGGGCTCCACAGTCATTCACAGCAGTATCTTCTGGGCCACTGGGCGGGAGATGGACTTTTCTCTGGCAGTAACAGACCTAATGTGTCCATTTATCCATCAAGAAAAGGGAGGGGCCAGGACTACAGAGCAGTGTGTGGTCTGAAGTGGGCAAAGGCCACCATATCATATTTGAGAACGGGTGTGTGTGTATGTGTGTATGGAGAGAGGGGGGGAGAGAGAAAGACAGAGAGAGAGAGAGAGAGAGAGAGAGAGAGAGAAGGCACACAGGAGGAACTGGGGGCTCATGGGTCAGGTGAAGGAATGAGTGGGAGAGCTGGGCATGGTGGGCAGGGCAGACCATCATTCTGAAAGCAGGATCAGGGCGTGATCCTTCCCTTGACCTGACAGCACACAGGTCCGGAAAAGCCAGTCCTCCCACCTCCATCTGGGGCACCCCTGGAGTCCTGCCACATTGAGCCTGGGGACTCCAGAGCCTCTCAGAGCACTTTATTACTCAGCTTTTGGCCAATGCCTGGACCAGGGCCCAGAGAGGTTTCATTCAGGGTAGAACCTACCCCTAAAGCAGATGGACAGAGAGGAAGGGTCTTGTGGACGAGGTCCTCCAGCCCTGCCATCTCCCCACCTGCTCTTGGCATAGAACTCAGCTCAAGGTTGGAGTTTCCTGGCAGGTTGCATTCACTTATAATTGTTTGCCAACTTGAGGCCTTGGGCATGAGGGATGGCGCTCCCTGGCCTGCCAACACTGTGCATCCTGGAGAAGGGGCACTGGCCTCAGGGTGTGTCTTCAGAGCACGACTTCACCCACAGGAAGGCAGTTAAGACTGAGATGCCTACAGGGGCTAAAAGAAAGTGTAATTCTGGACGCTGAGCACCCCAGGCTGTGTCCAGGAAAGCCAGCCCGGGTGTGCTCTGTGGAGGGCAAGCAGCTGTGTGGTGGGTGAGTGTTCAGGGGCTCGCCCCCCATCCTCAGTCAGCATCCCAAGATTCACCTTCTTAGGGTGAGCTGCTGATTTTCGGTGGTTCAATCTCGAGCTACCTGGCCCAGCCGGGCCTTTCCTTGCTTCTGCCACCGGTGGGAAGCGGGAGTAGCCCTGGCTGCCCTGGGGCCTGCGGGGAAGATCAGTAAGGAGGGCGTGGAGGTCCCTCCAGACAGCCTTCACCTGCAGCTGCAGCTTTCTCCCCGCTCCCAAGGCGGCTGCAGGAACAGGTCCTGACCCAGCCGCTGATGGCCAGCCGCCACTGCAGTGCTCAGCAACTGCTCTCCGAGTGCCCAGGATGACAGTGAACAGGGTGCTTTGTTTGCCCCAGAGGGGTCCCCCAGACTCCAGATCCCAATACGTCACAGCAGGGCCTCACCCCTCCTCTCACTGCCACCCCCCTCCACCCCAGCAGTCTTCGATTTGACAGAGGGATGCCCTAGTCACTGTCTCCTGGGAAGGCTGGTTTGAGGAGCAAGGTATGTGCCAGGCACAGGACACAGTTGCTCCTCCTGAATGAGGGGACTGTGCTTGGCCACGTGGAGGGGAGGGGCCTGTAGGAAAAGATGCCCAGAGTCCACCTAGCCATCTGCCCCCTTCCAATGGCGGCTTGGAGGGCCTCAAGGGTCAAAGTGAAGACACAGAGGAGCTTGTTACATTGCCTTTGGCCTGTGGGCCAAGCTCCAGGACATGGGCCAGGGGGCCAGAGGCCTCAGAACTCACTGGGGAGACGGAGGCTTCCTGGAGCGCTGGAGGGCCCTCCAGGATTCCCTGCAGCTGCTGCCCACCACGTTCTGCTCCTTGGGCCCAGCAGGTGCCCGACTCCTGAAGCTTCGAGAGGTCCGGGTCCCCACTGGTAGGGACTTCAAGTTCCAGGGACAGTTTACAGGCCGGCCTAACAGAGGAGAGACAGGGGGAGGTAACGACTGGGTAGGAGGACAGTAGGGGCAGGTGAGCCGTTTGCCCAAGTGGCTGGAGGTCAGAGAAGGGCCAGAAGGAGGGTGCAGGGCAAAGGAAGAGTGAAGAGTAGAGAGGGAGGACAGGCGGACATGGCGGACAGGAGGGGCAGGGGTACTGGTGGAGCAGGGGGAGCAAGGGAGCCGAGGGGGCCCAAAGAGGCGGCAGTTCTTGTGGTTCCTCAAGTGAGGAAGGGCCTCTCTGGTGAGAGATGGGAGTCTGGCTGGGCGAAGTGCGTGAGCCGGAGGAGAGCCAGGCCAAGGGCCCAGAGTGGGGTCCGGCAGAAGGCTTCGGGGGAAACCAGGTGAGGGGGAAGGGGAAGAGGCAGGAGGAAGAGGAGGGGGAGAAGGTGGACTAGGGGCAGTGGGAAAATAGAAGGTTTGCTTTCTCTTCATGGCTGGCAAAGCACAAAGTGAGAGCAGATCCAGTCTTGGGGTTCTGGAATCTGTTGCCTTATGATTTGTCTTTGTGACTTCACAAGCAGAGAATTCTAGAGTGAGGCCTAGGTGCCTTAGAGCATAAGCAAACAGGTCTTCACAGAGACTGTCCAAGGCAGTGCTTAGGGCAGAGCCAGGGCAAGGCACCCTCGATAAACTGCATTGGCCGGGTTAGGCACCTCGGGGCCATGGGACAGCATCCTGGCTGGCTCCCTGCCCCCAGAAACTACCCCAGAGCCTGGGGGCTGGTGCTCTGAAGTGGCCCCTTTTTCCTGGCCACATCCCCAGTCTCCAGTAGCCCCGGCCAGGGATGGTTAAGGGGCTCAGCCAGTCCCTGAGCTTGGGTGCCTGGGGATCTCTGAGATCAGGAATGTCCAAGAATGAGCGGGGATAGCCATGTTTGTCTTGGGCATCCCTGGCCTCGGGATTCTGGGAAACAGAGGCAGCAATGAGTGCTGGTCAAGAAGCAAGAGCCTGGAGAGCTGAGTCCTCCTGGAGCTGTGTGCCAGGACGCAGGGACCAGCACAGGCCCGGCTGCCCTGGCCCCAGAGAAGGGCAGTGCCAGCAGTCAGGGAGGAGAGCCCTCTGTGCACTCTGGCCACCCATGCAGTCACATCCCCTGCTCTCCCGTCGCAGGAAGGACCTTGAGGAGATTTCTTTCTAATGATGGAAAGGGCCTAAGACTGGGCACAGACTCAGGACACCTGACAGGGGAAAGACAAATCCACTCCCCTCTCACATATGACTGGACAATTGTTTCTAGAACTTCCACGAACTTGACCACCAGGGCTAAGGAACACTAGAGAAGACCAAGGAGGTCTGTACAGAAAGACAGGGTGGAAGAGGGAAGCCCTACACACCAAGCAGTTTATCGAGGGTGCCAAGGAATCCTCGACGCCTGGGGTTCTGGAGGCTTAGTGAACTCACCTCTCAAATCCAGCAACCCTCATGTCTCCTCCTCTAGATGCTTCATGTCCCCAAGCAACACCAGAAACCACCAATGGCGCCTCTCCTGCCACACCCCTCCCACATCTCTGTTTCATCTCAGGGAGTGCCATGTCCTCGTTTGCCTAGTGCTCCAGTCCAGCTCCTCTCAGGGCCCCAGGCCACCAAGCATTATTCCACCAGCTCTTTCCTGTCCTCCCCTTTCCTCCCCTCCTCTCTGGCTCTCATTACAGTGGCTCCTTTGCAAACACCCCAAGATACTGGTGGGTCATTTGAAAGGAGCCCTGGGCCTCCCTCTCACATCCCTGCAGGGAGGGTACCACTGGGAGCATGTGACAAAACCCCAGGGAGGATTTGGTAATCAGAAAGCAAGGAGGGGGCCATGGAATGGCCTCCGAACCTCTCAGGCCAGGGCTTCTGGTGGATGTCGCTCAGAGTGGATCAAGTAACCCTGAGACCGGGTTTGATCCTGCCCTACTCTCTTCACAGCCCCACCTGCCTCACTTGTGGGATCCTGGGGAAAGAGGACAAGACCAAAGGTCCTCAATACAGAAATTAAGCCCTGGAGAACATGGAGAAGCCATGGCCCCATCACACCTCAGTTTAAGAACTGAGAAGTGTACCAGCCTCAGCAGTGAAGGCAAACCCCATCTGTTTAGAGGTGATGCAAAGAAAGCTTTGGCTGGACGGGGGGCGGGGAGGGGGACGTCGGGGGGGGGGGGGGAGGCCTCGGATTACAGTAACCATGGCCGGATGATTCAGAGGGAAAGGCCCGCAGCAGAGATGACTGTGACGGGCACAGCACGAGAGTGAGTTCTCAGAGTGAAAATGAGGATGTCGTGCGTGTGGGAGCCCGAGAGTGACTCCACACCGATGTCACGCAGGGCATTTGCTTCAGCCGAAGTTAACACAATCTTCCAGGAGCAGAAAGAATATAACTGGATGCTCTGCCACCAATTGACATGGGACTTGCTCATCACGGCTCCTAGGGCACAGGCCACCCTCCCAACAACAACGAAGAAAGCCCCCAGCCGGTGCCCATGACAAGGAATCCTTCTCGACGCCTTCAAGCGACGGGGACTGTACTAGACCCTGCGGGTACAACAGTGAACTAAGACATCGTCTCAACCACAGGCACTGGCTGCCTCGTGCAGAAGGCAGACATCTAAATAGATAACAATGCCCCTTATCCTCCTCTGAGAAACAGGAACAAGGATTGTCACTGTGCTACTGGCACCTCATGCCTCTGCCAGCAGACGCTGAGGGCAAGGCCGTAGGCCTGCTGGCTCAGACTGGGCTCTTCTTTGCAATAACACACCTTGGTCATGGGCTGAGCAGAGAGAACACTAGAGAAGACCAAGGAGGTCTGTACAGAAAGACAGGGTGGAAGAGGGAAGCCCTACACACCAAGCTGGGGGGCGGGGAGGCGGGATGGGGCTAGGATTTGAGAAAGAGACTAAAAGAGTGAGTTCAGGGAGGCAGCTGCCTTTGGCAGAGAGTCTATTTCAAAGCAGGGAGAGGATGTCAGTTAGTTGCTGTGCGTTAAGGATGTTTGTGTGCTCACTTCGGCATCATATATACTAAAAATTGGAACAGTACAGAGAAGGTTAGCATGGCCCCTGTGCAAGGATGACACGCAACTTTGTGAACTGCTCTGTGTTTCGTGCAGTGCCCTGGTGGGTGTCCTCGTCCCTGTGATTAGCTCCGAAGAAACATGAGTCAAAGCACAACATGTGACACTCAACAGCAAAACCCTGACTTTTCATTATAAAAATATTCGTGGAAGGCAATCCGTGAAAGGAAGACGGAAATGAGTAATACCTGGGTGTTGTGCTAACATGTGACCTTGAATTTCCTTCATAAACCTTAAGATGTTCTCAAATTAACTTATTTTAAAAAAGAATGTGCTCACATTGGTTAATAAAGTTATATGGGTTTCACATGTACAATTCTATGATACATCATCTGTATATGGTATTGTGTGTTCACCATCCCAAGTCAAATCTTCTTCTGTCACCATTTAGCCCCACTTTACTCTCTTTTACCTCCTTCCACCACCACCCCCTTCTCTCTGGTAATCATCGTCCATAATTTTATTAACCAATGTCAACCTAATAAATGAAAAAAATATGAAATGTACTCTAAATGACACCATGTCATTTTCAGTGACATGAAAAGAAAAGAAAAAGGGAGACTGTTACAGAATGTTACCTTTGGGTCCTGACCTCATTTCAGCTAACCAGCTATAAAAGACATTTTTGAGATAACTGGGGAAATAAGTGAGTATGGATTGGGTGGTAGATGATAAAGACTTTTAGCCCTGGCTGGTGTTGTTCAGTGGTTGGAGGATTGACCCAAGCACCAAAGGGTCACAGATGTAATTTTACAATAAAATGTATCAACTAACCGAAACCAGTTTGGCTCAGTGGGTAGAGCGTTGGCCTTTGGACCAGGTTCAATTCCAGTCAAGGGCATGTATCTTGGCTGAGGGCACTTCCTCAGTAGGAAGTGTGCAAGAGGCAACTGATTGATGTTTCTCTCTCATCGATGTTTCTGACTTTCTATCCCTCTCCCTTCCTCTCTGTAAAAAATCAATTTTATATATATATATATATATATATATATATATATTTTTTTTTTTTTTAAGTATCACCTTGAAGTATTATTAGGCTGAGTGGACATGGATGTAGGAAGGAATACAGGAAGGAAGGCTGGTGGAAGTTGATTGTCACAGCTGGATAGGGGCTCTCAGTGGGGCAGGAGGACTTCCTTCTCATCCTGGTCCCACACCTGGCAGAGATGGAAGCATGAAGGATAGCCCATTGGACTCTTGAGGACCTCTTGGGATGTTTAGGACCACAGCAGGAGGGTGAGCTTTTGGGAGTTCTACAGAGATTCCCTGAGACATGCCTCCACCCCTTTCACATGCCCAATCCAGAGAGATCCATTAGCTGTCAGGTTGACATTTTGAACTATCACCTGGAGCACTTGCCTGGCAGCCAACAGCTCTTTGTGCAGCTGCCTCCCGTGGTCTGAACCACACACTGATCGTGGGGCATGAGGTTAGTCCTTATTGTTTTATGACTGTGAATGGGAAATATAAGCATTGATACCTGTGGTAGGAAATAACCTAGATAGGAGGGAATCAAAGACTGAAATGGTGAGGTATATGAAGTAGCCATCCTCAAACCTCAGTTGGCTGCATCTTGGACATAAGGCAGCCAACCCTGCTCCAATGTGAAGGGCAAGAACACGGTCAAAGAGCACATGCTCAGTGGTAGAAGATTGAGTTTGAGCTGTAAGGTGTCCAATAAACTCCATCAGGCCCTGCAGCCCTTGTTTTTTCCGACCCAAGACCCATCCAACACTAATGGCCTCCTAGCTGTGCTCTCCCAGTTCCTTTAGACACAGTGTGGCCCTGGCCCTTGGTTTTCTCTAAGGGTGCGGGGCTCCGTAGTTGCCCTCACCAGCTTCTTCCTCCCCTTTTTGGAGTGAAGTGCTGGCCCCACACCTGGTCTTCTGTCATCTCCCCACAGCCTTTGATAACAGCTGCTTAGCCAAAGGTCTCTCCTGCCACCACTGAAAGGGCACCACAGAATGAACTGAAGTATCAAGTCCCCATCCTGACTGCCGCACCCCATATGCCTCCACCACCCCATCTTCCCCAGCTCCAGGGCCCTTGGTGACTCTGTTCTCTGCTCCCTCTTGACCACACTGACCTAGGGGAGTAAGACAGTTCAGAGAGCCCTTATTTTTGCCTTTACTTATTGCAAAATAATAAGCAAACATCAAATAACATGGGCCAAAATAAAAACCTCCCATAAGCCCATGCCCATATATCAAACTAAGTTATAAAACAGTTTCACAGTTATAAAACAATAAGGACCAACTTTCCTTGATCCCTTTGAGGCTTTGTCTGCTGACCTCCAGTCTCCCGAGAGTGGTAGGCATGGTCAAGATTACAATTCACATTTTTCACTTAGAGCGATATAATTCTCCCCATGCCAGTACCTAGTAATTATAATTTTAGGCTGCAAAATATTCCATTAAATGGACTTACTTAACCATTTCCCGATTGTAGGTCATTTAAGCAGTTTTCTTTCTTGGGGGATTATTCCCTAAAGGGAAAATATTTCCCTAAAGGGGAATCATTGTGTCAAAGGGCATTAATGTTTCGATGGTTCTTGACAAATTGTTAGATATCCCTTGCATGGCCCCCTCTGGCCACCATGTATCAATTTCCCCTGCCTAACTCAGTGGTTCTCAAAGTGTGGTCCAGGCACCCCTAAAGGCTTCCTGGGGTGCTTTTAGGAAATCCACCCTCTATAATTTTATTAACCAATGACAGAGGGGATGGGGAAGGAGGGTATCTCATTGATTGGTTGCCTCATTTTCTAATCCTATGATGTTCTTTTCCACACTCATCCTCTTCTGAGTGTAGAGTAGAGTTTTCCAGAGGCTATGTGACATGTGGTAACAACAGACTGAGTACAGAAGCAGAAAGGGAAGGCCAGCCATCTCTTATTAAGCCAGATATCTGAGAGATCTGCAAAACTGTAAAAATAATGCCTTTCTTTTCACTAATTATTTTCTTTTGTTTTGGAAAATATATTTTTCATGAAAAAATGTACTTACGTAAATATTTTAAGATTTTGTTTTAACTTCTAATATAGTATATACTGATGTTATCTGTATAACTAAAAGATATTGGGGGTTCTTAATAATTTTTAATAGTATAAAGGGGTCCAGAGCTCCCCTAGTTGGAGAACCCCTGGCCTGGATGTGATTTGGCAGAGGGTAAGGTCAGCTGAGTGTGGCTCATTTCCCCCCTCACCGACTAGTCTGTCTCCCAGGCAAGGCCTCTGGGACAAAATGCAAAACAATTCTACATTTTTTTATTTTTTCTCTCTTCTTCCCTGCTTTTCTTTCTTTTGCTCTTTCCTCCCTGCCCCTCTTCCTAGTTTTTCTCTTGTTTTTGTACTTTCCCCTCCCCAGGCTCAAAATTTGCACACATAACAACACCTTCTCTTCTTTGCATGAATTGACATGTTTTCATATCTCAACAGAAACACTGTGACATTTCAAACAGGCTTTTTGTTATTACTCATCCCATTCAAAAGAGGTAATGTGTAAATCTTAAAAACACGTTCTTCACCTATAATCAAGAAACCGAAAATAAAAACGAGATTTTTTTTTCATATGGAATTGGCAGAGTTTTATTACATGGCAATTCTAAGTACTGGCAGAAATCTAAGGAGAGGGACATCCAGTCGGTGCCAGGTTTGAACCCAGACACATTTGACTGAAAGGCTGTGTTCCTGCCCAGTCACATTCTTAAACCACCGTGTTACCCCTTTTGGGATCCGTACCTAACACCACAGCAATCGTGACCCTTGGTCTTGTTAGTTCCTAAAGAACTCTTCATCCTTCCCTCTGAGCATTCGCACGGCATAGTGAAAGGCCACAGGAATTGTACCAAAATAGTGTCTATGGGACCATGGATCATTTTCATTTTCCTCTTCATGCTTACTTATATATGTGTTCCCCAGGTCTTCTACAATGAGCATGCATTGATGGTTTGGGCAGATGTATATGTGTCAGATTCTAAAAGGCTCTTCCTAGGAGTCATCTGTGCCGTTTAGAGCCAGGATGGACACATGGACACATGGCTCACAGGATAGACACGTGGGCACATGCCTGGGCTTATGTGCCAATAAGTGGCTATTTAGTGATACATATGATACATTCTGCACCAAACCAACTGGGGGGGACGGGGGGAGGAGGAAGAATCCACTTCACCTACTGGTCCCTTTTCCCAGAGTCCTCATCACAGACAGGCTTTGTGCAAGCCTGCAGGCTGCTATCAAGCACAGAGAAGACTGAGCCTTGGACCTCAAATTATTTACAAAGTTTAACAGCAAGACAAAGAGACACACAAAAGACCATTTTTGAGGACAAGATAAGAAATGCTTGGCAGCAGCGTAAGAGGAGTGACCACCACCTGCCAAGGTCAAATACAGGAGAGGTTATTGAGGCTTCAATAAATTTCTTTTTTAAAAAAATATACTTTATTGATTTTTTATGGAGCGGAGGGAGAGGGATAGAAAGTCAGAAACATCAATGAGAGAGAAACATCTATCAGCTGCCACTTGCACGCCTCCTACTGGGGATGTGCCCGCAGCCAGGTACATGCCCTTGACCGGAATCGAACCCGGGACCCTTCAGTCCGCAGTTCAACTGCTCTATCCACTGAGCCAAACCGGTCTCGGCGAGTCTTCAATAAATTTCCAGAAGAAAAGTCAGAACCACAAACCATGAAGTCATTGCTCTGAGAGATTTTAGAAGATTCTGGACTCATGTAATGTCCCTATGTTTCTTTTATGTTTCTCCATGTCTTTTTCCTATAGTGTCCCAATGCCTTTAGAAAGGAATGGGGGGAGAATTGGTAAGGAGATTGGATAGAAATACAAAACTATGTCTAATTCTGAATAACAGAAAGCCACCATAAGACAGCTCTTCCATGTAAACAGTGTGGAAGGCGTTAGGTCCATCCTCACAAGAAAAATGCTAAGCAATCAGAGCATCAACAACTGTGCTTAGAGCCATTGGAGAACTGTGGTCACCGGGCAAGCCATCACCCTGAAATCAAAGAGGCAAGAAAGACAGAGAATCACGACTTACCAGGAGCAGACGCTGCCTCTGAAGCCAGCAACTGGTAGCAACAGTTAACGGTCTGATGACCAGCTGGAGGCTGCGTGTGGACTAGCTGAAGATTTTTTAGATGCTGGGCTTCCAGTGCTAGGGCAGCCCCACACTTCCCTGGGGTTTACCTCCAGAGCCCTACCAGGTTATCACTGTGAAGTCGGGGAGAAATCCACTTGCTTCAGGGAAAGGGAGGAGAAATGACCATTTAAAATAGGCTCAGAGGAAATGTAACCATTTAGAAAGCCCAGAGCATTCTGTTCTTAACAAAGCCCTGCCAGAGGGGAAACTGCTTTCTCAGAGTCTTCTCTGCCCTGGGGGAAGGGCAGTAAGACAGCTCCAGCCCCCTCCAGACTTTAGGGCGCACATAAAGGGAGACAAAGGAAGACCAGGAAATGTTCCTAAAGGTCAGGTCCAGGACCTCAGACCCACGGAGATTTAATCCTAAAGTTATGGAAGGTGCCTCCCCATTATCTGACTGTATTTATTTCTAATGCTGCTGTAACAAAGAACCACACACCGGAAGGCTTAAACATCAGAAATGTATTCTGTCACAGTTCTGGAGGCTGAATCCAAAATCAAGGTGTTGGGAGGGCCACACTCTCTCTAAAGGTGTTGGAAAAGAATCCTTCTTGGCCTCTTCTTATTCCTGGTTTTAGTAGGCAATCCTTGGCATTCCTTGGCTTGTAGCTGCATCTTTCCAATCTCTTCCTCATCACACAGCCATCTTTTCCCATGTATTCCTGTGTGTCCTCTCCTCTTTTTATAAGGACATCAGTCCTTGGATTTAGCACTCACCCTACTGCAGTTTGACCTTGTCGCTATAACTAATGTGGACGAAAGGAGCCACATGCTAACCTGACAAGCTCAGGGGAGGCCTGCGTGGCGGTCTTGCAAACTCAGAGACCTAAAATAACCACAAAAGATGGTTTGAAAATTAAATATAACTACAAACAGATTATAGTGCCGTGATGGCGAACCTATGACACGCGTGTCAGCACTGACACACGTAGCCATTTTTGATGACACGCGGCCGCATGCGGTCGCATACAGAGAAGTATGGGGCCACATGCCGAGAAGGATGTTTCGTCCTCGGCTACTGCACGGCCAGGTGCAGTAGCTGAGGATGAAACATTTGCTGTAGTGCAGTGTGGACACTCTGTGCTGGATGTCTGTAGGCCAAAACAATAGAATTCTGGCATAGATCGTCTAGTTCTGGAACTTCCGGTTAGGCAGTTAGGGGATCTTTGACCTCACTTCTGGCCGGCAGAGCAGGGAGCAGTGGAATGCTGCGGGGGACGCATCTCTGGGGGCCCTGTGATCGCCATTACCAGCAACCACATAACCACAGCAACCATCATCCAATCTACTGTTCTGGGGTGTTGTGGATTTCTAATTGACTATTATTACTGAGATAAGTGATAGGGAGGCTGGGAGAGAGGAAGGTCTGTGCTATGGGTGCCATTTCCTGCCATTAGAAATAGCGGCAGCCATCTTAATTTATATAAGGAACGTCATGTTGCAGCATAGTGCAGACTCCATTTCACCACTTTTACTGTTGTGCATCCTTATTAACCCCTATTTCTGCTTATTAACCCTGACCTTTCCTAAAAGTCAGTTACATGTGCCATCTTGTGGTCAGTTAGGCTGGTTAACCTCTAATTGCCTGCAGGGCTAACAGGCTATCTATAATTCTATCTTCTGTCACTGCCCCCCTGATGGAGAACCCAAAAAATAAAAAACCAAGGTTAAGTAAAGGTGGTTGTAGTAGCAGTAGCCAACCCTTTCAAGAGACATGGACTGAGATGTGTGGCATTACGGAAAAATATGGCAGATCATTTTGCGTTACATGTTACTGAAACAGTAGTAAGCAGAAAGTGAAGTATAAATAGACATTTTGAAACTAATCATTCCCAGCTCTTTTAAAAAAGTGAGGATGAAAGGAAGCTACACCTTTATAAGAGCCAATCTAATTCCATCCTTAAATTTATCAAAGGCTCTACAAATTTAACATCTGCAAGTTTGAGCATTGCTCACTTCATAGTTCAGTGTGGAAAAGCACTCAGTGAGGGATAATTTATTAAAGAAACTCTCCTAAGATGTGCACCAGTTTTATTTCACGATATGCAGAATAAAGATGCAGTTATTAAGAGAATATCTGAGTTACCACTCAGTAGAAATATCATAAAAGGCTGAATAATGAGACTGAACACAAACGTACAACATCAATTAAAGAGAGGCATAAGTAATTGTAAATATTTTTCAATCTCTCCTGATGAAACTACTGATGGCACATCACATGCTCAGTTGGCCATTATTGGTTGATATTCTGATGGTCTCACAATGAGAGAAGAGTTGATAGTTAGTATGAGTGCCAACAAGTACATCAGGAAGCGAAATATGTAAGATTGTTATACAAACATTCCGTGACCTAAGCATTGATATCTCTAAAGTTGTGTCAGTGACGACAGATAAGGTACCAAACAAGGTGGGGGAAAAAGTCGGATTTGCCAAATTGTTTACGCAAGCTATTGGACATCCAATTGTGCCTTTTCATTGTATTATCCATCAGGAGGTTTTATGTGCCAAGGGAGGATTTACTGACTTAAATGAGTTAATGTCAGTTGTTACAAAAATAGTTAACTTAATAGCTGCTCACCCCTTCACAAGCGAGAGTTTTCTGCACTTTTACTGGAGGTTGATTCCACCTACAGTGGACTGCTGATGTACAATAATGTAAGGTGGCTGAGCTGAGGCAAAGTTCTTAAGCGCTTTGTGGAGTGCTTTGAAGAAATTAAGGTATTTCTTGAGGATAAGGATCTGGGAAACTTTTCTCAGCTCAATGATGATAAGTGAGTCAACACCCTGATATTTTTTACAGACCTCTGTTTATATTAATTAACTGAACTTAAAGTTACAAGCTTCTGGCAAAAGCATTGACATTATGTTTGGATACATAAAAGCTTTTGAAAGTAAACTTAAAATTTTCAAGCGAGATGTAGAAACTAACTTATAAGTATTTTCCTTGAGTAACAAAGTATTTTGAGAAGGACAGTGCAGCTGTACAAAATGAAATGGAACCCTTGCATATAAAGTACCATCATGTTTTAGACTTGTTACTTGACCAGTTCAGTGACAGATTTAATCAATTTAGAAGCCTAGAACAGACCATAAAAATAATTAAGTATCCTGATGTAGTAGTCTACAGTAGTTTGGAATTAAATGGTTTCCAATGGATGCAACTTGCAGAATTTCAAGACAGCATCTAGGCTCAGGTGTTTGTCGACTTGAGGTCAAAGCTTGAGAATCTGGAAAGGTTCCGCTTGGAGAATCAAGAGGAGTGCCACTACAAACAGAAAATTTGGAATGCCTAGAACCGATTACCAGACACTTTTCTCTCTACGTACTTTTGTGAGACCTTATTCTCAGTGTTAAGTAATATACAAAACCAACAAAAGAAACGGGTTGACAGATGAAGTTAGTAGGGCTTGCTTGGGCATGAAGTATGCAAAATACCAACCTTCAATTGAAGGTTTAGCCAATGAAATTCAGCAACAAAAAAGTCACTAATAGGCAGGTTAGTTAAAGAATTCCCCCTCTCCGTCACTTATCTTAGTTCACGGCACCCCACACAAGTTAAATAATATCAAGACCAACAAAAGAAACTGACTGACAGATGAACAAAGAAGTCACTAAGCAGGTAAGTTAAATAATTAGTATTTGGTTTATTAAATACAGTTATATATTACAATTATACATTTTTGTTATTTAAACTATAAATATCGTGAAATTACGGGTTTTTTTTTTTCTCGAAGTGACACACCACCTGAGTTATGCTCGCTTTTTTGGCGAATTTTGACACACCAAGCTCAAAAGGTTGCCCATTTCTGTTATAGTGGCAGAAACTTAGATTTTAACTGAGCCATTTGCCTTTTTGCCTCTAAGATAACATATCTGTACGATGTCTGGGTAACTTATAACTTCCTTTTTTCTGGAGCCCCTGGGGCACAACCAAATGTGGTGGGCGCCAGGACAGATACCACAAATTCCTTCATTATCATGTTAATTGTTCCTGCATTCACCTAAATATGTGTCCATCATTTTACTTTTTATCCAATCCCAAGTGGGATTGCTTTATCCCACCTCCTTAATCCATTACCAATGAATTTCATGTAACCCACCTATGTCCCTCCTTTGATTTCGATGTATAAATACAAATGTAACCTGCCATTCTCCGGAGCATTATCTCAATTCATTGAGGTTCTGCTTCCAGGCATATGTCGACAGGATGGCTCAAATAAACTCACAAAAATTCTTTACAGGTTACAATGTGGTTTTTTTTTTTTTTTTCGTTAACGCTAATTACATCTGTAAAGACCTTATTTCCAAGTAATGTCATATTCTGAGGTTCTGGGCGAACATGAATTTCGGGGGAACATTATTCAACCCAGTACACTTACCACTATATCAACAGACTCCAGTTCAATAAAAGGAAATTACTACTGAGAACAGCAAGGCATAGAGATTCCATTTAAGATGCAATTCTTAGGGAAACCTAAAAACAAAAGGAAAAAAAGAAATAACCTGAACTATCTGGCATCTACAGCTACAGCAAACATTAAACATAGCCCAAATGCCAGTCGGACTAACATAAAATCTTGACTGATTAGCTCAGGTTCTATTATCACATACATTATATCCAGCCTTCAACAAAAAAATTACAAAGCAACAAAATACTCATTCTGAAGAGACAGAGCGATTGTGACCAGACTCAGATATGACCAAGATTTTTGAATTATCAGATAGGGAATTTGAAAAAGTTGTAATTGATATTTTAAGAAGTCTGATAGAAAGAATAGTTATATAAGAGATGGGTAATGAAAGCAGAAAGATGGAAACTAAGAAAGAAACAAAAGGAAATGTTAGGAATCAAAACTGAAAGGTAAAGAGAAAAGAGGATGAAAAAATGGGACAGAATATCTAAGAACAAAAGGGCAATTGCAAAAGACATGTGAGTAATGGGAATATCAGAAAGAGAAAAAGGAGGAGAGGAAATATTTTTTAAAATGATGGCTGAAAATTTTCCAGAATTAATAACAGACACCAAACCACAGATCCAGAAAGAACAGAGAGCAAGCAAGAGGAATCTGATTTGGTTCTTGGCCATGATGAGAACTGCTGTTCCTCTGAGTGTTTCTTATATACAGGAAGTGGTCATTCTCACCCTCCTGGGCTCAAGCTCTGACTCACTGAGGTCCCCAGTGAAGGCATGGTCTCCATGCCCCTAAGACCCTGAACAACACAGTAAGGTGCACCACGCCCCACCCCCACCCTCGGACTGGTCACGAGAAGGTTAGTCCCCTCATTCACGTGGTCTTCTCAAGAAACCTGGATGCCCCGGGGCCTGGGCCAGATTACCTTCACCACAAACGTATTGTAGCTTTTGTTTAAACCCAGAAAAGGTAGCAAAAAGAGCTCTAAAGGTTATTCATCTCGCCATTTCACACCCCACCCCTGAGTTAATATTAGCTCTGTTTTTCTGTACTCCCATGGTATAAGTGTGGCTCTTTGCTGAAAAAATTTATTTCTTTCAGGTGCTTTTTGCTTGCTTAGTTGTTTTTGCAAATATTCAGCTCATATCCTGTTATATGACAATTCTCCTCTGATAGCCCTGAGCCCCTGGGTCACCAACTTAGTATAAAGATGGCAAAGACTCACTCAGCTCGTGTGGCTCAGTGGTTGAGTGTCAACCTGTGAATCTGGAAGTCTCAGTTTGATTCCCAGTCAGGGCACATGCCCAGGTGGTGGGGCTTGATCTCCAGTGTGAGTTATGCAAGAGGCAGCCGATCAATGACTCTCTTTCATCATTTTCTATCTCTCTCTTCCTCTTCCTTCTTCTCTGAAACTAATAAAAATAGTTTAAAAAAAAAAAAAAAAAGCTAGCAAAGAATCATCTGAGGAACAGGAAAATGGAAGCTTTAAGTAGCCTCCAAAGACCAAAGGGCAACATTGGAGCATATTGCAGGACACCTAAACCCTGTGTCAGAAGTGTATGCTTTGACCACTTCTAACACACTAGGCTGGTTGTAATAAAAAACACAGAAAATAGTTGTTGTGGAAGATCTGGAGAAATTGGACCCTCATACATTGCTGGTGAGAATGTAAAATGGTGCAGCTGCTGTGGCAAGCAGTTTGGTGGTTCCTCAAGTGTTAAACATAGATTAGGATATGGCCCAGCAATTCCACTCCTGGTTAGATTTCCAAAAAAAAAAAAAAAAAAAAAAAAACAACCAGCTATTCAGAGACTTGTGTAAGAATGCTCGCTGCAGCACTGTTCGAAGTAGCCAAACGGGAAGCAGCCCAGCAGCTTATCAGTCCTCCCGCTGATAAATGGATAAACAAGCTGCACTGCATCTGTCCAATAGTCATAAAAAGGAATGAGATGCTGACGCATCTGCATCACGGACGACCCTGGAAAGCATCCTCAGTGAAAGAAGCCAGCCATGAAAGGCACATAGATATTCTATGATGCCACTTATCTGAAGTGTCAAGAATATGCACCTCCAGAAAGGCAGAGAGCAGACTAGTGATTGCTAGGGGCTGGGGAAGGGAGAGATGGGGAGTGACTGCTTAATGAGTAGGAGGTTTTCTTAAGAGCAATGAAAATGTAGTTACATAACACTGTGAATGTGTTAAAACCACACACGCACTTTAAAATTGTTCAAGTGTTGAATTTTGTTATGTGAATTTTGCCTCATTTTTTTTTTAATGTACTTTTGAGGCAGATTAGTAAGAAGCTAGAAAAATGCCTTGGCAAGTGGAATGGGGAAACTGAGACAGACAGCTGAACAAACTGGCCACGCAATTTACAGCCAGATAATAAATCATAGGGTAATATCTTATCCTGGTTCCCCTTCAGTGACATTATTTTTTTTAAATTTATTGATTAAGGTATTACATGTGTGTCCTCATCACCCATTACCCCTTCCAATCCCCTCCTCCCCCCATCACCACTTATGCCCTCACCCCCCTGGTGTCCGTGTCCATTGATTAGGCTTATATACATGCATAAAAGTCCTTTGGTTGATCTCTTCCCCTTACTCCCACCCTCCCCTACCATCTCTCTGAGGTTTGACAGTCAATGCTTTTCTGTCTCTGGATCTGTTTTTGTTCATCAGTTTATGGTGTTCATTGTATTCCATAAATGAGTGAGTTCATGTGGTACTTATCTTTCATTGACTGGCTAATTTCACTTAGCATAATGTTCTCCATTTCCATCCATGCTCTAGTTTGAAGCAGCCACCGTTTTCTCCTTTTTCTTCTTCTTAAAGAATACATTTCAGCATTTCATATAATACTGGTTTGGTGTTGATGAACTCCTTTAGCTTCTTCTTATCTGTGAAGCTCTTTATCTGACCTTCAATTCTGAATGATAGCTTTGCTGGGTAGAGTAATCTTGGTTGTAGGTTCTTGCTGTTCATCACTTTGAAAATTTCTTGCCACTCCTGAATGGCCTGCATAGTTTCTGTTGAGAAGTCAGCTGACAAGCGTATGGGTGCTCCCTTGTAGGTAATTAAGTGTTTTTCTCTTGCTGCTTTTAATATTCTCTTTGTCCTTTGCTCTTGGCATTTTAATTATGATGTGTCTTGGTGTGGTCTTCTTTGGATTCCTTTTGCTTGTGGTTCTGTGCACTTCCTGGACTTGTAAGTCTATTTCTTTCACCAGGTGGGGGAAGTTTTAGGTCATTATTTCTTCAAATATGTTTTCAGTATCTTGCTCTCTCTCTTCTTCTGGCACCCCCATAATTCTGATGTTGGTACATTTGAAGTTGTCCCAGAGGCTTCTTACATTATCCTCAAATTTTTGGATTCTTTTTTCTTTTTCGGTTGAGTGTTTTTGGCCTCTTGGTATTTCAAATCTTTGACTTGATTCTTGCATTCCTCTAGACTGCTTTTGGGTTTCTGTAAAATATTTTTTATTTCAGTCAGTGTATGTTTAGTTTCTAGTTGGTCCTTTTTCATATCCTCGAGGGTCTCGCTGAGCTTATCAGCTTTTTCTAGGAGCCTCTTGAAATACCTTATCACTGTGGTTTTGAACTCTATATCCAGTCATTTGTTTTCCTCCATTTCTTTTGTTTGCTATCTTTTTCTTTCTCTCCCCATTTTCACTGCTTCCCTGAGTTAGTTGGGTAGCTTTGTGTGCTAGGTGTCTCGACCTCCTCTGTTACCTGAGGTGTACACTCTTGGTGCACCGCTTTGTGGACTGTGTATACAGCCTTATTGCAGATAAGTCTTGTTTGTTGTTGGTATCACTGGGAAGAATTGACCTCCAGGCCAATTGATTGTGAGGATCAGCTGTGTCTACTCTAGGAGACAGCCTTCAGCATCTGAACCTGCAAACTTGCCAAAGTCTCTGTGCTTGGTTTGGATGGGGTGGAGTTTCGGGGGGGGGCGGAGTTTCAGGGTGGAGCCCACAACCTTGGCTTCCAGTCAGCCCTGGCCCACGAGGTGGCTGGGTCCTAGCATCTGCAGGCAATCGCTGTATGCACCTTTGTCACAAAGGTGCTTTCGTGCTCTGCCTGCCACCAGTACATCCAGTCCCCAATGAATCTGGAATCTCAGATTTTCACCTGGCACCTGGGTTCAGTGCAATCGGAACTCCGTTTTCCTTCCACCAGGTGCCAGCCACACAGTCAACAGAACGCCCTCACCGTGAGCACCCATGCGCCCCCCAGAGTTCCGCCTCTGGCTGGAGCTCCCTTCCTCCTACCAGATGCAGCCAGCAACTCTTTTGACCCCTCTGCGCACACTCAAACGCACACCTACAGAGGTCTGCCTCTGGCTCTTCCCCTGGGATTCTGCCCGCAATCCAGGTTCTCCCTGCAAGGGCTTGGTTCCCCTGGGTTTTGAGTGCAAACTGAGCTGGGTTCAGCACAGCCTGTCTCCTTTCCACCAGAGCACCCCTGCCAGGCTCAGACACCCCGTTCTCTCACGTGTGCGAGTTTCCACCTTACTTGGGATTTGCAGAGGCTCTGATTATCCGTGTGCACTTCTCTGTCCCTCCAATTTCAGATCTTCCAGTCAGCCAGCCTTCCTGTGGTTCTGGACAGTGTCCATTTGTCCTTCAGTTCTATTCTTATAATTGCTGTGTGAGGCAAAAGCCTAGGTGTTTACCTATGCCGCCATTTTGGTTTTCCTCCTCAGTGACATTCTTTGAAGGTGAAACTGACCAGAATGACGTACACACTCATTTTGATACCTCGGCATATTAAAGGACAGGCCTGGAAAGCTGGTGAATATTATATTAAGATCCTCCCCTGAGAACTCCTCTAAAATTCCCACCTTTAGAAAACAGACTTTAGAAGTTTAAGTCGAAGGACTCAGTTCCTGTTCATGCCTTTTCCCTCTGCTCCCACCCTTCTTTCCTCAGGCTCAAAAGCAGGGTTACCTAAGACCACCAGAAAACACAGATATTTACATTACGATTCATAACAGTAGCAAAATTATGGTTATGAAGTAGCAACGAAAATAATTTTATGGTTGAGGGTCACCACAACATGAGGAATTGTGTTAAAGGGTCACGGCATTAGGAAGGTTGAGAACCACTGCTCTAAAGGTTCCCAGGAAGCTTGCAACCAGGGGAGCAGGGAACAGTGTCCGCGGTCTCCGACTAACCCCCTGAACCTGTTGCCCAGGGCCCTTCTTTTGCCTCTGTAACTTGTTTCCTGAGTCCACGCAGCCCAGCTGGCTCACTTCTTCTGCCTCTGTGACTTTCTTTCCAAAATGCTAAGGCAGCTCTCTGAGAAGGCTGCTTGAAGCTTTTCTGCAAGGGTGCTTCTGCTTTGCAGGCTAAACAAACTCAGTTTTGTACTAGAGTTCTTGGCTCTGAATCTAGTCCCGAGTAAACAGCCAGATTAATCCAGTGTATGGAGCATCCTACTCTTCAAAAAGATGTCACAAATACAAATAAATGACACTAGCAACAACAACAAAAGTGCAAGAGTGTTGTAGATGAAGACAGCCAAAAGAGACAAAACCAAATATCATACACAAATCTTGATAGGATCCTAGATAGGAAAAAGAAATGCAGCTTATGAAGACATTTGGGGGACAGTCCAGAGATTCACATTCAGATAGCGTGCTGGGTGCTGCTATGGTTATGATCATGGTATTGTGGTTTTGTGGGAGAACATCCTTATTAGGAGGTGCTGAGGTATTTCAGAAGTGTAGTATCAAGATATCAGAGATTTGCTTCCAGTTTGTTCAGCAAAACAAAAGTATGAAAAATAGAGAGAGGAGAAAGAGAAAGCAAATATGGTAGAATGTTACCAGTTGGAGAATCTGGGGAGGCGAGGGAGGGTTTAGAGCTGTTCATTGTTTTCCTCTGGGTGTTCCTTGTTCTCTTTGGTCAACTTTTCTGTGGCATTGACAATTACAAAATAAACTGTGGGAGGCGAGAGCAATTGCTAGTGCAGGAGGTTGTGATAGAGCTTGCTGCCAGGCCCAAAACAGCCAGCCACCCACGAATGGAGTTTAGGATGACTCTCTACATTAAGCTAGCTTTTCTTCCTTTTAAGTCTTTCTAAAAGAAAGATAGTCTACATTGCACGTTCCTTGAAGTCCCTCGCCCCCAATAAGCACCTGCTAAAAACCTTATCACTACAGACATTGAACCCAGTGGTTAAGCTTTCTTTCTTTCTGACTTGGTAATGGTGCCTTGTGGTGAGGGCTACTCATTCTAGAACTGTACTGAGAAAGCCATGGCTCCCTCACGCTCTCACCACTTTTTGAGAAGAAAACAGAGGCATTCTGGGAAATGCTGGTGGGCCCCAAAGTGCCTTCCCAGAGATGCAAATAATAAGTCCCCTGATTTGAGATTCCTTTGTCAAGCCACCCCAGGCCCCAGCTGTCTCACCCTCCATCGGATCCTGTGACACTAGGCATTGATCTTGTTTGAACCCTTGACAAGCATCTGATGGCTGCCCACTCCATGCTGGACCCCTGGCTTTTGAGAACACTCATTTGGCAATGAATCCTGCCAATGGCCTTAGCATGCTAGCCTTTGGCTGAGTCTGTAAAATCCTTCTGGTCTAAATCACATTCAGCCGAACCGGTTTGGCTCAGTGGATAGAGCATTGGCATGCGGACTGAAGGGTCCCAGGTTTGATTCTGGTCAAGGGCATGTACCTTGGTTGCAGGTGCATCCCTGGTGGGGGGTGTGCAGGAGGCAGCTGATCGATGTTTCTCTCTCATTGATGTTTATAACTCTCTATCCCTTTCCCTTTTTCTCTGTAAAAAAAAAACAACAATATTTTTTTTTAAAAAAATCACATTCAAAGATATTCTTTAAACCACTGAGAGTCAGACTTGGAAGCTCAAAAGCAAAAATCAGCTCATTGCCTTGTACAGTAGGTAAGGTCTCCTTGACCCTGGGGCAGATCTAGTTTGAAACTAGGGGTGGGGAGATGGAAGAGGGAAATAGGTTAACAAAATTTTTCTCTTTTATTTTTTCATTTCCAGATTTTAGAGTGCGTGTCTAAGTTACTGGCATGTGTGTGGCAACTCACTATTCTTCTCATGAATGACTTATCCTCATTACTAACTCCTTGATGGCACACACACAAAATCCCCCCCTCTCCCCTTGAACGGCCCAGGGGCAGCCTGTGCACAGCCGGGCAGAGCAGGTGCTGGATAATGGCCTGCAGGAAAGAAGGGAGGAAGGGGAGCAATGCCCACACCTCTGGGTCTCACTACTTCAGCGGTACTTTCCCAGAGATTGTTCCCAGCAAGAGGCATTCTGGAGTGAGCTGTTAATAGAGGGCATTCTCAACTCCTTGCCCAGGCCCAGTACCTTCCCTCTGGGCCAAATATCCAACCAGACCCATGACAGGGCCAGACCAAGGTCCACAGTTCTGGAGTCTCTGTGGCACAGAGCTAGACACTCATTAAATGTTGAATGTCTCAGAGATTGCTGAGGTCTGCCAACATCAGTCAGGGCCCTGGGGCTCCCTGGACTAGTCAGAATTCTCCAGAGAAATAAAACCAATAGGATGAGTATACATAGAGAGATTTGTTTTAAGGAATTAGCTCACACGATTCTGCAGGCTGGCAAATCCAAAAGCTGCAGGGTAAGCTAGAGACCCAGGGAAGAGTTGATGCTACGGTTGGAGTCCAAAGACAGTCTGCTGAGAGAATGCCCTCTCTCTCCAGGAAGGCCTTCACCTGATTAGATGAGGCCCGCCCACATCATGGAGAGCAATCTGCTTTATTCAAAGTCTACTGATTTAAATGTGAAGCCCATCAAAAAACTGCCTTCACAGAAGCATCTAGGACAATATTTGACCAAATATCGATCTGGGCACCATAGCCAGTCAAACTGACACATGAAATTAACCATCCCAACTCCCCCCCCCACACACACACACCCAATGAGATCCTCTTGGGGCTCTCTCTCTCATTCCCTCTGCTTACTCCTTCCAGGGTGGCCTGACCCTGAGGCTCTCCCTTGCCCTATTCTACCCAAGGAGGCCCTAGAAACCAGAGACTTGAACTCCTTCTTCCTGGACCTTTCTACTGTCAGCCAGATGGATCCCAACACTTTGGCAGATCCCTGAATTATGTTTTCCCCCAACAAACCCTCTAAATGGCAGCAAGGGCTGTTGGCTGTGCCCAGAGGATAGGAGTGGCTAGCCCTGCCCTGCCTGTTGTCTCCTGCACCACCACCAGCCTGCACCAGACTGGAAGCAAACCGTAGAGAGGAGCGCATTACCTGGCTTTATTTTCTTCTAGAGCTTAACACCAAGTGAAGTTATAGAACTGTTCTACCTGTTTATTGTGTGTGTCGCTCCTAACAAAATATAAGCTCTAGGAGGGCAGGGACTTGACCCCAGGGCCTAGTCCAGCTCCTGGCACAGGAAGAGACTTAGAGTATTTATTGGTGGATGAAAAACATTTACTGAACTTCTCCTTTGTTCAGCCCATGCTGTGCCAAGGTGTGCACACAAGCTGGTCAGCAATTTACAGTTTCTGAGCATCTCCGCACAGATGCCCAGTATCTTCATTTCTCTCTCCTTGGCAGCTAGACCCTCCCCGCCCTCAGGAATCATCTTCCCTCCTCCCTCCTGGAGTCTGCCCACAGTTGAGTGGGCAGGGTGGCACTGAGTCCCTTTCAATCCCAGAAGGAAAGTGAGCTGTGTCAATGGGGAGTTGCCTGGGGTCTATTTATAGGAAATGGACCAGTCCATGCAGGAGGGCACAGTTCAGTCCCGCAGATTCATGCACGGTCACAGCAGTTCCCAGGCTTTGCAGAGAAAGAGCTTGGGGTGTGCTATGGAGATAGAGTTCCAACTTTGCACCCAGCTCCTCCTGTTCCCTTGCCCTGTTCTGGACACTCCCTAAGGGTCACCTGGATCCCAGACAAGGTACTGTTGATCTTTCCCTCTTCCCAGATGCTATGAGCCCCGGCATCCCTGTCCCGCAGCCCGGCAGCGCCACCTGGTGGTCATTCCTTGTAGGAATCTCTGCCGGGGCCTGGGCCTAGGTGGGATGGCTGATTTATTTTCTATTTGAACCAACTTGTCCAGGAAATCCAGAAATCCAGAAATCCACCGAGCACACCTCTAACTGATCCTCTTACACGTGGCAGGACTTTGGTTGGTTTCCCTTATTCAAAAGGATTGCGCAGGTCGGCTGGCGTGGCTCAGTAGTTGAGCATCGACCCATGCGCTAAGAAGTCGCTGGTTAGATTCCCAGCCAGGGAAAGGGGTGATGCAGAAGACAGCCCATCCATGTTGATGTTTCACTCTCATTGATGTTTCCATCTCTCTCTTACCTTTCTCTCTAAAATTAATAAAAACATAGGTTTTTTAAAAAGTATTGTGCACAGTTAATAATATTGTAATAACTATGTGTGGTTCAGATGGGTACTAGACTTAGTGCTGTGACCACTTCCTAGGGTCTGTAAATGTCTAATCACTATGTGTACACCTGAAAATAGCATACAATATTGTATGTCAGCTGCAAGTGAAAAATAAATTTTAAAAACGAAAGTATTGTACAAAAGTATCATAAAAAACACAGGTAAATGAAAAGAAAGATTCCCATATCAGATTGTCAGATAAAACACAAGTTATCAATTCAGATTTTAGTTAAACAATGAATAGTTTCATGGGACAGGCTTGTTCTAAAAAATGATTCACATCTAGCTGGTTTGGCTCAGTGAATAGAACATCTACCTGCAGACTGAAAGGTCCCAGGTTCAGTTCCAGCCAAGGGCACATGCCTGGGTGGTGGGCTCGATCCCCAGTAAGGGCATGCAGGAGGCAGCCAACCAATGATTCTCTCTCATCATTGATGTTTCTCTCTCCCTCCTTCTCTCTTCCTCTCTGAAATCAATTAAAAAAAAAGTATAGTTAAAAAAATTATTCAGTTTATCTTAAATTCAAATCTAACTTATGTTCTGTATTTTTTGTTCTGTTTCTTACAAATCTATAGCCAAAACCTAGTGCTCTGATTAACATATTGAAGTGTATTTACAGTTTTAAAAAATTATCCCTGTATGTAATTATTTACCAAAAGAGGGGGCTCTGTAAGGTAGACTGTTTTGCAACCCAGTTTCTCCATTTAACAATATCCCATGAACGCCTCTTCATGACATCACATCCTTTTATAGCCCAGTTTTCTATACTGACATAAGTAAGACTTTGGCATCTGCAGACCATCATAGTTTCTTGGTTATTTATTTACTTACTAGCACAAGCTTCCTTTCTGAAAGCTCATGGAGAACATTCATTTGTGCTGCAGACTGAATGTTGGTTTCTCTGGTTTTCTCTGGTTCCCTGTACCGCACCAGCAGCTCCCTTTCCTCCATCCTTGTTGCCGGCCTTGTATGTAGCATGTGTAGCAGGTGCAGGTCTGAATTCTGCTACGCCAGAGAGCAACGAGACGGGCTTTGCTCCGAGAAGTTCTATGGATCCAGCTCAGGAATCAGACTGTGGGTCCAAGGCCTTTTCTGGATCTCCTGACGTATTAGCTCCATGGCCTTGGAGCTGCAGCAAAATGGAACTGGTGATCACGATATTGTGAGGCTTAGTCTTTGTCTTCTCCACTAGATGGCACCCTCTGCCTGGACAAGAAACTTCCCTGTTGATCAGTCATCTTTACATCCTCAGAGAACCTGCTCAACGTTTGGACACCACTGGCAAAAATACATGTTGACCAGATGACCAAGTGACAGATGGTTTTACACAAGAGAAAAGGGCGTGACTGTCCACTTTGGGGGAGATGGTGCAGCACCGTTGGGATCTGTTAAAAGATAAACTAAGGCATATTAAAACATTTAAGAGTTTGTTAGAGCAAAAACCAACTCGAATTGGGCAGCCCCAAACTGAAAGGGCTCAGCTCATAGGAGCCAGGTAAAAGACGGAGAGAAGGGGCTGAAGCAAAGAAAGGAAAATATTTAATTGACTACAACTTCAAGACTACTTGCCTTTTTGTGATTGGTTGTCCTTCATTTTGATTTTGTAACCCTGAAGTATTACAGGCTTAGATTGTGGTTAGCTTACACAGGCCTCCATGCTTTGCAGCCTAATGGCCTCCCTGTGTACTTAATTTACCAGTTCTGACCTGTGCCTTACCACAGGCTCTGAACAGCCAGATTGACCTATCTGCCCTCTCCCCACAGTAACACAACTCCCCACACTTCCCGCTCACTTTGTTCAGTCAACAAAGTCTTGAGCTCCTTCCACAGAAAAAAGGCGAGTCTCTCTCCACTATCTGGGAGCCCAGGTGGGATGGGGGGACAGGTGGGGTGCAGGTCAGACTTGAATCCTGGTTTTGCCACTTTCTGGCTATACGACCTTGGGTAGTTTCTTCTTGTTGCAAATTACCACACACTCAGCAGCTTACAACAACACGGATTTGTCATCTTACAGTTCTGTGGGTTGGAAATCTGACACAGCTCTCCCTGGGCTCAAATCAACATGTTGGCAGAGCTGTGTTCCTCTCTGAAAGCTCATGGAGAACGTTCATTTGTGCTGCAGACTGAATGTTGGTTTCTCTGGAAATCCACATGCATATTAGGAACCTAATCCCAATGGGATGGTATTCAGAAGTAGGCTCTTTTGGGGGGTGATTTGGTCATGAAGGTGGAGCCCTCCTGAATGGGATTAGTGCCCTTTAAAATGAACCCCAGAGAATCCCTTGTCCCTTTCACCAGGTGAGGACACAGCCAGAAGATGGCTATCTGAGATCCACGAAACAGGGCCTCACCACACACCAGATCTGCCAGGGACTTGACCTTGGACTTTCCAGCCTTCAGAGCTATGAGAAATAAGTTTCCATTGCTTCCAAGCCATCCAGTTTATGGTATTTTTTATAGCAGCCCCAACTGACTTAGTTTCCCGGTTTGTCTTTTCTAGCTTCTAGAGGCGTTCACATTCCTTAGCTCATGGTCCCTTAGCACTATCCTTAAAGCAAACACTGACGTTCTTCTATAATCACATCTCCCTCTGACTCCCACCTCTGCCTCCCTTTTAAGTATCTTGTGGTTATATGAGCCTACCAGGATAATCCAGAATAATCCCCCTATTTTAAGGTCAGGGATTGGCAACCACAATTCCATCGGAAACCTTGATTCACCTTTACCAGGTAACCTATTCACAGGTTGCAGAGATTAGGACTGGACACCTTTGGGGGCCATTATGCCACTTACCACAGACCTAGAGTAATTATATCACTTCTCAGAGTCCATTTCTTTATGAAGTGTAGTTCCTCCAATAAGTGAAACAGAGGTTAGAGATAAGGATTATTATCAGTCATCTATTGCTATGTAACAAATTACCCCAAAATTCAGTGCATAAAACAATATTCCCACAACCTTTATTTGGGTCAAATTAGTGAGCAGCATAATTGAGTAGTTCAGTGTGCCTTTCATCAGGTTGTAAGGACATTGGCCCAGGCTCTGGTCATCTGGAAGATTGGCGAGGGCTGAAAGCTTTTAAGATGGCTCCCTCGGGGGCTGTTGGCTGGAGGCTTCAGTTCCTCGCATTATCGGCCCCCCAAAGGGCTGCTTGAGTGTCCTCACAATGGGGCAGCTGGCTCTCCCTAGACAGAGTGATCTGAGAGAGCAAACCAGAAGCCACATGCCTTTTTTAACTGAGCCGTGCACACATATTACTATTTAAATAATTTTTCAAAATAAATAAAAATTACCCATAACAATACTTAGGCTGGTCTAATTCAGAAGTTTCCAAGCATAATCAGCAAAGTCCTTTCCTTGAATAAAAGTTTCCAGGGGACAACATTATACCCACCAGATACAAGGGCAAGAGGCTCCAGCAGGCACAAGGCCTGGGGACCATTTATGCGCCTCTCACTCCTCAGTTGACAAAACTCCGGACTCAACCTTTTATCTGAGCAGGAGCTTCCTGACTTTTCAAAGCTGGAAATAAAAGCTTTTATGAGATTTGAAATGGTAACAAGACTACTCTCTCTTTCTTCCAAAGTCATTTCTTTTCAGTGTCTCTTTATTAGGAAAACATGTAATTTTATAACTTTTTTAGTCTGAAGTTACAAACCTTCAAAAGAAGGAAGAAAAGATTAGTCATTTGGTTGAACAGATATTCCCAACTTTTACTCACTATGCCCTTAAAACTGTGTACCCAGAATGCTTTGCAACCCAAGAGCCTAAAACAAGTTGTGGGAGGGGGAGTGAGGGGGGCAGGACTTGTCCTGTCTTCTGCCCTCACCTTCCCCCCTCCCTCCCGCATCCCACTCAGGGTCAGCCTCAGCAGCCGCTCTGACAGAGGGTCAGCCCCGCCTCGTGTGCTGTAGCACTTGCTATGCCACGCAGTCACCCACAATTTACAGCTGTCAGGCTTGGGTTTAGATCCCAGACCCACCACTTAATCATTGGATTTGCACAAGTCACTTAACCTCTCTGAGCCTTGGTTTCTGCATCTATAACTTGGAGACAGTGCCCTCTCCGTTTGTTGCTGGGCTGCAGTAAAGATGACATATGTGTAAACACCCAGCACAGAGAAGGACCCCAATTAATGATCTCTTGCCAATAACGGCCTCCCCCCTTTTCCTGGCCTCTCCCAGGTTCCCTGCTCCCAGGAGAGACAGCAGTATTCTAGTTGACACCTTGCTTGCCAGAGTCTATGATTTTTATGTTTTTCAAAATAATTTTTAAAAATTTGGTTAAGCTCTTTTTTTTTTTTTAATTAACAAAAGGAAAAAATTTCCCTACCATTGAGTTCCCATTGTCTGTCCCACCTCCCCAGGGCTCTCTGCTCACTTCGTGTGCTGTGCAAATAAAAAGTTTTAATATGTTTTGTCTTGTTTTCCTGAAGATCTTTCCTGGCACTTTGATGGGCCTCTGGTACCCTGTGAGATAACAAAAAAAATACTATTGATCTCTTCTCACGGTTCCTGCCACAGAGCTCCAAAATCATTGTGATTTCCTAAGTCAGTCAGTGGTTGGCAAACTGTGGCTCTCGAACCACATGTGGCTCGAGAGCCGCAGCCGCAGTTTGCTGCTCCATTGACTAGTGAGTTTGCCAACCACTGCTAGACTAAATGCTACCGTGTAGCTGGAAGCTGTGAGGATTAGCAATTGTGGCGTGTTGTGTGCAAAGAGGTAAAGGGTAGTGTATGTCATAGGACCTGAGCTCTCGGAGCATCTTTTGCTCTAATATTTGGTTTTTCACCCTGATTCCTGCCACAGAGCTCTAAATCCCTTGGAATTTCCTGGGTGCTAGGAGTGTCTTTTGTTCTAATGAGGTGACTCTGGGGAGAGAGGGGTCCCTGGATAGGGAGCTGGTCACCGGAAAGACCAAGCCATGATGAACAGCTTAGAATATTCAGCTCCACCCCCTTCTTTCAGAGAGGGGCTGGAAATTGAGTTAATAATTGAGCACACCTGCATGAGGAGGCCCCCATGAACATCCCAATAGTGTGGGGTTTGAAGACCAGGTTGGTGAACACAGGTGCGGGTAGAGTGTTGTACCTGGAGAGGACACGCAAGCTCGGAGCCCCTTCACGCATACCTTGCCCTACTCATCTTTTCCATCTGGTTGTTCATCTGTATCCTTTCCCATCCTTTTATAAGAAATTGGCAAACAGGAAGTGAACTGTTTTCTGAGCCTTATGAGCCACTCTAGCAAATTAACCCTGAGGAGGGGGTAGTGAGAACCTCCAAGGGCAGCAGATGGGTCGGAACCACAGGTGGACTTGTGACTGGTGTCTGAAGGCAGGACACTCTGGCGAGGCTGGGCCCTTACCCTGGAGGACCTGACACTTTCTCCAGGAAGATAGTGTCAGTCAGAATTGAGTTAAACTGTAGGACACCCAGCAGGGTCAACAATGATGTGTTCTGTGTGAGTAGTTAGGGAGAAACACGGGAGGGAAAGACTGGTTTTCAAATGCATACCCAGAGAGGAGGGGAACCCCCAACCATCTCCTGCAGCCCCATCAGTTTACAACAGCCCAGGACTCTGGCTCCCAGATCGCCCAGAGGGCAGTGGGGCTGAGCGAGGGTGGGGCCTGTCTCTGAGCTGCAGCCATTCAGAACCAGCCTCTGGCCCTCACTACTGGTCACGTGGTCCAGGTGCAGCAGCTGGTTTTTTTGTTTGTTTGTTTGTTTTTTATGTCCTGGTTCCACAAAAAATCTTTTTCACTTGGAGACAGCCCATCCATTGGATAAAAGAGTTTGTCCTTTTGACACAGAGGACATACAAAATGATGAGATACTAAACACACCCGGCGTTAGGCTGGCGCCCCAGAGCAACTTCCCTACGTTGGAAGATTTCCAAGGAATAGCCGGCCGAGGCCCTTGGTGGCCACAGGAAGAGGTAGGGTGCAGGGGTATTGTGACATGCTCCAGGGAAGGGCAGCTTTCCCCTTGGCCAAGGGAGGCCCGGGCTCAGAGGTACAAGGGAGCTGGGCCGGCCATGGAGCCGGAGGCCCAGCCGGCTTATGCTCCGGAGGATGAGGAGGCCGAGCCTGAGCAACAGGCTCCGACCCAAAACATCGAGGGCCACGGCCAGGTGCTGCTGCTGGGCAATTTCTGGCAGCAGGAGGAGCACTTCCTGACCCTGCAGGACATTCTGGACCAGACCCAGACCCGTGGGCCCACTGGGCCCTCGTCCACCAGAGCCACCTGCGGTCACAGCAGCTCCAGCGACTGCTCCAGGCGGTGTCTCAAGCGCTCCTGGGACAGCTCCTCGAACGACACCGATTGCCCGGCCGCCAAGTGCAAGCGCTCCACCCAGAAGCTCCCCCAGGGCAGGCGCAAGGCTGAGGACCCTCGCGGGTATGAGCGTGAGTCAGCTCCGGCTTCGGCCGAGACTCCCAGGTCCTGGGGGGCGAAGGCTGCAGCGTCGGGCCTGGACCTTCCTCTGCCTCCGGAGCCACCCGAGCGGGGCGCGCGGCTGCTCCTGGTGCTGTGCCGCGCGTCCGCGCTGCGCTCCCAGCTGCCGCGGCTGCAGCTGCTCCTGCAGCAGGTGCACGCCCGGCACCGCCGCAGCCCGCCCGCCGCGCTGGTGGGGATCGTGGTGCTGCCCCGGCGCGAAGAGGAGGCCGAGGCGCGGCGCCTCATGGAGACCCTGCTCGGCAACGCCTTCGCGCCACACAGCCCGGCTGTGGAGGTGCACACCGCCGTGTTCAGCCCCAACCGTCCCGAGGGCACCCTGGACATCCAGCGCGCCACCAACCGAGCACACGAGGTCTCCAGGCGGGGCTACATCCCCCTAGTGGATCAAGAGACTCAGACAGAGGGTGAGGAGCCCGAAGGCGAGGTATGGGAGCGCCAGGCTGACGCAGATACCCCAGGTTCGGGAAACACTTCAATCGAGAGGGAGGCTGGTATGGTTCCATGGGTAGGAGCGTCGTCCAGGACAACAAATACGGAGGGAGGCCTGTGTCTGGAGCCTGATGGCCCGAGTGCTTGGGCAGATCCCTAATGGGATGCTCCCTCCCCTGGCGCTTCCAACTTACACCCATCCTTGGGTGAAGATGAACTAAATTTCTGTCCCAAGGGGTGCTCACTGGGATAATTTGGGGTCACACGGTTCAAATTCACTTGATTTGTTGTTATATTTCCCACCCAGGCACCCGACCCCTCGCTCCCGTGCTCACTACTGGGAATCAGCCCCTGTAAAGCACGGATTTGGGCGTTTGCAGGCCCCAGACCCACCCCCTCCTCCCCACATCCACTTGTTCCTTGCTTGGTGGGTCCTTCAGTCTTCTCCTCCAAGGGAGCCACCATTGCGATCAGAGCATGCCTAGAGTGAGGCAGGGCTATGCTGAGGGTTTCACACCTCTGCTGCTCACAGCAGCCCTCTCGGGAAGGTGCTGTCTAAGAATAGCTGCACAATCCTTGTTCACAGCCCCTGGGACCCTTCCTACCGAGGAATCCGGATCTGTGGCCCCAGAGGGTTAATCTGTGCATCTAAGGGTCCAAGGCAATGGGCTCTTAAGTGAGCACCAAGTGCCTTCTGTGTCCGGAGGCCCATGGGGCAGCAGTGGGGCAGAAGGAAGTGCTCTGTGCAAGGCATCCAAAGCTAGGTCCTTCGAGGCTCTGCCTCTCTCCCCCTGGAGAACAAAGCTAGTTGTCCCCTCTGGGAGCTGCTGCCCTCCTAACATAGGGGACTAAGGCTAGTTCATGCCTGAGGTAACATTCTAGGGTGTTAGCCTCAAGACAAATGTTGGCATGCTTGTTCTGGGTGCCCCGGATCCACCCAGAGGGCCAGAACTACTTAGGCTGACGACTAACTCTGCAGGCCCATAGACTCATTCTTTTGACTCTCCCAAATAGTCCATGAGATTTCCCCATGGCTGCGGTCGCCGGTTGGAAAAACCCCTGACGATGGACTGTTCCAACTGTGATCTTCAGCCAAGACCAGAAAACCCAGACCACTTTGAAAACTACCCCTTCCTTAAGGATGCAGTCTTTGAGGTGTCTTGTCCCCCATCATCCACACCTACCCTGCGGTCACCAGTTTCCTGCTTTCTTTGTCTGCTTTCTACTCACGCCTTCAAGCAGTTTACGTTAAACCTTTTCTCTGGACTTTGGCCCTTTGTGGTCTCCACAGTCTGGGAGTGTGGACTTTAAGAGAAGACAAGGGTAGAAGCCATTCTGACACCAGGCAGAATGTGATCCGAGATCTGGGCTCTGAGAAGAAGACATGGCTTCCAGTTGGAGGTCTTGAGAAAGCCTTTATGAGTTGATGGGTCCACTTGAGATGGATCTGCATGATGGGAAGAGAGAGAGGTGGGATGGAGTGGGAAGGGCTTCCACAAACACAGGGAAGCGGGGCATGTTCACCAGACTTCTGGTGCTTGCGGCTGGCTGGAGCAAGACACGGGTAGCATCAGCCTGGGACAGTGGGATACGACTGTGGGATAGAGGAATCAGACTTCAGGCTAGGAAATTGTGCTCCCGCCAGAAGGCAGAGAACATGGGAGATGTTCCAGCAAAGAACTATGGTGGTGCCATTCTTCCTAGTCCTTCTAACCTCAAGCGCCTTCCCCTGAATCTTCGGGCCACCCTCATTAAAGAACTCCCACTTATTTTCTCCACTGCCATAGAAAAATTCCCACTCCTCCCAAAGTTTGACCCTCTGTGTTTCTTCCATTCCTCTCCTGAGGAACCAAGGATCAGTTTTTGTGTCTTTTTTGGCCCCTTGGTGTGAAATGAAATGCTTCTTTCATTCCTGCCAGGACATTCTTGCACCTATTTAATGCATTTAAACCAGGGGTTCTCAACCAGGGGCAATTTTCTCTTTGTGTGTCACACACGCACACACACACACCACACACACACACACACACACACACACACACACACACACATTTCCCAATGTCTGTAGATACGTTTGGTTTCACTTGAAAGGAGCAGTAGTTGCTACCAGCATCTCACGAACAGAGACCAGGGACACTGCTAAACTTTCTACAAGACACAGGACAGCTCCACAACAAAGACTTTTCTGGCCCAAATGTCAATAGGCTGATTTAAACCAGGTTGAGCGCTGGCCTGTGTAGCTCAGGGCACAGGGCAGGTTGTGGGCTCAGTCTCCAGTAGGAGGCATGTCAAAGGCAGCCGATTAATGTTTCTCTCCCCCTCTCCCTTCCTTGTGTTAAAAAAAAATCAGGTTGAGACCCTCAGTCAAAAGCCCATCAGTGCCTGAAAATCCAGTTTTACAGAGATAGATGCTTTAGGGGTGTGACCTATCTGCCGGATCCAGACTGGGTTCCTGACTGGGTTCCAGTCTCTCTGATTCTGAAGAATCTTGACTTCAGGGACTTACCACCTTCTTTCTTATAGCCTCGCTGGCTCCCTGAATCTCCTCACACTCAGGCTCAATCAAATTCAACCCAACGTTATTGATCTGTGCTTCCCTTCACTTCTTATCCTTCGTGCCTTCTTTCCTTTAATCCTCTCACTCAAGGGATTGATTTTCAGGCCTCTATAATTACCTGTCTCCCTGTTGCCTTTTGGAGTCAGGGAAAGAGAGATCTCTGAACGGGAATGTAGCCCCTTCGATGCCCCTCCACTGTGTGGCTTTGGAATGGCAGTTCAACCTTGAACCTCTGTTTCTCCTTTGCAGAAAGGGAATCAGCAAGGTCTTTTCAGGTTCTAGAATCTCTAAAATATTTCCTGTCATTTCACAGTTCATATCGGATCTGGCCTTGAGTGGGGATTCCTCCTCAATAGGTCATACCCTAAACCTTCTCCTGGGGCAAGTGTGTCACCCCAGACTCAAGAGGTTGACAGTAGACTACTCACCACTTCATGATGCATCAATGGCAGAAGCAGAGACTTCTGATATGAACACATTTTCTCTTGTAGTCAACATGTGAAGCCTAAGGTTGTCTTTTTTTATGTTTTTTTTTTCTCGCTCTCATCATAAAAGGAAAATCACATTTTTAACTTGGAGAAAGATTCATAGTCTCCTAATTGACCTGATGAGTTTGGGGTTTGAAATGTAGTCTATTGTGGCTGGCATAATGAATTTGAGAAAAAATGTGGTTTTCCAAACTACCGTTATATTTGTAGGGGAAATTCTTTTGCCAAATGCAAGGGTTCTTGCCAAAGTTGGATGACACCACCCCTCCCCTAAAACTCTTCCCACATTAGGGGAGGGAAGGTTTTAGAAGAAGGGGGAAGCTACTCTGTAAAAATAATCTGGGGGATGATAGGAGGCTGAGATGATAGGAGGCTGTGGGCTTTCCATGGACCCCCAAATCTTCAGTAATGTCACCTAAAACATAGTATGCATTAGGAAGTAGTTTGGGGGGTTTGGTTTTTGGTTTTCTGTTTCTTGTTATGTGGAAACCAGTGACAGAGTTGAGCATCACAGCCGGGGGGACTTAAGAGTGAATGGATAGCTCTAAGGGGCCCCAGGACACACCAGCAGAGAGGTGCCTGAAGGAGGCACTCCAGTCGCAGAATCGTAGGAATCCAGGTTGTCACAGGCCCCATGGCCAGGCTTAACCTAGGTTCTTCAGGGGTCTGACACCTGCCCCCTGCCCATCCCAGTAGCTAAGGAAGAGGGAGAACAGCAGGCTAGATAGAGAAGACTGTTCCCAGGGCACTGCCAGAGGAGCCACCCTGGTGTTTGTGACCTCACAGGAGGGGTGTGGGTGACCTTTCTTTGTGGTGTCTGGGTTCAGCCCAAGGCCAGAGTGTTCCTCCAGGGCAGGGGCAAACGGCCCCTCTAGGAGGGAGCCGGACGATTAGGCAGCTCCATGTAGGGCCACATTTAGGTCAGGAAGACCCACCATGAAGAAGGGCAAAAAGAAGAAGGCAGAGTCCAAACGCCGTGGCTCCAGCTCTCGGCACTTTAGCTCTGAGTCTGCCTCACAGCAGCCCAGCACAGGGTCCTCCCCACAGCAGCCCAGCTCGGGGTCCTCCCCACGGCAGGACAGTTTGTCATGTTCCCCACAGCAGCAGCGGAGCTCTGAGTTTAGCCCCCAGCAGCCCATCTCTGTGTCCGTCCCAGAGCAGCAGCAACAGAAATCTGAGTTCCCCTCCCAGCAGCCCTTCTCAGAGCCCACCCCACAGCAGCTCACGTCAGGGTCCAACCCAGGGCAGCCCATCGCACAGAGGTCTGTGATCAGGGCCCTCCCAGCTCCCCCAAACAGTCAGTCGGCTGGGGGCCTGGTGACTCAGGACACTGGCTCAAAAATATCCCATGGATCCAAGAAAGCAGGTGAGCAGATTTCTAGCTCAACATTTCTAGCCTTTCTGCTGCTGAATCCGGGTCACCCCAGAGGCTGGTTCTTATTGGATAGTGATGCGTGGTGAACGTGTATTCTGGAACTGTGCTTGTGGAGTGTGAGGTTTGGGGGTTTTTTATCCAAGAGACCAGGGTCCGTGGGTGTTGCCATTTCTCACCAAGTTGAGCTCACTGAAGAACGCAGCCTACATCCATATTAACCTTTCACATGGCTCAGTGGTCATTTGTGCTCATTAGGAATCAGGGTGCGTGTAGCTGCTCAACAATAAAACCCAAGGATGCATTGATATTATGCAGTTTAGGATAAGGGAGTGGTCACACTGCTTCACTCTGTCCTCGTCAGACAATCTCCATTTGCTATATAAAAAAAAAAAATACCTACAATCTAATCCACAGAGGAAAGTCCAGGCTGATGGTGGATGAGAGAAGTAGGGGGAGGCAAGAGGCACTTGGTGTTTGAGGTTTGGTGGAAGGGTTTGGAGGAAATCTGTCAGATGGAAGATGTGAACATACTTTTTCCATGTTGTCCTCAGATGTTTGACTACGGACCCATGGGTAGGGTTTCCAGTAAAATGCAGTCCGACAAATGATTTTTAAATAAGTGTGTTCCAAATATCGCATGGGTATCCTGCATTTTTTTACTTGCTAAATCTGGCAACCTTATCTATGAAATACTGAGGCAGATTTCTCTCCTCGACATTAAAGAACTCCAATAATTATCTCTCTCTGACAAAGGAATGACTGTCTAGGAAAAGTGGCCCTCCATCTTCTTGTTAGCCAGAGTCTGAATGAACATTGGATTGTGTAGAGGCAATTCAAGTGGAGTTCAAAGAGTGGTCTGGTTAAAACTACTATTAATAATAATGGTGATAGCTAACCAACGATGCACCCAGCATTCAGCCCAGCCATCTATGTTAATTTCTCATTTAACAACTCTATAAAGGACATACTGGTGTCATCTCCGTGTTATAGATGGAAACTGAGGCCCAAAGAAATCAACAATTCACTCTCAAGTAGGCACTAGCAGCACTGAGCGGGGAACCTCAGTCTATTCTGACTCCAGAATTCTCGCTCTCAACTGCAGCCCTAATTTTCTGATCCCCTGAGGTCTGGTGGTCTCCCTTGCAGGAAACACACTCTTCTCTGAGCTTCTCCTGGATCTGTGAGCCAGAGCCCATGGCTCTGTGGTCCTGACCTGGCCACGCTCCCCAGGCCACAGCATATATTCCTTTGAGATTATGTGGATATAAATAAGAGATATGTATATATCCAAGGTATCTCTGTGACATATTTCTGAGGCTAGGAATCAATCCATTCTTAGCATCTGAAATGGTTTTGAGAGCTACACTATATATTGTATATGTTATGATCATCATCCGCTGAACTAAACATTTCTGAATTGTGGCCTTCAGAACGGATATCTGTAGAATGCAAAGTTTTACATTCCCAGATCTTTTAATGAGTACATGTGACTCACCCCCATGGGGGGTTCTGCTTACTGATGTAGCTTATTGCTCAAAAGAATTGTAAAAGAAACTGCATTTCAGGGAAAGAACCAAGATGGCGGCATAGGTAAACACCCATAGTGCTGCCCTGTACAGCAAATACAAAACTACAACTAAGGACAAAACGGACATCCTTCAGGACCACCAGAGGGCTGGCTGAGTGGACATTCCACAAACAGAAGGAAAAATAAAAGGACACTGAGACTCGGGGGAGCTGAGGAGGACAGAGTTGCCCATACACTCCGAGTCAGAGGTTCGGAGCTGCGGGCAAACGGAAAGGACAGGCGGCTGCAAACCCAGCTGGTTTTCTTGAACCGGAGGGAAATGAAGGCATCCCACTGCACTGAGCCCCGGTTCCGGGTGAGTCTCGGGGAACCCAGACTAATACGGGGTGAAAATGGACTGTAAGGAGGAAGCACGCTGAAACTCTGGTGCTGCAAAGGCGCACAAGCTATCTGAGAGGGCTCGTGGCTGGCTCTAACATTCAGGAGGAATAGAACAAAAAAACAAAAAACACCGGACTGCTTTGTTTTCCCAATCTGGTGTGTCTTTGGGTATGCAGACTCATTTGGGGAGAAACTAGACTGTCTGGCAGTGGGCAGAGCTCAGTGGCAGCTTTCTCTCAGAGGTGCGTGCAGCCATTGCCTCGGGACACAGAGACCCAGGAGCCATTTAGGGCAGAGCTGACCGGAAACCAGGGCTGCTGGCTCAGCCCGGAGACTCTGCCCCATCCAGGCTGAGCAGAGAGGCCTCACAGCATAAACACAACTGATCCTCACAGCCAATGGGGTCTGGAGGTCAAACCCTCCTAGTGATAACAACAATAATCTAGGCTTAACTTCAACAAGACTGTGCAGCCCATAAAGGGGTGCATGAAGAGTATGCACCTCAGGTAACTGGGGAGGCTGAGCCACTGTCCCTTAGAGGACATCTACCACACAAAATTAATCGACCAACTCAGGGCAGCAGCCATAATGCAGAGACATGGAAAGAAATCACATGTGAAAGAAATGGAGGGGGGCAAAACGACTGGACATAGAGTTCAAAACCACAGTTATAACGTTTTTCAAGAGGCTCCTAGAAAAGGCCAGTGAACTTAATGAGACCCTCGAGGATATGAAAAAGGACCAACTAGCCGAGACCAGTTTGGCTCAGTGGATAGAGCGTCGGACTGCGGACTGAAGGGTCCCGGGTTCGATTCCGGTCAAGGGCATGTACCTTGGCTGCGGGTACATCCCCAGTAGGGGGTGTGCAAGAGGCAGCTGATCGATGTTTCTCTCTCATCGATGTTTCTGACTTTCTACCCCTCTCCCTTCCGGTCTGTAAAAAATCAATAAAATATATATATTTTTAAAAAGGACCAACTAGAAATTAAGCATACACTGACTGAAATAAAAAATATTATACAGAGACCCAAAAGCAGACTAGAGGACCACAAGAATCAAGTCAAAGATTTGAAAAACAAAGAAGCAAAAATCACTAAGCCTGAAAAGCAAGAAGCAGAAAGAGTCCAAAAAATTGAAGATAGTATAAAGAGCCTCTGGGACAACCTCAAGTGTACCAACATCCGAATTATGGGGGTGCCAGAAAAAGAGAGAGAGCAAGATACTGAAAACCTATTTGAAGAAATAGTGACCGAAAACTTCCCCCACCTGGTGAAAGAAATAGACTTACAAGTCCAGGAAGTGCACCAAACCCCAAACAAAAGGAATCCAAAGAGGCCCATACCAAGGCACATCATAATTAAAATGTCAAGAACAAAAGATAGAGAATATTAAAAGCAGCAAGAGAAAAACAGTTAGTTACCTACAAGGGAGCACCCATACGATTGTCAGCAGATTTCTCAACAGAAACTATGCAGGCCAGAATGGAGTGGCAAGAAATATTCAAAGTGATGAATAACAAGAACCTACAACCAAGATTACTCTATCCAGCAAAGCTATCATTCAGAATTGAAGGTCAGATAAAGTGCTTTGCAAATAAGAAGAAGCTAAAGGAGTTCATCACCACCAAACCAGTATTATATGAAATGCTGAAAGGTGTTCTTTAAGAAGAGGAAGAAGAAGAAGAAAAAGGTAAAGATAAAAATTATGAACAACAAAAACATATCTATCAACAAGTGAATCTAAAAATCCAGTGAATTAAAAATCTGATGAACAATAAACTGGTGAATATAATAGAATCAGGGGCATAGAAAGGGACTGGACTGATGATTCTTGGGGAAAAGTTGTATTGGGTGTGTGGGAAGAGACTGGACAAAAAGTGTACACTTATGGATGAGGACAGTGGGGCGGGGAGGTAAGGGCAGAGGATGGGATGGATACAGGGGGAAGCTATGGGAGGAAAAAAAGAGCAACATTGTAATAATCTGAGCAATAAAGACTTATTAATTTTTTTTAAAAAACACTGCATTTCGTTGAATGGGAAAGCTGGTGCTATGTATTGCATTTAGATAAATACAAATATGAGACTCTCATATCCACAATTTCATGTGCTACTGCTGGCCAATTTGCCCAGGCACTGGTGGTGGCTCTCCAGTGCTTACAATGGCCACCTGCTCTTCTTCTAGCAAAAGAACTTTCTCCCTTTGAGCCAGAGTAGGAAGGAATGTTGGCAATAAGGGATGAGGGCCTTTACATAAAGGATGCCATATTCTAAAATCCAAATTTTTTATATGCAGAAAATATTGTATCTCAATAAAAGACAAATCTTCTACTAGAGTGACTAAAATAAAAAAAAAATGGACAATGACAAGTGTTGGTGAAGCTATGGAGAATCCAGAAGTATCATACACTGCTGGAGAGAATGTAAAATGGTGCTGCTGCTATGGAAAAGTCTGACAGTTCCTCGAAGGGTTAACCATGAAGTTACCATAAGATTCAGCAATCCTGCCCTAACCAGTTTGGCTCAGGGGATGGAACATTGGCCTGCAGACTGAAGGGTCTCAGGTTCGATTCTGGCCAAGGGCATATGCCCGAGTTGTGGGCTCAATCCCTAGTAGGGGGCGTGCCGAAGGCAACCAATCAATGACTCTCTCTCATCACTGATGTTTCTCTCTCTCATAGATAGATAGATAGATAGATAGATAGATAGATAGATAGATATAGATTCAGCAATCCCACTCCTGGGTATATACCCAAGAGAATTAAAAACATATGTGCTACCACTTCAAAGTTCTACCACTTCAGCTCCTAGACAATTTTTTAATATTATTTTGTTGGTTGTAACTGGGATTCTTAGTGTTTTCCACACACAAAAAAAATAAATTCCTGGTTTATGATGTAAAAACAAAACAAATGTCCTACACAAAAACTTGTACACAAATGTTCACAGCAGTACTGCTCACAATAGCCAAAAGAGACAACTCTACGTCCATCGATAAATGAATGGATAAGCAGAGGAGGTACAGATGTGCTATGAAATACTATTTGGCAATAAAAAGAGATGATATGCTGACACATGCTGCAATATGGATGGGCCTCAAAAACATTAGGCTAAGTAAAAGAAGCCAGTCCATCAGAAAGCCCACATGTTGTATGCTTCCATTTCTGAAATGTCCAGAATAGGCAAATCTATTGCCAGAACCTGGGAAGAGTGGGGAATAGGCAGTGACTGCTAATGGGTCTGGAGTTTCTTACGTGGGAAAAGAAAATATTCTCGAATGAGGTAGTGATGGTGGTTGCACACCTTTGTTTATATCCTGAAAACCACTGAACACGTTAAAGGGATGAATTTTATGGTATGGGAGTTACATGTCCATTTCAAAACCAATTTTTTTAAAACTAAAAACAGAAAAAAGGTAACATCTTGCCTTTAGAATCTCTTCCTTCTCCGGTCCAGAAAAAGTACCCAGCATGGGCAGGTCTAAGCAGGAAGTGTGCTGAGTTTTCCAAGGTGACCACTGTCTTCCGGGAAGAATCCACAGTTCCATCAGGAAGCCGGGACGAAGGTAGCTGCAAGGGGAGGAAATGAGGCAGAGGTCATTTTAAACAGCAGAGGGCGCCATCGCTGAGTTCCGCTGGGATCCACTGCACACGAGGACAGAAATGGAGATAAATTTGGGGAAGCATTCCAAGGACTGTAAACTGGAGCAGCGGTTGCCTCTGGATGAGCCAGTGAGCACCACAGCAATGGGACGTGGCAGCTCCAGGCGCAGGAATCGAGTGACGCCTGTCATCTGCTGCCACCACTTCCTAGGAATTCCGTGGAGAGAGCCCTGATCAAGAAATCCTGAAATGAGGCCCACTTCTTCAATCTATGGACTCTCCGTTTGCGCCTCAGTTTCCTCATTTGTAAACCGAGAATACGACATTCCACTTTGAAAATTAAATGAGATGGATAATGATGTGAAGCGTGGAGCGCTGTTGCATCGTTATTTTCACTCCCAGGTAGCAGCAGGGTGAAATACAGTCAGTTTCCCACGCGGTTTGTTTCTGTGTCTTCGAGGCTCTCCCCCGCCTCCTGCAGGCTGGTGGGTCCCTTATCTTTCTCTTTTTCTGTCCACCCAGGGCCTCCGACTCGGGGGAGCTCACGCCCCTTGTGTTCCTGTTCCACTTGCCCCGGCAGCTTTGCTTGCTGGCGTCGCCTGGGCCTGTGCCACAGCCGCATCTTCGATGTCCTTCTGCCTCGGACCTGGCTGAACGTGCCAGGGAGAGGATTCCCAAACCTCCTCACCTTCTACAGGTTCTGGAGCTCGTGGAGGGCTGGGCTCTCAGGACATACAGTCCCCAAGGGCCAGGCTCTCCCCCAGATCGTTTTGTAGTCTTGTGTTATTCCGCCTGGGAATCCTAGGCCAAAAGGAAGGCCTCTCCCTCCGGGTGGCCACAGCCTAAGGTTTGGCCCTGGCCCTTTCTGACCAGACCCATACCCCCGGAGTATCCCACCTGCACAGAGAGGTGCCGATTTTCTTCCTTCCCAAGAATTGCTTCTTCTAGGGCTTCATTTCTTTTTCCCCCAAAGGCACCTTCTTTACTCAGAGCTCACCCCCTCACAGCCCTTCAGAAATGCCTTGTCACTCAGAGCTTTGGAATTAAATGCTCCGTTAGGCCATCGGCCTCCTTCTGTGGCCCACATCACAGCTGAGAGCTTTAGGTTCTTGACCTGCGTGTGACTTTCCCCTGGAATTGAGTCACAAATACTGAGTGTAACTCCCGTGCCGTCTTGGTAATAGCAAGACCTCCACCCCATGCAGAGGGTCTCAGGCTATTTCTACAACCCCAACAGGGAACAATGGCCCAAGGTTGGTCTGTCCATGGCAGAGCAGCCCCCCACCCACAGCATCATCTGAAGTTCTGCCCTTCTTTGCCTCTTCCAGGTGGAACTCTTGTGTTCCACCAGGTGGAACCTTTTCCAGTGGTGCCAGAGCTGGGAAAGGAGCCTGCGCCCCATCCCCAGCTCTGGTCCAGAGCAGCTCCGCCTGTACCAAGGGTCTCACAAGTGTCCACGGGAGAGGTCTTCCACTTGACAATCTGATACCCCTGACCCAGGAATAGAGCCCACCCATCCCCCACCTTCCTCCCGCCCCTCTTCCCAGCCACTCCCCCACCAGATCCCCTCTCCTGTCCACCCCTGAAACAAATCTATGAAGAAAACAAACAGATAACCAGGTGTGTTAGAAGAGCATGCCTAGAGCTAAAAATACTCTATAACCTGATAAGTCCCTGTCAAGGAACGGCCTGTCCCCCACTCATTATTATTAACTGTCTTCCAACACACTTAGTACTTCTGTCCATCTGGGCCATGTTGTACCATGGAATCATATCACTTTAATTTTTTAAAATAATTCTTTATTGTTGAAAGTATTATATGTGTCCCCTTTTCTCCCCATTACCCCCCTCTGGCCTGTCCCTGTCTCTGCTCCCCCCGCCCCAGGCCTTCAGCACCCTATTGCCTGTGTCCATGAGTTATGTATTCATATATGCATACCAGGTCTTTGGTTGATTACCTCCCATCCATCCATCCTCCCCCACCTTCTCATATCACTTGAAAACCAACAAGTAGGAAAAAATAATCTGCACAGGATGCTAGGTACTAGGAGGGAAACCAGAACAGGGAACTTCACCCTTGAAAATTGTACAGCCTGCATGGTAAGCTAAGACATGTCCATTGAGAAACTAAGGTGTGAGCCAGGTGGTCTGTGTCCCATAGGAGACGTTCAAAGAGCTTTAGGAAAAGAGTGTTCACTCCTAAACTGGGGTCTAGCCAGACTGCGTAATGTCAATCACATCTGTGCTGAGTCTAAAAGGACCTTAGGATCTTCTGTGGCTTATTATAAAGGGAGAGCACTCTAGATGGAGGAAAAGGCAAAAGCAAGGCTCAGAATTAGGAAAGTGAGGGGGAAGGGACAGGGATCCAGCTTGGTCAGGGTTAAGACATATTCTGTTCAAATATTTAGCACCTGCTTCCGTAATCGTTCCATTTCTCAGAGGAGTGGAACGTTGGCTCTTGGCTTAAAATACACACTCATGTTAAATAAGAACCGCTAGTTGAGTAGGATTTTACCCAAATGGATATTACATTGGTGAAAGCCTTCCTCACAGTTAGTATCATACTCAGATATTTTCCTGGCCTTCGTAGTGAGTGTGTGCTTCCTCAGGTGTAATATATGTCCCCAAAATGGAGCTACCTTGCTAGCACCTCCTTCACAGGGTTGTCTTGATGTTCGAGGAGACCTGGGGTGTGAGGTTTTAGCACAGGGCCTAGCATATAGGGGCCTGGATCACCTTTGTAGATTGGCTCCCTGAATGTCCCAGGGAGCTGGTGTCCCAGGCCAGCCCATTCTCAGGTCCTGGAGTCCTATGGTAGGTCTTATTGGAAGGAGTGGGAGAGTTGTGTCCCCTTGAGAGGAGGGTTAGTAGAGGGAGTTGGGTATTCCTGCAATCCTGAGGGAACCCCACAGTCTTCCTTTCCCATAAAAAAAGACACTAAAGCGCAACTTCCCCCAACCTATGGGCTTTCTACTTTGCTTTGCAGAGGACCTGCAAGGAAGCATACCAGTCATCGTAATTCCCGCGCTCCAGGCTCTCGGGACTGCAGCTGTGGCTCTGGGGGCCCTGGCAACTGCCTTCTACGTCATTGAATTCCTGTGAACAAACTCCAGGCTCACGGTCCAGCAGGTGAGTGGACCCCCTCGGTGCCCACTGCTCTTTGCAGAAGCGGTCCTCAGGCCCCCTGAGTTGCCAGCCCTTCGCACAGGACTGGTGGGGTTTCTGTCCCTTCTCTGAAGTGAGAAGGTTGTTACAGGCAGACCACACCCTCCAGCCTCTCATGAGGACCGAGTGAGTCCTTCCTGGGCTCAGGGTGACCTGGCATGGCTCTCTCAAGCAGCCCGCCAATGTTAGATCCATTATTGGGATTGTCAAGACAGAGTTCCCCAAACTCCCACTGACCTGGGTGATTCCCCTAGTCACAGAAAGCAGACAGGAGGAGGTGAGGGAAGAGGTTCTTACCCATCTTAGGGCCTTTCCTTGGAACTTTCTTCCTGCCTAGAAAGCTTTTTCCCTTTCCCAGGATCTCAAGTCCTACTTATTCTTCATGATCTAGCCCTATTTCTTCCATAAAGCCTCTTCCCTCATTGCACCTCCAGTGACTCCTCCCACCTGGTTAATCACTGTTTTCTCCAGCCTGGTCCATTCTGTATTGTGGAATATCATTGTGCATGTTTGTGGCCTATCTCTACAAGTGTACCCCAGATCCTTGAGAACAGAGAGCATGCCTCACACAGCATCTTCAATCCTCCCCTCTTCTACGCTGGGCTTCCTAGAAACAGAGCCGGAGACAGGAATGCAAGTGCACAGGATTTATTGAGAGAAAAAAAAGGAGGGAGGGAGGCAAGAGAGGTCAAAGGAAGGAGCAGAGCAAGGACCAGATCAGCTGAAGTCCAGCCTCAGCCTGATCCCCTGAGGGCTCTCAAGCATGAATTACACCATGGAACTGGTCTCACCTTGAAGCAAGAGGGCAGACTTTATGTATCCCTCTGTCATGCTGCCATTGGCAATAGGGTACAGGTGGGGAGTTCATATCTTTGTGGAGAAGAGCTCCCATTTGGCTGAGGACAAGCCTGTGGGGAAAGAGGCAGCTTTGAGTCCTTAGCAGCCAGCATTCACAACTTACAGGAGCTAAATAAAGAATGCCCCAGCCCAGAAAGAGGATCTGGGCAGGCACCAAGAGCACCCACATGGTCCCCATTGTCAAGTCCTCCCACAGTGAATGCCTTATAAGTGATAATGGGGAGCGGGGAGGGGGTAGTAAGGGGATAATGGCATCCTTTCAACCACTCCTAGACCTCCGTCAGCCGCAGGAGTGGACAGGGGGTAGCCACCGTAGGGCCCACGGTGGAGCAGATGCTCAGAGCACCTCAAAAGACCAACCCAGAACATAAACTCCAGCGAGAGCTCAGTGTCTGCTCCAGGGCTCTGCTGCCTGACCACAGGCTATTCATGGGAGAGAAGAAACACCTTAAGCTTCACGAAACACACAGCAGCTGGGAGCCTCAGTTTCCTCAGCTCTAAATAAGGAAAGCCATCGTGCCCTGCTCTTGAGATTTCCAGGAGTATGAGAAAAGATGCTTAGATGAGGGAGATGGCCAGCTCTAGCGTGAAGTTACTGGTGGTTGGAAAGACACTGGCTTTGGAGCCAGAGCTGTAGGTTCCATCAGGACTGGGCTACCTGGTAGCTGGGTGTTAGGGGCCTCCCAACTTAACTTCTGTGAGTCAGTGTCATCTCCGAAGCGGGAGAAGAATAAGTATCTCCAGGGCAATGGTGGTGAGGATTAAAGGAAGGGATGTGCAGGTGTGCAGGGCTTGATCACAGGAGTTGGGTGGATGGTGGCCAGTGACAACGTGAAACTGTACTTGAGCTAAAGTGTTTTGTTCTAGAGCCGTGATGGCGAACCTATGACACGCGTGTCAGCACTGACGCACGTAGCCATTTTCGATGACACGCGGCCACATGTAGTCGCATACAGAGAAGTATGGGGCGGCATGCCGAGAAGGACATTTCATCCTTGGCTACTGCAAAGCCAGGTTAATTAAACATTGCAGGTTAATTAAATAATTAGTTTTGGGCTTATTAAGTTATATATGACAATTATACATTTTGGTTACTTAAACTATAAATATCGTGAAATTATGTTTTTTTTTCTTGAAGTGACATACCACCTGAGTTATGCTCGTTTTTTTTTTTAAATATATTTTATTGATTTTTTACAGAGCAGAAGGGAGAGGGATAGAAAGTCAGAAACATCGATGAGAGAGAAACATTGATCAGCTGCCTCTTGCACGCCCCCTACTGGGGATGTGCCCTCAGCCAAGGTACATGCCCTTGACCGGAATCGAACCCGGGACCCTTCAGTCCCCACTCCGATGCTCTATCCACTGAGCCAAACCGGTCTCAGCAGTTATGCTCGGTTTTTTGGCGAATTTTTACACACCAAGCTCAAAAGGTTGCCCATCACTGTTCTAGAGCAAGCATGTCAAACTTGCGGCCTGCGGGCCACATGCGGCCCACGATGAATATTTTTACTGCCCAGACAAATTAATGGTGTGAGCAGTTATTTACAATTATGGAAGAAAATAAGTCTCCTGTCAGATCCAAAATTACTGACATTCACCTTGGGTCAGTTTTGAAAATAATCATTGCAAACAAGATTTCCCCCGAAGTAGGAAAGATAGTAGCAGAAAAGAGATGCCAAGTATCAGGAAGAAAACATTAATTTTATCATTGCTCTTGTTCTTTTTTTATACACACTTTTCTAAATAAACCTACATTTCTATGAAAATTGAAGTTTTTGGGTTTTTTGTTTGTTTGTTTTGTTTTTTGCTGCCCACATAAATTTTATTTGGCCCGTGTTAGCCTTTGAGTTTGACATGCTTGTTCTAGAGTCTCCTTATAGTAAAGCCCATCAGTGTGAGTTCCGTGGGGGGGGGGGGGGGGTAAATGGGGGGAGCAGGAGGCAGGCTTGGGTCATATTCTCCTTCAACGTTTAGCACTGTATTCTGGGGCAAGTTCCAGAACCAGTGAATTGGTAGGTTTGCAAATGTCAGGAGACATGTTAAGAGTGATCTAATAAGTAAATTATGAATTTACTTGATGCAAATTTCAGAAAACCAAATTCAAAATGGTAATAAAGAGATTATCTCACATAACTATGGAACAGTTGGGAGAGTCAGGGCTCCCTAAAGTCAACAGTGTCATCAGAAAGCCTGGAAGGGGCTTTTCCAGCTTTAATCTCTGACACCCTCCGAAGAGGGCAGGCTCATCCCTCCTGTGGGCAGGCAGCTGGAGAAGCTCAGATTCCGACGGCCAGAATCAGGGAAAAGGCTACCTCCTCCTCAATGTCTCTTTCTTTAAAACAAACAAACAAACAAACATTTATTTATTTCCTTACCCAAGAATATGTTTTTATTGATTTGGGGGGGGGTAGGGGGACAAACGAATAAAATAAAAAAACGGCAGTGTGAGAGAAAAACATTCATCACTTGCCTCCTATCCACACCCCAATGGGAGAACAAACCCACAACCTGGGTAATTGCCCTGATGGGGAATCAAGCCTACGACCCGAGTGATGCTCCAACCAATCAAGCCACCCAGTCAGAGTCTTGTGTCTCTTCCTGAGTTAAGAAACTCTGTTCAGGAGGCCCTTTCCTCGGCATTCTTGCCCTCTCATTGGGGTGACATGCCCCTGAATTGTGTTTCATGCCCCTTCTTAAGCAAATTAATAGGGATTGAATTATTATGGCAGGATTAGATCCATCTAGATCCATCCCCAGTCTCTTCCCCTGGCTGGAACTGGGATTGCTTCTGTTCCGGATAAGGCTGGGCAAAGGATCAGGGCAGCCAAATTAAATGGGACCCCTGCCAGGAAATAGAGTGAATTGGGAACAGGCCAGAGTGTTTTAAAAGGCGATATGGCGCATGAATATAAGCTTAACAAACGGACACAAACACCAGGGAGGGTGAGGGCATGAGTGTGTGTGGGGGTGCAATGGAGGGATGAGGACACATATGTAATACCTTAATAAACAGATAAATTTAAAATAAAAAACAAAAGGTGATAATGGTATCCAGTGCCAGATGAATCTCAGTGCCCAGAGCTGTTGGCTTAGAGGCTGGAGACCTGTTGACTTAGCCACCCTGAGGGTAGGAGAGTCAGTGTGTGTGGGTTGGGGGAGCAGACTCTCAGAAAGGGAAACCGGCAGTTTGGTGTCCTTCTCAGTCCAGACAGTGAAAAGCTATCTGATGACAGTGGCAACATCTACTCTCTGAGAAAACATATTTCTAGAATTTTCTTTCCTAAAGTTTGGTGTGCCTCTCTCTCAGCATCTCATCAGTGAATGATGAGGCACTAAAGCAAGAGAGACTGCTTTCCATCTCTCTTTGGGCACTACTGTAGTAAAAATCCCACCACTGGTTAGCTTTTAGGGAGTGAGGCTCTGGGGTGGGTGGAGGAAATGGAAAGTGCCAGCACCCCTAAGCCAAAAGAAAAGGAATTGAGAGAGAGAGAGAGAGAGAGAGAGAGAGAGAGAGAGAGAGAGAGAGACTGACTCTGCCAAGAACATGATGCCTGGTACTTTGCATAAGCACCTGGAACTTTGCATAAACTCGTTAGAGCCTGGGGGGAAAAACAAGTCTGCTGATGGCTGTGTTTGGACAAAAGGAAGAGTGAATGCAGGAATGGAAGAAATTAGAATCCTAAATAATTTCTTTTCCGCAGGAGGACCTTTGCTGCTGAACTCTCACCAATGAGGCTGTAACGCTGGAGAGCCCCCAGCATTCTGGTGCCATGAAGTTCTGTGTGAGCTAATGGCTCTATTCTCATTTTTCTTACAGATCCAGTTTTCATCGGGGATCTCCCTTGTCACCAAAATAGAATAAAAAAAAAAAGTTCTGTTTCTTGATTGTGTTCTGCTCAAGACACAAAAGCTGGACTTGGTAGGGAGTAAGTGGGATGAGGGGGTGGGGGCAGATGGTGACTGAGCCCTAGGTGAGTCAGGGTGGGATCCTGCTGTTCCTGTTGGGGGCACAGACCCAATGGAGGTAATGTTCTCTATACACTCACAGAACAGATCATTTCAGATTTTCCATTTTAAAAACAGGAGCTATGCTAGTTACTTCAATACCTAACATAACTAGTCAACTCCACGTCCGTCCAGTGGTAACCCCGGTTAGTGGGAACAGGAGGAAGGCACTGGCTCCTGAAGGAGAGGCCCTGTCCTGGGAGCACTCCATCTCTGGGACATGCTTCATTCGGCGGCACCTGTGAGGCGGGCGCAGGGGCAGGGCGAGGCAGGACCTGAAGCCCAAGGCCTGTCCTGGTGACTGCACTGCCCTCAGCCAGAGCCTGGGTCCTGAGCAGCTGAGGCTGGGGTCTCGGTTCAAGGTGACCCCAGGAAACACCAGTAGGGGAGAGGCTGTGAGACAGGAGGAGGTACTCAGCCTGCTGGGGCAACTCTGGGAAACAGAACACACCTCGGAGAAATTCCCCCGAAGGGGATGGTTTACATACCCATCCTGTCAGTTATCCATTAAGGGCAGCTGGGAGGGAGGCGATGAATTTCCCTGAACTTTTGGCCTCTCTAGAGAGGAAGACCCCAGGCACAGAGAAATGCAGATGATGGGAGTTAGAGGTCCAGAATGCCTAAAGCAGCAGTAAAGGCCCAGGGGATGTGAAAGGGCATGTGTGTGTTTTCGGGGAAAGGAGGAGGGACTCTGAGCTCAAGGAAGGGAGTGCACAGAGCCATGCGCATGTGACCTCGCTGTGCCTCTGACAGCTGTTCAGACTAGAACCAGGACAACCCTTGGGGAGGCAGGAGCAATATCACAAGTATGAACTGGCAGGTGGGTCAGGCCAGGTACCAAGAACCCAGAGCCCACCCACCACCTTCCAATCCCAGGGTTTTCTTTCCTGACAGGCACTTGGGCGAGGATACCCCAGAGTGACAGAAACCCTTCTTGGATGCCAGCCTCCCAAAGGAAAGTGCTGGCTTTGGGTGGAGTGGGGTCATGTTTGGTTCCTGTCCTGCAGGTCAGGGGGAAGGGCCCCATGGCCGCTGCCTCTGATCAGCCGGGCTCCTCTGAAGATACTTCGCTCCTTTTTCTGACATATTAATCAGGTCCCCTTTTATTGTGAATGTTGGACAGTCTAACCCAAACTGGTTTGAACAAAACAAGAACATACTGACTCTTATAAAAGTCAAGAAAGAATTCTGGTTCAGTTGTGGCTTGTTCCAGGGGCGCAGGCCATGGCCCAGAACCATGTCTCTCTCTGCTTTTGCAGACTCAGTTCCATGCTCAGGCAGGCTCCTTCTACAAGGTGGCCAGATGGCTGCAGCAGCAACATTCCCAAGCTCTGAAGGTCAAGTCTGGCAAGGAAGGCAGCTTGTCTCCCAGCAGTAAAGGGCGTACCATCGGGCTCTGAGTAGATCCTGTGTCCCTCCAGGAATCCATGATCTGCTTAGGGAGATGTAGTGCTCTGATCAGCTTTGGAATTGAAGGTCCAGCCCATTGAAAGTATGAGGGTTAAGAGTAGGGAAAAGACAAAAACAGTAATTTTTTGATCACCTGTTACAAAAAGAAATGGGAGTGGGTACTAGGCAGCTATAAACAGATATCTATCCACCTTTCCCCACTCCCCTTCACCCTCCCCTCACCAGAGTGAATGCCTGAGTAGTCAAGCCAAGGATTCACAGTAGCCTGTAGCCATGGACTCCTAGTGGTTGGATTCCTCAGAGCAGTCGTGGCCTGGGCAGTACTACCCTCCCACCCCCAGAGGAAGGCATAGGCAGTGCTGGTTATCGCAATGACTGGGGGATACTATGGGCTGTTAGTGGTGAATGCCAAGACTGCAATGCCTAGAATGGACCCCATGCCACAGATTTATTTTAAAATGCCCACAGCATTCCCACTGGCAATCACCACTATTGGGACTCATCTGTGGATAACTCCGCTACACTACCCTTGCATTGTACTTGCCATGAGGGAAGTTTAAAGTAGAAAGAAGCATAACCATGTATATTTGTGAACACAATGCCACAACTAAAGCTGCCATGGCTGTGAGTTTGGGGGCAGCCTGGCTGATGCTAGGCCTGTGAGCATCTTCACTAAGCTGGACTCAGATCTTGCTCTGAACATGGCCTTCAGACTATCAGATCTGTCTCACTGGCAGATCCAAGGGTGGGAGAGGTACACAGGGTAAGGATACCAAAGGTGAAAGGCTGACCCAAGTCGAGATGCCCCATCCTCCTACAGGTTCCCATCTTGTCTACCCAGAGCATTGGTGCCAGGAGCCTAGGACCAGCTGAAGGTCTGAGCTTTTCTGATACTCTGTGGTCTCTATTCTTTCCACACCTACCTCCAGAGGACAACCACTCTCCCACTGGCCATGGAGCCTGGTGGACTACAGTAACCAAGATCCAGGGAACTGAACTAATAAATCCAATTGTAGAACTCAGGTGATTCACCAAGTGCGGCCTCTTCTGCCTCCTACCTGGGTTCCAGGCACAGTGCCATGTTGGACAAAGGCAGTAACCCCAGGCCTCTAGTCACTGGTAACCCATAGGAGTTAGAACAGTTCTTCATGTTGCTGTTTTAAGTTTTGGCTTCACCAGGAGACTCAATAGGACCCTCTGTCCCCAGGCAACTCCTCCTCTGTATATGCAGGGACAGCATATACATTAATAATATGTAGAAAATAATATATATTGTGACACTTCACGCAGCCAGTCATGAAGACTTGGAGCAGAAATTTGAACTGGCAATGTACCCTTGTCAACATCCCAAGATGCATTCTTAGCCAAAGCCAGGATGAATCAAGCGCTAAACTGGCAAAAGGATTGGGACTGAGAAGCCTTGAGGCACCTCCTAGCTTGGTGTGCAGCCCCAAGGCTGCCAAGAAGAAACATATCCATGGAAGAGAGCCAACTGGTCCCAGCTACAGGGCTGATGCAAGGGAGTCTCAACTCCTCCAGGAGGTTGAGAGCTAAAAAGTTCAGTTCAAGGCTGGGGTGATTGATCCCCATTAAGGGCTACATAAAATAGGTGAGTGGGAAAGCCCATTTCCCCTGCACTCAGGATGAAGGATCTGGGTTGATCAATTAACCGTCTCCACAAAGAAGCTGAATATATTGTAGTCTCTTTTATATCTTTTTCTTCTTCACCCCTCCACTTTTTCTATCCCAGTCCTTTTGCCTGCCCATCTCAGTGCTTAAGAGTACACTACTGCCCTGACCGGTTTGGCTCAGTGGATAGAGCGTCTGCCTGCAGACTCAATGGTCCCAGGTTTGATTTAGGTCAAGGGCATGTACCTGGGTTATGGGCACATCCCCAGCAGGAGGTGTGCCGGAGGCAGCTGATCAATGTTTCTCATCAATGTTTCTAACTCTCCTTCTTCCTTCCTCTTTGTAAAAAAATCAATAAAATATATTTTTTTAAAAAGAGTAAACCTTTGATGATTAATATTTCATACATCTTTGGGGCATTGCTTTGTCTACACTGAGTGGCCAGATTATTATGTGTTCAGAGATCATAATTATCTGGCCACTCAGTGTATAGGAACAGCAAAAGGAAAATCGTTTGGTTCTGATGGGATTAGGAATTGATTTGGTATAAGAAACTTCAACTTTCTTTCCATCTCCCTGCATCTTATTTGGCAAAACTACACCCTGGTTAAATCCAATTTTCTGTCTCAGCAGTTGAACTTGGAGAAGCACAGCCACATATGACACCAGAATCACTCCCAATCCATGAACTTAAACTCCAAGTGGGCCTCAGTGCTGGCGGGGATAAATCACCTCACAAATCACCCTCAGCTCTTTGGTCTCAGGTGCACACACAGAACCTGCAGCAAGAATTGTGCTGTAGCCACCACAGGTCCCCTCTGAAGTCTGAAGAGATGGAAAAGGAGCCCGTCTGCGTGTGGGACTAAATTCCATACAAACACCAAACAGCCAGGTTCCACTGCAACACCCCCCCCCCCGCCCCCGAACCCTGCAACACTGCCCACTGGGCTACAAAGGAATTCAGAACATGCTCCCCAAGACCTGTCACTTTGGCATGTGAATTCTTTTGAGCTGCCGGCAACTGAGACTTTTCGGGCTCAGGAGAAACATTTTCCTCTCAAAGAATTTACATGTGGGGCCTTGTCCATAATAACACTTATCACAAGAGATAACTTTTTATAACCTTTCTCATAAGACAAGGCAAACTTCTAATTACTGAACATCTGCTCTTCTTACTGTCCCTCCCCGCTGAAGCCCCGGGTGCCTTACTGCAGCCCTAGCCCAGAATGTCATATATCCTCCATTTTCCCTTTCTGTCTCTGCACCTCCCATGTCTGTGATTCTCATGTATGTGGGGTTTCCATATGTAATGACATGCAGTCATTTTCTCTTCTTAATCTGTTTCACGTCTATTTGGTTATAAGACCAGTCAGAAGAACCTGGAAGAGCAGAGGAAAATTACTTCCTCTCCCATAGCTTCCCTGCCCGCTTCCCACAAGACCACTCCTTGGGCAAGAGGAGGCTGCAGAGCAGGAACAGTGGCCCTTGGTATTGGGAATCAGGACGCATGTTTATCTCATGCTAACCAGCTCCCAGGAAACCTGCAGGGGAGACTCCACACACACATCCCAGAATCCTCCCTGGCTTTTGGCAAACAGCAGTCCCCCACCCCCTCAGCAGCGGCTGCCAGGGAATGCAATGTGTCTCCTTTCTCTTAACTTCTCCTGTGCTGTTCGCACGGAGCAGCAAACACAGAAAGATTTCATTCACAGGCGCCATGGCTTGGCCCTCCATTGAAAGCTTTCTGAAAATGCAAATCCCTCAGACTGGATTCTTTTCGAACGCTTTAAAGTTCCGTATTCCCACTGAAAGTAGTTAAGCAGACCAAGACTTCCCTGGACTAGAGGCTTCTTAACGATAATATTTGCATTTAAAGGAGGAACTCTGAACTGGCCAGAAAGCAGACCTTCAGGCTGTGAAATCGGGCTTGATGACTGCAAGGCAGGAACACAGTTTGTAGGGCCTCGCGCCATTGGGAGTGTGCCTATGTGGAACCCCATTTTGCTGCCTGTGCCCCACCCCCACCTCAGCCTAGCTTCCTTCGGTCTTTTATTCAGTACTGCCCTGCGCTGGTGCTTACATCAGTCCTGGACGACTGGGCACTCAATAAGACAGAGTTGTTAGCCATCAGACGCTCAAATGCAGTGGCCTACTCAAGTCTACGTGAGCCAACTCTCCCCTCCCAGAGGCCCTGGGTCTGCCTGTGCCCTTCACCCGACAGGACCAGGAGATTCTAGTCTCAGCCCCTCCCCAGAAAAACAGGCTCCCATTGGGATGACTTGTGTCCATAAGCATTGGGCATTTTAAGCCTTGTATTTCTGTCTATGGACACACACACCCTTTCCCACACCTCCCCTAACCTTAACTTGGTATTTCAAAGACTAGGTCCCTTCTGCCTTGCTGCTGGCTCCAATTCTAGCCAGGTTTCCTGGAGTACCACTCCTTCCCCAGAGACCTTACCTGGAGGGCCGGTACCCTCTCCTCCCACCTCCCTCAGGTGGCAGATAAGATTCAAGCTGAGATCATTGAAAATGACAGGATTCCTCCTGTCCTCTCACTACTTTTTACACCCCCAAGATTACTTGGTTAAAATGGACATTTTCCCTCCCTTTATCACATAGGGTTTCATAACATATAATTGATACTTGCTCTTTTCACTTCTCAATGAAATCTTTCTATGCAATATCTCATTTTTAATAGCTGCATGATGCTCCATATCTGTTTCACAATTAAAGAGACAGTGGGGCTCACCCTAGTCCTGACTCATAGTACTATGAATATTGGCTGTGATATTAGGCAGACTCATTTCTGGAGAAGAGCTCCATATGGCTTGGACAATATGGGAAACAATTGCTCGCGGCCTGTGGAGTCTATAGCTAGAATAGGCTTTTGGATGGGCTTACTCCAAAGATCTCATTTCTTTCTTTCTCCTCACGCTGCCTTGCATAAAGTCAGTGTCAGACTCAGACTGACTCTCCTTGTGGTTGTAAGAGGGCAACCAACAGCACCCAGACCTGTGAAGGGTGACAGAAAATGCCACTCCAAAATAAGCCACTTTGGCATAAGGATTATTTTGATCTAAAAGCAATTAAAACACAAAAAAAAATTACCCAAGAAGAGCTAAAGTCACTGAACTAGCAGAAAAATTATGAATGACTCGGGGCCATTTTTCTACATTGGTGCATTTGAGGATGATGTGAGAGCATCTTGAAGTCATAAGACTAGTACGAGGTCTGTATGTGTAAGATGCACATACAGGAATGATTTTTATTTTTATTTTTTTTCTTCTAAAATATTTTTATTAATTTCAGAGAGGAAGGGAGAGGAAGAGAGAGTAGAAACATCAATGATAAGAGGGAATCATTGATCAGCTGCCTCCTGCACGACCCCTGCTGGGGACCAAACCCACAACCCAGGCATGTGCCCTTGTCCAGAATCAAACCCAGGACCCTTGAGCCGCAGGCTGACGCTCTATACACTGAGCCAAACTGGCTAGGGCAGGAATCCTATCTAATAAAATAGTGATATGCAAATTGACCATCACTCCAACACACAAGATGGCTGACCCCATATGGTCAAAGACGGCTGCCCCCATGTGGACACAAGATTGCCACCACAAGATGGCCAGCAGGGGAGGGGATTTGGGAGGGACCAGGCCTGCAAGGAAGGGCAGTTAGGGGGGGACCAAGGCCTTCAGGGGAGGGCAGTAGCAGGGGACCAGGCCTGGAGGGAAGGGCAGTTAGGGACAATCAGGCTGGCAGGGGAGCAGTTAGGCATCAATCAGACTGGCAGGGAGTGGTTAGGGGGTGATCAGGCTGACAGGCAGAAGTGTTTAGGGGCAATCAGGAAGGCAGGCAGGCGAGCAATTGGGAGCCAGCAGTCCTGGATTGTGAGAGGGATCCCAAATTGGAGAGGGTGCAAGCTGGGCTGAGAGACACACACCCCCATGCATGAATTTCATGCACCGGGCCTCTAGTGCTTTTTATAACTGCATAAAAATTCACAACATTAGGACACTGGTTAAAATAAAATATGGTTAATTATATACATAGAACTACTTGGTTTTTTGAAATGATAATGTCAGACCATAGATGTTGACATCAAAAGATATCCAGAATATATGGTCCAGGGAGAACAGCGGGTGCCAGGACACTATACTGTGTTATGGGCTATGAGCATAGAGAAGAGACTGTGTCTAGTTTGTGTCATAATTCTTTATAAAGAATTTTTGTAATTTTACTTAAGCCAAACAAAGAATTCATTTGGAAACAAGATCTCTGAAAAAAAAAATGCTTTATTAGAATGAGAGTTTGCAGCTTCTTTATGCGTTTGGGATTGAGGAGGGAGCATAAGGAAGATTACATGAAGGTATCAGAAAGTAGGCATTTGCTGAACCCATTCTGACTGAATCCTGGATTGATCTCTCTCAGCAGGAGAGGCACTGGTAGGGAGCTGGCCTGAGCAGGTAGTATTATCAGAAGATTAATATTGAATATGTCAAGCACTTTGTGAACAGTGATCATGAAGTCATCCACTACCCATATCCCCCAAATATGCATACTTTCTATATCTCATCACCCAGGGATTTAGAGCCTGCAGAATGTGCAAAAATGAGATATGTAGGTACAGGAGCATAGTGAATGGGGACCCCCAGGTCCACTCCATGGACACAGCTGACATTGTATTTTATATTCTATCAAGGGGTGTTCATTCTGAACCTTGGCTGAGGAATGGAGATGCCTCCTGTGATAACCACCCTTGGACCCATTCTTACAGGAAGTGTGCCTGGCTGGGTGAAGTTGGTACATTCATATCCTGAGGCAGGTGAAGCCCCCACTCAGCTCTTAAAGACCTGGCCATTCTCTGGAGAGGCTCTAACTTGATCCGACCATGGAGATTTTAAAGGAGGACCAAGTTGAGTGGCTTCGAGGTCACCACTCTATGCTCCTGTGTCCCTCCCTGCTCCGCAGAGACTCAGATGCTGCCAGGTCCCCGTGAAGTCACCTTGAGGCCATGAGCAGGGTGGCAGGTGCAGACCCCTTTCCAAGTTTGCATGCTGAGGCTGCATTTTGCCAACGCTGTCCTGGGCTGAAGATGTAGAGGTGCCATTCTGCTCTGGAGAGCTTATCACCTGCTCCTTGATGCCAAGCAAAACTGGCTGGTCCCCCACTTCGCATAGAATTTCTTGCAGCTGTTCCTCCAGGTCCCCTACCACATACCGCTTGGTGCATGGGTGGGAGTAGGATGGGGTAGGATGTCTCAAGCATGATCTGAATATAGATGTCTGCTGCTGGAGGATTGCCCTCTGCCCCCCATCTCCCTCAGACAGTACAGATGTGCCCTAGGGGGCTACCCACTTCTCCTCCTAATATCACTGGCCCATCCTGCGCTGGGCAAGGATACAGTGGGACGTAAATCAGGCCCTAAGGTGTCCAGCATTTCCTCCCACCCATCTTAACAAACCATCATTAAACCCTTAAAGTTCAGGTAGAATTGAGATATGTGGCCCCCACACGAGCCCCAGCTGTCACAGAGATCTGCAGTCCCAGTGCCCTGAAGGGAACCTGCCGGGAGACAGGGAAGGGGAGCAGACTATCCCACCCCAAAATAGGTCTCTTTGGCATGTGGGTGATTTTGAGCCCAAAGCCATCAAGACACAGCAGACTCAGGAAAGCCTTTTTACGTCCCCCTAACTGCCTGAAAGAATTCAGACCTTGGGCCTGTACCAGTAAGAGAGCTATTATCGGAGATAACATATTTTGTATCCGAAAAAAAATCTGCTTAGCAGGGAAAATAGCTGATTGCCAAACATCCATTCCGATAATCTTCCTGTGAATGGCCTGCCTTCCCAGGGAAACCCAGGCCCCTCCCCCTTTCCTTAGCTGAGGATGGCTTAAGTGCCTCAATTGCTTTTGAGTGTCAGCTCGTTGTGGGTTCCTGAATATATGTAATTAAATTAGTTTTTCGCCTCTTAATTTAGCTTATGTCCTTTTTATTATTAGAACAGCCAAACAACCTCGAAAGGAAGAAGGGGAAAATGTCTCTGCCTCCATCACGAGGAACTGAACTCATAGCACAATGGGGCCCTGTTTGGTCATCCAGTAGCTGGGACACGGCCCCTTGTCAGAGCCAGTCCTAAATTTCCTGCCATACCTCACCCCAGCCCACCTCTTTCCTCTGTGGGGGGCCAGCAAAGTACAGCCTGGGCGGACATAAGCACAGAGGGTGGCTGGGGTGTTCCCTGGGGAGGCCCTCAATTTTCTTCCCTTGGAGGGTCTCCCTTGCTTTTAAGATTTTTCTCCCTGCCTAATCTGTTTGGCTCAGTGGATAGAGTGTCAGTCTGCAGACTCAAAGGTCCCAGGTTCAATTTCGGTCAAGGGCATGTACCTTGGTTTCAGGCGCATACCCAATGGGGAGCGTGCAGGAGCCAACTTATTGATGTTTCTCTCATCAATGTTTCTAACTATCGCTCTTCCTTCCTCCCTGTAAAAAATATATATATATATATATATATATATATATATATATATATATATATATATATATATTTTAAAGATCTTTCTCTCATTATCTGGCTTCCCAGGAAGCCCATAAAATCTCCCCAAATCCCACATTTTTTATAGCTCCCAGAACAATTGTCTTAGGGGAGAAGAGTGAGTGTGGAGGGAGAAAAGAAAGTTATGAAAGAAGAAAAGAAAGAGTGATGGGAAAAATCAAGGGTAGGGACAGAAGAAGAAAGAGAAGGGAAAGAAGGAGGAGGAGAGTGGGAGGAGGTAAGGGAAGAGATGGGGAAGGGGAAAGAAGAAGGAAAGGAGAATAAGATGAAAGAAATGGAAGAAAGAGGAGAGAGGACAAGGTACCAGCCACTAGACAAAGGTTATTCCTTGTTATCCAAATCAGTACTTTGCCTACCAAGTTCTGCTTAAGTGAACATAAAGAAGCAAATTGTTTCAGAAATCCTAGTTTCACTTTATATCTCTGTTGAAAACCAGGGAAATCAGAAAGGCCTGTTTGTATTATGATATTTTCTAGGTCATGGACAGAGAGAAGAAAAAAAATATTCTTGGCATACAGCCTTTTTTTTTTTTTTTAAGGTCTTTGTGGTTTCCTGTTAATTAATACCTGAACCTTCACCAGGTAAATAATGAGGGTAAAGATAAACTTCACTGGCCCTGGACTCTGACCTTTGTCCAACACCCACCCCCTCTCTGATCCATCCTCTACCCCATCCCTGGAAAAGTTGGATTGTTAACCTGGAATTTAGAGTCAGAGAATAGAGACAGAGCATGTGGGTTTTAGACCAGCCTCACAAGACAGTACAAAGATAATAGCACCTCGGAAAGTTCTTCCCTGGTTAGCTGCTGTCTTCTTCTCTTCCTCAAAGAGGTGACTTCTGTAGGGTCAATTCCCTTTCCATTTGTTTGGTGGGACTCCCATGGATCTGTCACCCTCTCCACTTATGCCCAGTCGGGCTGTACTTTGCTGGCACTGCCCTGCACCATTTCCTTAGGCAAGCGTCATTTAAACAAGTGGTTTGCCCAGCCGTCATGGCTCAGTGGTTTAGCATGGAGGTATGAATCATGAGACCACAGTTTGATTTCTGGCAGGGCACATGCCCGGGTTGTGGGCTCAATCCCCAGTAGGGAGCAAGCAGGAAACAGCCAATAAATGATTCTCATCATTGATGTGTCTATCTTTCTCTTCCTTTCCCTTACTGTCTGAAATCAATAAAAGTATATATTTTTAAAAAGTGATTTAATTCTTCTATTTACTATTGTTGAGCACACCTTTAGTGTTGATTTCTCTTCATGTTGGAGTGCTTTCAAAGAGGGACTCTATGTGATAAACCTTCCCATCCTTTGAATACCTGATAATTAAACTAGAAATCAAAACTCAGTTTTAAATATTATTCAACTACCTTAAGTCCAGTGTTGCTGTTAAGAAATCTCAAGTTAATCTGATTTTTGTTCCTTCCTTGGCCTTCTGCCATCCAGCTGCCTAGAATACAGATGTGATCCTCATTAAATATAGGTTGAGTGACTGAATCACTGAGCAGGTGCTGGAATCCATCCCTGAGTTCAGTCCAGGGCTTCTTGCTTCTACTCTTGGGCTTTTCCCATCCAAACTTCTGGATCTCTGCCTGGGCAAAGTTGGTACACAGAGACAAGAGGTCATGTTAACAAAAATATAGGGTTCTTCCCCCAAACATTGGTTACAATGACTGCTGGATGATCAGACTTAAGGCAAGACTACTAGTGCATCTTTGAATCCCCACTGCTTACACACAAAAGGTGTCTGCCCTAGCTGGTTTGGCTTGGTGGATAGAGCATCAGCCTGCAGACTGAAGGTCCCAGGTTCGATTTAGGTCCATGGTACTAGCCCCGGTTTCCGAGAAGGGAGCATGCAGGAGGCAGCCAATCAATGATTCTCATCAATGATGTTTCTATCTCTCTCTCCCTTTCCCTCTCCCTCTTCCTTCCTCTCTGAAATCAATAGAACTATATATATATATTAAAAGATGCTCAACAAAGTTTTTTTTTATTGAATGGACATACAAATTCTCCAAGAGATGATTTAGCGTAACTATAGGAGGCAGGCCAGAGGGTAACTAGACCAGCAGATTGGGGGTTTTATGGTAAAGGGGAGAGCTGAGTATTAATAGGTTCTTGATCTAAAGAACCTTTAGTGTAATAGATGGGAAGTAAAGAGCCTTGACCATCACTACAATTTCGCAGCCACTAATCACATGCAGCTATTTAATTTAAATGAAAAAAAAAACAAAAACAAAAAAACGTAAAACTCACTTCCTCAGGTTCACTGGCCAGATGATTTCATGAGCTCAATAACAGCCACGGGTGGCTAGTGACTACTGCATTGGACAGTACAGATGGTATAAGGCAATCTCAGAATGATTTGTTGCACAAAGCTGACCTAGACCCTTCAAGGAAATGTATTCCTGCCAGTAATAAGTATTTGTTGTAATAATGAGCCCTCAATTCATTTTTTTGTTAAATGCTGAAGGCCCCAAGGGGCGGGGGGCGGTTTAAATGACAGAATAGAAGAAATCCCTGCTTCCTTGCTTTTCTCACTTCCTTACCCCCTTCTCTGGTGCCCTCCATCACCCCAAAGCAGCACTGTTAGGGGCAGGCCCTGGCTCTACTCGTTCCTATCCCAACACCATATAGATTCCTCATACATACTGCTCCAGGTCTTAAAACTAACTTGGGAGGGTATATTTGTTCATATGATCATTCCCCCTTTTGCTATCCTAAACCTCGTAGGTGCTTAATAAGTATTTGTTGGGTGGCTGGATGAGCGAACGCAAGGCTCAGAGTGCCCCCCTCCCCAACAGCTCCCGGGGAAGGGCCATCCTTAGAGGGCTGGGGGACAGAGCGCCTGCCGCCAGCCCAGCTGCGGCCGCAGCGCCGAGAGCCCAGCCCGCGGGGCTGGGGGTCTGGCCCCGCGCAGCCCTCGGGGGCGTGTCCTCCGGGGTCGGGCGCCACCGCCCGGAGAGGCGGGCAGCGGCTGCAGGGCTGCGGCGACCGCAGAGGGCTAGCGGCGGCGAGCATGGAGCGCGAGCTGGAGGCGCTAGCGGCCCGGCCCGAGCCTTCCTTCCAGGCGCTGGTGGAGGCGGCGGGCGGGCGCGGGCAGGTGCTGCTGGTGGGCGAGCTGTGGGAGCGTGAGCAGAGCCGCGCGCTGCTGCGGGACTTCGCCCGGGCGGTGTTCCCGCCGGAGCCAGCCGCGGGCAAGCCGGGCGAAGCGGTGGCCGAGGGCGCCGGGCCCGGGACGCGGGGGGCGCGGTGGGTGCCCGGGACGGCCAAGGCGCGCGCCATCCGCTCGACGCTCGTCTTCGTGCTGTGCCGCGCGTCGTCGCTGGCCGCCCGGGAGCCGCGGCGCCGCCTGCGGGAGATGCTGCGCGACGTGCGCGACCGGCGGGTGGCCGGCGGGGCGCTGGTCGGGGTGCTGGTGGCCGAGGCGGGGCCCGAGGACGCGGTGGCACGGATGTTGCGGCTCCTGGAGGCGTTGCTGCGCACCGTGTTCGGCCGCCAGGCCGGAGGCCCGGTGCAGGCGGCCGCCTACTGCCCCGGCCACCCCGCCTCCAGCCTGGCCGTCCAGACCGCCGCCAGCCGGGCTCTGCAAGCCGCCGGGCCCGCGCGACCAGGTGAGGGGGTGCAAGGCCCGGTGGGCGCAGGTGGGCGGTGGCTGGGGCAAGGGCCCGAGGTTGGAACTCTTTAGGCCAGCCCTCTGGTGCACCGAGGTAAACTGAGGCCCCGAGAGGGGAGGTGCCTAGCATTGGCCCTTCCAGCTAGCGGGGGGAGCAGGCCCTAGGCCAGGGGTAGAGTTTGTCCCGGGTGGATCCTGAAAGCATGGGGGACAGTGGCTTGGGAAAGCCGAGGGACGGAACAGAAGGCAGGGGAAGTTGATGGAGCAAGCAGCAGGTTGTACGGGGCTGGTCAAAGATCTGGGAGCTGGGGGAGGGGGTGGGAGAGGAATGGGAGGAGATGGGAAAGCCTTCGGTTGCACAAATTGCAAGAAGGGATTAGGACCGAATTAGGACTGCAGGGAGGGGATTGGTGGTGGCTGGAGCTCCCAGGACGCGCGCCGCTAAGAGCGCCAGGGGTCATAGGAAGAAGGCAAAAAGGAATAGGTGCTGGGACTTGGAGGTGTGGGGAAGGCTGTGAGGGACTGACTGAGGACACGGAATTTTCTAGTCGCTCTTGGCTACCTGCCCTGGTTGTGCAGCCACTGCAGTGCCACCTCCCATCCTTTCACACTCTCCTGCAGTTTGGGGAGCAGAGTGAGGGTCTTTTTCTGCTGCTATCCACGAGGAGTCAGAAGCTCCTCCCTCCCGGTACACAAGGTTTGCCAGTGTCCTCGGATTAAAATACAGACATTAATTATAGCTGGATCTGGCAAAGCTGGGCGATGCCGGAGCATTCTTTGCACTCCCTGCTTCCCCCTCCTCCAGCACCTGCTCTTCTCCAAGCCCTCTGGTCTTCCTTCCATTATCTGCCAGACTTTCTTTTGAAGACAGAGGCTGCTGTGCTCTGCCTACCTGGACACAGCTGTGTTAATCAGCAATCCCTGAGGTGCCAGACTTGCGGGGGAGGGGGGGTCCCAGCAAGGAGACCTGGTGCCTCTGATGTCACAAATGTCACAGACCTACCTGCCAGCCTGGCCTGCTAGATGAAGGCCATCCATCTCAGCTGTAGGAACCTGCCCTAACCTCACCACCACCAGCAGCAGCAGCACCAGCACCATGCCCACAGCCCTTTCTGCTACATCTGAAACTCCACAGCCTGCATCTTGAAAGACAGGGAATGTCCGGAAGTGGACTGTCATTCTGATGTTGACCTGGCCCCCTGGGAGGAAATCTACCTCCCCCCACCCCCAATGAGCTGGTGCCTGGAAAATGCTGAGCCCTTAGTTTCTCTCCCATTACCCAGGAAATAGCTTTGAATTCCCCAAAGCCAAGCTTGCTCTGGCCACCTAAGCTTTTGTATACACATTGCAGTTGCCTGGAATGAAAGCCTTAAAGGCCTTTCTTTTTTCTTTTTTCTTTTTTTAAGGCCTTTTCATTCATTTGACCTCCTCACCTGACCAACCCCATTTCATCATTCAGAACTGGACTTCCTCCTCCAAGAAGTCTTCTCTGATCTCCCTTGCTCCTTTACAAGTTCAAAAATGAAATCCCAAAATTTACCTCCACTATCCAGTTTCTTAGCAATGGTTTTATCACTTTTCCTTATGAGTTTAATCACCACTCTATTCCCATTTCCCATTACATGCCTGGCATGCAGAATCCTTACCTCTTTTTAAACACTGAATTGATCTCTACTGCATTAAACTCATTTCTACTTTTATAAAAACACACTAAACAATATGAAACCTTTTACTGAAGACTATAGGTCATGAGCATAATTATTGTCCACTAATTTTGTCTGGGCGAAATGATATAACATATATAAAGCAATCCTTATGTAAAGGGCCAGAGATTAAATCTGAAAACTAGGTTTGTGCCCTGACTGGAATCAAACCCACAACACTTTGGTGTACAGGACGACGCTCCAGCCAACTGAGCTGTATGGTCAGGGCTATTTGTGTTTGTGTTTGGTGTTTGTTTTCAAGCACAAAAACTCCACCCCGTTTTTGCAAATCAGAATCTTTGTTTTTAATCAGACAGTTGAAACTAGGGCAGTTAATAGTTGAAGCTCTTGGTTTGCTTAACTGAAAATCTCTCAGTTGTGTCAAGCACCATGTGACCTGCTGCCTCCGGGACTTTGTGTTCCTTTTAGCAGAAGGAGCCTGGGAGAGACCCGGCCTCCCGGCGCTGTTGGCGTGCTTCTCCTGGGGTCCCTGGAGCCGGGGGAAGGACCCGTATGCCACCACCTCCCCCAGTGGTTCTGCTCAGGGTGAGTGAGTTGCTTCCTGCTCCTGGACTCAGGGCCAGGTGTTTGGGTTTAAGGGAGTGGTCACATGCACAGGGACCTTAGGGAGAGAGAGGACTCACATCCATGGAGCATGGCCATGTGTTCAGAGTGGGAGTGAGCAATATGAGGTGCTCCGGCACACAGACTTGATCAATGGGGCTCTATTCCCAGGAGTCTCTCTGCCTAGTGAAGGCAATGTAGGCCATTGACACAGCAAGGTACGTGGAGTCAGACCCGTGGTCTCACAGAGCAAGTGAGGGGGGGTGGTTCGGGGATTGACTTAGTCAGAAATGGGAAAATTTGAAGAGGGAGCATCGTGAGCAAAAGGGACCCCTGTCAAGAGTGCCAGCGATGAGGTGCAGAAGGAGAGTGCTGAGAGCTGAGGCTGAAGCAGAGAGTTGAGGCACTGGCAGTTTCTGAGCAAAGGCTGTGGAGACTAGGGCTGTGTTTAGAGAGGTGACTGGACTGGAGGAGCAGGGAGCCACCAGAGGCAGACCCAGCTAGGATGGGGCTGCATAGTCCCAGGAGGGATGATGAGGGGCCTGGCCCAAGGGGGGCAGTGTTGGATTGGAGAGGAAAGAGCTCACCAGCCCGGAGCCATTTCTAGAGAAGAATCATCGGGCTGCTAAGGGGATGCGAGGGAGAAGGCAAAGAAAGATGCTGAGATCCACAGAGGTACTCCGAGGGCTGAGTTTGCTCACAACCCAGAGAGACTTGACAGCTGTTTACTGCTTAACTATAAGGATACAATCCGAGAAATGCATCCTAGGCAGTTTTGTCACTGTGCAAACGTCATAGTGCACTTACACAAACCTGGATAGCATAGCCTGCTACGTGCCTAGGTTTGAGGGATAGCCCATTGCTCCTCTGCTTTGGAGCAATAGGAGTTTTTCCATTCCGTTATAACCTCATAGACCACAAGGTCGTTATGGACCGCCTGACTTCTCCGGGAGGCAGGCTGTAGCCCATTGGATATACATGATCCCGACCCCAGAGTGAACTGAACAGTACAGTTTTGTTATAGAAAAAGTGAGTGGGGCTTTAAAATGAACTTCCATTGTGTCTCTTTAAAAAAAAAAGAAGTCATTACTTGATGTTATCAGTCTTCTATTGCCTAGTAACAAATTACCACAAATTTAGCTGCTTAGAACAACACCCATTTATCCTCTTACACTTTCCAAGGGTCAGTGGTCAGGACACAGCTTAGTGGGGCCTTGCATTCAGGGGCTCCCAAAGCTGCCTCAGGGTGGGCCAGCTCATAGTTGAGGGGGGTCCTCCTTCAAGTTCATCTGATTGTTGGCAGAATTCACTTGTTTGCCACCGTAGGAGTGAGGGCCCTGCCTTCTTGCTGACTGTCAGCTCTGAGAGTGCCCTCCTCTCATAGGCAGTGCTCTTCAGTCGGCGGGGACTCCTCGGGCTCCTACAATGTAACATAATCACAGGAGTGACTCTCCATCACCTTTGTCATATTAGGTGCCTGAACGAGGGAATAACTATCCAATCAGATTCACAGGTCTCACCCACACTCAAGGGAGGGGATTATGCAGGATGAGTATACCAAAGGGTGGGAATCTTTGAGGCCACCTGAGAATTCTATCTGTCAGAAAGCTCAACAAGAACAAAAAAAGGAACACAAATATTTATAAATCAATCACTTAATCCCATCACTCAAAGGGAAATACAAATTCATATTCGGAGTAGACCCATTCTGTCCAACCATCTGTCTATATATCCTTGGACTACTTAAATTTTAATACATTTGCTTCTATGTAGTATATAAAATCTACATCAGGTATTTAAAATTTTTAATTGCAAAAAAATGTTAAGTTAGACCTCTCCATCATCGTTTTGGGATATGGACATTGAAACAATCCACAGATTTTGATATTCAGACTTCCCCAATTTCACTTGCAGTTCTATGTGTGTGTGTGTGTGTGTGTGTGTGTGTGTGTGTGTAGTTCAAGGAACTTTAGACATCATTTTGAATACCTGAATTCCATTATATTGGTGAGCCAATTCATTCACTCAGTCCTTTTGTTCAATGGTCGGCAAACTGCAGCTCGAAAACCACATGCAGCTCTTTGGCCCCTGGAGTGTGGCTCTTCCACAAAATACCTCGTGCACACATACAGTGCGATTGAAACTTCGTGGCCCATGCGCAAAAGTCGGTTTTTGGATCTCAAAAGAAATTTCAATCGTTGTACTGTTGATATTTGGCTCTGTTGACTGATGAGTTTGCCGACCACTGCCTTTGTGGGACTTCAGATCAGTTAGGATGTAACTGGTTTCAGTTGCAGATCAAGAAAACGTGACTCGGACTAGCACAGGCAGCACGGGCACTCATGATCTCACCTGAAGGATGTCTGTGTAGGTTCAGCATCAGGGCCGGTTGATTCAGGGGCCCAGTGACCCCACCAACGACTCAGGTTCTTTCCTTCTCTCTGAGGGGCCATCTTCGTGTCGTTTCACCCGTAGTCTGGTAGCAAGATCACTGCAGCATTTCCACTAATTATTCCTAATTATCTCCTTAGGATAAAATCCTAGAAGTGGAATTGCTGGGTCAAAGGGTATGTACATTTTTAAGGTTTTTGATATGTATTTTGCTGTGTGTTTTTTTTTGAGTAGATAGTCACTGGGGCCAGTTTCCTTCCTTTGGTTTCTTACTCACGCGTAGACTCTACCTTCTGATTGGCTGATTCCCTCTCTTGTGTTTCAGGTCACTGCCCGGAACCTGAGGAGGAGCTGGCGCTGACGGTCATACTCCCCAACGGAGACTGTGAGGATCCTGGAAAGGGGTCGGGAGCCTGTGACAGAGCTGCCCACACGTCCACTGAGCCCACTGGAGACTCCAGATGAAGTCTGGACCCCAGGGCTGCTGCAGCTCCCCACTGAGCCCCCAGGCCTCCACGTTGACCCTGGGATTGCAGTCACTATGAAGCCCCACCTTCCAGGGGACTGCCGCATTGCCAGTTACCAGCAAGGCAGCGTGTCTTACTCAGCTAAGCCAGACCTGGGAAAATGTATCTCTGGGAACTGGGTCCCTCCCCCTGCCTCTGGTTTGGTCACTCTGGTCTCAGTGAGGTTGTTTGTTCTCTCGGGCCTTGGTTTCTCTGTGCCATTGAGACCGATGGCGGCTTACTTTGAGGCTCTGTGGCGCTGTGACATCCCGTGGTCCTGTGTGTGAGCATCCATCACTTCACATGCAGCTGGAAAGAACTCTGGACCAGGAGTTATCAAACAGGGAGAGGGCAGCTCTTAGCCTGTCACTCAACCAGAGGCCAGGCTACCCACCTGCACGCAGCACTGGAAATGTGTGTGTGTGTGTGTGTGTGTGTGTGTGTGTGCGCTGCAAGGCTTCACTGTGACCGTGGAGCGCCCCTGGTGTTTAGTGGGCGTCTCGCATTGTGTAGGGCAAGCTCCAAAAACAGAATTGTTCCACTCAAAATGCCAACCGTGGCACCTTTGAGAAATTGGATGAGCCAATCTCTTCCCCTTGTCAAATTCTAGGAAGAGTCCTCCAGAGGAGAAAGGGTTGGGGTTCCTGGGACCTCAGCTCCTGAGCAAGCCAGAATAAAGACTGCACTGCCCCCTGGGGGCTTGGGGGTCAGAGCAAGATGCTCTGTGTGCTGCTGGCCTAGGACAGAAATAGCCTTGCACAGAGTGAGAAGAAAGAACGCTCTTTCTTCCTCATGTTGCCATTGACTTTCTGTGCCAAGTTCTTTTGAGAATAAGGCCCCAACAGAAGGGAAGTTGGGTTATGGATTAATACGAGGGCATAGGACTTGCTCTCAGTCTTCGGTCCTGACCTAAGGTCAAAGCCTACCCAGCCCAGAGGTGCCGAGTGCCTGAATCCCCTTTTCTCTGGTTATGAGTCAGACGGTGAATGGTGTTCCCTTAAAAGCCAGGAAGACCATCTGTTCACCCAGAGAAGGAACTCTGCATTACCTCCCTTGTCTTCCTTGCCAGCCAGGAGAAATCCAGTCTTTGGAATGGCCAGGACAGCTCCTGATTTTCCCTGGTAGGAAGTACTATCGGGAAGTAATTAAACTCATTCATTCATGCGTGACTCACTCAGCAGACACGCAATTGTGTCTACTGTTTGCCCAGCGTTCTGGCAGGTGCTGCATAACTTCCTTGAGTTATTTCGGCCAAAATGACTGTGATAGTGCCAAAATGTGGAATGGCAAACCTGTGGTGGAGGGGCTCTGTGATGTTAAAGAGGACTCTCGCTGCTCTGTGCCTCAGTTTCTTTTCTACAACAGGGAGCCTAACCCCTACTGGTGTGCGGGCAGCTAGGATGACATCTTATTTTGGGGTGGTTTGACAGCATGTGTCATTTTAATAATGCAAAAGTATCTCTCCAATAGAAGGACCCAATTGACTGCCTTCTGCCCAAGAATGAACTCGATGAATTACTGTTGATGTTGTTGTCAAATATGGGGACTGGTATTATTGAAGCTGCTGTATTTTTCTATTCATTAATTTCTTTTTAATAGTTAGAATTTTATTATTTGGTGGGGGGAGGGTAGAAAAGTCTGAGGCAGAAGTTGAAAGGCAGAAGCCTCCACTGTATTTAAAAATCAGGAGTTTATTGCCAACATTTGAAACTTGGGAGATAGCACATAATAAGCTTATTTTCGGGGAGTGGGAAGGGGTATGCCGTCATCTTCATTTTGCTGTAATTCCACCTGCACACACTTGAGCCCCTTTCCCACCCTCCTCCCCTCCCCTCTACTGCACTTCACTGATATAGACCCCTTCCTGGTTCTGGTCCTGGTGGGCATTTGAGTTTGCAAGCCTCTGGTACCAAGGGTGGTGTGCACGTTTTTTTCATCACTTTCAGCATTTCCTGTGAATATTTGAAGGGAGAGGGTCTTTCTTGGCCGAGATTGGGTTCTGCCTCCCAACTGATAAAGACCGGACTGACATCCTCCCAGGTCCCTCTTGGCTTCCGGGGCACACGGCTAAAAGGAGCACCATCCTTTCCTCTTGTCTAGCAGACAGAAGCGTGGAGTGCTGGGTGGACCTTGGCGTTGGGCCTCTTCTCCAACGACTGTTACAGGCCTGAGCCGGGGGTGGGCCTGTCTGAGAGTGGAGGCCCGATCAGGTTAGTGGTGCGGGAGCCATTGGCCAGGGGCCTTCGTGGGGCCACAGTCTGGGCTCTCGGTACTAATCTTTCCCACATGGCAGTTGTACAGCTTCTGGCTTGAGTGGATGATTCCTTAGACCTAATAAAACCAAACAGTGCCTCACTGCTGTCTAAGACAAACACAATGGCTCTTCCCCTTCTGTCTTGAGGTGCTCCTTCCAGGAGCCCTTGGGAGCGGGACTTCTGGGCAAATGGCGGGAAGCTCTGAAAGAGTTTGGCCTGAAAGCCCGCCGGCCCTGCCCTGGGGGACACCTCTGCAGCTTTACTGGCTGGGTTGGAAAGTACTTAAAAATAGATTTTTTTAAAAGGTAGTATTTAGCTTGGTAGTTAACAGGGAGTAAATGTTTGCGTGTGCACGTGCACATGTTTCCCGCGATAAAATGGCCTTCACTGAGTCTCAGAGAGTCCCGTATAATATTTGTGTCAGTTTCTCTTCTCAAAGGATTTGTCTCCAAGATTAACCACGCAAGAGGAGTTCCCAGGTTGTCAAGCCAAAACCAAGGCAAACCTGCAAAGGTGCCAAGGGCTGTGCCCCCCAACCTGTGGTCTAAACAAACCCCTCTCTCCCCAGACGGAACCAGGACCCTCATTTTGCGTCCTGGTTGTAGACGTTCGGTCCCTTTCTTGTCACCCTGACTTTCTTCTCTCCCTCACTGATTTACCAAGGTCTTCTCAGAGTGGGTGTTGCCTCGGATCATTGCCCCAACCCCGAACTACTCTCACCCTGACCACCTACACCCCAGGTATATTGCCGTTTCCGAATCCTGGCTGCAGGGACAGCCGCTCCCAGCCCCTTGCTCCCTGACAGGAGTGGCTTTCACTTCAGCCTCTGCACCTGGTCTGGTCTGAACATGTGCCAGGACCAAAGCAGGCGAGACGGAGAGGGCGGCCAAAGGCCTGGGCCCGGGGGCGGGGGCGGGGGGGGGGGGGAGAGAAGGAACAAGACCTGGGGCGAAACTAAACCCGCCCTGCCCAAGAGAAACCTAATGCCAGGCACACATGTAGCTTTAGATTTTTCTAGTAGCCACATTGGGAAAACAGAATGAAGCAGGTGAAATTGATCTTAATAATATATTTTATTTAGCCCGATGTGTCCAAAATAGTTTTTCATCTGTAAATATTAAGAAAAAAATTGAGACATTTGAATCTTTGAAATCCTATGAGAATTTTATACCTACAGCCCAATTCAAATATTAAATTTTTATCCAAAATACTTGGTCTGTCTAAATTTTCAGTTGAGAAAATGGATTCACGTCCTCAATTTGTTTCAAATATACTTAAAAGAATTCCTGTAACTGAATTGGGTATCAGTCTTTAAATTTCAATGCAACAAAATTAAACATAAAATCAGTTTCTGCCCTAGCCAGTTTGGCTCAGTGGATAGAGCATGGGGCCTCAGAATGAAGGGTCCCCGGTTTGATTCTGGGAGGGGGCACGTACCTCGATTGCAGGCTCAATCCCTCGCCCTGGTCAGGGCATGTGTGGGAGGCAGCCAATCAATGTGTCTCTCTCATAATGATGTTTCTCTTTGCCTCTCCCCCATCCTTCTATTCTCTCTAAAAATCAATAGAAAAATACCCTGGGGTGAGGATTTGCAACAACAAAAAATCCGTTCCTGAGTTGCACTAGCCGCCTTTCCAGTGCTCCGTAGCACCTGCGGCCAGTGGCTTTGGGGATGCCACAGTGATGGCCTGGAACACTGGAAACTTGCTGGAGGCCTCCCTTGGGGGTTCACTGTGGCTCCTCCCACCTCTGGCCACTTACCCAGAGTCGCTTAGTCATCCAGACTCTGGGCAAGGTGAGGACAGTGGCTTCCAGGATCAACTCATTTAGGGCAACCTTCCAGTTCCCCAAGATAGGAGTTGCCTTCTTGAACATGATCCTTAAAAAAAGGAAAGCCCAGCGTCTTACGGCTTCCCGCATCCCTTTGTGCCTCAGTGAGCCGAGGCCAACTCCAACGCTGGCCAGGTGTTTCCCTCCCACCAAGCACCCATTCCTGGGAGGGAGGCCGAGGTCACCAGCACATTGCACATTTCTTCTCCCTTGAATAAATACTTCAAGCACCAGCCTGGCCAGTCCCGGGGACATAAGATCTGAGGTTTATTGAGCTCTGTTCTATGCCAGACCCTTGAAGAGAGCACTTCCCCTCACAGCAGCCTTGCCAGGAAGGCGGACCTGCCCCCCTCTATAGCAAGGCTCGGTGACCACAGGGCCACACCAGCGCTGAGTGGCAGAGCAGGGTCTCCTGGCTCCCATGCCCGCTCTTTCCACCTCGCCGCACTGCAGCTCAAAAAGCAAACAAGCCTGATTCTTGATAGTTGGGCCGAGGCCTCCTGTGACCCAGGATTTAAATGCCAGGAGTCTCAGGGTCTGGGGTATAGGGATTGGTGCACACTTGCCTTCCCGAGTTCCTCGCCTTCTGCAGAGCACCATGACCACTAGAGGGCGCCGCAACGGAGTCCTGGAGATGCTCTGGCAAAGCTCAGAACTGAAATCCTGCTGGAGGTGGGCACAGGGGCAAAAAACACAGTTCCCTCCCTTGGCTCTTACAGAGGCCCTGACCAAGCCCCCCTCCTTGTGTGAGCCCACAGCTGTCCTTGTTTGGGCTCCGAGACGTTTGGTGGCACTCCTAAAATTGGAGGGAGGTAGTTGTTTATGTAAGAGCACTTGGTAAGAATTCTCTCTGTGGTTTGTACTAAGTCCCAAGTCTTCGCTGAAAATAAATAGAGTTTGCCTTGGAGAGAGCAGGGGTTTCTAAAACATAGGTCTGAATTCTAGCCTTGTGTCAATACCTAACTGACACTGAGCCCTTGAGTACTTCCTTGTTCAGTTGGAACAATGGTTACAGCTGTAGTGGGGTAAAAGCTGTAAGGGGACACATCGTGGAGTAGGCAAGGAAGGCTTCCTGGAGGAAGTGCTGTTTGAGACTCAGGCAATTCATATTAGACACAGGTGGGTGGGGGAGGGGGGAATCCTTGAAGACAAAAGAAAGAGCAGGTACCAAGGTCAAAGACAAGATCCACAGCCTCATGGCCCCTCTGGGAGTCGCAATAGCTCTGGATGGATGAAGCATGATAGGCCAGGGCAGACGGGTAGGACATGAAGATGGAAGGTAAGCAGGGGTGGGTGAAAGCCCTGGAGGAGTTTGAGGAGAGACTCCTTGCTTTTGGCTGGCTGTGAAAGCGGACTGGAGAGTTGTGAGAGAGTGGACAGGAAGTCTAGGCTGCTGGGAGCTGTTGCAGCTGGGAAAGAAGAGGGGAAGGCCACCAACGGGTAATGGAGCAACACGGGAACTGGGCTGGTCTGAGAGATGTGAAGGAGACCAGATCTGGCGCAGACCAGATCAGGGTGCCTCTCAGGGTCCTGCTTCCGTAGCTGATGGATATGCTTCCCCTCACTGAGATCCAGGCAGGAGACATGGTGGGTGGGCCGGGAGGCGAGGACAAGTGTGTGCAGTCTGAGGTTAAGGAGCACCAAGCAGAGACGTCTGGTAGGTGTGTGAGTCTAACGATCCGGAGACAGGGCTAGGCTGCAGGAGTACATTTTAGGAGTCACTGTCTTGTCCATAGCAATAAAAACATCGCTCTCCCTCAGGGAGAACAGGGAGTGAGAGGATGGCTGTGGACAAAAACACAGAAGAATGAAGCATTAAGACTAGAGCACAAGTTGGAGCTGAGGTTTCAAGTAGCAGAGGCAGTGGTTAGAGCTGAGTTTTGGAAAGATTGCTGTGATTAAACAGTGCAGAATGGGAGAAGGCCCAGATACGGGGCCGCCATCTAGGTGGAGAGCAGCATCCCCAAGATGAGAGGGGCCTCAATGGGGCTCAAATGAGGTTGCGGTGATTGCAAGCACAGCATCCACGCCACCTCTCCACTTCAAAACATTTTGAATTAGTTGCCAACATTTCTTTTAATTGAATATAATTGGCAAAGAACATTGTTATGTTTTCTAAAATGTTTTTATTGATTTCAGAGAGGAAGCGAGAGATAGAAACATCAATGAGAGAGTCATTGGTCTGCTGCCTCCGGCACGCCCCCTACTGGGATTGAACCTGCAACCCGGGCATATGCCCTGACCAGGAATTGAACCATGACCTCCTGGTTCATAGGTTGATGCTCAACCACTGAGCCATGCCAGCCAGGAAAACATTGTGTGAGTTTTTGGCATACAACACAATGAGGTGGTATACGTATATATATATATTTTGAAAAATAATCTTATCTAATAAAAGAGTAATATGCAAATTTGACCGTACCTTCACCACACCGACAAGCCACACCCATAGCCATGCCCACCAGCCAATCAGGAGCAAATAAACCCCAAACAAGATGGCTGCCGCCACTGAGAACAGGAGGGAGGCTTGGGTTTCCCTGGCAACAGAGGAAGCCAAGGTTTCTGTCTGCCTTTGCCTGCCTAAGCTGCCATTCAATGGTACAAAGTTTCAATTATAAAAGATACATAATCCAAAGGCAGCCACAGAGTTGGAGGTAGAAGAGGCTAGAGTTGCTGGGGTGATGGAAGAAGCTAAACTTCTGCAGACCTAGTGCCTAGCCCTCCACTCTAGGCTACAAAGTTTCAATTGTAGAACATAAGTTAATTTCAGATCCCAGGGCCTCCGTTTGGGTCAGTGGGGGCATGGATGGCCTGCAAACCTCCACAGGCCCCTCGCCCAGGCCATCCCTCACCCCAAGGGGACCTCCATCCTGATCCAGGACACCCTTCAGGGCAAACCAGCTGGCCCCCACCCATGCACCAGGCCTCTGTCCTATTTAATTAAAGAGTAATATGGAGATTGACCATCACTCCAACACACAATGTGGACATAAGATGGCCACCACAAGATGGCCAGCAGGGGAGGGCTGTTGGGAATTTCCAGGCCTGCAAGGGAGGACAGTTGTGGGTCATCAGGCCATCAGGAGAGGACAGTTGGGAGGGACCAGGCCGACAGAGGAGGGAAGTTGGGGGCAAACAGGCTGGCAGGGTTCAGTTAGACATTAATTAGGCTGGCAGGGTAGTGGTTAGGGGGTGATCAGGCTGGCAGGCAGAAGCAGTTAGGGGCAATCAGGGAGACAGGCAGGTGAGCAGTTTGGAGCCAGCAGTCCTGGATTATGAGAAGGATGTCCAACTGCCCATTTAGGCCTGATTGGGATCGGCCAGTTGGACATCCCTTGAGGGGTTCCAGATTGGAAAGGGTGCAAGCTGGGCTGAGGGACACCTCCCTGTCCCCCCCTCTGTGCATGAATTTCATGCACCGAGCCTCTAATTACCACAATAAGTTTAAGTTGACATCCATCACTACATATAGTTACAATTTTTTAATTGTGATCAGAACTTTTAAGATTTGCTCTCAAAGCAATTTTCAAATATACAATACAGTATTGTTGACTGTAGTCACCAGGCTGTACATCTCCAGGACTTTTAACTGGAAGTTTGTACCTTTTGGTCACCTTCAGCCATTTTTCCAAGTTGCCAACATTGCAAATTCAGAAGATTTCACATGAAATTCTGATTTCTGGCTTTTCTCGGAAGAATCATAAGCTCTTACAGCAACAGCCCTGCATTTTTGCATAGCAACGCTGCAGGAACTGAGTAGTCACTGCTTTCTACATGGGCTCGCACTCTTCTTTTGTCACAGTCACCACCACCCCCTATTGCCTCCCTAAGTGTCAGTTGCAATCCACTATCCTGCTGAGCTGGCATTTTCTTACTCTGCTCCTGCTTCGTTCATTTCCATTACCTACTGCCTTTTGTTTGTGATTTCTCTAGGAGTTTGAGGAACATGAGTGTCTATGGGAGGGATTGTCCAAAGTGCCTCTGTAAAATGATACTCCCAAGCTCTTCAAAAGTGTTTAATAATTACATTTGATATACTTTGACACCCATAGCTTAAGAATACTCTTTTGTTTAAAAAAAATTCACACATACACTCAAATGTGTTATCAACCACAAAACATTGACTTGTGCCACTAAGTTACAGTGTTTTGAGAACTAAGCATTAGTGATTATTGTCCAATTAAAAGTAAGGCTAGAGAACTAAGATGGCGGCAAAGGCAAAACACCTATCTTGCCGTCATAATCAGCAATTTTAATACTACAACTTAACGAAAGAACAAACACCTTCCAGAATCACCAGAAAGCTCGCCGAGTGAAAATTCCACAAATAAAAGTGAAGATAAGACACTGTGACGCGGAGGAGCGGCGGCGGACGGCATTGAAAGATTCGCGCGGAGAGAGGTTTGGAGTGCGCGCCGCGGAGAGGGCGGGCGGCTGAAAACCGGCCAGTTTTCTCGAACGGGGAGACAAAGGCATCCTACTGGGCTGATCCTCCAGCTCTGGGCGAAGTCCAGAGAACCCACTATCACACGGGGTGAAAACTGGACAGTGGGAGGGCACGCCGAAGCTCGGGGGCTGCCGGGTCTCCCAGCTTGTGGAAAGGCAGTTCGCGCGAACAGCTCGGCTGCGTGACGGCGCAGAGAGCGCACCGCGACTTGCCTCTCATTCGGAAAACCATCAGACTGCTTTGTTTTACGATCCTGGGTGAGACATTACGCATGCAGACTCATTTTGGGAAAGTCTGAATTCCCCGGCAACCGGCAGCCGGTGGAGCTCCGTAGCGGCTCTCTCTCAGAGGTGCTGGCGGCCATTGCCCCCGGCACAGAGTCCCTGGGGCTGCATAGGGCGGAGCTAACGCTGTCTGCTTGGCCCGGAGACTCCGCCCACCCAACCTGAGCACAGCTGAGCTTCACAGACAATTGGCCTGGAGGTCAACCCTCCAAGTGCTAGCAACGATTAACTGAGCTTAACTTCAGCAAGACTGTGCAGCCCATATCCACCTCAGGTAACCAGGGAGGCTGAGCCACTGTCCCTTGTAGCACGTCTACCACACAAAGCTAATTGACCAACTCAGGGAAGCAGCCGCCATGCAGCAACATGGAAAGAAATCAGATGTGAAAGAAATGGAGGAAAAAAAACGACTGGACATGGAATTCAGAACCACGGTTATAGGGTTTTTTAAGAGGTTCCAACAAAAGATCGAGGCCTATAAGGAAATAAGCAAGACCACAAAGGAAATGAGTGAGTCCTACAAGAAAATGAACAACACCCTCCAGGATATAAATGAGAGCTGCAAAGAAATGATCAAGACCAACGTGGAAATGATCAAGACCAGTGTGGAAATGAATGAGTCCTACAAGGAAATGAAAGAAACCCTCAAGGATATAAAGCAGACTCTCAAGGATATGAAAAAGGACCAACCAGAAATTAAGCATACACTGACTGAAACAAAAAATATTATACAAAGACCTGAAAGTGCCCTGGAGCACCCCAAGAACCAAGTTAAAGATTTGAAATACAAAGAGGGAAAATCCACTCAGCTGAAAAAGCAAGAAACCAAAAGAATCCAAAAAATTGAAGATAGTGTAAGGGGCCTCTGGGACAACCTCAAGCATACCAACATCCGAATTATAGGGGTGCCAGAAAAAGCGAGAGGCCAAGACAATGAAAACCTATTTGAAGAAATAGTGACTGAAAACTTCCCACACCTGGTGAAAGAAATTGACTTAGGATTCCAAGAAGTGCACCGAACCCCAATATATAGGAACCCTAAGAGGACCACACCAAGGCACATCATAATTAAAATGCCAAGAGCAAAAGACAAAGAGAGAATATTAAAAGCAGCAAGAGAGAAACAGTTGGTTACCTATAAGGGAGCACCCATACGACTGTCAGCGGATTTCTCAACAGAAACGATGCAGGCCAGACGGGAGTGGCAAGAAATATTCAAAGTGATGAACAGCAAGAATCTACAACCAAGATTACTCTATCCAGCAAAGCTATCATTCAGAATTGAAGGTCAGATGAAGTGCTTCGCAGATAAGAAAAAGCTAAAGGAGTTCATCACCACCAAACCAACATTATATGAAATGCTGAAAGATATTCTTTAAGAAGAGGAAGAAGAAAAAGGTAAAAGTGCAAACTAGCAACAACAAATGCACATCTATCAACAAATGAACATAAAAATCAAGTGAATTGATAGGCTGTTGAACAGGATAGACTGGTGAATATAACAGAGACATGGACATAGAGAGGGAATGGACTGACAATTCTTGGGGAGAAAAGGGTTGTGGGAAGTGCAGCAAGAGACTGGACAAAAATCTAGCAACAATGGGAGAGGACAGTGGGGAGAGGGAGGTGAGGGTGGAGGGTGGGATAGGTATAGGGTGGAGGGAAGCTATAGGGGGATAATAAGGGGAAACAATGTAATTAATAAACTGAACAATAAAGATAAAAAAAAAAAGAAAAAAAAAAAAGTAAGGCTAGTGACTTTAAAATGCCATCATTTGCCACTAGTATTTGCCAATACTTTTTTAGTACTACTGAGGTAAGATGGCTATTGAAGCTGGTATAAGACTGCACATGGCAATCACAACTGCCATTTCCAATTTCTTAAGATATATTAAAAAACAAGAACCCATTGCTATGGGAGGATGAACCAGTTAGATGGAAAGCAAAAATGGAAGATTCATCCTTACCGGTTTGGCTCAGTGGATAGAGCATCGGCCTGCAGACTCAAGGGTCCAGGTTCAATTCCGGTCAAGGGCATGTATCTTGGTTGCGGGCTCATCCCCTTTAGGGGGTGTGCAGGAGGCAGCTGATTGATGCTTTTCTCTCATTGATGTTTCTAACTTTCTATCCCTCTCCCTCTCTGTAAAAGATCAATAAAAAATATTTTAAAAAATGGAAGATTCCACCCCAACCCTCGCTTTTGGGACACTTTTCACAGTATATCTTTTTATACTTACAATTTTTCAAACATGTAAATGTACAGTATTAACAATTCCAAACGTAAATATAAACATCCATTGTTCAACGTTTTAATAAAGTAATTATGGATTCTTTATAGTGAAGTATTTCTGTGAGAATTTCTTTTGAATATTGGTGCTGTCTGCTTTTTAAACTTTTTTTTATTATCACTTTTTAAAGAAAACGTTCTTTGCCACATCCTTAACCCCCAAAGGCTTGGGTAGGGTGGGCGCTGCAGTGAGACCTCCACGACGTAGGTGGCACTGCAGCACGCACAGCTCGCACTTTCCCTCAAAGCCCTTTCTCAGCAATGGCGGGTGACGATGGAGGGGCCTCTTTATAGGCGTGGCCATTGTGAAGCCTGATCCCAGGTGCCCACGAGTGTCACCACCCTGTGAGAGCTTTGACCTAAAAAAGGATTAGAGAAAACAATGGAGCTCTCTGTGCATCCTTTTGCGCAGGCCGGGGCGGCGGTCATGGCGTGAAAGGCGTAGGCCGGGAGAGGACTTGTGCCGGGGCGGCAGGCGGGACGGTGGACAGCCCATGGGCGGTCGGGGTCCTGAGCGAGAAGTGAGCCGGCGGCCCGAGCTGGCGACTGACTGAGCAGCGCATCGGGGCAGTGAGGAGGCGCGGCGGAGCCTGTTGGTCCTGAGTTGACAGATACACTGCGGAGCCCGGACTGCGAGTGAACGGGCGGGCGAGTGCAGGGCGCAGCCATGATCACCTCAGCCGGTGAGTGCGACTGCAGCGGGCGCCAAAAGGAAGGAGCCGCCATGCCGGCTTTTAGCTGAGTCAGGGCCGATGACTGGGCACCTCTCGGCGGAACGCCGGCCTGATCGGCTGCTCGCTGCTCAAGGTCCATTCCCGGGCCGGGAGCTGGCAGTCGGTCGGGCCTCTCTGCCCTGGGACCCCGTATGGCTCGGGGGAATCGCACCAGGTCGCCCGACTCGGCATCCCTCCCGCCACACCCCCGTGCCCGGACCCGAGGTGCTTCTGGGTCCTTCTCGGACCCCGAGGAGTTCTCCTTAGTTCGAATCCCCCCGAAATGGACCACGTGGGACCATCGGATCCCAGTCCTTACTCCAGGTGGTTGGGGGGGGCTACAGCAAGGGTATTCAGTGAAAGCACCCAGAGAACTTTTGTGTTGGGTGAAGACAGCTTTATACTGAGAAGCAAGCTCTGGATTTTTTAGGCTAAATGCTCAGTAAACATTCTGCACTTAAGAAAGAACTCCTGGGTGTGCAGAGCAGGTTTCATACCCTTGGCTAACCATCGTACACATAGATTCCTGTATGGACACTAGAAACAGGATAAACTGTAGAAGTCAAGATCTAGGAGTGACTTAAACACCCTCACTATGGATTGTTTCAGTTAGAGCTGTCCACAGCCTTGGTGCTTTTTTTCTTGCCTACCCACCCTTTTCCCATCCTGTTTTACTCGACACTTGTCCCACAGATATTTCGTTGTAAACAACTGGTGATCAGAAGACAGTAACTTGTACTTGGATGGAGCTCGAAACCATCTTTTTATGAGCATTGCTTAAGAAACTGGTGGAGATGCTGGGAGATCTAAGTCATTTTCAAAGATTTGAAGAGCTGTCACCTGTACTTGGAATTAAACATTTGTCTCCAAGAGATACAAATGCCTGGGAGGTGAATATTAGCTTAATAAAAGGAAGAGCTTTACCAGTCAGAGCTATCTTAAAATAAAATAAGCACTGAGTATATTGCCCCCTATAAATGAAGGCCTCGTTCTGTTTCAAACCTACCCATTACCACCTCCTAGCCCAGGCCTTAGCTCATCCCTTGCCTGGGATACCCCAGCAGCCTTAAGATTTGTTTTTCCACCACTACTTCCATACAGTCCATTCTTGTAGTAGCCAGAGTCTTCTTTTTAATCACATGCATTACTTTGCTATAAATACTCCACTGCTCTCCATTGTGTTTAAAATCCAGACTCTTAACCAAAGACTTTATGATGATTTCTGCCTTGGTTTAAAACAATATATATATATATATTTTTTTTTTTTAGGGGCCCAGTGCATGAAGTTCATGCACTGGGGGTAGGTGGTCCCTCAACCCAACCTGCCCCCTCTCACATACTGGGAGCCCTCAGGGGATGTCTAACTGATGGCTCACCCCCAGCCATCGCCCTGCTCAGCTCAGCCCCGGCTTCCTGTGACCACCCGGACCAAGGGGCTGGGCACTCGCCACCGCTTCACCTCACAGCGCCCAGGGGCTGAGCGCTTGGTGCCACCACCACCATTTTATCTCCACCCCCGGGGCCTGGCACTCACACTACTTGTCCCTGCCCCTGCTCCTGATTGGCTGGTAGCATAGCCGATCAGGAGCGAAGGTATGGTCACATTTGTATGTTTCTCTTATTACATAGGATATATATATATATATTTAATCCTTACCAGAGGATATTTTTCCATTAATTGTTAGAGAGTGGAAGAGAGAAGGGAAAGACAGAGAGAAATATCAATGCAAGAAAAACACATTAATTGGTTGCCCCCTGCACATACTCTTGACCAGGGTCCCGGGAAGGGAGGAACCTCAAACCAAGGTACATGTCCTGGGACCCTTCCATCTGCAGGCTGACGTTCTATCCACGGAGCCAAACCGGCTAGGTTTCTGCCTTGTTTTGTACTACTCTCTTCCTCACTCACACCTTAATCATAGAGGTATTCTCTCTGTGCCTTGAATATGTCTGTTTCTCTCCTACCGCAGGGTCCCTGCACATTCTGTTCCTTCTTTCTAGACTCCTGTTCCTCAGCTTCTCCTTTAGCTTTTCAGTCTTTAGTCTCAGCTCAAATGTTAGTCTTTCATGCTCATTTTATTAAAACATGCTGTCGCTGCTCTCTCCCTTCATCACAGTCTTGTAATTACTTTACTTGTCTAATTACTGTCTTTCTTTCTGGTAGGATTTTGGGCGGGAAACTTGTTTTCATAATTATAAGAACATTGCCCAGCAGTTGGCTGAAGTTCAAAAGTATGCCCTGAATGAATAAATTAACCCCTAGAGTGTTTGAAGTAGAGACAGAGCATTGGTGGGAATGTAATATAGATAATTTAAACCTAACAGGTGTGCCAGGAGTAATGATTTTTAGGTCCTACTCTGCGACTCTGATATAGTATAGGGTGTATTTGTTATTATCACTTGTTATATGTACTGGATTACATATCAGCTTCTCCAAATCTTTGTCACTGTTTTCCATCCTTGGTTCACATTGGTTTAGAATCTGTCCCAGGTACCACACCAGCTCTGGTGTGTTTTAGGAACTTCATCCATTCATTTATCCACTAGGCACTAAGAACTCAGTAGTGGTCAACATATGTGCTAAGTTTTTCAAGAGGCTCGACAAGGAAAGGGAGTGGAGAGGTAGAGATAGGTGTTTTCTGGAGGGAGATGTGAGACTGAGTGGGGTTTGGAGTTGTGACTTTTAACAACATAGGCACATAAAAGAAAACTGAGTCTCCCACTCCTCTTTCCCCTTTCTCATCCCCAGAGGCAATCATTTTCAACTTTATGCTATTTCTTCTGTAACATACCTCCATATTTATAAATCGTATCCAAACCCTATCTAATAAAAGAGTAATATGCAAATTGACCGTACCTCCAATCAAGCCATGCCCACAGCCACACCCATTAGCCAATCAGGAGCAAATTATGCAAATAAACCCTAACCAAGATGGCTGCTGCCGCTGAGAGCAGGAAGAGGGAGGCTTGGGTTGCCCCGGCAATGGAGGAAGCCAAGCTTTCCACCTTCCCTTGCCGGCCTAGGCCTCCACTCAATGCTACAAAGTTTCAATTATAGAAGATATATCCCAACAGAAATGGCAGCAGCCACAGAGCTAGAGAGAGCAGAGGCTAGGGTTGCCTGAGTGATGGAGGTAGCCAAGCTTCTGCAGCCCTAGTGCCTAGACCTCCACTCTAGGCTACAAAGTTTCAATTATAGAATTTAAATAAACCCAAACAGAAATGGCTGTCACCATGGAGCTAGCAGAAGGCTTGGCTCCGCTCCAGGCTACAAAGTTTCAATTGTAGACATAAATTAATCCCGGATCCCAGGGCCTGTGCTTGGGTCACTAGAGGGCGTGGCCAGCCTGCAAACCACCACAGGCACCTCGCCCAGGCCACCCCATGCCCCAAGGGACCCCCCCCAATCTGGAACACTCTAGGGCAAACCAGCTGGCCCCCTCTATCCTATCTAATAAAAGTGTAACTTGCAGATTGATCATCACTCCAACACACAAGAGGGCTGCCCCTATGTGGTCAAAGATCTTGCCCCCCATGTGGACACAAGATGGCCAGCAGGGGAGGGCAGTTGGGAGGGACCAGGCCTGCAAGGGAGGGCAGTTGGGGGCAATCAAGCCTGCAGGGGAGGGCAGTTAGGGGTGACCAGGATGGCAGAGGAGGAAAGTTGGGGGCAAACAGGCTGGCAGGGTTCAGTTAGACATCAATTAGGCTGGCAGGGTAGTGGTTAGGGGATGATCAGGCTGGCAGGCAGAAGCAGTTAGGGGCAATCAGGGAGGCAGGCAGGTGAGCAGTTTGGAGCCAGCAATCCTGGATTGTGAGAAGGATGTCTGACTGCCCATTTAGGCATGGTTGTGGGCCAGCTGGACATCCCTCGAGGGATCCCAGATTGGAGAGAGTGCAGGCTGGGCCGAGGGACATCCCCCCCCACCCCCCCACGCACGAATTTCATGCCCTGGGCCTCTAGTATTATTATAAATTGATGCAACAGTTTTAGGTAATATCTGCCGATTACCTGTTACAACATTTTTAGCATCCTTAATCTTTCCCATTTCCTGCTTCCTTTTCCCTTCTCTAAAGGAGAGTGCTCTTTCGTTTTTAAGATGGAAAATATTCATGTATGGAGTATAGAGTGTTTGATTTAGTTGTGTTTTGCGGACAATGATCTTATTTCTCAGCCAGGACAACTGTGTAACAACTTAATCAGAAGTGAAATCAAACAGCAGAGTATAGGAAAATCTGTCTTCTCTTTTGGTAAAAGCAATTCAAAACACACTATTGATTGATGATAGGAATAGGGTAGCCTTTTTAGTATTTTGATGATCTGCTCTACATTTAAAGAATTCCTGTTTCTCAGCTATTGCATATCATGGGTTTGCAACACCCTTCCACCCCCCCCTCCACACACACACACTGACTTCATTTTTTGGCCTATCTTCTTTCAATGTCGTCAGTTCAGTCTCTGTTCTGGACCTGTCATACCAATCTAGAAGTTCTTTTTATCTGCTTTCATGCTTTTAGAATATATAATAGTATGCCCTAGCTGGCCCTATGGCATAGTTTTGTTTGCTAAATTTTGTATCCTTTTCTGTAAGGCTCTCTAAAGACTGCTGAAGCTATTTAGCAAACCTATCCTTATCAGTCAGAAATGGTTATATTTCCTAAGTAATGTTGCCTTGACACTTTTTAAAAATATATATATATATTTTATTGATTTTTTTACAGAGAGGAAGGGAGAGGGATAGAAAGTCAGTATATTTTATTGATTTTTTTTACAGAGAGGAAGGGAGAGGGATAGAAAGTCAGAAACATCGATGAGAGAGAAACATCGACCAGCTGCCTCCTACACACCTCCTACTGGGGATGTGCCCGCAACCAAGGCACATGCCCTTGACCGGAATCGAACCCGGGACCTCTCAGTCCGCAGGCCAACGTTCTATCCACTGAGCCAAACCAGTTTCGGCTGCCTTGACACTTTTTAATCAAATCACAATTTCAACTCAGCATTCCAGAATGACCTACATGGTATCTGAGAGACAGTTTGATTTCCTTTTACTTTATTCTAATATTCCCTTTAACATTGACTGCATTTGAAGGCGCATTATTTTTGGAGAGGGCAGTTGCTTTCTTTACTCTCCAATGTTAGTGCTAACACCTCAAGGTCATATGGGGAACACTGTGCTTGGGTAAAGTCAGAATAAGATTGCTCATCATTTAGCAAAACCTAGGTTACTTGTGATACAAAGGTGAAGCCTTTATAAAGGCATCTTGAAATAATTAAAATTAAAAATGTCATACTTAAAAATAAATTTCTACCCTGGTGAGTTGATGAGTATATAGTTCCTTCTTTTGTATATAACTATATAATTGTTGATGTATTTTGTGACTATATTATTCTAATATTACTAGAGGCCCAGTGCATGTAAACTGGGGGTGGGGAGACCTCAGCCCAGCCTGTACCCTCTACAGTCCAGGACCCCTCAGGGGGGTCCTTAGCGCTGCCGCGGAGGCGTGAGAGGCTCCTGCCACCTCGGCTGCACTGGCCAGCCATGAGCCAAGGCTTCTGGCTGAGCGGCACTCCCTCTATGGGAGTGCACTGACCACCAGGGGGCAGCTCCTGCGTTGAGTGTCTGCCCCCTGGTGGTTAGTATGCGTCATAGTGACCGGTCTGTCCGCTGTTATGTTGATTTGCATATTAGGGTTTTATTATATAGGATATGGAAAAGTTTCCCCTCTTGGTCAGTAAGTTAGGCCATTGATTTTCAAACTATAGCAAGCATCAGTATCATAAGGAGAGCTTGTGGCCCCATTATTGGACCCCAGCCCCACCATTTGATTCTGTAGATGTGGGATAGGGCCAAAAAATTGCATTTTTAACCAATTCCCAAGTAATGCTTAATGGTATTGGTCCAGGGATCCTACTTTGAAAACCACTGAATTAGGCAATCTGTGGTATATATAGTGTTATGAGAGTTTGATAACAGTTAATTCTTTTTTTTTTTAATATATATTTTATCGATTTTTTACAGAGAGGAAGGGAGAGGGTTAGAAAGTCAGAAACATCGATCAGCTGCCTCTTGCACACCCCCTCCTGGGGATGTGCCCGCAGCCAAGGTACATGCCCTTCACCGGAATCGAACCTGGGACCTTTTAGTTTGCAGGCTGACACTCTATCCACTGAGCCAAACCGGTTTCAGCATAACAGTTAATTCTTAAACTTTGAAATATAAACCTTTATAATTTTAAAGAAAAATAGTAATTCCTCTGGTGAAGTCACCTTCAAAAAATACTTTTTTCTAACTATCATTTTTTACTAAGTTTCTCTCTTACTATATATTTCATAATCAGGATATATCTTTTGTCTTATAGCTGGAATTATTTCTCTTCTGGATGAAGAAGAACCACAGCTTAAGGTATGAGTTGAAGGAAAATTAATTTGGCTTAGTACAAATACGCTGAAGCTCTTTGAACTTAGTGGTGTCTGTATATTTTCCATCATTTAAAATAGCCATTCTTGGGGGATGGGAGCAGCCTGGGAGAGGTCAGGGGGGTGGGGGAGGAGACATATATAATACTTTCAACAATAAAATATTAAGTTAATAAAATAGCCATCCTGCCCAGCCTCTACCCATTCATTGAAATCTAGCCCAAGAGGACAGTTTTGAGAACAACAGTTGGTTTTCCTTAGAGTTTAACAAAACTAAGGCAAATAAACCTCCATATGGCACCTAAGCACCCTCCACCCCTCTCAGTTTATCAACAGCCCCCAAAAATTGTTTCTTCTGTTTCCCATATTTTAAATTTTTATTTGACAAAAAATTGGAATATAATTCAAGTGGCTCTAAAGACCTAAATTGATTTATATATATTCAAACTAACATCTCACCTCAACCTTGTATATTCAAAAAAGAAAAAATATTCAGTATGTTAAGGAATGACATTATATGGTAATCTGATGTTTGATGATTAAAGACAGAAAGGAAATGTATAAACTGAGGAGAAAATATGTTGGTAAATTTTTACATTTGTCTTACATTAATAAAAGTTGTAGTGAATATGATAATTTGGCCATTGATTTGTTGGAAACTTTTTTAAGGAAGTGTAATGTTGAATCTGTCTCAAGATTGAATTTTGGTTTTATCTTCTACAGGAATTTGCACTACACAAATTGAATGCAGTTGTCAATGACTTCTGGGCAGAAATTTCTGAGTCTGTAGACAAAATGTAAGAAATTTATTTCTATAAGTTGAGATAAAGTAGAACAACTTAACTATTTATAGATGTGGAACTTGTGGCTTATATTCATTTACAAATTTGCTGCTACTAAATTGTGGCTTCTATATTTAGATATGGGATTTTTAAGGAAAACCAGAGTTTGAACTAAACCTGTACTCCTTATTCTTTCAGAGAAGTTTTATATGAAGATGAAGGTTTCCGGAGTCGGCAGTTTGCAGCCTTAGTGGCATCTAAAGTATTTTATCACCTGGGGGCTTTTGAGGAGTCTCTGAATTATGCACTTGGAGCAGGTGACCTCTTCAATGTCAATGATAACTCTGAATACGTGGAGACTATTATAGGTAATTATCTTCCATGTACTAATGCTTTATCTTGTCAGCTTCTTTCTTGCTGTAGTGAACATAGCATTTTCTTTCTGAGTTACTTTTGTTGTTGCCAAATTTTATTTTAATTGAAAGTTCGTAATCTTTCTATAGTAATTGTATGCAAGCTGAATTTTTAGATCTAATTTCCAATTCTGTGCTTTATTTTTTATCATAATGAACAGTAATAAGTAATAACAGCAATGATGAGGACATCTCACAAAACATTTTAAGAATGAATCTAAGAAATGATTCTGAAATAGCTAACTTAACACAGTTATCTCGGTGATATGGTTATCTCTAGCTCAATGAGCATATTACGTGAAAAAATTCAATTACTATCAATGACAAATTAAATGATAGTAATTTATAGAGTTGTTTCTAATACAGGAAACCGTTATTGAATATCTCCATTGTGCTAGGCTCTCGGCCACTAATGCTTCACACCATGGTTTGTTCCACAGCTGCTCTGTGGGCAGGATCTGGCCCTGTTTTGAAAATGAGAAAACTTGGGGCCCAGCCAGCATGGCTCAATGCTTGAGCATGAACCTATGACCACGAGGTCATGCCTGGGCTACCAGCTCGATCCCCAGTGTGGGGCATGCAGGAGGCAGCCAATCAATGATTCTCTTTCATCATTGATGTTTCTATCTCTTTCTCCCTCTCCCTCTCTCTGGAATAAATAAAAACGTATTTTTAAAAAATGAGAAAACTTGGGTTTTAGTATGGCAAATACATATGGCTTTTAAATAGAAGGGTCAAAATTTAAAAAGTCTTCAAAGTCCATAGTTTCTTCCATTGTTTTCTCATTTGCTTCATTATTTTTGAAGTTTGAGGGGATAGCACACAGCAAGGCTGCTAGTTCTCTGAGTGATTTTCAACCTTCTTTATCTCATGACACACATAAACTAATTACTAAAATTCTGCAGCATACCAAAAAATATATTTTTTGCTGGTCTGACAAAAATAGGTATAATTTTGATTTATTTACAAAAGTATAATAAAGTAATTACCTACCCTTTTTGCTCCAAAGTACCTTTTTTAAAAATCAGGTGCCTATACTTTATACAAGGATTTCTGGTACCAAGAATTAACCAGTCAGCCACAACCGTATGTGAACTGACTAATAAGATGCAGCTCTATTATATGGCCTATATATTTATGGTTCAAGATAGGTCATTTACACCAAAGGGCTATTGTGTTGTCTGTTACCTTTTTTTTATTTGATGATCTAAGAGAAAAGTGGTTAGTGCCCCTAACTAAATAGATATTGCTTGTAAAAATTCTTGTAGCACACCAGTTGAAAATCACTGCTCGTATCTTGTAAGTTGAACCAACTATGCAAGGTTTTGTTCGGAGATTTTGTAGGTTTGAAAACTTCTGGTCTAGTAGATGAAAGAAGGGACTGTATACCCTTCAGATATGTCTTTGTGAAGAGCAAGCTTTAGATTATAGTTACAGAGAGCGTGTGTGTTGTCTGTCTATAGTATGATTATTTTTTGAATTCCTGATTAAGAGGAAAACTGCATTATTTACCTGAACCATTTTAAAGTTTTTGCTGTGATGGTGTTAAAATGTGCAAATAATTTGACCGAATTCATTCATTCATTTTTAATCTTCACCCAAGGCTGCATTTTTTATTGCTTTTTAGAGGGGAGCTAGAGAGAAACATTACTGTGAGAGCAAAAATCAATCAATTGCCTCCCATACTCGCCCCGACTAGGGATTGAACCTGCAACCCTTTGGTGACACTCACTATAACTGAGCCACCCAGCCAGGGCAAGAACAGATGGTTTAAAGCAGGGTGGGGAATAACTTTTCTGCCAAGGACCATTTGGATATTTAGAACATCACTAGAGGCTCAGAACATCACTAGAGGCCCAGTGCACAGCTTCTTGCACCTGGCCTGCAGGGATAGGGCCAAAACTGGCTCTCCGACATCCCCTGAGGAGTCCCAGATTGTGAGAGGGCACATAGCAGGCAGAGGTATTTGTGCACCAGGCCTTTAGTATGCATATAATATCTTTGGTTAATCTCTTCCCACCTGCCCTTCTTCCCCCTTCCCTCTGAGATTTATCAATGTGTTCCATGTTTCCATGCCTGTGGTTTCCACTCCTGCATTGAGTGTCTGCCCCCTGGTGGTCATTGTGCGTCATAGCTACCAAACAGTAGGCCAGTTGCTTGGGGCTTTTATATATATAGATTTGAGGGCCATACAAAATTATCAACTTACAAATTAAATTATCCTGCTTTATTTGGTCAAACATTTAATTAACTCATCCCAATTCAGTGGCAGGACCAGACCAAAGATTTCGAGGGCCTTACATGCCCTGGCCAAACATTCCCCAGCCTTGTTTTAAAAAATAGACCGTACCAAAAAAAAAAATGACCATACATTCTGGCCAACATGGCTCAGTGGTTGAGCATCGACCTATGAACCAGGAAGTTACAGTTCGATTCCCGGTTAGTTCACATGCCCAGGTTGCAGGCTCAATCCCCAGTAGGGGACATGCAGGAGACAGCTGATCAGTGATTCTCTTTCATCATTGATGTTTCTTTCTATCCCTTTCCCTTCCTCTCTGAAATCAATAAAAATATATATTTTTTAAAAGAATAGACCATACATGTTATTTGAAACTAAAGCACTTTTCTACATTAAGTTAAATGTGAGGAGTTATACTTATCTCCTTATCTCTTTTCTCTTATTTGAAGAATGTTGATAATTTTTTTACAGTCAGTATTGATCTGCAAGTGCTTTCAAAGCTGTTATTTTATAAGTCATGCTTTAAACAGGACTTTTGGTTAGAATAGGGCTGTGAGATGGTAGATGCCTTCCCTATCTCTAAACATTATCTTTCCTTATAGGAAGTGGTTGTTGATCTTCAGGCGAGTTCTGTTTGCTTTTCTCTATGTGGACGTGGGGTTCACACTTTTAGTTTTATAGGAATTGTTAGAATGAATATTTTTTAAACTGAGGAATTTATAAGAGGATATACAAAATAAAAATTGGGAAAGGCTTCCTATTGTCTTAATACTATTAACAGTTTATCCAGAAAATCCAAGACTAGTAAATCTTCTCCCAGTTATGACAAGACCTGCTGGGAATGATTCTGGGATGTAGTTATGATATAAACCTGCTAAGTGAGAGAGAGCACAGATTTGAAACAGGTATGTACCATTTTTCCTCAGTTAAATCTAAGGAAAACTCCCTAAATTCTATAATTGTGAGATTCCTCTTTAATGGGTAAGGGTAATGTTTTCTCTCTTAACTACATTTGGTTCATAAAGCTTATATTACGGCCTGGGGAAGATTTTCTGCAACCAGAATTCTTTAAGGTCTGTTTTGTGACTGCCACTTTGTTCTTTACTGTATCTGAACCTGTATAGTTCTACCTGAAGGGATCCTTAATGGGTATATTCTAGTTTATAAAAGTCTTTTGCTTCCCCTAAAGTATAGATTCATTAGTATGGGTCATCTAGTAGTCAGAAATGCTTCTTTTTTTAAAATATATTTTTATTGATTTCAGAGAGGAAGGGAGAGAGAGAGAGAAACACCAATGATGTGATAGAATCATTGATTGGCTGCCTCCTGCAACCTGGGCATGTGCCCCAACTAGGAATCAAACCATGTCCTCCTGGGTCATAGTCAGCACTGAACCACACACCCACACCAGCCAGGCTCGACAGCAGTTTTTTATGGTAGTTAAATCATTTCTGTTTCCTGGGGCTATAGTTTGCAACTGTCTTTGTAGCCTTTCTTCTCTTTAAAGGAGATAGCAACAAGGCAATGAATTATACTAGTAGAGAGGATACTGTTGCGTTTGTCATTCAAGATGGGTGGCTATCTTCCAATATGAAGGTAGAAGAAGGCTTAGGGAAATTCTCTTTTTTGTTTTTTCCTAAAAAGTTCATGGTGTGATTGCAAAGTGGTATAAATTGTAAACAAATTTAAGTGGATTTTTTGTTTGTTTTTTTATTTTGTGTGTGTGTTGTTGTTGTTGTTTTTTGTTGTTGTTAATCCTCAGCTGAGGATATTTTTTTCGTTGATTTTTGAGAGTAGAAGGGAGGGGAGAGACACAGAGAGAGAAGCATTAATGTGACAGAGACACATCAATTGGTTGCCTCCCACACCGGCCCAGACTGTAACCAGAGATTGAGTCTACAACCAGCGTAAGTGCCCTTGACTGGAATTGAACCCATGACCCTTCAGTGCTTGGGCCGATGTTCCAACCACTGTGGAAAACTGGCCAGGTCTTAAGTGTTTTGTTTTTTTTTAATCAAGTGCACCATTTGGCACCCTTCAGTATGTGGCTCCATCCTCCCCTTTTACCCAAATTATTGTGAATGGAAAGCCAACTTGTGCACATACACCATTGCATGAATTTTTAGACTCCTGGGGTAAGGGAATATGAGTAGCTTCTACTCACCTCACATTGAGACAATGACTATTTCAGTTAGTGTGCTGCAATTTTGGAAATCTTTGGAATTGCCTCTAGAACCTATGGCACAGTTCAGGTCATTTCACCATTATTCTACAAAGATGATTTAGACACAGTCACTTTTTTCAAGGATTTAATACTTTCATTATTGGAAAGAAGTCTAATAACTTATTGCCATGTGATAATTGTTATAATAAGTTTTTAATATCATCAATAATAACAAGGGTTTGTTTTTTGAAAGTAAAACAGCAGCTATTTGTAGCCAGCTCTTTTGAATAAGTAGTTTAGTCAAGTTTTTTAATATAATTTTGGTCAAAATAAAGTAACAAGATAAAAATATTTTCAATAATATCAGCCTTATTGAATTAAAGGAGGATATAATTGTTATGAAGGGAAGAATATTAATTTGAATGTTTAACTTCTAGTATTTAAGAATATTGAAATGTGCTTATTACTCTATAGTCATCCCATAAGTTTTTATGATTATAAATGTTGGTATTGTCCTTTCTAGTAGTTTGGCCCAATTTACAAGGTGACCAGAGTTATTTTATTTTCTTCATAGCAAAATGCATTGATCACTACACCAAACAGTGCGTGGAAAATGCAGATTTGCCTGAAGGAGAAAGAAAACCAATTGACCAGAGATTGGAAGGCATTGTGAATAAAATGTTCCAGCGATGTCTGGATGATCACAAATATAAGCAAGCTATTGGCATTGCTCTAGAGACACGAAGACTGGATATCTTTGAAAAAACAATATTGGAGTCGGTAGGTAGATATGATTTTAGAGATTGTTGTTGGTGGGAATCAGCAAAGGAAATTATTAAAATACAATCTCATAGGTAGTGTAAAGAAAATCTGGTTTAGAAATAATAAGGTGATCTTCTGTCCTAATGTTTTATTTTTATAATTTATATAAGAACCTTGGTTGTGTTTTGAATATCTACTTTTATCTTTCTGTATTTATTCCTTTAAAATCTTGCATGAGAAGGTTGAATTAATTATCCTGCCCTTTCTAAAAAGACTGTATTGATACACTGCTATATTTTTAGACTTATTACTAAAATTATAAACTGGATTTCTGATTTGGGAATACTTTGCAATAATTATGACAATTGTAAATCATCAACCAAAATGGTCAGAAAGATGCAAGACTGAGTTGAGTGGACATTGATCTTCATGTCCACTTAATATTCTCCATTTGCTAGCTCTCTGTACTCCGGCCATTTTGACCTCCTCTCAGCTCTTAAATCTACCCTGCCTTGTTCCCCTTGCTAAAAATATTGCCCCTGCCAAAATTATTTTTCTTTTTTTAAAAAAATATATTTTATTGATTTTTTACAGAGTGGAAGAGAGAGGGATAGAAAGTCAGGAACATCGATCAGCTGCCTCTTGCACGCCCCTCACTAGGGATGTGCCCGCAGCCAAGGTACATGCCCCTGACCGGAATCGAACCTGGGACTCTTCAGTCCGCAGTCCAACGCTTTATCCACTGAGCCAAACCGTTCTCGGCTATTTTCCTTTTTTCTTTACCTGCTTTATTTCAGTTCAAGGTCCAGAGTGCAACTCTACTGTCACTTGTTTAGAGAGCCTTCTATCAATTCCTGCCACCCATACTCTCTCCTCAACCCCTACTGCAATTCTTTTGTTAATATCTTGGAGACCTATATTTTTTTCATAGTGTTTACCACTATAGTAATTAATTGATTGTATTATTAGGCAGTTAATATCTATCTTTATTACCATAAGGACAGGTATTTTGTGCCTAGTTCAGTTCTGTATCCCCAAAACCCAAGGCAATGTTGAGTAGAGTGGTAAGATTTGTTTAAATTAATAAATGAATGAACCAACCAATGTGACAGAATGGCCCTTGTTTTGCTGTTTCATTTTTGTGTAGTTATAGCCTCTCCTTGTCTTCATGTGAATAGAATGAAAATGACTTTTTTTCATTCGTTCAACGAAGATTTCTTTTTTGAGTGCCTACTATGTGCCAGACTATTTTAGGCATTGGAAATACCAACAAAGTTCCTGCCCAAATGGAACATTGGAGAAATAGGCAGCAAGGCAAATAATTACAAGGGAACTGTAAACCTACTTTTGGCCACCTCTGCAGATAAGGTAAAGGGGTGATAAATGTTTTAAAAAAGAATAAAGCAGAGTAAGAAATGCATCTTACTTTGACATCCCAGAGTACGTCTTTATATAGATAAAATTGTTTTATTAAATAATACCTACTTTCCCTGTTTATAATGTAATCAGATAATGATATATCTTTAAATTTTCTTTCAGAATGATGTCTCAGGAATGCTAGCTTATAGCCTCAAGCTCTGCATGTCTCTAATGCAGAATAAACAGTTTCGGAATAAAGTACTAAGAGTTCTAGTTAAAATCTACATGAACCTGGAGAAACCCGATTTTATCAATGTTTGTCAGGTAATTACATTTTATTATATTACTTTACATTGTACTGTTGGGATGTGCCTCACTACATTACATAATATTACATTTGATTGCATTACTAACTTAATTGATCTTCACAGCCCTGTGAAGATATGGTATATAGTTTATACTCCTTTTTACCAATAAGAAACTGAATCTCACAAAACTAAAAGCTTATTTTGTTATAATCTCTTCTTTCTATGTATTCTTTTTTCCCCTTTTTATTGATTTATTGGAATTATGCTGGTGGTTAACATAATTATATAAGTTTCAGGTGCATGCTCCTACAGCACATCTTCTGTACCCTATCGTGTGTTCACCACCTCAAGTCAAATCTTCGTCCATTATCTTTTATATCCTGCCTCTATTCTTTTTATGTTTTTTAAATAATCCAAACATTTAAGGAAATTTTGGAAGTAAAGGTAAAAAAAAAAAAAAAGAGTAGAAGAAAACATAAAAATAGTATATCTATGTTATATCATTCTGGAAAGAATTTCAAGTGTACAATTATTTTTGGTTTCATTACCCAAACACATATGTGTATACTTACCTCTTTTCATGTTTGAATTTGCTTACATGTTTTTAAAAAATTCAGACGGTACAGAAAATATATAAAACAAAAAATATATATTTTCCTTTCCTAGGTCTTTTCTCAAAGGTAATGCATAGATATGTTTGTCCTCCACCTAATAGCACAGAGGCACTACCTCATTCTTTTCAGTGACTACATTATATTTTATTGGCTGGAAGTGCACTTGGGTTTACTTTTTAACATTTGTCATACTGTGTACATCTTTGTATTCTGCTTAGAGCTTAACATTTTATCATACATTGTATTTGTTAAATGTGTTTTCATTCTATGTTTTCATCCTATATACATTTTTACAACTTAGGTTAATACATCTTTTTTTTTTTAATTTTTTTAAATTTCTTTATTGATGAAGGTATTATATATGTGTCCTCATCACCCATTATCTCTTCCAATCCCCGCTCCCCGAGTCACCACTTATGCCCTCAACCCCCTGGTGTCCGTGTCCATTGATTAGGCTTATATGCATGCATAAAAGTCCTTTGGTTGATCTCTTCCCCTTACCCCCAGCCTCCCCTACCATCCCTCTGAGGTTTGACAGTCAATGCTTTTCTGTCTCTGGATCTGTTTTTGTTCATCAGTTTATGTGGTTCATTATATTCCATAAATGAGTGAGTTCATGTGGTACTTATCTTTCATTGACTGGCTTATTTCACTTAGCATAATGCTCTCCAGTTCCATCCATGCTCTAGTTTGAAGCAGCTACCTTTTTTTTCTTTTTCTTCTTCTTAAAGAATACCTTTCAGCATTTCATATAATACTGGTTTGGTGTTGATGAACTCCTTTAGCTGCTTCTTATCTGTGAAGCTCTTTATCTGACCTTCAATTCTGAATGATAGCTTTGCTGGGTAGAATAATTTTGGTTGTAGGTTCTTGCTATTCATCACTTTGAAAATTTCTTGCCACTCCTGTCTGGCATAGTTTCTGTTGAGAAGTCAGCTGACAAGCATATGGTGCTCCCTTGTAGGTAATTAAGTGTTTTTCTCTTGCTGCTTTTAATATTCTCTTTGTCCTTTGCATTTTAATTATGATGTGTCTTGGTGTGGTCCTTTTTGGATTCCTTTTGTTTGGGGTTTGGTGCGCTTCCTGGACTTATAAGTCTATTTCTTTCACCAGGTGGGAGAAGTTTTCAGTCATTGTTTCTTCAAATATGTTTTCAGTATCTTGCTCTCTGTCTTCTTCTGGCACCCACATAATTCTGATGATGTTGGTATGTTTGAAGTTGTCCCAGAGGCTTCTTACACTATCCTCAAAATTTTTTAGATTCAAAATTTTTTTAATGTCTTTTAAAGTAAGTTTGAAACAAAAAGCTGGAAGAAAAATACCTACATTTGTATCACCCAAAGTCAACCTAACATTTTAATATATTTCCTTTCACTTTTTTCTATATAGATTTTGGAGTTTTGTTTGCTTCTAAGTAATTTTTAATACTACATTTTAAGTAGTTTAAAATTTTTTTTATAAAAAGCAGTTGTCCTCTGCCTTCTTTCTTTGTGTACTTTAGTTTTATTCCTCAGAGGGAATTTTTTTTTTTTTTAGCTCTTATTTCTGGTGCCTTTAAAAACTTTTTAAATTTATATTTGTAAGATATATTTTGAACAAGTAATAATACATTCACATGGTTCAAAATTCAAAAAGAATCAAAGAGTGAGTATGCAGAGAAAATCCTTCTCACTGCTTTCTTCTAACTCTCAAATTCCCTTTTCTGGAGGCAAACAGTACCAATTAGATATGTCCTTCAATTTAATATTTTTTGTTCTAACTCTTCACAGACTCTTGTTCTAGCTCTTTCTTGATTGTGTAGTTGTCATTTAGTGGATGAATTTGCCTCACTAAGCCATTTATTTTCTATTTTTCCATTCTTTCCTATTCTTTTTTTAAAATATATTTTTATTGATCTCAGAGAGGAAGGGAGAGGAAGAGAGAGATAGAAACATCAGTGATGAGAGAGAATCATTGATTGGCTGCCTCTTGCATGACCCCCACTGGGGATCTAGCCCACAACCCAGGCATGTGCCCCTGACTGGAATAGAACCTGGGACCCTTCAAATCTGTAAGCTGACATACTATTTACCATGCCAAACTGGCTAGAGCTCATATTCTTAATTTTACTAACTTTGATTATGTGTTCATTCTAAAATTGAGTTACTGAAAGGAACAAGAAATTTTAAATTAATTCGTAAAAGAAAAATTCTAACATTATTGGATTATTTTGTTAAAACATGGCAGATCATAAGGGTAGTTAGAGAAATACTTCAAAATGGTCATTTTAGTGCGTCTTTTCCTGACCAAGCATAATACACTGTTTTAATGAGTGGATGACTGCTACAATTTATGGTAAAGCAGAAATTACAAGTTAAGGAACACATAGATGTAAATTATGAGTAAGATTTAAAGAAGCCAAGATTCATTTATCTTGACTACTGCTAATTGCCAAGCACAATATTAGGAGCTGTGAGTATAATTTGTATGGATTTTCTTGGAAGGCCGATTCCATTTTCAGGAAAGCTTTATGCCAGGATTAGAAATGGAATGCTAGACTAATTGGTTAGTCTGCCCCAATTTGCTTATACTTATATTTTAAAGTTTCCTATATGTTGACTATTTGTCACTCTAAAGTATCTAATAGACAGTTTCCAATTATTGTATAATTGTTCTTTATCTGCATTTCAGTGCTTAATTTTCTTAGATGATCCCCAGGCTGTGAGTGATATCTTAGAAAAACTGGTGAAGGAAGACAACCTCCTGATGGCTTATCAGATTTGTTTTGATTTGTATGAAAGTGCTAGCCAGCAGTTTTTGTCATCTGTAATCCAGAATCTTCGAACAGTTGGCTCCCCTATCCCTTCTGTGCCTGGATCCACCAATACGGGCACTGTTCCAGTATCAGAGAAAGACAGGTATAAGTATCCTTTTCTGCACCAGAACTAATTGAACAACCTTAATTTTATTTTGGGAATAGGTAGACTGTTCATAGTGTGCATATGTTAAGAATAAATTTTACCATTAGTTTTCATAGATTGTAGTTTCATTAAAAGCTGTATTGTTTTGGAGAAACCAAGATGGTAGCATAGGTTAAACCTTAAACTGCTGCCTCACACAATAATTTCAAAACTACAACTAAAAGACAAAACAGACATCATCCAAAACCACAGGAAGGCTGGCTGAGTGGAAATTCTACAGCTAGAGGGAAAGAGAAAAGCACACTGAGACTCAGAGGAGCTGTAGAAGGCAGAGGTAGGTACAGAGGTGCGCACCTGGAAAGGGCTGGCAACTGAGTACGCAAATGGCTTTCTCAATTGGGAGGGAGACAAAAGCTCCCGACTGCTCTGAACTCCAGTTCTGGGTGAGACTCTGGGGACCCAGACCCATTTGGGGAGAAACTTGACCGTCTGGCAGCAGGCAAAACTTTAGGGCAGCTTTCTCTCAGACAGGACACTGAGACCCAGGGGCCTTTTAGGGCAGGGCTGAACAGAAGCCATTGCTGTCTGCTCTGTCCTGAGACTCCGTCTCATCCAAGCTGAGCACAGAGGTTTTTGCAAGTCTTGTCTCATAAGGGTGTCTCCAGCACAGAAGTTCTCCCAGGGTAGACACAGCTGATCCTCACAACCAATTGGCCTGAAGGTCAGTTCCTCTCGTTATACCAATAACAATCAAGGGTTAACTACAACAAGACTGTGCACACAGCCCACAAAAGGGTGCACCAAGATTGTCCACTCCAGGTAACTGGGGAGGCTGAGCCACTGGGCCCTATAGAACACCTAGCACACAAAGCCACTCTATCAACTCAGGGAAGCAGCCAAAGAAACAGATCACAAATAGAAAGAAATGGAGGAAAGCAAATGACTGGATATAGAGTTCAAAACCATGGTTAAAAGGTTTCTCAAGAATTTTCTAGAAAAGGCCGATAAATTTAGCGAGACCCTCGAGGATATGAAGAAGGACCAACTAGAAATTAAGCATACACTGACTGAAATAAATAATAATATACAGATCTAACAGCAGACTAGAGGAACTCAAGAATCAAGTCAAAGATTTGAAATACAGAGAAGCAAAAAACACCCAACCGGAAAGGCAACAAGAAAAATCTAAAAATATAAAGATAGTGTAAGGAGCCTCTGGGTCAACTTCAAGTGTATCAATTTATGGGGGTGCCAGAAGAGAGAGCAAGACATTGAAAATCTTTTTGAAGAAATAATGACAGAAAACTCTCCCACCTGGTGAAAGAAATAGACTTACAAGTCCAGGAAGTGCACCAAACCCCAAACAAAAGGAATCCAAAGAGGACCACACCAAGACACATCATAATTAAAATGCCAAGAGCAAAAGACAGTATTAAAAGCAGTAAGAGAAAAACAAGTTTGTTACCTACAAGGGAGCATCCATAGGATTGTCAGCTGATTTCTCAACAGAAACTGCAGGCCAAACAGGTGTGGCAAGAAATATTCAAAGTGGTGAATAGCAAGAACCTACAACTAAGATTACTATACCCAACAAAGCTATCATTCAGAATTGAAGTTCAAATAAAGAGCTTCACAGATAAAAGCTAAAGGAGTTCATCACCGCCAAACCAGTATTATATGAAATGCTGAAAGGTATTTGAGAAGAGGAAGAAGAAAAGGTAAAGATGAAAATTATAAACAACAAATAGATATCTATCAACAAGTGAATCTAAAAATCAAGTGAATAAAAAATCTGATGAACAGAATAAACTGGTGAATATAATAGAATCAGGGCCATAGAAAGGGAGTGGACTGACAATTCTCTTGGGGAAACGGGTGTTGAGGGTGTGGGAAGAGACTGGACAAAAGTCGTACACCTATGGATGAGGACAGTGGTGGGGGAGGTAAGGGCAGAGGATGGGGTGGAAACCGGGTGGAGGGAGCTATGGGGGGTGGGGGGGAGAGGAACAACTGTAATAATCTGAACAATAAAGATTTATTTTTTTAAAAAGGTGTTTTGTTTTGTACTGTGCTTGCCACATTAAGGAAAAGCAGAGAGATGGATCCTTGGGGAAAGAAGTGAAAGTGATTTTCTGATAGGGAGGGCCTGGAGGGCAGCATGTTTGCCATCTAATCCAGTAAATTATAGACCTCGGGGCAGGAGGCTACATTCAGAGATTTGACTTAGGTATTTAGAAATATGAAACATTCTCAGCTTTTTGTGCTTTTATTAGAACTGAATATACATGTCTTTAGTTTTTCTCAGCAGTGTTTTGTATAGTGCAGAGATTTTGCATATATTTCCTTAAATTTATTCCTAAGAATTTTATGGTTTTTGAAGTTGTTACAAATGGTATGTTTTAAAGTTGAATTTCGTATTATTTGTTATTAATATATAAAAATGCAATTGATTTTTGTATACTAACCTTGCTTAAATCACTCAGTAGGTCTTGTAAATTTTTTAAAAGATCTTTTCATAGAATTTTCTACGTAGGAATCATGTCATCTGTAACTAGAAATTTTAATTCTCCCTTTATACCTTTTCTCCCTTGTTCCATGTTGGCTAGCATTTCCAATCCATTATTAGATAGAAGTGATGAAAGTGAACATCTTTACTTTGTCCGAGGTCTTAGTGGAATAACGTTTAGTTTTGTTCTTTAAATTTTTTTCTCCTTCCTGTCTTCTTTTCTGTGTCATAGTTATTTGCTCACATGATCCTTCTGAATTAAGATTTTTTTTCTAATTGATGTTAGTGAATAAAGGAGAGGGAGAGAGACAGAAACATCAATGACGAGAGAGAATCATTGGTCAGCTGCCTCCTCCATGCCTCCCCCTGGGGATCCAGCCCGCAGCCGGGCATGTGTCCTTGACCAGAATCAAGCCCGGAACCCGTCAGTAAGCAGGCTGACGTTTTATCCATTGAGCCAAACCAGCTATGGCCTGTTCTGTTTTTTAGCAGCAATATTTAATTTGGACATAGTTCAGATCTTAAATTTGGTAACATCACCCAGACATACTATTCAGAAGAGATTTATCAGATTAGTAACTGTTGGTTCTTTTCATTTTAGTGAGTCAATGGAAACAGAAGAAAAGACAGGTAGTGTACTTGTAGGAAAGACACCAGAAGCGGTAAGTGTGCTTTTTGAAGTCATGGTTGCTGTTTAACGTATATCCCCACAGTATATTGCAAATTTTTTTAAAGTGTTACACACCTGTTTTTATGGACGTTTGTTACGAGGTTTGACACCAAAGTCATTTTATAAAAATATTTTTTCTGTAAAAAATAAAATTTTATAGTACCAGTAAGTACCTAACTAAAATGAAATCAAATCTCTAGATCAAGCATGTCAAAGTCAAAGGCTAATTCGGGCCGAATAAACAAAGTTTAACTTTATGTGGGCCACAAAAAAACAAAAGCTTCAGTTTTCATAGAAACGTAGGTTTATTTCAATAGAGACATGCTGAATACAAAGGGCTGAAATAAGTGAGTAATCGTTAACAAAATAATAGAACGTTTTAATAAAAATTAATATTTTTCTTGAACATTAACTTACCAGACACTGAATAATTGCACAAATTAATAAGCATAACACAAATAAACCTTTTGTTCTCCAAAAGTGAAATATTTCCTGATGCGCACACCAAAAAAGTCAGTCCAAGACTAATGACATGCAATTACTGCTAAAATATTCACTGTTAGTATTAGTGGAGAGAAATGATGTGCCTGCGTGTAAGGTGCAGAAGGGAAATTAATGCAACACGATTATAATAATCATTCGTGAACGTTGTAGTTCGTTATTAATAATCTGTACTAATAAAAGGGTAATATGCTAATTAGACCAGACATCTTCTAGACAAAGCCATAGTGGTAGGGGCCGAGGCAGAGGCAGTTAGGGGCAATCAGGCCGGCAGGGGAGATCAGGTAGGGGCCAATCAGGCCAGCAGGGGAGCAGTTGGGGAGGGGGGTCAGGCCAGCAGGCAGAAGCGGTTAGGGGCCGTCAGGCAGGCAGGCAGGCAGGCAGGCAGGCAAGTGGTTAGGAGCCAGCAGTCCCAGATTGTGAGATGGATGTCCCAGATTGGATAGGGTGCAAGCCAGGCTGGAGGCACCTTCCCCACCCTCACATGAATTTCCTGCACTGGGCCTCTAGTTATGTATAACAGAATATTATAAAAATCAAGTTACAAAATTTTTATTAAAACATTTCTTATGTATAATTATATTGGCTGGGCCTCAAAAATATTCATTGTGGGCCACGAGTTTGATGTGCTTGCTCTAGATTCTAACCAAAGAGTGAACTTCATTCAGAATAACTCTGACCTAACCTGTCACGGGGAGAAAAAGTATGGCCTCTATATAAATGGCAACTTATCACAGAGGGGCAACTTGGTTGTCTTTGTTTTTCTTAGTATTCATGGTATTTAAAAGACGTAGATAAGTATTAGAGCAACAATATTAATATAAATTTTTCTTTCTGATGCTCAGATATATAAACTTCAACTGGATAGATAATTTTGTTGATTGATAGCTTGATATTTCATGAGATCATATAAATGTGTTGATTAAAAATGGTTTCAATTTTCTCAGTTTGGATTAGCAGTTCCTCACATAAAGTATAAACTGGTTCTGTATAAAAATTTTCCTTATATATTATCAGTAATTATTCTTTTACACCTTATTTTTTAACATTAAAACATATTTTACATTGGAAGCTAGTTCACAATGAATTACATTCTTCCATCAAGCTGGTATCATATCTCAATGGTATCTAATAAATAAATTATACATGAGTTTTTTCAGATCCTACTGTTAAAATAAGTAATGTATGTATGAAATACTTGGATTTTACTTGTTTTGGCTTGTTAAAGTTGCTTTAATGGACTTTAGTAATATAGAAATTCTTATTCTTTGTTTATTGTTTTGGCAGAGTCCAGAACCCAAGGATCAGACTTTGAAAATGATTAAAATTTTAAGTGGTGAAATGGCTATTGAGTTACATCTACAATTTTTAATACGAAATAATAACACAGATCTCATGATCCTAAAAAGCACAAAGGTAGGAAATTCATCTATAATGAAGCCTTTTAAAAAATATTTATTTGTAGGTACTTACATTTATTTCTTATTGAATACTTTGTTGCATTTTATCCTGACTAGGAAATAAGTTTTTATCCCATCTAATAAAGAGGGAATATGCTAATTTACTCTCACCCCATTGCAAAGATGGCAGCACCCACAGCCAATAAGGAGGGAATATGTTAATTGACTGCCATGCCCTAAAAGATGGCAGCGCCCACAGCCACAAAATGACGGCACCCAGTCCCCTCAGCCTCACCGGGGCCTGGCCACTTCACACACCTGCCTCCAGAGTCCCCCAGTCCTCTCAGCCCCCCAGCTGCCCAGGGCCTGCCCAAGGTGCAGGCAAGCCTCAAATGGTGGCTGCCCAGCCTCCCAGGGCCACCTGAGGCTCAGGTAACCAGTACCAACTGAGGCTTGTGCTGCTGACAGTGGCAGCAGCAGAAGTGTGAAGCATTGCCTTTCCCTGATCTCCAGGTCACCTCCAACCCTGAGGGCTCCCAGACTGTGAGAGGGGTCAGGCCGGGCAGAGGGACCCCCCCTCCAGTGCATGAATTTTCATGCACCAAGCCTCTAGTATAAAAATAGTAATGGGAGAAACTCTTAAACTTGTTGAAAAAGAAAGAGACTTAATATTGAAGGAGTTCCTGTTTTGTGCTAATCTCTCATAGGGAATTTCAGTGGATTTTTTTTTTACCATTTTCTTTAACTTACTTTTTATTTTAATGGATACATGTAGCACTTGGACAAAAGTACTGCCAGCACATTGATACAGCTTATATATCTGTTTTTCCACTAAATTACAAACTTGATAGTAGTGGTTTTTACCCAGTTTTTTAAAAATTCATATACTATTCCATTACCAAATAGTTGATTAAAGCATATGTAATAATGCTTCTCCAAACTTTTAATACAATTTTTACAAATGGCAAAAGGACACACAATTACATAATTTGCACTTATGACAATTATTTGAAACTAATCTTTATAATATAGTCATTAAAAGTACACACGGTTACTTGATGGCTGCCAGCGGTGCAGTGCCAAAAGAGGCATTGATCCTCAAGCTACTGCAGCACCGTAGAGACCTTGAGTTTAGAGAAATGGTAAGTTAAACTAATCAGAAACCCAAAACTAGAAAATCTCCCTAAATTAACCTACCTAAAATCTTTTGATCTCAAGTTTAAACCACAAATAAAGCTCTATTTGACTTGCTTGTTTTTGATCTTTATAAAGAAATAGCCAAGATCCATTATTTTAAATATATTAGTTTAGTTCATTCATGTTTCACCATATAACAGGGACTCTGGTTCTGTGTTCATGGGTGAGTTTGCAATATGTATGAATACTCTGCCAATGATAAAAATCTGTTTGTTTTGTAAGGATGCAGTACGGAATTCTGTATGTCATACAGCAACTGTTATAGCAAACTCTTTTATGCATTGTGGGACTACCAGTGACCAGTTTCTTAGGTAAATACTGGAAAATTTCTGCTTTCTACAGTCATCTTTAACAGAGACTCTGTTGACATTGTTACATGGGTTGGATAGAGAACTTCCCTGCTGCCAGTCCTAGATTTTAAATTTTATTTATGCTATTTTATATATTTACTTATTGCATATGCCTACTTATTTGTTTTTTAATTAAGACTGGTTCTCTCTTTTTTAAAATTTATTTATTGATTTTAGAGAGAAAGAGATAGATTTGTTGTTCAACTTATTTATGCATTCATTGATTGTTTCTTGTAAGTACCCTGACTGGGGATCAAACCCGAAACTTTGACGTATCAGGAAAAATCTCTAACCAACTGAGCTACCCAGCCAGGGCCCTACTTGTTTTAAGGCAAAATTAATCCTCTTAGTTAATTGGCTTGAGTATCAGCTTATGAATGAAATACAGTAAGCTCAGAAATTTAGTATAGTTTTGCTTTTGTTCATAGTAGAATTACATAGTAAGCACTTTTTAAAAGTCCTCAAAATATTAAAAACAACTTAGGTAAAATAGAATATGCAGTAATTTGTGATCCATATAATGAAATGATTTGCAATAGTTGAAAGTAAATTTTTAATGCTTTGACTTTAGGGTATTTGTTTCAGTAGTATTACTTAATTTTCTTTTCTTGCAGAGATAACTTGGAATGGTTGGCCAGGGCCACTAACTGGGCAAAATTTACAGCTACAGCCAGTTTGGGTGTAATTCACAAGGTAATATACACTGATCAGTGGGAACAGAGCAATTTTTCTGGAATTAATAAAATGTAGAAGTTTACTATAATTCGTTGACAAGTACATTTTGTTAAATCAGTCCTCTTCTAGGGAAGGATAAAGTAAGATATTAAAGTACATATAAATGTGTTTGTTTTTAATAAAAGGTGGAAATCCTTTTCCTATGAAGACTATCTATGCCATTTCTCAAAGGATGAATTGAAATAAGTTGTTTGCATAATTTAAGATGAATTTGGGGAAATGTTATAAAACTAAGGAAAAAATGGAAGCATTTGTTTCTAAGTAGGATGTGCCTGGGTCTCTGAAAGGCTCTTCTCTCGTACAAGTGATAGAGTTGTGTAAAAGAGCCCCACTTCCTCCTTCTCATTTACCAAGTGAACATGTTGGAGAAAAGCAATTATCATAGAAAATGTTAGCTTTTTTTCTTACTTTCTCTTACTAATACGTTTGTTGTGGCTCCAATTTACAGGGTCATGAGAAGGAAGCATTACAGTTAATGGCAACATATCTTCCCAAGGACACCTCTCCAGGATCAGCCTATCAGGAAGGTGGAGGTCTCTATGCATTAGGTCTAATTCATGCCAATCATGGTGGTGATATAATTGACTACCTGCTTAACCAGCTTAAGAATGCCAGCAATGATGTAAGTGTTAGAATGGAAAACTAAATTTTCATTAGTTAAGGGTCCAGGAAAACATTTGCCAAATTATTTTAGTGAATAGAAATTTTGTTATATTGGGGAAGTCCCCAACAGTATTGTTTTCAAAACACATGTTTTATTCCCGAACTTTAGAGTTTTGTAATGTTATTTAGATGACCTTAGTGAACATTTAATCTAATCCTATTATTTTGCAGGAAACTTGCCCCAAAGAAATTCCATATCCTCTCTTGGAAATCAGAATTCTTGCTTGTTTTGATCTTTGATAAGTATTAAATGTAAATTTTTGAAAAAAACTTAATTAGTCCTATCTTATTTTAAGGTACGTTGAAATAGGATTTTAGACATTAATGTTTATGTTAGAGTATTTTAGAAACCTTTTAGGAGAGTAGCTGAGTCGGCCAAAAAACTTCATCCTCCTATTTTAGTGAAAAGATTGAAGCCAAAAAAAATCTGTCCCAGTTTGCAAGCCCCCTATCCAAGATCTTATCTACCTTTACATATACCTTTACCTTACTTCCTCTGGTCTCAGGTAAAAACTTTATCAGACAAAGCTTTTTGGTTGCCAGCAACAGAAACCCACTTCTGACTAATTTATTGGAATTAGCTGATGTAGTCAGAGGATAAGCTGATGAACCAGTTCTCACAAAGGTTAAGAGCCAGGGCAGCCGTAGGAAAGTAGATACGGGAACACTGGACTTGTCTCTTCAGGGCCCTGCTGTCGGGATGAGTGAACTTAAATGTTTTTGGTCCTTGGGTCATTCCACTTAAGAACGATTAAAATTCCAGAGAAGCATCCAGTTGACCTAACTTTGTCTCATAGGCCAGTACTTTGGCTAGAGGAAGGTAGAAGCTTCTTAAATAACAGTCCCTCCAAGACTAATCAATGGGGGAGCAGTATTCTTCAAGCAAGATTGGGGTGCTATCACCAATAAAAAGATACTATGCATTCAAAAATGACAGATGACCAAATTTTCCTCTTTAAGTAAAAACCAACTTTTGCTCTTGACTCCATTTTCTCCCACTTTATCCCATATTCTATTAGCTCTTCCTTTTTCTCCTTTTCAGCCTCCCTCTATGCTACCTTTCCCCCACTTAGCCCATAAGCATATTCATGTCTCACCTATCCTAACAGAAACTTTCCTTGGCACTTGCTACTTCCTCTTAGTTGTTGTTGTCTCTCTCTTCCTCTTACATAAATGTATTGAAAGAGAGTTAATAATTGCTCCACATTTTTTTCTTCTTTTATTCACTTTCAAATTCACTATTATTTTGTATCAGCAAGCACCATTCTTTGGAAATTGAAATTTCTGAGGTTACCACTGGCCTTTTGATTTTCAAATCTTTTGATCATTCTAATTAAGCCAATTGTTCTACATATTTATATCAAAATATATTTTGAAATTAGAATTAAAGCTTGGATTTTAAGTACAATACTGCATGCTTTCTCCTAGATCGTTCGGCATGGTGGCAGTCTGGGCCTTGGTTTGGCTGCCATGGGGACCGCACGCCAGGATGTGTATGATTTGCTAAAAACAAACCTTTATCAGGATGATGCTGTGACAGGTAAGTGATTCTTTATAAAAACAAAATTTTTTAGGTTTATTTAATTTAACTGTAATTTATTTTCTACCTATAATTTGTATAACCTCTTAAAAATCTAACAATTCTATTCTTGAAGAGGGAGTGGATTTTTTCCTCATTTGTCAAACTCAAAAAATATTTGTAATATAAAGGCTTTAAAAAATGGTATAGTCTATGTGTATCTCTATATAACTGACTTTTGTAAATACGAATACAAATTTATTAGAGTGACCTACTTATGACATAGGACTATCTGCTGGTGATAATGTAGAAAAAAATGTCATAATGTTTCCTTTGAAATCGCTGTAGGTTACTGTGGTACCATCAGTTAAGATTTCAGAAGAAAAAAGCTATAAATATACAACTACATAAAATACCTTATTATCAGATGGCTTTGAAAAAATGCAATCAGAAGCTAATGATTCGGTTGTTTCGTTTTTCATTAGTCCTCAATGGAGGATATGTTTTTCATTAATTTTTAGAAAGACTGGAAAGGGTGGCAGAGAGGAAACATTGATGTGAGAAAGCCACATCAATTGGTTGCCTCCTCACTGTGCCCCAACCAAGACAGGGAACTACAACCCAGGTAAGTGCCCTTGACCGGAATTGAACCCACGTGCTTTCAGTTAGTGGGTCAGCGCTCTAACCACTGAGCCATACAGGCAGGGCTAATGGTTGTTTGGATAGTTGGTGCTAATATACCACCCCCAATAGGGTATGTTGTATTAAGTTTATATACATAGCTCTTATTCTTTAATTTTTTACTCACTAGGGGAAGCAGCCGGCCTGGCCCTAGGTTTGGTTATGTTGGGCTCTAAAAATGCCCAGGCTATTGAGGATATGGTCGGCTATGCACAAGAAACTCAACATGAGAAGATTCTGCGTGGCCTTGCAGTTGGCATTGCACTGGTAATGTACGGGAGGATGGAAGAGGCCGATGCGCTCATTGAATCTCTCTGCCGTGATAAGGTGAGTCACACATCGATCCTCTTCGCTTTGCACTCACCTTCCAGTTATTTCCACCATTTATAAAACACTTAGCTTCACTGGAAATTATCTCTGTTCCCTTCAGAAACCTAGCTACATTTGTTAATACAACTTTTCATAAGGTATATAAAACCTAATAGAATTTAGAAAACAAATACACTGATTGGGAAATATAAACTGAAATTGGAGATTTAAAATTTAATGAAGATTTCAGATCAGTGATTTTCAGATAGATCAAAAATGTTTATTTAATAATTTACAAGTTAATTCCTTTTAGAAATAGTGTTTTTGGAGTAATTTTATAATCATTTAATAAGATAAAGTTTACTTCCTTGTTTTTCATTAAAAAAAATAGTGCCAATCTTTACTTACTTAATTGAATGAGGTTTTTCCCATTGTCTTTTGTTTGCTTTTCACATTGGTATTATTACAAGTAGTCAGCAGCATACTGTCCTCTATAATCTGATTAAAAGAACTGTTGCTAGCCCGGCCGGTGTGAGTGTCAGCCCATAACCAAGAGGTCACAATCTCCAGTGAGGGGCATGCAGGAGACAGTCGAGTGATGTCTGTCTTTCATCAGCGTTTCTATCTCTCTGTAATTTCCCCTTCCTCTCTCTCTCAAATTCAATATAAACATTTTTTAAAAAGAACCACTGTTATAATTTACTGATAAAATGACTAATTATTTTGCTCAACTATCAGACCTCCATACTTCTTCCTCAGTGTTCAGTTCCAACAAATTAAATGATGACGTAAAAGCAAGTTAGAATATGGAATAGAAACTGGCTTCTTTGTGTCCCTTTGATAAATGGGAATGTCATAGGGCAGTAGGTGTTGATACTGTGTTTATACTTTCTAGAATGTATGAGGCAGAACAGGTATGTTATGTTTCACAGAATGTTGGCAATTTCAAGGAGTTAATTCCACTCGTGTTAGTCTTATTTCCCCATTCATTTAGAAAATACCAACCACAAACTAGTTCTTGAATTCGTCTTTTCCTACCTAAAACAAACTCTCTCAGTGCATACAACTATGCCCATTAATCTAGAGAAGTTAATGTTTGAAATAAGTTGGTGATGTTTAATTGTTTTTTTCTTAGGACCCTATTCTTCGACGGTCTGGAATGTATACCGTAGCCATGGCTTACTGTGGCTCAGGTAACAACAAAGCTATACGACGCCTGCTACATGTTGCTGTAAGTACTGTGATCTTTCTTGGGGGTGGGATGGAAGGGAAAGTTTGCAAATGGACTCTACCTGTCTAGGTAAGTGCAGCACCCACATCACATGACCACTGTCAGTGGTCTCAGGTTCAGATTCTCGTTCACAGGACACAATCAGCTGTATCTAAGCATCAGTCTCACGTAGCTTTTCAGAAGGATGAAGAACAGGATAAAAGTATGTCAGTTTGAATGAAGTAAAGTCATTCAGGGGCACCTTCATTGAAGAGACAAGACTGTGTGAGTTTGTGCAGCAACCCTACAATCAGGAAACCTAATGAACAACAGGAACCATTTCTTTTCACAGCCTGTGAAGTTAGCTTTCAGGTACCCCCAAGGAACATGCTGTATTTCAAGAAAAACATATAGGAAAGCCAATGCCCATGTTTTCCAAGAGGCTTTTTCCACTCAGTCCTACTAAACCAAATATAGTTTATCAACAATAAATACTGTTGCCTGGTAACACAGCAGGCATTCCACATAATGTCTTAACTCAGTAGGTTTCTGCTCTTCATGATGCTGGGAGAAGATAAACCCAAGGTCAATACTTCCCATGCAGAATGGGCTTAAAACTATTCATAACTCCTTCCCAGAGATATTCACATCCCACAGTACTTACTAATAGTTTATCCTTTATCAATGCAGAATGTGGTATATTCTAAATATTTGCATTTTGCTTCAACCTTAGGACATAAACTTTTTTAAATAACATTGCAGGAATGGTTAGGATTTCATAGTAGCCCACAAAGGCCATAATGCAGCTGAAATCGTCTTTAGAAATAGTCCTGAACCTTAAACACCACCAAGTTTTAAAACTTGTAAGCCCTGAAATAAAGATATTCTCAGACAAGTTTTTCTAAATTGGGGAAAGACATTCTAATAAAAAAATAACATAGTAATGAGGTCTAATGTATATTTGAATGATGTTAGCTCCTATCAATTTGATCTAGTAATAAAATGCATGGTATAATGTAATCATGAATTTTTTTCCCAGGTGAGCGATGTTAATGACGATGTCAGAAGGGCAGCAGTAGAATCACTTGGTTTCATTCTATTCAGGTAATAATTTCTAACTTCCATTTCGTTTTATAGTCATTAAATAAATAGAAATTCAAATACCTGAGGAATGTATTTAGGTTTAGAATAGGACCATTTCATAATAAGATTAGTACTGGTCACCTGACTAAGAAGCAAGTTTGTCTTAGGATTCTGAGAACCTATTTGAGAAAGAGTAAAATCACTTATTATTTCTCTTTATTTTTGTAACATTTCTGCTTACTCACTTTTTAAATCTGAGTAACACCTTCAGTGTTCCTCTTTCCGTATATATTGGCAGTTCAAATGGGATGATGCCTCTGACACAGGTTTATAGAGTTCTTGAAGCTCTTTCATGAAAGTAAAAGGTTCAAATGCAAAATGATAAAAAAAAATACTTGCAGATTTAAAAATACTATTTTTGGACTTAAAGATTTGGAGGTGCTTTTGGTATTATAGTTGTATTTAAGAGGACACATTCTGAAGTCAGTCTGCCTGTATTGAGTCCTGGCTCTGCCACTCATTAGCTGAGTGACTTTGGGCTTGCCACTCAGCCTCCTTAAGCCTCAGGTTCCGTCTGTGAAATGGGTATAATTTGTGTGTGTGTTTTTATGATTATCTAAAGCCTTTAGCACAGGCTCTGGCAATAGCAAGTGCTGTTTAAGTGTTCATTAGTAGTGATTATAATAGTGGTGGTAGATGCAGTTGTGCTTCTTCATTAATTCTCTGTCTGCTTAGCTCTAATCTCAAATACCACTGTTTTGTTTTTATCTTAAAATATAACAAAGGGAAATTAAAAGTACTTTTTTTAAGCTCTATTTGGACACTGCTTGTTACAACTTATTTGTGATGAAATTACACAAAATAACTTCCTAGGGTACATGTTAGATGAGTCAAGTGTCTCATATCCTTTTAATCTCTGTATAGATTTTCTACCCCAAGTTCCTGGGAGTGAACCTTTGTTATAAAGTTGTGGTATAACTTGACAAATATTTATTGACCATCTACTATGAACTGATTACAGGATCTTCTCCATTATGTCCCAAATAGGAAGCTATCCAATTACTGCAGGCTATAAAATATTTTCTTCCTACCCTATCTAATAAAAAAGAAACATGCAAATTGACCATACCTTCGCTATGCTACCAGCCAATAGGAACAATATGCAAATTAACCCCCAAGCAAGATGGCAACCGGACCCAAAGCCTGGCCCTGGCAAGCCTGGGGCGGCAACTGTGGTCCCAATCCACCGCAGCCCCAGGCCCAGCAGTGGGTCTGGAACCCCGCCAAAGCCCAGCCCTAGCAAGCTTGGGGTGGCAGCTATGGTCCCAATCGCTGCAGGCCCGAGCCCAGCAGTGGGTCCGGACCCCTGCCGAAGCCCTGCCCTGGCAAGCCACAGGGGCAATTAGAGGTGATCAGACTGGAAGGGGGGTACTTGGGGGCGATCAGGCTGGCAGGCAGAATGGTTAGGGGCAATCAGGCCGGCAGGCAAGTGGTTAGGAGCCAGCAGTCCTGGATTGTGAGAGGGATGTCCAACTGCCTATTTAAGTCTGATCCCTGTGGGCCTAAACCAGCAGTTGGACATCCCCCAAGGGGTCGCAGATTGGAGAGGGTGCAGGTCGGCCTGAGGGACACCCCCTGCCACCAGTGCACGAATTTCATGCACCGGGCCACTAGTTGTAGATAAAAATGTTGAGTAAAATTGCAGAGCATGACTCATATGGCATGCTGATTGTTTCTCCTTATACCCATGAGTTTTATTGAATGAGGTTATTCAACCAAATACTAATGTTCACTGTATTATCCTCTAACCCTCATTTGTCCAACTTGTTTACAAAGATAGTAGAGAGCCTTCAATAAATTCTAAAGGTATTACACAAATCTGCTAGTCTGATACCTTCAAAACAAGGTATGTGATTAGTTGCTTATTGTTTCTTAATTTTAAATCTATAGATGCGTCAAGTGTTGATTCCTTTTCTAAGATCTAACAAAACCTATGTATATTAAGCTATTCTACATTTTTTTAAAAAGATCTGCACTCGACTTTACTTTTAATTTCTCAAATCCTCTTTCTTGAAAAGATTCGTTCTGAACATGGAAATATTTTATTTAGACACTTAGGGTCGGTCCTGTTTTGCTTTTGCGATTTTCTGTTTTTCCTCACATTTAGCAGTAGTTCTATAATTACATCGTCAAGTTCTATTTCAGAGATGTGGTTCATTTATTTTAGAGACTTGAACTCATTTAAGGCAGTCATTCTTTTTACCTGTTTTGCATTTTGATCCATCTTCATATTACTTTTTTATCTTTCTGGTCTAAAAATCATTCTCCTGAGAGAAAAGATAAAGAAGCAAAATAGAAGATGAATAGTTCTATTTCCCTCCTGTCATCTTTGAGATATCATTTTAACTGAGCTGTGATCCTCACCTTCTTAAATCTTTGCTCTAGAGTTTAGACACAATTCAAAAACAAAAATTAATGATTGTATTATTGCTATCCAGAAAGGTTTGGGTATTTTAAAGATTTTAAAGCTAAATAATTTTAGTATAGAAAGTATATCTTCTAGGTGTACTCTTAGTAACTGTTGGCTTGTGTAAAGAATCCTACTCGTGATAGTCTCTTTCTTTGTTTTGCTTCTTGTCAGTTGTTCATTCTCCCCATGAGTGACTTTATATTTCAAATTATATAAATTAGTGGCCTAGTGTGCATATTCTGCCACATAGGAAGTTGATAAGCTAATTGAAAAAATTTGTTTGCTCTCAAATTAACAATTCTCTTTGTCCCAGTATTCCTGTAGCTCATACATTTGCTGATTCTCCATTTCAGCAGCAGATGTCTCCCACGAGCTGTTGTTGGGCTTTCTGAGAGCTACCTGGGTATGGGCTAGTCAGATTCAGCTGAGGAGTTGTTTATGTGCTCCTTATTTCCAAGTCTTCTCTTCATAATATGATTCTTATAAGAAGTAGAAACTGGAAAAAGACTTTAGAGATGGTTTTGTCTAAAACTTCATAAATGAAGGTAATTTAAATATAATCAACTTATCTAAGCAGCTGCAGTTAAAACAAATTTTTCTAAATTTTAGATTAGTGCCATTTCTCTGGAGTGAGAATTTTTAATTTTTCCAGTGGAAACTAAGAAATTAACTAATATTCTCATTTTTTATTTTTTTAAAAATATATTTTATTGATTTTTTTACAGAGCAGAAGGGAGAGGGATAGAAAGTCAGAAACATCGATGAGAGAGAGACATCGATCAGCTGCCTCTTGCTCCCCCCTACTGGGGATGTGCCCGCAGCCAAGGTACATGCCCTTGCCGGAATTGAACCTGGGACCCTTCAGTCCTCAGGCTGACGCTCTATCCACTGAGCCAAACCGGTCTCGGCTAATATTCTCATTTTTTAAAAGAGAAAGAAATTGAATTCCAAAATAATTAATAAAATTTCCCATTGTTATAGAGCTAAATGATAGAACTGAAATTTTAAAAAGTTTCATGCTTTCTCTACCATGCCTTTTTGTTAGAACACAGTCTTCCTAAGTGGCTCTGATAGAGCATGTTTATTCTCGAATTTTTGTCAAGTTTCTGTCCTGTCTTTTAAGAATAGTATATGTTTTCTGATTTGTCATCATTTACTCTCTTAGTGTGTTCCATTTTATCATTTCTTCCCTGGTAGGTGTCATTTTTAAAATAACTGCAGGCATTTGACCTTCTTGAACCATATTTTGAGGATTTATTTCTTCTAATTTTTTAAACTTTGTTTTTAGAGTGTACTTATTGAACAAAACATTGCAAACATATCAGTAAATATGTATTTGTATTTCAGCAACTAGTTTGAAATTGTCTGTGGGAAACAAAAAATTCTCATGTATATTATCTCCTTTATTCTCAGGGTAGTCCAAAGAGTTGTAGTATTTTCACTGTTTCTCCTGAGTTTTTGGGTTATTTGTTCATAATGTATATGATAAAAATAGACAACTAAATTGAAAGGCATTCTTGTCAGATTGAAATGAGCCCAATACATTTTTTAAATCTAATAATTAGGTAATTGTTGGGCCCATTGTTACCAGTCTAGTCAGCAAGATTTTATTATAGCAAGTCTTTGTACAGTACTGTACATGGCATTGACTGAAATTCAATTGGAATTCACCAGAATCTGAATTATTTTAACTTGACATTAGAAAGGAAATAAAGAAGTTAAAAGAAGCATTGGTCTTAACATAGCTGAAAAAAAATTTGCTAGGATGGTGAATAAGTTAATTGATCTGACATAGACCTTAAAATGAAACAATCTTGGCAGTCCTTGATCATCTTTGCTGCTACGTTAGCTGTTATAGTTTGCAACTAAATAATTCTTAGTGTATACATTAAAATCTTTTCATATATGGATTGATCTTGTTGTGAGGGAGATTCTTTGTTCAGATGTCTTTTAGGCCACAAAATGTAAAAATGTTGCATCATTATAGGTCCTTAGAATTTTAGGGAACCCTAGCAATCAACTCATTAGCACCAAATACATGAATTACCTTTACAATATCTCTATTTACAATTTTATATCAACTTGATACATATTTTTGATACGCTGTTCTCTTTTTCTGCCTCAGTATCTTTATGTTCTGGGTGCTATAACTTTCTCTCTTTTTTTTTTTTTCTACTTTACTTTACATTTTTGTTTTTCTTCTCCGTTAATAAATATGGAATAGAATGAAAGTTTCTTTTTTCAAAATTATTTTTCTAGAGAAGTACAATCTTTTCTTTGAAGGTAAGACTAGTATATAAAGTTTCTATGTTGCCATAGGATTGGTTAACTTTTTGAGTTTTGCTTAAAAATTAAAGTATTCTGAAATAGAAATATCAATTATGTATCAAAGTGGTAAAAATACTGTCCTATTATTGTACTTTTTCAGAAATAGTTTATATTGGATTTATATATTCCTAGAATTTTATGGAAATAGTAGAATGCCCTCATTCATTAACTGTAGAAATATCTCTCAGCTAACTGTAGGCAATGAGTTTTTTATTCTTTCAAAAATTGAAGCTAAATAAAGGTTTAATAGTTAATTTTAAAGGTGAGCATATGTTTAAGCACATACACATATTTGGAGGCAATATAGAGCATGTTGGAAGATAGTTCTTCTACTCTGGATTGTCTAGAAGTAGAGCTTGGCAGTGTGATTTCTATCTCTAGTATTTAGATTTCCTGAAACATAGATACCTTTAGATATATAAGATACTGTTTGAAAGACAGAGTGATATCTGAAAATTTAATCTCATACGACTTTACATGAATAATAGTATTAACATATGCCAGTTCCATCATTAGAGACTAGAACCAAAACTGAAAAGAAAGTTTTTTGTTGTTGTTTTAGGAACACAAATTATTTCAGATAGCCTATCCTTAATGTTGCTGAAAATCTTAGACTGGTGAGGACAAGTCCTTAAAGCTTTGATAATTTAGGAATTATATTTGTAAGATATATTCTTTTTGGCAAATGACATAGAGCTTGTAAGATATATATTTTAGACCCAGATTATATTTCAGATGGAGAATATATACCTGGTTTACTTAGGCTGAGTTTCTCAATAGCCAACATATTTCTTGAAGTAATTTTTTAAAAACTGAGTTGTGCCCTGACCAATGTGCTCAGAGGGTTGGAGCGTTGTCCCGTGTACCAAGGTCTGCGGGTTTGATTCCTGGTCAGGGCACATACCCAGGTTGTGGGGGCATATACAGAAGGCAGCCGATTGATCTCTCTCTCTCCCTCTCTCCTTTTCTTCCCCTCCCTCCCTCTGTCTCCAAAATCAATAAAATACATGTTCTGAGTAAGGATTTTTTTTTAACTGAGTTGTGTTGAGAGGGAGAGCAATAGAGTAGTAGGTTGAGGTATAAGAATGGGTCATCGTGATAAGAAAAAGCTAATATATGTGCTGTCTTCACTGCATACGCCCTCCGCCTAAATTTATGAGAGTAGCATAAAAATAAAATTTTTTAAAGTAAAAAGAATTGTTTACCATTTACTATATTCACCCCCATACGAACCCTATGAAATGTAAATGAAGAAACTGAGGCTCATAGAAATTTAGTATCTTTTCTGAATCAAATCAATTAGCTAGTAAGTTACATAGGTTGAATTTATTCTCAGATCTAGTGCTACAAAATGAAAAAAAAATGAGAGGGTAAGTAAAAAATGTTTGTGCCTGAAGTTCAAGTCTTTGGGTCTCATGCCTCCAGCTTGCACATGTTATTTAAGAGGGTTTAGGTATTCAAAAGTGATTTCATTTTTTTTCTCCTCCTCTAGTAGACCCACCTCTGCTAAATAGATCCCTGGTATCAGCTATTTAGTAAACAGCTAGAGTTCTAAGATCCTATTATTTTGTGTGATATCCAGCTACTGTCCTCCTGACCCCTTCCATCAATTTTCTGATGAAAGCAAAATTATGACTACTTCTAAGTAAGCCACACTATAAATGACAATCTTAACTTTTTATCGCCAGAGTGCTCGTTATTTTATACAGTTACTAGAGGCCCAGTGCATAAATTCGTGCACGGGTGGGGTCCGGCCAGCTGGGCCCCAATTGGAGGATTGGGGTTGGGCCTGTCGGGAGGAGGAAGTGTCGGGGTCAGGATGTTGGCCAGCTGGCCCACCCCAGATCGGGGTCTGATCCAACTGGGCAATGAGCCGGTGGGCCCCACCCACAATTGTGCTGGGGAGGGGCAATTGGGGGTGGGGCTAGCCATGGGGAAGGGCTGTAATGGTGTGCCTGGAGAGGGGCTCTGGGAGGTTAACCGGTCAGCCCCACCCCTGATTGGTATCAGATGGGCCAATTGGGGATGTGGGGGAGGGGCCATGGATGGTTGGCTGGCTGGCCAACCCCTGATTGGAGTGGAGGGGCTGATTGGGGGCAAAGCTGGCTGGGGGGAAGGGGTCTGGGCTGACCAGGGTGGTGGGGGCCCATCAGGGATGGGACCAGTGGGGGGGGGGGCCTGCAGGAGGTTGGCCAGCCCTGCCTCTGATCAGGGTGGTGGGGGCCCTTCTGGGTCAGGTGTTGCAGTCTGTCAAGGTGGGGTGGGCCCATGGAGGCAGAGCCAGCCAGGGAGAAGAGCCACAAGGGAGTTGGCCAGCCACCCTGCCCTCGATCAGGGTGGGAGAGGCCGATACGGGATGGGGCTGGCTTGGGGGAGGGGCCACAGGAGGTTGGCTGGCTGGCCCCATCCCCAGATTGGGCTGGTTCACTGGCCATAGTGGGCATCATAGCCACCGGTTGTTATGGTCATTACCGTGTTCTAGTCGCTGGCTTTTTAGATAGATAGATAGATTCCTAGTCCTCTATTCCTATTACTGTTATTATACTTTATGCTTTTAAGGCATTGAAGACAAGGATAATGCTTTGCTTTATTTCACTTTTGGCACAGCTTTGCATACAAGTAGGAACTAAAGAATTTCTTATGAAGATATTTTTAAGCCTGAGGTGTATTGATTTACTTAATTTTATTTCATTTGTATACCTCAACATTTAACCAGAGTGCTCGATTATTTTAATTTGCAGCTATACAAAATGATTTTTTTTTCATGGAGTGATTCTGTTCAAATAAAGAAAATTGGATGCTCTTAATACATAACTTTTAGTTTGAAAAGATGATATGATACATGAGTTAAGTTTTTTATATAGTTCTTGGCACATTTATATCTGCTTAATCATCCTACTCATCATCATATTAAATGAAAACTGTCATTTTTTTTTTAAACATAACTGACTTGCTCTTCAGTTTTGTCACCTTCATTTTCGGTGAGAAGTAGTGTATCTAGTAGAATGATTGAAGAAGACTGAATGGTTGAACTTCGGAGCCTCATTGGGCTTTGGTACATGGCAGGATTAATCCCATTTCGTATTCCATGTTTTATGAAAAACTTAGAGTTTTCTGCCATTGGATTCCTAAAGATATTACTAGAGCATTTTCTAAGAGTTTTTACTGATTTTGTGGCCCGGTAATTGCAGGTGATGTATCGGCCAAATGCATCCCGAAATGTCTTGTTGAAGAGGGTGTAGACTAAAGGATTCACGCCTGAGGAAACGTAGCCTATCCACACAAATATCTCCAGGAGCATTTTAAGAGTACTCTGGTTGCAGGAATCACATAAAACTAAAGTTATGTTTGTAATAAAAAAGGGGCACCACATAAGCAAAAAGAGAAAAAACACAATCCCTAGAACCTTTGAGGCTCTCTGTTCATTGGAAATGGTCTGCAGTGACTTTTTTCCAGCTGTGGACATTCTTCGCATAAGTATATCCTGGTTTGAGTTGGGCAGAGCTTTGTCCTTGTGAGAACCATCCAGCATTGCCACTTTTTCAGGTGAGGAGCAAGGTGTTTCATCCCTTTGGAAAACCGTGGACACAGTCAGCCACGTTAGGCGGTGAGGTGGCTTGTTTCTGACCAAGTAAGCTTTCTTTTTTAAAGCATGGATAGTGAGAAAGTAGGTGACAATCATGATCGCCAGAGGTATAAAAAAGGAAGCCAGTGAGCCGAAGAGCATGAAATTGCCAAAACGGTCTTTTGTCAGTTCACACGTGATGTTATTTGGATTACCCACATCAGTTTCTGTTCCTTTAATAGGAACTGGAACAGCAATGCCTAAGAAGGAGGAAACAAGATAAATTAATTTTATGACTTTTGAGTCTTAGATTAGGTCCTCTTAGAGTTTATTTTAGTGACTTTATGTGGTTAGTATATTGTAATTCCTGGTACCCACAATACATAATATGTCAAAGCACTTAATCAAGGGAAGATTTGAAAAATAGAGCCTAAGTAAGCAAATCTGCTATTTTTTTAAAACAGACATTGGCTAGTGATATCAGGTTTATAATTAGGGCTTTCTTAAAAATATGATATATTCATAAAATAGTAGAGAATATCTTCATTTACTCTCCACTTCTCATTATCTATTTTTGTCTGTTGATCTATCCCAGCTTAAGGAAAAGGTATTCAAGTGACTCTCTGCTTCTATCTTATTCAGTGTAGTTAATTGTTCTAAGTGTGTTCATGCAACATCTTAATTCTGAATCAGTATCTATTATCTTGACATTACATGGTTTCTTTTAACAGATAGTTTTATCTTTTGATGTTTGTGAATGTCTTTTAACCATTTACTTTTTAGGGAAAACTAAGGGCTTCATTGTTTTTTTAAAATGCTACTTAAAATTTTGAGGTTATGTGAATCATGAAATTTATTTTAGGATTGAATTCCTCTAATAAATATGAAAGAAATGTACCTCATGCTAATTTTCTAATACTTTAAATACTATAAATAGTTAAATATTATTTTGCTTGGTGGAGTAGTTTATTAGGAAGACAAGGTTTAGCCTGGATCTTTTCCCTTTGAAAGAGCAGATATTTTTTTTAAAGTCTGAATTAATCTTTAGAAACCTCTAGAATCCTTGTGTTGTTTTCTGAATCTAAAAGTACTCCTTTATCTGCACAGTCTTTTTGTGGTAGCTAAGGAGCCCTTGGCAGAAATCCTTTCCTCAAACCCTTTCCCATGGAGGCCATTGCTTTTGTCTACTTTTCTGCAGGACCACAAGCAGAAAGAGGATTCTGTATAGTTAACTATTTACACTAGGGGTCAGTAAAATACAACTTGAGGACTAAATCTGGCCTGCCTTTTGTTTTTGTAAATAAAATTTTATTGGACCATAGCCATATTCATGGTTAACGTGTTTCTATAGCTGCTTTTGTTCTTCTGCAGAGTTGAATAGTTGTGACAGAGCCTGCAAGCCCAAAATATTTACTATTTTGCCCTTTACAGAAAAAGTTGGCTGAACCCTGCTCTGCTGTCTTACTTCCAGATAATCATTCCACTGTTCTTCCCAAATAACATTTCCCTTTTAAAGTCTATTTAATTGACTTATGCCACTCTATTCTCCCTTTATCTACCAACCTCCTGGACATTTGTTATCTTGCTTGATAGCTCCTTGTTAATAGTCTTCCTTTCCACTGTTTCATTGCTAAAATCTCCCAAGACTATCCGATTGATGACCCTTACACCTTAATTTTATGTTCTTGAACTTCTCAACTGTAATTATTATTGTTTTTTGTACTCCTGAAGCCTTTTTAAAATCCACTTAAAATTACCCCTTATCTAAAATTATGAACTCTGATATTTCCCTTTCTTGCCCTTCTAATCTTCATTGCTGTAGAACTTCTGTTTACTGTTATCGTGACCTCTCTGGTCCGTCCTTCTCTATTTTCACATTCCGTTAACCTTGTCAGGGCTCACATTGCCTTCTCAGCCAGCTTGTTGGCCAATGCAGACGTTTCCACTGGTACTTTTTAAATCCTCCCCTTCTTATTCTCCTTTAATATCTTACTATTGCAAAGTGTTACCTTGGATAATCATAAATCCAGAAAAAGAAAATGAGCTTTTTTAGTACTTTGCAGAAATTAAAAACCGAACTAACCCCATCATCAGCTTTTCTTTTACAAAGTTACTAAATTGTCATTGGTTCTACAAGACAAAGTATGATGAAATGAAAAGAGCATTGATCTTGGCCTTGGTGCTGAAAAGCTGTAAGAATCCTTAAGCCAACCATTTAACCTCTAGAATTTTTTCTCATATATAAAAGGAAAGAGTAGATTTGTAAGATTCCTTCCAAAGCCATAAATCTGGGGTCTTTCAATTCTTTTTTTTTTCCTGCATACGTATATCTTTGTATTAGCCTAATTTATTTCTGTACCTTCCTTGAGTGTAAAGATTTTATCTTTTTCTTTTAATCTTTAAAAAAAAAATTATTTGAGAGAGAGAGAGGAAGGCAGAGGGATAGAGAGATAGAAACATCAATGAGAGAGAAACATTGCATGCCCCTACTAGAGATTGAGCCCAAAACCTGGCCATGTGCCCTGATCCGGAACTGAACCAGTAACCTCTTGGTTCATGGGTCAATGTTTAAACCATTGAGCCACACTGGCCGGGCAAAGATTCTTTTTCTTATTCATCTTTGTAATCTTTAGTACCAAGCATATCATAGATGCTCAAATTTTTTATCAGTTTATAAATTCATGTCAGCCAGCCTTAATTGAGGCACCACATCTACCAACAGGCTGTTTGTATATTGGCTTGACCATATTTTACAGTTTCAAATGTTTTAATTCTTAAGAATTCATTTTTCCTATTTTCTTCCTGCCTTTGCCTATTCTTCCCACTCTACCCGAAAAGATGTGGGTCTTTTGAAGTGAACTTTAAGGTTTCCTCCTCTCCACTTTAAATATTGGTAATTGTCACCTGTTATCTTCCATGCCTTTTCCTTAGCTTCCTTTTGGGGAGCCTCTTTTGCTCTGTCAGTCAGGCTCTGCCCTCCAAACTGTTGGCAAATCTCTGCATTCTGGATAGACTTTACTTACTTCCCAAGCCAGAGGAGTAGCTCTCCTTACTTTAAACTCCAGGCTTTTTAAGAGGTTTGGCCCTAATGTCATTATTTCAGGAATATCAAGGCTTAATTTCAGTGTCTTGCTTTTTTGCCCCAGTGTTCTTATTCTGATTAGAGAGAAGTCATAACTTTTCTTGCTTTCCTTTTAGATGCTGGGTCTCTTGATTTTTTTTTTTTTAATGTTTTCCACTTTGAATGTTTTTTTATATCATAGACTTGAATGGTCATAGTGATGGTTGTGAATATGTTTGTTTTTCTGATATTAACTTATAAGAGGTTTGAGTTATTTATGCTGTACTTTATGCTAAGATGCTATATTATAGCAGTTATTAAAGATGGGCATAGAGGCATAAAACAGTTTAGAAGAAATATGATTTCTTTATAAGTCATTTCTGAACATCATTTGTATCTTTCTTAAAACTTCTAATTAAACATATTCAAAACACTTAGACGTTTACTGCCTTTAGTATGTACACATATTTGCTTCCAAGATGAATTATGATCTTTGATACCTGCATACAAAATACTTGGACTGGCTGGAACTGGTTTGGTTCAATGGATAGAACATTGGCCTTTGGACTGAAAGGTCCCAGGTTCGATTTGAGTCAAGGGCTTGTATCTTGGCTGTGGGCACATCCCCAGTAGGGAGTGTGCAAGAGGCAGCTGATCGATGTTTCTGACTTTCTATCCCTCTCTCTTCCTCTCTGTGAATAAAATATTTTTTTAAAAAAACAACAAAATACTTGAAATACTTGGACTGTTTTTTTCTATTTATCTTCTTAGATGTGATTTAAGATGCTTTTTAGTTGTTCTTTTTATTTTAATATTTGGGGATTCTGTATGCTACCTAGACCTTAGTGATCTGTTAACAAATATGAAAACTGTTTTTAGACTTACTCTTCCTGCATGTCAAAATCAAAACAGGAAGATATATCAGTAAACATGAAAATGGTTCTTTCTAAGGACATAAACTTTTCTACTTTTTTATACTTTTTGCTGATAGTATGGTTTAGGAGCTGTATGATTAATGTAATGGCATAGGAGCTTGTGTAGATGTGTCAGTAAGCTGCCTTGACTTTTTGTGTTGAGTTTCATGGCCCAGCAGGCCTGGAATTCTAGCTAAATGGAACCAAAGGCTATATACCCCACCCTGCACCCTGACATTTCCGACATACCTATTGAAATTAACCACACCGCTGTAATCTTGATGAATGCTGTAGCTCGTGAATTATATTGATTAGCCTGGATTGGCTTTTTGATGGCTATATAACGATCCACTGAAATGGCACAGAGATGCATAATGGATGCAGTAGAAAAAAGAACGTCAAGAAATAACCAGGCAGGACATAGAACAAAGGGGAGGGGCCACATAGCCTCTGAAAGAAAGAAAAACAAAACAAAAACACTTCTTCAGCAAAATGACAACCTTCAATCTGCAGTTTTTTCTTCAAAGTGCTACATATTTTTTAACCTTTTTTTTTGTTTACCTGAAATTTAATAACAAACTACAAGATAATGTTTAACTTCAGATAATGGAATCAATATTAAAAGTATATTTCTGCAGATGGTACCTTCTAAATATATTTTTTGTTCTTGTAATTAAAAACCCTTTTCTAAATCAGTGTGTAGCCTTATTGTGGCCTTTGCTGTTTTTTGTCTATTTTTTTGTGATTTAAAAAAAATTTACAGGATATTGCACCTGGAACTTGACCTTGCTATTCAATAAAATTTTATTTTTAAGCTGCTGTTATAAAAGAGGAAAACCTTTTACCAAATGGAGGAAGCAATATAATGTGGCAAAAAAAAAAAAGTATTAGAATGAAATTCTCAGTGCTACCTGGGATTTGGACTCACTTCTAGCATTAACTAGCAACTTGAACCTTATATAGCAAACTCATGTGGTTAAATAATTAAGTGAAATTGTTTGAGTTTTCTTTTTTACAGAAATAGCTCTTAAATAAAGTTTGTAAAAGAAATGGCTTCAAGTTATGCTGAGGAAAAGTAAATTATTATCCTTTCAAGTCCCATCGTTCACTTCAAGTTACGAGGATGAAATAAGTGTTACAAACTTTTCGTTTAAACAGAAAATCTCGGGATCAGACATAGTACTTTATTTAACAAACTCTTATATATTTAAAAAAAATAATACAAAAACACAATATACTTCATACAGTCTTAAGCATTTGAGAATTATAAACTTTTTTAAATCTAAGGTTTTGGATATGGTATTCAGTATTCTACATAGCTTTCCAATAAATTTACTTAGACAAGTATCCAAATATAAGAGATTTTCTACATTATGTATTAGGCATATACTCACTACATACAGATTTATAGTTTCAAACTAAAATGTATTTTATACTGACCTGTGTAGAGTCTTAGTTGGTTGGGTGGCATCCTGCGCACCAAAAGGTTGTTGGTTCAATTCCTAGACTGGGCAAATGCCCAGATTATGGGCTCAATCCCTGATAGGGGACATGCATGAGGCAGCTGATCTATGTTCTCTCACATTTGCTCTCACATTGCTATCTCTCTCTCTCTCCCTCTGCATCTCCCCCTCTCTCCCTCCTGCCCCTTTCCTTTCTTTATAAAATCAGTAATAAACATCTTCAGGTAAGGATTAAATAAATCATTTTTACAGCTTGTCCTATGTCTGCTGACAAAATATAAACTGCTTTTCCTGGTTTTTGCAAGTGTATTTAACTCTGACAGGCATAAGATGATTGGGATAATTGAGGGAGGACAAAGATAACTTCTCAGGATTTCAGAGCACCAGTCGGCCCTTTTATTGTAAACTGTTTAAACTCAAGAAGCTTAGGGGTGGAGAGAGATTAGCATCCTAGACAAAAAAAAAGAGAGAGAGATCATAATTTAGAGAAAGGAATTTTATATACTTGAATTTATTTTTATTTTTTTTCAAAAATCAAGTAGGATTTCAGTGAAAAAAATATTTGGATACTTCACAAAAAGGTAGCCAGGACAACATATTAAAATGTTTCTTCTTAGGAACATAATAACAAAATCAGTATGAATTTTTGTTCAGGAAGGGTAAGTTATTGTGTGGTATTTGTTTCCATGTTTAGCAGCTTCTTTAGAAAAAGTATTAAAGCATCAGGTGGAAAGAGTGATTAATATTCTTAATTACTATTACCATATCATTCCTACTTCACTGAATTGGGGGTGGGGATGAGGGATGAAGATAGAGTCACTGAGCTGGAAGGGACCTTAGAGATTACATCACTGATTTTGCAGATGAGTACATTCAGGTACAGTTAAGTCTCTGAATATGAGAGGGATCATTTAATTATCAAAACTTGAAAGTATTCTTTCAAGCCTTGCTGCGCTAAGTGTGCTCTTAAGATCTGCAGGGATCAGCGTAACCTGGGAACTTGTTAAAACTGCAAGTTCTTAGGCCTCCTCCCAGACACTTGAATCAGACTCTGCAGTTGAACAAGATATCAGGGTGATATGTATGCAATTAATGTTTAAGAAACACTGTTCGAAGACTTCCTGGGAAAGGTTGTGTCTGCCTTTATATTTGTTAATGTAAGCTAGGCATCCAGAAAGGAACTTATGGGAAACATGCAGAAAAAAATTGTGTGTAGAAATAATCAATTAAATTTTCTCCCTTTTAGCTGTCCTATTCAGATTTTCTGTTAATTAGCGGGAAAAGACCATAGGCAGTCAAAAGTAGCAATGTTTGACCTAAGCTTAAGCAAACCAGTAGTCTAAGTAGAGTGAACAGAGTCACATATGATTAAGAGTTTTGCAGTATATGCCCTGACTGGTTTGGCTCAGTGGATAGAGCGTCGGCCTGCAGACTGAAGGGTCCCAGGTTCGATTCCCGTCAGGGGCATGTACCTTGGTTGCAGGCACATCCCCAGTAGGGGATGTGCAGGAGGCAGCTGATCGATGTTTCTCTCTCATCGATGTTTCTAATTCTGTACTCCTCTCCCTTCCTCTCTATAAAAAATCAATAAAATATATATTTTTAAAAAGTTTTGCGGTGTAAACTACTTGAAGTGAGCTGTATTCTGAACTATCCTGAAGTTCTAGATTTAAGACTGAGTAGGAAATAGAAAAATGCTCAAGTCTGGAGCTGCATCCACAGATATTGATCATAGTTAAGGATTGTAAAAGGCAGGTAATTAATGTATCTTGGGCTTTATTTTTATTTATTATTATTATTTTAAATTTTATCTTTATTGTTGGAAGTATTACAAATGCTTGCTCTTTTTTTCCCCCATTGATCCCTTCCACCTCACTTCCACCCCCTTTCTAGGCCTTCCCTGCACTTTTGCCTATCCATGGTTTATACATATATGCATATAAGTTCTTTTTAATGGGTTGCTAATAATTTTTAAACTTGCCTATTTTGCTATTCTAATTATGGGTTATATTTTTAAAATTAAGATCTGGAAAATTTTCATCATGAATCTAGTAGCCATGAATGGGAAGCCACAAAGAACTACTTTATAAAAAGAACATGTCTTTGGAATTATATTATCTGATCCACATATTCCTAATTGTGGGCCAAAAAGGAAAGTTCTTTAGTGCTAATTTAATTAAACCTATGAAGCCTTGTTAGCCTCATTTTCCAATGAATTTATTTTATAACTCCAGTTTTAGAACAGGTAATAGGTATTAAAGTCAGTTCAGATTGCTATAATTTTGTTGATTCAGTGCTCTTTTATTAATAATAGTAGAAATATTGAGACATGGAAGAGAATTTTCTTTGAAAAGGAAAGAGACTGCCCTGGTCCGTTTGGCTTATTGGTTAGAGCGCTGGCCCGTGGACCTGAAGGGTTCTGATTCAGTTCCGGTCAAGGGCACCAGTACCTTGGTTGCAGGCTTGATTTCAGTCCTGGGATGTGTGCTGTGTCTCTCTACATTGATTTTCTTTCTTTGTCTCGCCCTGTCCCTTCTACTCTCTTTAAAAATCAATGGAACAAATATCTTCGTGTGAGGTTTAATAAAACAAAAAGAAAAGAGAGACTATGAGATTTAGGATTAAGAGAAATGGATCATTAGGATTAAGCTTTATAATTCTAAGTTTCATGAAAATACTAATGAATAGACATTTTATGAAATTAACATAAATAGATGGCTATATTAATAGAAATATTTTATACAAAGAAAAATGAAAGAAAAAAAAAAGGTTTAGCCAAAACCACTTTGGCTCAGTGGATAGAGCATCAGCCTGTGGACTGAAAGGTCCCAGGTTTGATTCTGGTCAAGGGCATGTACCTTGGTTGTGGACACATCCCCAGTAGGAGGTGTGTAACAGGCAGCTGATTGATGTTTCTCTCTCATCGATGTTTCTAACTTTCTATCCCTCTCCCTCTCTGTAAAAAATCAATAAAATATATTCTTAAAAAAAGGTTTATCTAATTGCCTAAATAGATTCAGGTAATCTAAGAATTTATACAAATTAAAAACAATTCTAGACATTTTTAGTTTATAAAGCAGTGCTACTGTTACGAATAGTAATGTAAATATCTGTGTTTTCCTATTAAGACTGCTAGCAGGGTCGCCTAAGATCGTGGTCAGCAAACTGCGGCTCGCAGAGCCACATGCGGCTCTTTGGCCCCTTGAGTGTGGCTCTTCCACAAAATACCACAGCCTGGGCGTGTCTATGTTGAAGAAATGGCATTAGAAAAAATTTAAATTTAAAAAATTTGGCTCTCAAAATAAATTTCAATTGTTGTACTGTTGATATTTGGCTCTGTTGACTAATGAGTTTGCCGACCACTGGCCTAAGACCATGGGAAAACAGTTATTTACATTATGATTCATAATAGCAAAATTACAGTTATAAAGTAGCACAAAAATAATTTTATGGTTGGGGGTCACTACAACATGAAGAACTATATTAAAGGGTCGAGGCATTAGAAAGTTTGAGAACCACGGTTATAAAGGGACTTTTTAGTCCATATGCTTTCATTCTAAAATTATCTTTTCAGTTAGTATGAATTTCATAGGCTCAAGGTAAGAAAAGTTTCTTACTATTCAGAATAACTATAAAAGATCAGTTGATATGGTAAGATAGATTAATTTCCAAAACTTTATGTTGTTTTTGTTAGGAGTTTCAATTTTGTTTTAACGATTTATAATTTCATATATTTCTTGTAATGTATTGTGTCCAGCTTATTTCCATGAGAACTTATTTAAAAGGGAACAGTTGCAGATTCACATAAAAAGAAAGAAAGGTGTTTCTAAGAGTCCATCTGTGGGAAGTAAGTTATCAGATAGTTGAACTAAATTACTGCTACCCTGCTTGGCCATATGGCTCAGAGTTTGGATGTTGGCCCAGGAAGAATTCGCCCATCAGGGCACGTGCCTAAGTTGCAGGCTTGATCCCCAGTAGGAAGGCGAGTGGAGGGTAGCTGATCAATGATGTTTCTATCCCTCTCCCTTCCTTCCCCTCTAAAAGTCAATGTAAACATATTATAATAAAAATCAATGCTACTCTGGGGGCTCAAAATTTGTCTTTTTCATAAAAACAACAGAAGCTGGAAAACATTTAAATTATATATAGCATTTGTTGCCCTGTAAAAAGAAAGCACACTTTTCAACTTTTCTCTGAAAAATATCTCATTGTATACCTCTTTCCCCCACCCACTTTCAAAGTAAATTCAAAGAAGGATTTAATTTCAATAGGTTTTAATAATTGCATTTCTATGAGTGCCTGAACTAATTACAAACTGATAATTATAGAAGCAAAACAAGTGTTAGATGAGTCTTAGGTTATTGGCAGTCATTATTTATCTAAAACATTTGTAGCCTAGGAAGTATCTATCTCTGTCTTTTAAGATCTTGCTTCCAGATGTATCCTCTCTTTGGCTCAAATAAATTTTCATCAACATCCAAAAAATATTAGTAGCACAGTGTTTTGCTGTCTAAAATGAGAACTTGTATGCTTCAGATACAACCATGCCAAAGGGGTGGTGGAATTGCCATTCAGTTAGATATATTTCCGTTTGTCTCCCAGACAAGGTTCAACAACGTCATACGCGTAGGTCTAACACTTTCCTCAGAAAAGAGGTCTGGCAGTATCTCAAGAATTTATACACATATTGATTAAGACCCAGCTATTCTGTATCATTTAATATGAAATATAACTTTTAAGAAACACTGGGTGTCCTGCCTTGTCCCTATGGTCCTCTTGTTAAGAGTGATTTAAAATATAAATGTTGGCTATATATTGGACATGACATTTTTGGTTGAAATAATTTCTCATTTCATTTGAGGAAGTAGTTTAATAGATATTAAGAGTGTGAAATCTAGAGTTAGTTCTCCTGGGTTCAAATTATATCTTTGTTATTTATCTTTATGTCCTCTCATCAAAGCAGGGATAATGATGATAATTTTTATAGGGTTGCTTTGAGGATTAAATGCAATAATAAATGTAAGTGTTTAAAACAATATCTGGCATAGAGAAAGCACTCAATAAATGTACTACTATTGTTTGACAGAAACTAGCCAACTAGCCCAGACATTAAAACACTCCTACTTAGAAACAATAACCCATATCATTAGTATAAAATCAGTATGTTTATCTCCTGCCTCCATCCAATTGAACTTAAAACTGTACTTCAAAAAAAGGGTATGAAATCATGTTTAACTGTTTAACTTTTCATTTGTAATGAAAAGGTGCCTTTTACTAAAGTTGAATTTATTTTATATATAAATGGCAAAGACACACAACCTATATTCATCGCCATGCCTGTTTTTTTGTTTGTTTTTGCAAAAAACAATCATTTTGTGTGTGTGTGTGTTTGTTTTTGTTGTTGTTGTTAATCCTCACCTGAGGATATTTTTCCTTTGATTTTCAGAGAGTGGAAAGGCTGGGGAGAGACCCAGAGAAACGTCAGGGTGAGAGAAACACATCAATTGGTTGCCTCCCGCACACGCCCTGACCAGGTCCGGCGATTGGGCCTGCAACCAAGGCACACGCCGTGACCGGAATCGAACCTGGAACCCTTCGGTCCGCACATTTTATCGAAAACCTGCTTACCCTTTGGGTAAATTTTTAGTTTGGAAAACTGAGTTATATAATCAGTTTAGGAAATAATTCACAGTAACCCACAAGTCTGGACCATAAGATAGTTCCCTTTGGAGTATTTAAAAGGCTACGACGTATTTATTTCTAAAGCCTTTCCCCTATTTACAAAGGTAAATAGTTCATGAACGGATTAGAGCAGGACAAATTAAAAAAAGACAGTTTTCAAGTATATATTTTTTTAATCTCAGAAATTTTTATGTTTTCATCTTTACTTTCCAGAAAAGGGAGACATAGATAAGTGCTTCAATTTTTATTATGAAGCTTCTGTTTTGTATTTGTTGTTTTTCCACTGCATTTGAGCATATGAAATATTCTGGGGTTAGATGTCTGATGTAATAGTGCTTAAAATGTTTCAAGGGATTTAATACTTAACGAAATTTTTCCTTGGTTTTTTAAGTTTTCCACTTTCCAAAAAGAAGTGCCTTTATTTGCTTTGCTCTCCCGCATTTAATAATTGGATAGAGCAGCATTTTATTACATAAATTTATAACTGATTCTATTTTATTTTACTAGTATACATCTTTTTCTCTCTGTTCAGACACACATCTAAACTAAATGATGTATTTAAGGATATAAACCCTTTTGCATACTGTACTGATAATACTTGCCAATTATTAGTGCCTATATGTCCTGGGTCCTATTTGACAATTTCACAAGACACCTGCAATGTAAGATTTAGCAAACCAGTATTATAAATAAGGTGATTGGACTCTGATAAGTTAAGTGTCTTACCTAAACCAACATAGGAGACCAGGATTCAAAACCTGGGGGTGTCTTTCTTGAAACACCTCTTCACCCCCCCGACCCCTCCCCCGCCCTGGTAGTCCTTTAGCCATTTTATACATCCTCTTTCAACTGTACCACAGATAATATTTAACTTACAGATCATGAGACATGGATTAAAATTTAAGTTATAAATAAACCAATAATGACCAATAGACCAAATGCTTTGAATATTTATTTAATGAGAAAAGGAAACTTTTGGAGAAATTCTTAAACTGTGAACATCCTTTTTTATATTGGCATATGATGTTCTGTTTTCCTTTGTGTCCTACCTAATTATTTCTGATATAGGCATTTTCAGGACTTACAATCCTGGATTTTAGGAATGTATAAGCAAGACAGTAAAAAAAAAAAAAAAATAGAGCTGTATAATATAGGTGTTAAGGCCAGAGAGGAACAAGTGACAGAAAAGCTGACAGAACACAACTCATTTGAAAAACCATGTTATGCCAGGAGTCATAATCTTGGTAAAATAAAAATTCAAACAATATGTAATCAAGTATTATGTAAATCATTGGTGAAGTAAAATATTCCTCAGTATAGTATAAGAGCCACTTCTTAAAATTCAGTACTTTCCTCTATATATATATATACATATATATATATATATATATATATATATATATATAAATATATAAATATATATATATATATATATATATGTATTATTGATTTTTCACAGAGAGGAAGGGAGAGGGATAGAAAGTCAGAAACATCGATGGGAGAGAAACATCGATCAGCTGCCTCTTGCACACCTCCAACTGGGGATGTGCCCGCAGCCACGGTACATGCCCTTGACTGGAATCAAACCCGGGACCCTTCAGTCCGCAGGCCGACGCTCTATCCACTGAGCCAAACCAGTTCGGCAGTGCTTTCCTCTTTAAAAAAATTTTTTTTTAATATATTTTATTGATTTTTTACAGAGAGGAAGGGAGAGGGATAGAGAGTTAGAAACGTCGATCAGCTGCCTCCTGCATACTCCCTACTGGGTATGTGCCCGCAACCAAGGTACATGCCGTTGACTGGACTCGAACCTGGGACCCTTGAGTTCTCAAGCCAACGCTCTATCCACTGAGCCAAACCGGTTAAGGCTCCTCTTTTTAAAATTTAATTTTATTAAAATATGAGCTAATACAAAGTTTCTTTGTTACTTTAATTGAATTTCCCTGAGATAACTAAAATCATTCATCATCATAGTGGTAGTTAACTTTTTATGTGTATAGTACTAGAGATACTTTTGTTTGTACAGACTTGCAGACATTCTGCTGATTCTCTCTGTAATGAAAGAAAATACACAAAATCTGTTTCTTCCATTTAAAGTTAGAAATTCTTATAAATGCATTAATTTAGAAATCTTACTAATTATTATCTTGTAAAGGGCTGACAAAATTTCTTAATATTTGGAGTTTTATAATATGTTTAATTTCCAATTTTTGAATGCATTGTTTTGAAGCTTTAAAGAGGGCAGCATGCATTTTCTTCATACACTTTCACATAAAATACCATGTTTTCAGTAATGAATTAATGCAATAATGTTTTAAATAGTGATTAAGTGCTTGGGTTAATTCATTAAAAAAAAAAATCTAACCCTAGTATACAGCTTGATTACTGATAGTAAAAATGTTTGGGGCTGTGAAAGATTTTATTTTGTAATTTAAAATTAACTAATGCAGGCTGTCCTCCCAAAAATGTATATATACTTTAATAGCTAATAGCTCAGTTTTGAAAATGAAATGTATTTTAATAAACACTGACTTTATAATTATTCACACTGTGTGTATACATTTGGGGGGATACCCTATACTTGAAAGAATGTAATGTACTTAAAAATACATATATTATTTGGGACATAAATAGAAAGATGCTCTACATATATTAAAATATGTTGGATTTCCTGCTAACTTTTCTTGCTAAAAATATCTTGGGCCTCAAAACTTTAAATAATATAACCTTAGTTTTCAGCTGCTGGATACATATTCCCGTGTCATACATGGAATTACCTCTCTTATCTGTTTTTGTGTTTCGTTTGTCAGCTAACTTTAATATTATGGAGCTTTGCCTTTTCAGATTCCTTAACTATTTAGCTGATAATTTATAAGTATCTACCACAATATTTTATAAATAGTACATGTTTTATGTTTATGGACTCAGGATATTAAGGTTAAAACTTACTTCTACATAACTTGTTCAATCTCATTTATTTAACTTATCAATTAAATTTTATGGTAGTAGAAGGTGAACATTTTAACATTTTCTGTATGCCTAGCAAAGCACAGCTTAAGGAGTATGATTTTACACATTAGGCTACTATTATGTATATGGAGATAAGAACTGGAATCCACTACCTATACAATCTTTATTAAATATGCATAAATGTTCCTACATAATCCTCATTTACTGTATTTCTTTTACAGTATTTCTTTTATTGAGAATCAAAATTGTTTAAGTTCTCTTTTAGAGTGAGATTTCTTATTTATTTTTCATGGTTATGTGTAGCACTAGATTATTCAAAAGATTATGAATTTATAAAAGGGAGGAGGATAGGTAAATAGACAGTATGAATGATTAGAGAACCTATTAAAGCAGCAGAACTTATTCACTGATTGCTCTGCCACAGAAATTAAGGCCTGCGTAAATATTGGCTTAAAATGGGAAGTTTCAGCCCGTCACCATTTGGTTATATTTGGGAGATAAAGTGCTTAATTTTAGATATCTTTTCTATAAGTATAAAAATGTAACATTTCAACCTGAATATAATATTTTGGAATGGCAGTTTTTCTTCACAATATGCATTGTAAAATAAATTTTACTTCTATAACCTGAAATATTTTTGTATTTGCCATATAAGCATAATTCCAAGAAGCCCTATTCTCTTACAAATAATCATTTTTGTTAGGCACGTAATGAAGAGAATACCAATTTATACCAAGCATTGAATAAGTTAAATATCCTCTTAATATTGATTCTTAGGAGTCCTCATAATTCATCAGCAGAATTATCTGTGTTTACTCAGATTCTGTAACTAAACATAATATGCATGAATCAGAAACTACTTACATCATTTTAATAACTTTTTATTATAACAAACTAAATGTCAGTATCAGACTACATTTTTTATTGTAAGAACTCAGGTGCTGGTCACTTACTTTATTAACTTAGAGGTTTGATTTCTCTTATATATGTATCAAGGACATGAATGGTCAGAAATCATAAAAATTAAACACATGGGTCATCTATTGGGACACTGTGAGCCAGACCATTTCCTTCAGCAACTAAACATAATTTTTTCTTAAACATAACACATGTAAGAATTGTGTTTGAATCTTAATTACACAAACTATAAAAAGATATAAGAAATTTTAGAATAATTCTCATTTTAAATGATTTAAATTAAAATTTAGTGATTCAGATATCTTACCATTAATAATTTACCCAGCACATAACTGTTACAAAAGTGTCCTAGCTATGGCTTTGTCAAATAAAAAAGCATTAATAATGGGAAAATTGAAGTATATGTCCTTCACTATAATTTTTGGTAATGTATGCAGAATCACTGAATATTGCTAGATGACTTCAAATTATTTTATTAGGCTATGGAGGGAGTAGAATTATTTCCAGGAAATTATTTTTACTTTTTAAAACTACCATAGAAAACTTGAAACTAATATAATATATCAACTATAATTGAAAAATAAAAAAATGGTTTAATGAATAAATAAAACAGAAAATTATTAAAAACTGTTTACTCACTATGTGTTTTAATAGTCAAGGTCCACCTTTAAAGATTAAGTAAGTATTCATTCTTTACTAATATAGCACATCATAGTTCTTTGATTTAATGGCAGGAACAAAGTGAAATACTTACCAAACATTATTGTTAAGAGGGCAATTGGCATCACAAATAATCCAACCAGCAAATCAGCCACTGCCAGGGACATTAGAAAATAATTGGTAGCATACTGCAGCTTTTTCTCCAGTGAAACAGCCAGAATAACAAGGATGTTTCCACCAATTGTAGGTATTATCACCATGATTATCAGAAGAGCTGCCCAGCGTGGTTTATTTCCCTGTTGCTCACCAATCTGTTTCATTTCCGCGGGTATCGATTCTGGCTGCAGTCCAGACCAGTTAGACGAGATTAAGTGATCAAATGAGCTCTGCAGGATGAGCTCAGGAATTGTGCTTTGTTCAGATGTTCTATAGGAGAAAGCCATTTGCTGTTTTTCTGTGATTTGATCCGATTCCAGACAGTGATCAGCATGTTAGTAGATAAACTGGTCATCTGCTTTTTTAAGGCATTCTTCCCATGCCAAATACTTGAAGCCAAAGTTAATTCTTCCTTTCAGACAATGTCAGGTTCTCTAAAATAGAGCGCACATGCGTCGGCCCCTGTCTGAGGTAAAGCCCAAGTCCCGTGTTCTGCAGAGGCTCAGATTTCAGAAGGTTTAGTGGAAAAAACGATAGCTGTAAAAAAATACTTTATTAGTTTCTTTTTTTTCTTCTGTAGTGGTAGAGTTGTGTTAGAATTGAAATGTCTCCAAGTTTTCCCTAGGTATAAAATAAGTGGATTGCATTATTGTATTTACTTTCAAAAAACAGAATAACACTTGAACTTAGTAGCTCTTCCCTTCACAATAAGTCTCTTGTGCATTTGTGACAGTGCAGCCAATTTCCACAAACATGTTCCTCACATTTCAGTGGTTAAAATAAAAAACGAGTTGTTAACTTTACCTTAGACGATGTACAGAAGAATAGAAACATCAAAGTACTAAATAGTTCTGAATTTAACTTTTCGGTACACACTAGCCATACACCTAGAAACACTCAGCCCACCTAAAGTGTCAATTTTTTACTGGCTAAAAAATCAGACAAGGCTTATCTTAATACTGATATAAGTAGTGTTTTCATAAAGCATTCTAGGACTTAGCTAGTTTGAGAGAAGGGGAAAAAAATAAAGGTATTACTAGAATCCAAATAATTGTTTTAGTAATTTCATCTTGTAAAGAAAGCATGTTTCTGCAACACATTTTTTCCAAATTTATCACTTTCTGCCAAATTTGAACCAGTTTTTTGTTTGTTTTAAATAGTAATTTTTTTTTAACTTTCTCTGCTTCCTTGGAAAGGAGGGGAAGCTAACAGGAAGATTAAACCATTTATTCATAAAATCTACAGATCCCATATTAAAAATTTTTTCCATTTAACATTGGTAAGTTTTTTATTTTGGTTTTTAATCTACTAGATAGAAAGGAAAGATTACAGTAGCACAATTTTTGAAGAAGAAAATATATTAACTTTATTATTATTTATTAAACACTTACCTCTTATTTGCTCATTTCCATTATCTGCTCAGTAGACCTGCTTGCTGTTGTGACTGAAGTCCCCCTCCCGTTGGCTTATTCTGAGCCTCCAGCACTGGCACTTGAAAATAATGAAACTAATGTGTTGTATAGCCGTAAGCATGCCAAGGAAGTTATTTCCTCTTTGATATATTCATTTTTAGAGAGTAGCAGCATTCATTATAATTCATAAAATCACCAATGAAATATGTTGAACCATTTCATGACCCTTATTCAAATTATATTCTTAAGAGCTCTCGTTAATATTTGGGGAATTATAATAAACCCTGTCATTTTAGCTTAAGAAAGATTTGATATGGATTAACCCTGGACTGTTTTTCCCATTTGAGGAAAAGTAAGACACAATCTAGAGATTGTAGAGCTTTCATTCTATGAAGAGTCTGCCCTGTGAGCCGTATAGCAATTTCTAGAGTTCTCATTTCTAGCTGTGAAACAAGATTCTTACCCAACTTTTCATGTCTTTGCTGTGGAACATAATTTGCTCTGGTTGCAGCCTTATATAGGAAAGTACAGGATGGTCTGGATTCTACGTGTATCATAAGTTTTAGCAGAAATTTTTTCATTGCTTATTTTTAAACAGATGGCCTCTGAATTTGAGATTTGGTTCATTGGCAGTTGTTTTGTTTTTTCACTGATATGTTGGGGAAAGTATATGATATGTAATGGAAATATATTTCTGCTTTATTTCAGGAAATGGATATAAAAATCTTAGCAGCTATGTTATTTAAGTTTTCTCAACCATAACACTAGCTTAGTACGAGAACTTCGGCATTCTCGGTTTCCTTTTTAAAAGATCATCATAAATCACTTGTATTTTGAAATTATTTAATTACTTTGAGTTCTGATAGTACTTATACCCCTTTACTGTTTCAAATTATATTTCTTAGCTTGTGTGGTAGTAACTGGAAAATACTTGGTTCATTTCAGTTCTACTGAGCACTTCAGATTTTATTTTATTTTATATTTGCTGCTTTTTCAAAACTCAAAATATTTTAGAAAAAATACTTGCTAAGAATTTGAGGTAAAAACAAATAAAATAATACTCAAGAACAATCAGATGGATTTAGTGTGCCAGAATTTGTCATTAGGAATATGGAAATATTTTTTAAATACTGTTTTATTATGAAATTACATTTTGGCTTCTGTGCTTACACAGGTAAATAGAGGTTTGCAAAACAAAAGACATCATATTGAAAATAGCAGCCCCATTGTATTCAATGAAAAGACATGTATGAAGTAAACATTAATTTGTGTTTTTAGATAAAATTTTTATAATTATTCTGTATATTATAAAATACTGACCGTCATTATTATTATTATAATACTTTGTGAATACTAACACCTCCCACATACATTCACTCACTTTTTTAAAAGGAATCTTAACTGAAGGCACTTAAAATTGATAGTTAGATTATTCTTAAATTTTTTAATTAGTTTAATGGCTAAGGAGCATAACTAGTTAGAACAACCACTTATTTAGCAACCTCGAATTATTAGAAGTATAGTTGAGAATCAAAGAAAGCAAAATAATAAAGAAAGAAATAAAAGGATAAATATCTCAGTTGGCAAATAACCAAATCGTACTCTAAAGTGTCATTCATATTAGATAGAAGGTAATTTGTAAGTTCCTACTCCAGATCTTTTTGCTGTATGCACACACTCACAAAAACTATCTCTTCCCCTCTTTAATGAAAATAACATTTGCACATGGTGGTAAATCTAAATATTACAAAAGAATGTTCAGTAATGAATTCACTCTTGAGACAGTTTTAATACACATGTTTCCCTTCCAAGTCCAGAGGAGAATAACAAATTAAAAATCGAACAAGCACATTAATAACGGCAAACAGGGTCAACTGAAAAAACAGGAATTTAAAAATATAGCAGTATAGGTCTACTCAGAATAATATTACTCAGCCTTCTAGAACTATATGTGATATAATAATTGGTGTCATAGTGGTGATTTCCACACTTGAAAGGAAAGATTAAATCATCTTTATTTAGCTTTTTTGTATAATAGGAATATGAGACATGCATTTTATTTATTTCTAATATATTTTTATTCATTTCAGAGAGAGGAAGGAAGAGGGAGAGAGATAGAAACAGCAATGACAAGAGAGAATCATCGATTTGGCTGCCTCATGCACGCCCCCTACTGGGATCAAGCCCAAAACCCAGGCATGTGCTCTGACCAGGAATCAAACTGGTGACCTCCTGGTTCGTGGGTCGATGCTCAACCATTGAGCGCACAAGCTGGGCTGTGACATGCATTTTTAAAAATATTTCCTTTCAAAATTATATAAAGTACCATTCTTAAAGGCTGAATAACATTTCAAATATTTGCAAACTTCATTTGTGTAGAATTTCTCATTTTTCTAGAACTCCAGATAAAATCTAATTGAAGTAGCTTAAAGGTGAGATTTAGACTCTAATTTAACAATAACTAAAAAATTTAATTGGTGCATTTTTTTCTAAAATACTGAATTTTATCCCTGATGCCTTTTTAATTTATTGAACAAATTCTATCTTTGACTTAAAAAGATAGTCTAATGTCTTTTATAGGCCTAGGAGGACAACTGAAATCTCAGCCAAGGATATTTTTTACCTCTCAAACACCAACCATTAAGGAATTTTTAATAATGTGCACATTTTGTCCTTTACATATTCATTCATTTGTGAAGTATTAGTTGAGTTCCATTTGCTTGTGGAGATGAACAAGGTAAACATTTTCTACCATTATGTAATTTATAAGCTTATGGTGATACAAACAAATCTATAATAATAATATGCTAATTAGACCAGATAACCTTCCAGACAAAGTCAAGGCTGTGAGGGAAGCCCAGATCCCGGTCAGGGAAGCCCAGGTCCCAGTGGCTGAAGGGAAGCCTGAGTCCCAGGTGCCAGAAGGAAGCCAGTGCCGGCAGCCGGTGGAAGGAAGGCCTACTCTTGCACGAATACAAGCATTGGGCCTCTGGTCTATATAATAAAAGCCTAAGTGACTGTTACGGCAGAACGACCAGAACAACCGGTCGCTGTGATGCACACTGACAACCAGGGGGCAGACACTCTTCGCAGGAGCTGTCCCCTGGTGGTCTGTGTGATCCCAGAGGGGTAGCACCGCTCAGACAGAAGCTAGCTCACGGCTGGTGAGTGCAGCGGTGGTGGTGGGAGCCTCTCCTGCTTCCACAGCAACGCTAAGGAACAATGAGCAGACAGGCGGTGAGGAGCAAGGGGTCCTGTACTGTTAGAGGGCGGGCGCGCACACACACCAGTGCACGAATTTCATGCACTGGACCTCTAGTATATTGATAATTATAATACAGACCTGGTAGAGCTAAGATTAGCTCATTTCAACAAGGCCTCCTGCTTCCTTGCATTCGCCTGTGTTCTTAGAAGTCCCATGGCTCATGGCCATATAGACCCCACATGCAATGGACTGATGGGCTGCAGCTGGGAAGCATTCACACAAGTGAAGCTAGCCTGATGCTTGATTGGACTGTGCAAAAATGGAACAGAAACTTTGAACAAATGGCTTTAATCCTAGCTCTGCTAAAGACATAGCAACACTTCTTCCATGGTGGGACAGAGGGAGAGGAGACCTTGGAAACGGGTTTGATTCCACTCAAATAAATGCCACTCATTCTCCTGTGTTAATCTCAGCAGATTCCTTTTTCTCATGACACCACAAGAACCCCACTTCCACTAGTAATTGGTGGGGACACATAGGGTTTCCCGCTGATAATATTATCTAAGCGATAGCTTTATATAGAAAAGCTAAGATTACCTAAAGAACATCTAATAAAATTAAAGACTTGGTGTATTTTTTTATTTTACTTTATAGGTATCTCTCCATCTTTTGACTTTTCTTGCCCCTTTCTCTTTGCTTCCATACTCCTTGGAGTTTGTTAAAGAAACCAAGTTATCGTTACTACTGTTTCCCACAGTAGGAATTTTGCTGATTGCAACCCTATGTATAATATGTGTATGTTGGTCTTCTATATTTTCTTTAGATTGATTGTTGGTTCAGTTTCTCTCCTCTTTCTCTCTTTGGAAGGGTAGGACTAGCAATGTACAATAAGGTCTAATTGTTTCTTGTTTTATGACGTTTGTAGTCATTGATAATTATGTTGAGGTTCATTCATTTCAAATTGCAAAATGATGATGTGATATCATCTTCTATTCATTTATTAATTGTTACTTTTTTAAAGTTTCATATATACATGCAAGTAAATATTTGCATTCTGATCATTGCTTAGATTCTATTGTCCTTTTAGAGCTACCTGCTGAAAAATGGAAGTAAACAAAGAATATTATGATTTGTGCTTTTGAGGAGATTAAATGTCTACACTAATTTATTAAAGACTGTGTCCTTCCTTAACACTTTCCTGAAGAATGTTTCAGAGTTGAAACTGTTATTCAACCAAGAAACCTACAAGAATTTTTTTAAGTGCTTTTGTTTATAGCCCTCACAACCTATTTTGGTCTTTATGGTAATCAACTAGGTAAAGCTCCTAGTGTTTGCGTTCCCAGGCAACATTTTTTTTCTAAATCTCATGAAGTTGTCAATGCTCTGTTCTAATTTTTAACAAGTGAGGATCATAAAATAAATGAAGTTTTAAGATACATTTATAATAAACTCTGCTGTGAATCTGTTTACCCTGTAATATTCTACCCTTTCTTAGAAACAAGTGGCTAAATGTTCTGTATGCCAAAATAAGAGTCCAAATTATAGCATGCTAGTAGCCAAATTCTGGTTCTGACCCAAAGACAAGTTCCAGTTATGCATCTAGATTTCATTTGTTATAGTACAGTATTATACTATACCACACCACCAACTCTCCCCAACAGGCATTAAGTAGAACAGATATCATTTTATGGATAAAGCAGTTGAAGTTCAGAGAGATGTAGTGATTGCCACTCTGTTAATAAATGTCTGCACTAGCATTCATATCTGGGTCTTTCTAATTTCAAGCCCATGTTCTCTCTGCCACAGCTAAAGGCAAGGAAGAAAAGAGGCAGAAGAATAATTTAAGAAATCACTGTATTATTTCCAGTGAGAGAAAAATCAGAGCCTGAAACCGGCAATGGAAACAGAAACAAGATTTAAGGGTTTCACTTGACTTGGTAGCAGATTAGATGTGGGGAGTGAGAGAATAAAATTGAAGGTGTGAGTTTCCTGGGTATGTAGATGAATGATTATGATAGGAAAAGCAATTTAAGGGAAGCGGGCTCCTTATTTCTTTTTTCATATGTTGACTAAGGTGTTAAGTAATGTATTTAGTTAATGATATTCAGTAGGTACTTAGAAATTTAGGGTACAGAATATTTGGAGTCTGTTGATAATGATTGTGGAAAGGGAGAGGGAGAGAGGGAAAGAAACATAAATGAGAGAGAACTATCTATCTGCTGCCTCCTTTCCTGACTGGGAATCAAATTGGTACCTCTCAGTGCATGGGATGATGCTCAACCAACCGAGCCCACCAACCAGGACAGGGGTGGTGAAGAAGATAGTCTTAATTCCTGTACCATGTGTTAATCATGTGGCACTTGCCTAGTGAAAATTATAAATTCATAATTTTACCAAGGGACTACCCAGAGGTTTATGGCTGTACCAAATTCCCATTGTGATGGACCCCAGGTTCTTAGAACAGTGTTTCTGCCTATATCTGTATATTGCTCTACTTTTTCTTCTTTGGTAAAGATAAATTGGAAAAAGGCACCATATTCTTTTTTTTTTTTTTAAGAGTTAGGAAGGGAGAGGGATAAAGAGATAGAAACATCTGTGAGAGAGAAACATCATTGATCAGCTGCTTCTTGCGTAGCCCCTACTGATGCTTGAGCCCGCAACCCATGCAAGTGTCCTGACTGGGAATCAAACCGGTGACCTCTGGGGTCAGTGCTCAACTGTTGAGCCACACCAGCAGAGCTTGACAGCATCTTGATTTATTAATATGATTTAACATTGAGGCTGCAGAAAATATTCAATTTTAAAAAGTAGTTAATATTAATAGCCAGTCAGTATGTTGAAAGAATGGAATTTGTATGTGCAGTTTATGGTCGGATGATGTACAATGACTTGTGCATATGCCCTTGCATAATTCCTAGTCTATGGAAGGTTTGTACAAATAGTAACATTGGCAAGATGACTTTTAGCTACAAGCCAAGAAATTTTATTGAAATTACAAATCAGAACTTAGTTACCTGATCCAGTATGTATTGTACTTTTTTAAAGCAGCTTTCCCTAGACCTATACTTGTTCTCCCTACTGAGAACTTCAAAGATACTCAGCCTTTATCAAGTAACACTGACAGGGACTTTAACTCTTACTTTCTTTTATTATCTAGCTCAATTATAAAATTAAGGGGGAAGAGGAACAGTGAAGAGCTTTATTATTTTTCCCAAAGGTTAACCATTAGGCTTTGAAGCTAGTAAAAAATACTTGTTGGTTAAGTCTCTAAATATAAATTTAATTTGGCTCCCTTTGTCTTTTATTAAGTAATAAAATAAAAATTGTTTTTAGTACCTAGCACTATGTTAATAATTTATGGAAATATAGAAGACACTCTCAGCTCTTGGCCCTTGAGACATGTGCAATCTTGTTTGTCCAAGAATTTGGACATCAAACCATAGACAGAGCTTTAAGTTCTTATCCTAACAGGAGTTAAATAAAAGTTAAATGCTGGTGCTGTCAACTACAAGTTGCAGAATAACTCTCCAACAGTCTTTTTGGTAATATCACTTAAAAAAAATTTTATAGCTGTGAAAATTCAATTTCTCATTGAAGCCATAGAATTTTTGTAAAGTGGTGTAGACCTTATGGAACTTCTAGTCCCATTCCTTTTTGTAGAGGAAAGGGACCCCAAAGTATTTGGTTAATTGAACCTTATCTAAATTATTCCGGCTATTTGTAGACAAAACAGGAACTTTTACTCCATGGCTTCCTCTTTTATAACTTACTATTTATCTCAATGTGCATATGCTATTACCATATTTTCAGTTATTTGCCCATTTGTTTTTTATATTATTCCTGCAGAAAAGGAAAAAAGTATCTCTAATTACAGAAGAGGAAATGTAATTGAATGGCCTAATGTCATGTTCTAAAAAATTAACCAAGTTAGGACTAGAACCCAGATCTTGTTAGTATATTCCATATTGTTGCCATTAGTATTATTTCCAAGTTATTCATACTAGGAAACTTAGTCAAACTGAGAACATTTTTAAGAAAGGTTGATGGACTCTGTTATAGGGGAAAATAATCCAACCTTTCCTTATAGCAAAATTTCACTTTTATAGACAATTTTCATAACTTTGGCTCTGCTCCATTTGAAATTTGAATTTACTAATAACTGGAGTTTGCGGCTAGAGAACAATTCTAGCATTGAATTGTAGATTTGAATTGGTCTATAGGTGATAATTGCTTTCATTCACAATGGGATAGTCTTTGTTAAAAATGTTATTGAAATGTAAACATGGATAGTGTTTTTTTAAACAGACTCTATTGAAGTGTGATATACTTCTGAAAAGGTGTTCATAATCACTATTCTACAACTTGATGAATTTTCACCGCTGAACACATCTCTAACTAGTACCCAGTTCAAGATCATTACCAGCCTGCCATCACCTCACCTTACACTCTCTTCTGGTTACTACCCTGCCCTGCTACCCCTCCCGGGCACCACTGTAACAAGATAGTCTTTTAGAGGACAGATACTTCATTAGTCAAGGTTGTCCTGTTTCTTTGTTGCAAACATAGGAAGATGACAAAAGAACAATTTCTCTACATCTTATCAACACAAAAGTAATTGCTAAAGACAGAAGAAAAATCATAATTTCCTCATTACCAAAGTATATTTATTAGTTTAATATTCAACCAGAGTAATGTTGGGGGATTTAGATCTTTCATACAGTTTGGAAACATCCTAGAATCTCTATAAATGATGTTTTCTGAAACAAGACACAGAGAGTAAGCAGGAAATATAAGAATATGGGTGTAGAGCAAGAAGTATGCGCCCCCTAGGCATGGTTATTCCCGATTATGGAGGAGGCAACAGGGAATGGCTGTAATTCTGTAAGGCGGAATTGTGGTTGAGGAATCACTGATACATTCCTCTTTCTTTACACATATTCTCTGAATATTGAAGATAGATTTCTAATATCAATAATTTGAATTCTGTAGATTTTTTAATTCTTCAGTTCCTGTGTTAAATATAGCTATTGTTTCTCATAACTTTAAGAAATGGTTAAAATTCTCCCACCTTGACTTAAAATATGTTATGTATAACACTGTCTTCACTTTCTCTGTTTCTTATCAGGACCCCAGAACAGTGCCCCAGCGTTGTTTCGTTGTTGTCAGAGAGTTATAATCCTCACGTGCGTTATGGAGCTGCCATGGCCCTGGGCATCTGCTGTGCTGGTACAGGAAACAAGGTAAAGCCCGACACCAATGGGATCAGTTCTCTCCTGGCGCCAGACTGTTTTCCTTCACAGGAAGGTTTATGTAACAGCTCTAAAAATACGAGTGTCGTGTGATCTGTAAGACTTGCCTCACAAAGCTCCCCAGACCTTCCTTGCTTTACTGTTCTGGATGGCTCAAAGCCTTTTAAGAGCAAACTACCACATTATATGGGTGGCAATAATGAAAAAAATGCTGTTGACTTTGGTTATTTTACATGTTTAATTTGCAGAATTAGTATTGTGGAAATCAAGGTTTTCATATGAGGCCACCAAAATCAATTCAGTTTTATTCCTTTGGTTTGTCTTGTTGTTGTTTTAATTTTCATTAAATTTATTGGGGTTGATTTGGTTTTAAACAAATTATTTTATTGCTACTTGCCTATTTTTTCCTCATGAACTTAGCCTGATATTTGTTAAGCCCTCCAAAGTGACAGAGTTGGGTTAGGCAAGTTGATGATTTGAAAACACAATTCATGAGATTCATAAAGAAATGCATTGTTATTGCTTAAATAACTAGTGTTACTCTTTTTTTCACAGCAATAACATAATATCAAATTTTATCTTTTATAACACACATGCCCATAGCTTGGTAAACTTCTTTTAATAGGGATACAGTGTGTGTGTGTGTATGTGTGTGTGTGTGTGTGTGTGTGAAAGATTATGCTACCAGAATCTTTACATCAGAGGGAAGAAGTTATTTTTTTACCATCTATTGTTCAAAGTAAAACAAAGTATAGCTATCCATTTATTGATTGACTTCAGTAATTAAATTTTAATTTGCTTTACTTTTTCTCTAAGAAGGGTATTATTACTAGATACTAATAACTTCTAACCACATAAAGCATAATTGAAGCTAGGGATTAAAATCAACATTTTTACTTCATATAGCAGGAATTTTGTAAAAATTTATGGCAACATCTTCCAGTATTCTCAATTCTGTCTCCTTACCCTGCTTTATTTTTCTTCATAGCACTTATCACCACCTAACATATTTTTATACCTATTTTATTGATTGTCTGACTCATCTCCAAGTTCCCTGAGAACAGTGTGTTCACTGCTAGAATCTAAAGTCAGACCTGGCACATAGTAGACTTTTAGTAAATATTTGTCATATGAATAATAGAGGGAAGATCATTTAAGGATTTGATGGTCAACAAGTTTGACATGATCTCTGCCCTCACAGAGTTTAATTTTTTTTAATGTTTTCATTTCTTTTGGGTGAGAAATTCTTATGTGAAAACTAGAGGCCGGTGCACAAATTTGTTTATGGGTTGGGTCCGGCCAGCCTGCCCCCCATGGGGGTGTAATCGGGGGTGGGGCCACAGGAGGTTGGCCAGCCACAGTGTGCATCAGAGCGACCAGTTATTCCAGTCACTTGGCTTTTATATATATAGATTAATCTTCACTGTTATTAGAAATTGGGTATATAAAGTGCAGTTTATGGAAATTGGCCTTCATATAAGTTGAATGTTTTACTAAGTATTTCCCCCCTCAGGTCTTTAATAGACATTTATGTCAGGCCTCATAAGTTAAATGTAAGTTAAACTTTTGTTTTCTTTCCAGATTATTCTAAACTTAATATCTAGGAGCAAATCTTCTTTGAGACACAGAATCTGATATGTTAATTCAATGAAAAAAATTTTATTACTCATATTATACAAGTCTGCTTTATTTCTAGTTTATATGATCTTCATATCAATACCTATCTGAAATTTGGTGCTTTGGTTATTATTGTTTCTTAAAAACCTGAAACATCTGTTTATGCTAAAATATATCTTTGATGTTATATAAAAGTAAGTTGGAAATTTGGTTATATTTTTATTATGATTACTTCATAAACTATATTGGTAACATATTAGTTTGAAAAACTGCACAATGTCATTACAGTTTTTAATGAAGTGGGAGAAAAAACATCTGATGTGTAATATTGTTAATAGCTCTCCTTTTTTAATATATATATATATTAAACAATATATATATTGTTGACTTCAGAGAGAGGAAGCTAGAGGGAGATAGAAACATCAATGATGAGAGAGAATAATTGATGGTCTTCCTCCTGCATGCATGCCCCTTATTGGAGATCAAACTCTCAACTGGACTGGAAATCAAACTGTGACCTTCTGGTTCATGGGTTGATGCTAACTCCCATTTTTAAAAACAAATAGTCATGCATCACATAATGATATTTGGGTCCATAAAGTTAAAATGGAGCTGAAAAATTCCTGTCACCTAGTGATGTCATAACTGCCATCAGTAAGTGTGCTGTGCATTACTCTTGTGTTCGTGGTGACACTGGTGTAAACAAAGCTACTGCACTGCCAGCCATAGAAAAGTACAGCACATACAATTAGAGTAGTAGGCTGTACCATCTAGATTTGTATAAGTGCTCTCTATGATGTTCGCACAATGACAAAATTACCTAACTGCGCCATTTCTCAGAATGTATCCCCAACATTAAGTGTCATAGGACTTTAAATCCACATCTAAAGAAATCGAAAGTCATTTTCTAAAAAAAAAAAAAAAAAATTCAATTTACTCTTTCCTTCCTTGACCTTGGAAAAAAGAATATTTGAGAAATTGCATACATATTAAGAAATAAGTTTGATAATCTTATAAAATCCTTTCATCTAGGTGTATACCTAAGAAAGAACCTTATAAGGGCTGTTAAAAAGTGGCACTTAACAAAGGGTGTTATTCTGCAGGATGTTATTAGAAGTTATATTAGGCAAAAGAGTTCTTGGTAACATTACTGTGGACAAATGCTGGGAAAAACTAAAGTTTCAGCAGTTTCTTTAACATCCCACATCACTTTATGTGCTTGGAGCTTTTGTGCATTCCTAGAACCTTTGATATGATATATACATTTGAATCTGTAACAGGAGGTAATAGATAGTTTGCAGGAACTCCCAGACGTATTTAATCAAGAAATCCTTTTTTCATAGTACCGATCACATTCTGAAGGCTATGATATTGAGGAAATTCTGGTAAATAGTTTGGAAAGTTCCATTCATTATATGTGGTCTTGTGAAGTGTAACCATGAAATCAGTTCTTGTCCTATTTTATTTAAATTTTTTACTATTCTACTAGCAAGTAAAATCTTTTTTTTTTTAGAAGTTTATCTTTGTTCAATTTAGTGGGGTTTTTTTTTTTTTAGTTGATTGTGTTTTACTTTATTGTTGAAAGTATTACAGATATCCCCCCATTAAGGCCCTCCACCTGTTCCCACCCTATCTTGTAAAATTATCTAAGACATTGTTATACCCTGGTATTTGAAGGAAGTTGATACTTAATACAGGTTTTGGAGTCAGACTGACCTCAATTTGCTACTTATGTGACTTTGGGCAAATTATTTAACATTTCTAACTCTCAATTTCTTTGTTTATAAAGATTATTTGGTGTTTCTACTGTTATTTTGTTATGTTTTATTTTTAGGTTTAAGAGGATTATCTAGTATAGCATCCATAAAATACCTACCACTGTGCCTAGGAAATAATGGGTGCTTATCAAACATTAATCATTTTCTCTTTCTTTTTTACCTCTTTTACCTCAAAACAGGAGCACTCGTGTTCTGCAAGCTTCCGTTTCACATACTATCAGTTATATTGAAACTTAAAACATAGTTCTGAACTGTGCATCCAGTTTGTCTTAAATTAACTTGTTGTTACAGTGTCAGATTAAGATAATTAACTTAGAATGATGGTAACTAATTTGTAAACCCATCTATGTGAACTTTATTTAAGGATGGTTGTTTTTTAATGATTTCAGGAAGCAATTAATTTGCTAGAACCAATGACAAATGACCCTGTGAACTATGTGAGGCAAGGAGCTCTCATAGCTTCGGCTCTCATCATGATCCAGCAGACTGAAATCACTTGTCCAAAGGTGAGCCAACAAAACGAGTCTCTAGAATACAGCTGGTTCAAGCTTTTCTTTAGGTACTTACCTTCTTTTGAGGACATTTTTACCTCAAATGTGGTAAACATTTAACTCATAGAAAGCCAAGAGGTAGGAGAATGGCAAAACTTTAAATATATAATACTCTTTAAATGCATTTCTTACAGATTTATGGTCACTTTGTTAATTCAACTATAAAACCATACTTAAAAAATAGAAAGTCATTTTCTAAAAAAAAAAAAAAAAAAATTCAATTTACTCTTTCCTTCCTTGACCTTGGAAAAAAGAATATTTGAGAAATTGCATACATATTAAGAAATAAGTTTGATAATCTTATAAAATCCTTTCATCTAGGTGTATACCTAAGAAAGAACCTTATAAGGGCTGTTAAAAAGTGGCACTTAACAAAGGGTGTTATTCTGCAGGATGTTATTAGAAGTTATATTAGGCAAAAGAGTTCTTGGTAACATTACTGTGGACAAATGCTGGGAAAAACTAAAGTTTCAGCAGTTTCTTTAACATCCCACATCACTTTATGTGCTTTGGAGCTTTTGTGGTCTCCTGAGGAGCTATTTTTTACAAAAAATGCTGATGGCCAAAGAACTCCTAAGTTCATGAAATCATAAAAGTCAACTTTAATTTTTGTCTTCTACTGTCCTTTTAAAATGTATTCAGTGAGATAACTTGTTCCTCTGATACAGGATGTAAACTCAGGCAGTACATACAATTTCAGTTTAGAAATGACACTGCCCTCTTGTGTAATCTCTTAGGCAGGATTTCAGATAGCTTCAGGACAGCTATCTTTTCCCTCTTGACCCACATCTGTTCAAAAAAACACCCCTGAATATGTTGCTCTTCTTATAGGTGGGAGTGTAACAGGCTTTCAGTGTGGCTTTGCTTACTCTTCCCTTTCTCTCTCTCATCCTCTTTTTCTCTTATTTCCCTCCAACCTTCCTTCTTCCCTACCATCCCCTGCCAGTCCCTCAAGTCAGTAGCTAATGCCTCTCACTTTATGTGCCATATGTCAGTGCACAGTGACTACTGGTCATATTAAGCTCTCCATATGGTCCCTCTGAAGCCCATTTTGTTGAGAAATAGAAATGCATAGATCTTATTTACATGTGCTAAAAATTACCATGTTTAATATATATTAAATAGATGTGGTAGCTAGAGCAGTAATTTCAGATCTTTTCATTCTGAACTTAAAATCAGGGCAATTAACAGCCTCATATTAATTCTGCTATCATGTGAGTAGCAGTAAGAAAAATTGACAATAGAGAAAAAAAAAACCATTGGTATACTGTCTTTTGCCTCATCAAGCAAATGTTCAACATCATTTTTTTAAAACATATTTTTATTGATTTCAGAGAGGAAGGGTGAGGGAGAGATAGAAACAAAGTTGATGAGAGAGAAACATTGATTGACTGCCTCCTGCATGCCCCCCTACCAGTATGTGCTCTTGACCAGAATCAAACCCAGGACCCTTCAGTCTGCAGGCCGATGCTCTATCCACTGCGCTAAACCAGCATCAGCAAAATAGGTTGATTTGGGGGATGGGAATAGAAAAGAAAATTTTCCGGAACTCATTGATTATTCATTCTCATTTTATGGAACTTTATTTAATAGGTTTCACTTTCTAAGCAGTTACTATCATTTTTGTTTCTTTTTCAGTGTTTCTTTGTCAAAATTTTAAGACATCCAAAAATTGCATTATTGCAGATAGAACCAGTCTTCTCATCTGTTTTAATAATTGTCTTCTAGAGCATAAACATTTTTTCACACAAGCTATATTTCTTTCTAGTTTTTGTTTTAAATGTAGCAGTTATGAGTAGCTTTTGCATTTTTTATTTTTGCTTTTGACCTTCTGCTGATCTTTATCAGTTGGAGGTTATCCAATTGAGTAATACAGCATTAAAAGAAGAAAGTTTAGGCCATGGAATATACCTCCCCTAATGGTAATATACAGATATTTATTTACTTTGACCTCACATGTCAGTTGCACATTATTTGTATTGTGAACAAGATGTTTACCATCTTCCCATCTCTACTGTAGGATGTTTTTATTTGTTTGTTTGTTTTGGTTAATCCTTACCCAAGGATATTTTTTTATGTTATTTTTTTTTTAGAGAAAGTGGAAGGGATTGGGGGGGCGGGGAGAAAGAAAGGTCAATGTGAAAGAAACAAATCAATGGTTGCCTAATGCATGTGGCATAACCAGGGCCAGGGATTGAGCCTGCAACCGAGGTACATGCCCTTGACCAGAATTGAACCCAGGACCTTCAGTCCAAGGGCTAAAGCTCTATCCACTGAGCCAAACCAGCTAGGGCATCTCATAATCATAAGCTCTGTACCAATAATGGCAGAGTCCTTTGGAATAGGGAAGGAAGAGATGGGTAGAGGAGACTGTAGTTTGAGAAAACATTGAACTATTTAATAAATAAGTAAAGCTTTTTCATTTTTAGAAAAAGTACAAAAATTCAGCAGTTTAAATCATTAGTATTTTTGATGTCTTTTATTGATTTTTTTACAGAGAGGAAGAGAGAGGGAGAGAGAGCTAGAAACATTACTGAGAGAGAAACATCCATCAGCTGCCTCCTGCATACCCCTACTGGGGATGTGCCCGCAACCAAGGTACATGCCCTTGACCGGAATCGAGCCTGGGGCCCTAGAGTCCGCAGGCCAACGCTCTATCCACTGAGCCAATAATTAGTATTTTTAAATCATTATATAAAATATTGTTGAGACAAGTTTTATTAGCTCATGTGAATATATGGGGCACACTTTCATCTTCAGGTTGTATCAGAATCTTGGGTATTGATTAAGAATGTTGAAATACAGTAACAGCTAATTGAACTTGGCGGTTAATATAAACTCAGAGGGGAAGTCAGGTTTGTACCCCCACTGACTACAAAAACAAAACTGTATGACAGTATAAAAATCAAATGTTCTTTGCTTTGGCCAGTGGGACTCAGTGGTTAGAGCATCAGCCTTGCGCTGAAAAGTTTGATTCTGATCCAAGGGCACATTCCTGGGTTGCAGGATCCTCAGCCCTTTGGGGGTGCATATGGGAGGCAACCAATCTGTGTGTTTGTCTCTTACATCAATGTTTCTCCTCTGTCTCCCCCTGCCTTCCTCCCTTCCACTCTGAAAAGCAATGGAAAAAATATCCTGGGGGAAGGGAGGGAAAATTAAAATTCTATCTCATTGTTTTCTGCTATTAAGCATGTGATAAATAGTTTTGTAGATTATAGTTTCATCATTTCTATCTGATAATTGCTAATAAGATAACATTGACAATTCTGTTGGCGTGATAGGTGACATTTTGCTGAAAAGAAAAAGCTGCTAACAAGCTTGAAGAGAAGGTTTAAAGGCTACAAAGTCCTAGTTACAAGGTTGTAAACCAGTTCATGCAATAAAGTGGAAACAACTTGAAATCCAAGATTGTCAATTTCATCAAAAGAATCCAAAAGGAACATTTTTCAGATATTTTGTGGAATTTATAGTTGACATTTCCAAAGGAAATATTTTTATGTAATCAGGATACAGGTCACATCCTTTTACAGAATGCCCTCTTAACACTTAGCTCTACATTGTAATTCTAGTTGAAATAACTCCAGTACATCCTTGCTTTTCCTCTGCCAGTTTTTTGCTTTCTCGCTCTCACAAACATATACCCAGCAACATGCATACATCCCTGGGTGATTACAAACTCAATTTAGGAAGCCCTTTGACCAGAGGCTTAGAACCATTTAACTAGAATACTGTCCTTTAGACATAAACAGGAATAGGTCCTTGGAGCTGTTTTCTCTCAGGAATCCAACTCTGTTCTTTACGACGGATCTCTTTTGTTTTTTCTTGTTACATGAAATCTATCTTTAGCAGTTATTTGAAGATGTATACAGTATCATCTGTAGAATCAGATAAAGATACTAATGTATAAGAGTGGATCTTGTGCTCCTCCTTGCTTAGTATCATCTTTCCTACTGTCTGCTGTAAGGAAGCTTCACCCACCACTGAGAAGATACCCTTTTTTTAAGTAGGATATAATTGGTCAAGCTTGATAAGCTTTTGAGGTTCTAAAATAAATCCCAGTTTGGGTAGATTAGGCTTTTGTGAGCTATCATGGTAATCTAGAAATATTTCTATAGAGAAATGTGTGAACTTTTTTATATGATGAAATTATCTTGAAATTTTCATATTATATGGTAATATTTTACAGCATAACACATTTGTAAATAGTAATCTATATTATTGTACTGTTACCTTAACATGTTAAGCGCCCAGCCTGACACGGTGCTTAATGTGTTAAGATAGGGACTTGAACTCTTAACAGTGTAGATAGTAATATAAAGAAAGGGCTATAAGCAACTACCATGAACAAAATATTACTAATAAAATTGAGAAGGAGTTGCAGTTATTATTTGGGATATTGGTAATGGGGAAATCATGAAAGCACTGACAGAAATATCTTGAAAGAAGAATAGAGTTTTTACTTTAGGTGTGTTGAGTTTAAGATGATAGTAAGTGTGCTGGACTTAAGATTAGAGCATAGCAAAAGAGTCAGAACTAAAGAAAGAGATTTGGGAATTAGCCACAAAGAAATTTTAAAAGTGCATAACTTTTTATCTACAATTCAGAAAGCTCTGAAAACTAAGAGGTTTTTAAGGACTCATTCGGCTGTAAAACCTGAACCAATCAATATGAACTCATTTATAACCTTTATTCTGTTTAGTGTTAATATTCAAGCATTTTGCTGCTGCAGAAACAATTTGTTTTAATATGGGACATTGCCTCCTCACTATACTCTGAGTATTGCATAATATATAGTGCATATACCATGTTAGCTTTTCTGAATTCCAAAATTCATCTGGCCTCAAGTACTTCTTGGAAGGAATTATAGTCCTGTAGTTTAAGTCATAACAGCAGATGTAATAGAAAGAGAAAAGGAGGGGGGGGAGATTTCCCAATCTGACCTCTCGTGTGCAGCTACAGTTCTGTATTCAGTAAAATAGAAAAAAATGTAGAAAAGACGAGACATAGCCAGGGGATGAGTAGCAGCAAAAATAACTCCCAAGAAACTTCATTCCCTTCTTCCCATTCTTTATTTTTTCTCTGACATCTAAGAGTGTTTTTCCCCCCAAGATGTATAAGGTTTAGAGATTAAAACAGGGTGAATATCAAAAATGCGTTAATTTGGAGGAGGTAGATCTAACTGTCTCTTTCTGTGAGATTATAATAACTAGAAGCCCAATGCATGAAAATCGTGCCAGGGTCTCAGCAGAAGGACATCCAGTCTCATTAGCATATTACACTTTTGTTATTATAAATAAGATGGGAAATTAATGTGATTTTCTCCTACAAACTATCTTATGTTTGGGGGGAAGGGGCATAATATACATAATAATGAAATTGAGTCAGAAAATCCTGATCCTAGCCATGATTACAGTTAGTTGTTTGTGATCACAAGTAAGACAGTAATTTCACCTATTTTACTTCAGCTTTCACATTTGTAAAATAGAGGAAGTACATCAAATGATCTTGAAGTCAACTTCCAAACTTAAGATACAATCTTAACCTACAAAAATAATAATTCTTTATCAGGAATCATAATAATGAGATTAAACTGCTATATAAGTAGTAAAATGTGGAAAAAATTTTGAGTGATTAAAAACTAGTTTTTTAAAGTAGTATACTTAATATTAATTAGATAGCCCATTATATATTTGCATTGATTTTTTCATCTGTCTTTCAGTTCATCAGATGTTTTCCTATTATTTTTTATGTAATTTTATATTTAAATTCTTCCTTATAGTGTATATACTGTGCTTTGTCCAGTATTTCTTTTTTATAAGTTCTTAAAATATTTTACAACATTGTTTACAACATAAAATTTCCATCCTATATAAGGTAATGTAAGTGTTCATCCAAAAGAAGTTCACAGAAAAGGAAACAAGAAAAAGAAAGAAATTCAGAATCAAAGGAATTTGACCTGCTGAACTAGAATAGAAGCATCAAAACTTAGGCTTTTTAAAACTAGAAGGGACTTTTGTGATGATCTAATCATGCTGGGTTTTATAGTTAGAAAAAATAAGACTCAGAGAAAGGAGCAGCTTATTATGTGCTAGATAGTAGCAGTTAATTCACTGTTTTTCCATCACATTCTGTTGCTGTCTATGTATAAAAACAACCATGTTTAAGGAATATAATTTTTTAGCCATACTTAGGTTACAGAGATAATAGAAGGACTGGTAGGATTCTGCTTCTGTATAGTAAGAGCCATACTTATTGAACTATAAAATGCTTTTTATACATCATATTTTTTTTCATATAATTCTTATAAAAGCCATGTAAGGTAGATGCTGTGATGTCTGTAGTGATGAAAACAAACAGACTCAGAAAAGCTAAGTACTTACCCAAACAGCCTATTAGAGCAGAGGCATTTATAAGCCAGCATTGTTTGATTCGCTATTACTCTGCCCTATCACAGTGTGCCCTGCCGAACCAAGATGAATGAAGAAGGGAAGAGATTCTGAAAGAATATGTTATTACATGTAAAGTTATCACATTAGGAAGTTCAAATTCAGCATATTCTACTTTGGGCAGATTTGAGTAGCTCCATGATCATGTTCTTCTTGAACAAGCAGGATTCTTTTTGGGCACCTATCCTTTGAAAAGCACTGGTGAGAAAACAGAGAAGTGTAAATGTGGGAGAAGTCTAAAATAGTTCACTTCTTGTTATCCAAACCATTTAAAGGAATCACAAATACATTAAGAACATAATTTTATGGATATTATTTTCTAATTATAATAGTCATATATATTAGGTTTAGAAAATGCAGAAAAGAATAAAGAAGCAAGCAAAATTACCAGTCATTCTATCCTAAATGAGTCAGCACATGTTTGATTTTAGTGTGTTCCTTTTCCTAAGAGTAATTATTGTGACGTGCCCTCAAAAAATTAGTGTGTATGCATAAAGAATCTTTGCTGTATGTGTGAATACACTAAATCCAAAATATCTCTCACACAACGTCACTGAGGGTGGTTTACTTTAGGATAGATGGGAAGGACTGTGCCTGTTAAGAAATCTGTAAGGTTGATGGTAAGCAGAATCGCTGTAATTCACAGTGCAATGAAAGCCTTACTGTTGGCCTCAGCATTCCTTTGAGCCTGAATCATTGACTGTGGAATGAGGGTTGAAAACAGAACTCTGGTGCTCCCACACCAGAAAAGTCATAACACCATGATTTCAACCATAGAACTATGTTTTCTTCAAATACGATCCATATTCCTCTCTTTGAATGTTGTAAAATTCAGGACTCAAATTTTATTACCAATTGAGCAACCTGTTTTTTCCTGTTCTAAAATGACACAGCAAATGAATGGAATTAGTTTATAATTCTTTCTCTTGTTCCTTCAGGTGAGTCAGTTTAGACAACTGTATTCCAAAGTCATCAATGATAAACATGATGATGTCATGGCCAAGTTTGGTGCTATTCTGGCCCAGGGAATATTGGATGCAGGTAAATATTTTTAAGTCTTCCAGGTTTATTTATCTGTTTACACTAAACCTAATAAAATAACTGTATTATGTGGTAGAAAGTGAGTCTGGGGTAAATTATTCATAGAAGTAATTTAGCAGAGTGCATACTATGGCGATTTGAGTCCCATTGCCTTTATAGTACCAGCTGTATGACCTTGAGAAATTGTTTCCCTTTTTCTATGTCTGTTTTCTTGTAAAGTTTACCTTATAGTATTGTGAGAATTAAAAATACATGTAAAGCAATTAGAACAGAGCCTGTCACTTACTAAAGTGTTCAGTGAGTGTTGACTGATTTTTTTTTTTCACTTATCTTAGTATATATCAGTTTTAAACAAGCTGAAATTGAAAAAATTTGGCGGAAAAATTATGTTTTAGACAAATTCTAGCAACCAAAAATGCCTAGTTCTATAGAAAAAAGGTCTAGTTTTACCCTGAGTTCAGTTAAAAAATAGCACTTTCAGTCTTAGAGACCCTAGATAGCTCACTGGCTAATTCCAGCAACTCCATATTAGATTTTATGAACTGTACTCTTAAAATAATCACCAAATACTTCCCTAGTACAGTATTTAAAAATCTTTATTATTGCCTTTTCCTGTTCATGGTTTCTCTCTCTTTCTACAGGTGGTCATAATGTCACCATATCCTTACAGTCTAGGACTGGACATACCCATATGCCTTCTGTGGTTGGCGTCCTTGTCTTTACCCAGTTCTGGTTCTGGTTTCCTCTTTCACACTTCCTTTCGTTGGCTTATACCCCCACCTGTGTCATTGGCCTTAACAAGGACTTAAAGGTATGTTTGTGAAACCTCAGTTTTATAGTGCATCTTCACCGCATTCTGTTCACTAACTGTCTGCTCACAAGTATTTCCATGAAATTTTAAAGATGAGTTAATTAGTATCCCATCAATAACATATTTCCCCCGTAAATTGAATCATCACCTGTTGAGTAGAATGTGTTGGTGGAAGTTTTAAAAATCAAGTCTTCTTACTAACTTTGTAACCTTAGGTAAATCAATTGAGAGAGAATGGTGAGAGAAGGGGCAAAATATAAAAATATGAAAAGGCTTTATATATTACTCGGATGAACTTTATTAAAAATCTGGGAGCTATTGGATGATTTCATGCAAATAATATGATGAGGTTTGCATTCTAGAAACATCATTCTGGTATCAATGAAATTTGTTGTAATAATGTGGGCAAGGAAGAAAAGGACCCAAACTAAATCTTAATAAGAAATGAAGGTTAATATGTTTTTATTTATTTCAGAGAGAGGAAGGGAAAGGGAGTGAGGGATAGAAACATGATGATGGGAGAGAATCATTGATAGGCCTCCTGTAAGCCCCCCACTGGGGATCGAGCCCACAACTCAGGCCTGTGCTCTGACTGGGAATTGAACTGTGATCTCCTGGTTCGTGGGTTCACGCTTAACCGCTGAATGGCACTAACTGGGCTCATCCTTTTTTTTTTTTTTTTTATGGGGCTTGTGCTTAGGTCTTTCTCGGTTCTGTGGCTCTTCCATCACCTTTTTACTCTTCCATCCTCTCAGAGACCTGTTTGACTCTTAAATAACTATTATATCTGGTCATTTCTGTTGTCAAAATGTTCTGTTAGGTTTTCAGAGTGGAAAAATTTTAGACCAAAAGAAAAAAAAATGGTTGATAGAGATTATTTCATTGAGTTGATTTTTTTTTTCCATATAGCTGTTGAGCAAATTATCCTTTAAGTATTTCAGTACTATATTACTCACATGTGTAAATATTGGGCACTTTTAGTTCTCAAAGCAAGAATCTTTTGGTTTACCAATCCCTGAGCTTTAACATGTGGTTAAATTTATTATAGAATTTTTAGGGACTATTTTCTCTGACTCACAATTTTATGATCTCTATTTCTATTCTATTCGTATATATACACACACACACATTAGAGGCCCAGTGCACAGATTTGTGCACTAGTGGGGTCTCTTGGCCTGGCCTGTGCCCTCTTATAATCCAGGGCTCCTTGGATGTGGGAGAGCTGGTTTCGGCCAGATCCCTGCAGGCTAGGCCAAGGGACCCTACTGGTGCACAAATCTGTGCGCGTGGTCTCTAGTATGCATAAAATATCTTTGTTTAATCTCTCCCTGCCCACCCCCCTTCCTTCTGAGATTCATCAGTCCTATTCCATGTTTCCAGGCCATGGTTTCCCCTCCTGCATTCAGCATCTGTCCCCTGGTGGTCTTCATAGCTACCCGATGGTCGCTTAGGCTTTTATATATAGAATTTTTTTTTCTAATTGATTTTAGAGAAGAAAGGAGATGCAGAGAGACAGAAACATTGATGATGAGAGAGAATCATTGATCAGCTGCCTCCTACATGTCCCCTACTGGGGATCAGATCTGCAATCTGCGCATATGCCCTTGACTGGAATTGAACCTGGGACCCTTCAGTCCACAGGCCGACACTCTTATCTACTGAGCCAAACCAGCTGGTACATCTGTTTCCATCCTTTACAATGAAATGAGACGGAAAGACAAAATTTCTTGTGTTAGTGTATATGATGCTTATGATTATTCTTTATCAATGCAAACTGGGTAAACAGAAATATTAAGATCAGAGAACTTTAAACCTGGTCAATAAGTGCTGCAAAGCTGATTTTTCCATGAGGCTCATGTTAGATTCTTGTAAGGTGTAATTATGTGGTGTAGAAATTGTATACAAACTGGTATAGGTTTTTAATGTGATACAGGAAGGTATATAGAAATTAGATATGCAGGCTGGATAATCAGATAACACTTTACAAAAGAGGTGACAATATGATGCTCGCACCATAAGTGGGATTTAACCCAGTGAGCCAGGTTTATGATCAGTAAAGATGAAATAAAGGGATGCCTGGATTGAAACTTCTGGCATCCCTTTACATTTGTATACTTGTTAAGAACACATAATACTTAGATCTTTATTTTGATTATTTTTATGGAGGAGGGAACTTCTTTTATTTCTTCAGATGCCGAAAGTTCAGTATAAATCAAACTGTAAACCATCTACATTTGCATATCCTGCTCCATTGGAAGTACCAAAAGAAAAAGAAAAGGAAAAGGTAGGTTCTTTGTCACTTCAAACAGTATTTGTGCTCATATATAGGAGCTACTTAGTGTTTTACTTGGGTTTGTTTTAAAAAAAATTTTTAATGTTTTTATTTATTTTAGAAAGACAAAGAAAGGGGAGGGAGAGAGAGAGCGAGAAACATTGATTGGCTCCCTTGTGCACGCCGCCCCCTATTGGGGATCGAGGCCAAAAACCCAGGCATGTGCCCTGAGCAGAAACTGAACTAATCGAATGGGCGACTTTTCCGTGCATGGAATTGTCACTCAACCAACTGAACCACACCAGGCATGGCTAAATATTTTAAATTAGATATTTTTAGAGTAATACTTCTTATGGTAAAATCTAATATACGGGACTATAAAGTAAAAGCCCTTTTTCTCTCCTGATTATTCAAGTCCCATATTGCAAGAATCACAATTTGTGAATTCTTTCCAATGTTTTCTCCGTACATATCATTACTTTTCATACCAAAAGATAGAATTATTCTCTGCATACTGTTCTGCTTCTTATTTTCACTTAAATAGTTTATTTTTAAAACTTTCAATCTGTCTGAATTTTATATTTTCCAAACTTTAAGCCATCCCTTTATGTGTATATTATTATTTGTCTTACCAGTTCCTTATCTGGTAGACAATTTATATCTAATTTATCACTGTTGTAAATGAAACTGGAACAGGAGTCTTTATACATATATATTTGTGCACATGTTTAATATATATCTATAGGTTAAGAGCTTATATGTGAAATTACTTGATCAGAAATAATGCACATTAAAAAAAATAATGCACATTATTTATTTTTATAGGTATTAACTAAATTTCCTTTCAAAATGCATATAACCTATTTGTTCTCCTACCAACAGTGTATGAGGACACGTGTTGACACATGTTAAATCAGACTATGGTGAATTAGCTGCAATTGCTCTTGAAGTTTTTTCAGTAAAATTGGTTACATGTAGAAGAATGGTTCTTTATCTCAAGAAAATGCTTCATATTAGCCACTTGATTATTTGAAGTCAGTTTAAATCAATATTGCCAACCTTTCACAGTCCTGGTTTCACCTTTGATTTCAGTGAGATCCATTAAGCTAATCACTCACCCACTGTTTATTACCAATGTAGGGCATCTAGTCCAATGTATGTTTACAACCAAGTTTGGAGAAAATCTATGATTTCCAGTGTGTTCCCTGTGAAGAAATAAAGAGTACAGCACTCAAATCTCTATCTCAGAAGCATATGATAACAAATCCATAGCCGCCCTAACCGGTTTAGCTCAGTAGATAGAGCATCAGCCCATGGACTGAAGAGTCCCCTATTTGATTCAGGTCAAGGGCACACACCTCAGGTGCAGGCTCAGCCCCCGCCCCAGTAGGACTTGTGTGGCAGGCAACCAATCGATGTGACTCTCTAAAAAAATTAATGTAAAAATACCCTCGGGTGAGGATTAACAAAAAATAAACAAACAACAAATCCATATTCAAGGTAAGCAGCAGTTACTTAAAAACAAAAAAGTTATATTAGATACAAACCTCCAAGAACTAAATCTTTACCTGATGAACATAGTAGTAATTATGTGAATAAATGTCCTGCTTGCTTTTCCCATTTATTCTTTGATTATTTTGTTCTTGATGTTACTGCCAGAAAACAAAATATTATTATAGGACTGAGTTCTCTGTGGACTTGTACATAAAGAGTCACAATGATTTAACCTATTTATTTCCTCTAGGTTTCCACAGCTGTTTTATCTATTACTGCCAAGGCTAAAAAGAAAGAAAAAGAAAAAGAAAAAAAGGAGGAGGAAAAAATGGAAGTGGTAGGTATAAATTGGTGGTCACATGAATTGATTTATCCATCTCTGTAGGGTCTAGATTCTTCCTTAGTTGAACATTATTATACCTTACTCATGGCTTCCTTTAAATAATTGTACTATTCCAAGTATAGAGACTCATTTAATTTTAATTGGAAGAGACTTAGAAAGTATATTTATTCATGGGAAGAATAGAATATTTCATGGTACAAATGAAAAATCAGTTCTTGAATGAAATAACAATTGAAATGGTCCACTTATAGAGCTTTTTTTTCCCTGATCTCTGCTGGTGGAAACCAAGTTCAATACCATTCTTACTCCCAAGCAGAGTTACTCTCTCCCTCCTCTGAGTTTGATATTACTTTAATTGTACCTTTATTATATCTAATCCTAAGTACCTTTTGTACCTAATAGTTGCTTAGTAAACTTATTCAACATTATTCAGTGATATGAAACACAAGTGAACCTTTATTGGGCTATTTTTTCATATTTTCTAGGATGAAGCAGAGAAGAAGGAAGAAAAAGAGAAGAAAAAAGAACCTGAGCCAAATTTCCAGTTACTGGATAACCCAGCGCGAGTTATGCCTGCCCAACTGAAGGTTCTGACAATGCCAGAGACTTGTAGATACCAGCCTTTCAAACCAGTAAGTTACTTATGGCCCTTAGCTATACCCAAGGGATATTAACCCATAGGACAATATAATAGTTATAGAAAAGGCTAAATCTCCAGAGCACTGGGGAAAACCCTTAGCCTAATAAATCTCTTCGCAAAAGAGAGAACATTTTCTTCCATTCCATATAGATATGAGGGAATGTTCCTTTGTATAATCCTGTTAAGTACCTTCATCTACCAGAGACTACACCAAAGAAGTTAATTCAAGGTAGTGATTAGGAGTACAGACTGGAGCCAGGCATCCTGAGTTTGAATCCTGATTCTATTTCTGATCTTACATCAGGTACTAATAAACCTCTCTGCCTTAATTTCCTTTACTATAAAGTAAGAATTATCATCGCTAACTCATAGGAATGTGGCAGAGATTAAACAAGGTAATACAGTTAATACATGAGCACTGAGAGAATTGAATTTTACAATTAGAAAAGGGTTGTCATGCCATTTAATTTATTCTAAGGCAGAATGTTTCCTGTTAGCCCCACATTGTAATAAGTTGGTTATTGTTAACCTATCTATTTAATCATGAAAAGGGGAGAGAGAATCAAATTACTAAAATCAGGAAACAAAGAGGGGACATTACTACCAACTTTATAGAAATAAAAAGGATTATTACAAGTGACTGCTATGAATTACTGTGTGCCAACAACTTAAGTAATCTAGATGAAATGTTCAAATTCCTAGGACACAAACTACTATAAATGACTCAAGAAGAAATAGAACATCTGAATAGACCTATAGCAAGTAAAGATTGAATAAAGAATCAGAAAAACTACAAAGAAAACTTCAGGGCCAGAAGGTTTCACTGGTTAATTCTTTAAAACATTTAAAGAAAAATTAACACCAGTCTTTTACAAACTTTCTAAAAAATTGAAGAAGAGCAAACACTTCCCAGTTCATCCTGTGAGGCCAGTATTACCCTGATAGTAAAGCCAGACGAAGGCCTCACAAGAAAAGAAAACTACGTCAGTGATCGGTGTTCGTGCTCGGCCGTGTGCTCAGGGGTTGAGCATTGACCCAGAACCAGGAGGCCACGATTTGATTCCTGGTCAAAGTACATGCCCCGTTGCAGGCTTAATCCCTAGTAGGGGACATGTAAGAAGCAGCTAATCGATTATTCTCTCTCAACATGATGTTTCTATCTCCCTCTCTCCCCTTCTCTCTTCCTCTCTAAAATATATAAGAACATTTTTTTTCTTTTTTTGTGGGGGGGAGAGGTGTATGTGACGGGCCCGGGTGAGTGGGAAGAGGTCAATAAGAATCTATTTTTAAAAAATAATCAGTGTTCATGGATTGGAAAATTTAGTATTATTAAGATGGCAGTACTCTCCAATTTGATAACACATTCAACACAGTCTTTATCAAAATCCTTACTGACTGTAAAAATTGGCAGGCTGATCCTCAAATTCATATGGAAATTCAGGGGACCCAGAATAGCCCAAACAATGTAAGAAGAACAAAGTTGGAAGAATTATACTTCTCAATTTCAAAGATATTGCCAGAGAACAAAATAGTATTATAGGACTGAGTTCTATTTGGATTTGTAATAAAGACTGTGATGTGGCCTGGCTGGCGAGCTGGCTCAGTGGTTCAGTGTCAACCTGTGAACCAGGAGGAGCTCACAGTTCGATTCCTAATTAGGGCACATGCCCAGGTTGTGGGCTTGATTTTCCCCTTCCCCCCTTCTCCCCCTCCCCCCCCCAGGTCAGCCAATTGATGATTCTCTCATCATTGATGTTTCTATCTCTTTCTCTCTCCCTTCCTCTCTGAAATCAATAAAAATATATTTTTTAAAGAAGACAATGTGATATGGTATAAGGAGATGCACATATAGATCAGTGGAATTAAGTTGAAAGAGTCCAGAAATAAACCCATGCCTTTATAGTTAGCTGATTTTTTTACAAGAATACTAAGACCTTTCAATGGGTAAAGATAGTTTTTTCAAGCAGTGATACTGGGACAACTGAACACTCACCTGCAAAAAAATTCAGTTGTATCCTTATATCATGTATAAGGATACAAAAAAACTCAAAAAATTCAGTTGTATCCTTATATCATGTATAAAACTCAAAAAATTCAGTTGTATCCTTATATCATGTATAAAAACTCAAAATTCAGTTGTATCCTTATATCATGTATAAAACTCAAAAAATTCAGTTGTATCCTTATATCATGTATAAAAACTCAAAATTCAGTTGTATCCTTATATCATGTATAAAAACTCAAAACTCAGAGACTTAAATAGAAGAGCTGAAGCAATGAAATCCTTAGAAGAAAACATATCTTTATGACCTTGGATTAGGCAATATTTTTTTTATATGCTACCTTAAGCACAAGCAACCAAAAAAATGATAAATTGGACTTCATCAAATTTAAAACTTTTTTGTTGCAAAAGACACACTAGTAAGAAAGCAAAAAGGTAACACACAAAATAGGAGAAGTAATTTCAAATCATATATCCCATAAGAGATTTGTATCCAAAATACATTAAAAAAAAAAAAAAAAAGCACCCTTATGCCTGCCCAGCGAAACTCGGTGGTTGAATATCAACAACCGAGGAATCAGGAGGTCACGGTTCAGTTCCTGGTCTGGGCACGTGCCCAGGTTGTGAGCTCAGTCCCCAATGTGGGGCATGCAGGAGGCAGCCAGTCAGTGATTCTCTCTCATCATTGATGTTTCTATCCCTCCCTTTCCCTTCTCTGAAATCAATAAAAATATATTTAAAAAACAACAACAGTAACTACTTCTAACTCAACAATAAGAAATAGCATTTTTTTAAATGGACAAAGGATTTGAATAGACATTTTTCCAAAGAAGATCTAAAAACAGCCAGTGAAAAGCACATGAAAAGATCCTTCATAGCATTAGTCATTAGCGAAATTTAAATTAAAACCACAAGGAGATACCACATCATATCTCTTAGGATGGCAATAATAAAAAAAGACTGACAGAAGATTTGTAGATTAAAGTTAGCAAGGATGTGGAGAAATTGGAACTTGGTGGGAAGTCATTTGGCAGTTCCTCAAAAGGTTAAGTGTAGACTTATATGACCCAGCAATTCCAATAGAATGATAACTATGTCTACACAAACAGTTGTATACTGTATCACCTTTATACATAACACCCCAAAAGTAGAAGCAACTCAGATGTTGAACTGGTGAGTGAATAAACTGTGATATGTGCAGTGGTAAAAGCCAGACACAAAAGATCACGTTTTGTATGATTCTTGATTCCATAGATAAGAAATGTCTAGAATAGGCATATCCATAGAGACAGAGATTACATTAGTGGTGGAGGGAGGAGGTGGTTGGGAGTAGGGGAAGTAGAGGAAATGAAGAATGGCTGCTAATGAGTACAGTTTCTTTTAGATTAATGAATGTGTTCTTGAATGAGATAGTAGAGGTGGTTGCACAGCTTTATCAATATACTAAAAACCACTGAGTTGTATAATTTAAATTTGTTATGTGACTTATATCTCAGTTAAAAAAAGAAAAGACAAGGCTGTCTCCGTGTATTTGCAGTGAAGAAAGTGGTGCCCCTCAATCACTCCCATGTCCTCTGTCAAGAGTCATCAAGACCCTCAGAGTCTGCATTTGCAAAAGGCAACTTTAATTTTAAAATGGATAGCACTTTTACTGCACTTCCTGTCCATCTTAAAAGATGTCTTGCCCTAGCTGGTTTGGCTCAGTGGCTAGAGCTTCGGCCTGCGGACTGTAAGGCAGCCCAGGTTCGATTCTGGTCAAGGGCATATGCCCAGGTTGTGGGCTCGATCCCCAGTGGGGGGGCATACAGGAAACAGCCAATCAGTGATTCTCTCATCATTGATGTTTCTATCTCTCTCACCCTCTCCCTTCCTCTCTGAAGTCAATAATATTTTTAAAAAGATGTCTTAAAGAGAGTGTGGAGCTCTTGACCACAGGACCTGTTCCATTGTGTGTATCTTCAGTTGTCACTAGTCTTCTCAGAATTACAGAATATCATGTATCGTATTTTCTATTTAGAAAGTTTGAACTTTCTTACTAACATATAACACGAAACCCTGTATCTCTATAAAAAATTCTTTCCATATGTTGATTATATTATAAGAATTGAATTGGATTATTTCATTTCACTGAGCATGAAATAAGTACTGTTATAACCCAAAGCCAAATGTTTCCAAACTGTAGGAAGTCCTTTTGTGAACATGGGTATTTTCTTCTGTTTAGTAAAACACGTAGTATTTCTATTTGGTCTTTAGAACAGCGGTTGCCAACCTTTCAGACATCACGGACCACCAGTGGTCCACAGATCACTGGTTGGCAACCGCTGCTTTAGAAAGTTTGAGTAAACTTTTAGGCCAGGAACCATATACTCTGATTGATCTTGAGTGAATATTGTTAGTAAAAGTAGGGTCTATTCATAAAATGGCTCCTCTTAAGAAAAGCAAGCTTTTTAAGAGCAAAAGTTCTAGATTAAAGTGTATGGATATGTGCTATTAAGAGAAGGAACATAGTTTAGGAAATTATGAAGCACACCAGTTCTGTAGCATGGCAGGGCAGAGTTCTGATGAGTAAAAAATCAGATTAGATTGAACTGCAGAGATGCTTATACATTTGTGAATCATTTAGCTAATGTTCTTGTGCTTCTTTTCCTTCCCAGTAATGTGTTTTGGTAGAAAATATGTTTTTCCAGATGTGCCCTGCCACTGTGGACTGATTTAATTACAGAGAGCAGCTTTCCATTTCCTTTCACACAGGCAAGCAAATAGAATAAGATTAGCACTCCAGAGTTTGGTGTTTGAATTTACCTTCTGCTAATAAGTTTGGGAGAGGTCTTAATAGAATTGCTATTTCTCATTGCATTACATTACAAGAATTTGTAGATTAAAGTGAAAAACACTCAGATATTTCTATTTATGTTATCTCTGTCATTCTGAAATTGCTGAAGAAAATTTGACTTTTCATTTGTAGATTGTCTTTTGAGTCTAAAATTATGGTTTTTCACAAATAATAAAGTGTCTACTATTAGACGAGGGTGCTTCTCAAACATTAATGTGCATATAAATCACTTGGAGATCTTATTAAAAGGCAGACTGTGTAGATCTAGAGTAGGAACAAGTTTTATGCATTCTAGCAAACTCCCAGATGATAATGATGCTACTGGTCCTGGACCACAATTTGAATAGAAAGGCATGGTACTAGAATATAGTATTAGAATACCATATTTTAGACAGTAAACATTCTCCCTGCAGTCCGCTAAAGCTAGTATTGAGAAACACTATTTGTTGTTGTTGTTAATCCTCACCTAAGGATATTTTTTCCATTGATTTTTAGAGAAAGTGGAAGGGAGAAGGAGAGACATAGAGAGAGAAACAAACATCAATGTGAGAGAGACACATCGATTGGTTTGCCTCCCACACTTGCCCTGACCAGGACTGGGGGTTGAGCTTGCAACCAAGGTAGGTGCCCTTGACCGGAGTCGAACCGGGGACACTTCAGTCCTCCAGCTGATGTTCTATCCACTGAGCCAAACCAGCTAGGGCTGGGAAATACTATTCTTAATTGCTATGCATTATGCAAACAGAGCAGTACCACTTGTTCTGCCTTCCAGAGCCACTGGGTTAAGTTTGCAAATACTCCTTATCCGTTATAATGGACATTGACATTGTTTTCTTCATCCGGCCTTACCCAAAAGAATAGGTCAGGAAGATTAGCATAATACAGGCACAAATGCCAGGTTTCCTGACTCACCTAGTAAAGTGTAGTTCTAGCCCAGTTCTTTGTTTCCAAATTATTCAGGCAATCTTAAAGTACCATTTAACAAATATGCACTGTAGATTCTGGAACAACCTGGAATATGAGAAGAACTTGTGCCTCTTTATTCCCTGCTTTGTGTTGACAGCTCTCCATTGGAGGTGTCATCATTCTGAAGGATACCAGTGAAGACATTGAAGAGTTGGTGGAACCCGTGGCAGCCCATGGCCCAAAAATCGAGGAGGAAGAACAAGAGCCAGAACCCCCAGAACCATTTGAGTATATTGATGATTAAGAACCAGAGGTGTGTGGAACAAAATTGTGAATCAAGAGAAATCTCTGTCAGTTCTTCAGAAAAGTTTTATGTGGGGACATTGTCTTACTTTATAAGTCTTACTTTTTCCCTTTCTTTTGTGCTTAATCCCTATTTACCTAAACAGTATTAAGTAATTGCTCCCTCCCCTTTTTATCTCTGCTTACAACCATAACCACCAATTCCTTTTTCTTTCTTCTTTGATTCTACCCTCTAGTGTACTACCAATGCTGTTCAAAGTAGCTGATCTGCAAACTTTTTATAGGTCTTTGAGGAGGTAGAAAGCTTGCTTTGGATGCTTCTTTTATCAAAACAGCCTTGCATTCCCGTCACCCCAAAGGAAGTCAGCTAAACTAACAGTTTGCTAGATGATGGAGTTGATTTACATTGTGTATAAGCTCCTTGTTGTAAATATAGTTTGTGGGCCAGTGATGGTCTATAGATGACACTTTTGAGTAGCACAGGCCTGCACCTCTCCCTTATTCTTCTCTCCCTTTCCTTTAGCAATATTTTCAGCACTAAAAGCTTTAACATTTATTTATGTAGTGAAATTATTGAACATCTAGTATGTATGAAACACAGTGCCTATAGGTATTTTGGGGTCATTTAGACTGTAACACAAAGCTTTGTCCAGTTGAAAAAGATGATTATTAGGCCGGCATTCTACAGTGTTGGGGGAGAGGGGGTGGTTAAAAAGCAAAAGTTTGGAATAATCTAATTTCACCAAAATGTCATTCATATTTCCCCTATTTTTTTAATGGTCATCACATATTTGAAGATGTCTGATCAACCTTCCTTAATTCCACCCTAGTTCTAATACATTATCAGACAGATATTAATTTATTCAACTCTTTAAAAAAAGTAAGAACAGTATCATTGCACAGCGGTATGGCTCAGAGGTTGAGCATTGACCTATGAACCTATATATCATGGCTCGATTCCCAGTCAGGGCATATGCCCGGTTACAGGCTTGATCCCCCAGTGTGGGGCATGCAGGAGGCAGCAAATCAGTGATTCTCATCACTGATGTTTCTCCCCCTTCACTTCCTCTCTGAAATCAATAAAAATATATTTAAAAGAAGAGAACAGTATCATTTATTATAAAATAAAAATATATTTAAATGTCAGATTATAAACCTAACAACATGATTATTATACACTGACTAGCAACTAATGAAAGCTTTTACAGAAATTTCAGCTATATATTAAAGCATAAACCCTGTCATTAGTAGGAAAATATATTCAAGCCTCTGAGAGACAGTTTGGACCTTAGAGAGATGACAGTTTATACTAATGTCCTTTCTATCTAGACTTGTTCTTGAAAATTCTCTTTCAGAGAATTTCTCTTTTCAGGAAATCTTAATGGTTTCTTCCTCAGCTTTCCCAGCCAGCACAATACAGTTTTACTACCATGAGTGCTCAGTCTCTGTAACCGACTCATATTAACCCCCTTCTTCCTTTCACAATACCTCACTGCTGATTAAGTCATTCAAGGCAGGTAGTACAGGATGCTTAGACATTTTTTATTGGAAATTAGATTCTTCATAGTTTTCAAAAGGATAAAATACTCAATCCAATAGAAAGGTGAAAATAGAGTCTATTGTAGCACAAGCTGGCATGTGAGGACTGTATAGGCATGGTTAGGGGCTAGTTTTAGACTTCTAACAGCTAGTAGTTTAAAAGAAATAAAAAGAATGACCCTAGCTTTGCTTCCCTTCTCCCCTTCCCCAGGATCTCATTGCTCACCTGAAGAAGGTTGTCCAGATTCCTATTGGAAATGTCTGTGAGGAAATTCATGTTGAGACCTGCTATTCACTGCATGTATCATTGCCTCTGCACTGACCTGAAGAACCTTGTCTCCAAGTCTTTGGTTGAAAAGAAGATATATGACTATTTAGTATGCTCTTTCACACAACTTGGTTTTCAAATAAATATATTAAAATCTCCAGATGGACAAGGACTGTTTGTTTGTTTTATTGTTTGATTTTCAGCGTGGATTTTAAATAAATGGGCTTAATCCCTTTCGCTACCACCACCACCTTCATGAAATGCCTAAACTGAAAGAGCTAAAACCTTGATTGCTAGGATGACTATGTATGACTTTTATATACACACACCAGGGGCCTAGTGCATGAATTTGTACACCTTGAGAGGAATTGTGGGCCGTGAGGCTGCAGTGGGCACAGGAGCAAGTCTTGGCCCATCCTCCATGCCCCTGCCCAACCCCTCCCATGGCAGCACCCCCCCAATCCCTGTCTGCCAGCAGCTCCCCTGCTGCAGATCCCATGCACTGACAGCACCAGCCCCACTCACACCTGCTGACCACATGGAGCAATTGGAGCTGGCGCCAGCAGTGGCTGTGAAATTACTGCCCCAATCGCCCCTCAGGAGTAGGGAGAGGTGGAGAAGCCTTCAGGGGCGATCGGGGCTGGCAGCTGCTGCTAGCACCCACTGATGGCGTCTAGCGAAGGGGGCCAGCACCGAGCACCAGCAGCGTGTGCAGGTGGGGCTGTCACTGGCAGTGTGCATGAGCAGGGCTGGTACCGGGACCAGCAGGACCATGGTGCACAGCAGCAAAGATTTTCAGTAACTACCAGAGGCTCACCCCAATGACAGCAACCAGCACTCCACCTTGGTCTGGCATCCCCACTCTCCTGCTCCACCATCCTGCCAGGACCAACACCTGCCATGTTCCACACACGCCCCCTGATGGTCAGTGCACATCATAGTGACGAGTTGTTCTGCTGTTAGGTCTATTTGCATATTAGGGTTTTTATATATATAAATATATGTAATTTTTTTAAAGAATACTTCATTGATTTTGAGAGAGAAACACTGATGTGAGAACACAACATCTATCAGCTGCCTCCTACAGCACACTGGAGACTGAGCCAGGGCTTGTGCCCTGATCAGGAATCAAACCAGCAATCTTGGTGTGTAGGACAATGCCCAACCAACTGAGCCACACCAGCCAGGGCATATGACTTTCAAATTTATGACAAACTATTTCATAGATGATTTGAAAAATAAGGGGGAAAAGTAAACCCTGGTTCAGAGAGTGTAAGGGAAGTTGAGAGGCAGAGAGAAACACCAATGTGAAGAGATACATCAATTGGTTGCCTGCACATGCCCCAACCAGGGCCAGGGATGGAGCCTGCACCCGAGGACCCTTCAGTCTGAGGACCTAGGCTCCATCCGCTGAGCCAAATCAGCTAGGACTTTTTTTCTTTTTTAAGGTATTGAAGGTGTGGGTGCCATCATTTATTGAAGAAGTCCCTTTAATCCAAGAGAAATGTAGTCTAGGCAATTCAGATACATTTTTTAAAATAAGCATTGCTTATTGTTTCCTGCTATTGACAATAAACTTTAGTTATATTTAGCTACAGAATCTGATGTGCCTTTTTTCTCCTTTTCCATTTTTCATGTTTTTAGTAATTGAGATATAAGTTAAATGTAATTAAAATGAAGACATTTGAAGTGTGTACAATTTGTGAATTTTGACAAGTACATGTTTTATTTCTATATTACCAGACCTTTCTTGGATGCTGAATTTTTTAAATAAGCACAGTCGTTATTCTGACTACTCCGTGTGTGTGTGTGTGTGTCTTGTTTTGTTTTTTGGCATATGAAATGGATCTCTGATTTTCTGGGATATGGCAATAAGAGCTAGATATGGGGGGCAGAGGTTTTTGTGTCTTGGTCTTCAGTTATATAAAAGATGGTTTCTAACATTCATACATGAATCATTCTTTGCTTTAAACTTGATTCTTTCACTCTTTAGAGTAAACAAACTTTTGGGTAGGTACATCAGCCCTAATACATTCATCTACTACATCTTTGTTAGGTCCAGGTCTAAAGGTTACTGATCCCAAAGGATGGCTCACTTATTGGTTAATTTCATTGTGTCCCTTTCTTTGTAAAGTCCTTGTTTCCTCAATATCAGATGATTATCTCATTTCCTAGACACTTAATTAGTTATGTCCTTCCTGTTTAAGCTTCTAGCATTTCAGAGTGATCTTTAACATTTCCCTTAATATATTAAATGTTTAAAAAACAGAAGTCTCAATGATGTTATTGCCCAAAATTGAGTAGTCTGGGAGAGGTGTATTCACTGGCCTCAGGCCAAAGTTATTAAATTCAGTCCAAAATAATAGACTGAACTTCAGAAGCAGGCAACACTAGTTCCTGGTATGCAGTACAATGTAGAATTTCTATTTTGGTCTTAAATCATGAGGTTCTAGCTTTAAAAAACAAGCTAAAAAGAATAATGGCTTCTTGGATCAGATTAGGATGAGACTCTCATGGGGTTTTCCCCCCTAGATTTCCTAGGAATGCAGAGCACTGAATGGGAACTGACTAAAAAGTAAATAAGTCTAAAGTGAAATAAGTCATGTCTGAAGACTGGATTGGAGCTAAAATTGATACATTCTATAGAAGAACAAAGAAAGGAGAATGGCTGCAATTATTCCTAATGATATTGTAGCACACTGTCAGAACTGAAGCCTTGTGGATGCACAGATGGAAGGAAATGGTTTGATTTCTTGGATTGGACTTAATCCTGGGATCATCTTTCTACTACCCATCTGCAGATAAATGACTGCTGGCTCTGCCTTTTAAATACTCTTTCTTGGCATTCATGACAAATCTTTTCCTCTTGTCCCTGACCCCTTTGTTTAGCAGATTCACTAAGTTTTTAGCTTTATTTGAGCACTAGAGGCCTGGTGCATGACATTTGTGCACTGGGGGACAGGGGGGCATCCCTCAGCCAGGCCTGTGCTCTCTCCCAGTCCTCTCCTAAGCTGGCAGTTGGACATCCCCTGAGGGGTCCTTAGCGCCTCCACCACTGCTGCACTTGCCAGCCATGAGCCCAGCTTCTGACTGCATTGCTCCCCCTGTGGGAGCGCACTAACCACCAGGGGCAGCTTCTGTGTTGAGCCTCTGCCCCCTGGTGAGCAATGTGCATCATAGCAATGAGTCGTTCTGGCATTCGGTCGATTTGTATATTAGCCTTTTATTATATAGGATTTCTTTGTGCAGGGATTCTTGGGCTCTTCGGCAGGTCCCACTCCCTATGACTGCTTTTTAACTCTAGCCTCAGAATTTGGTCTTGGGTTTTCTCATTCTGCCCAATCTCCAAGCAATTTTGCCAATCCCACACTTTTGTTCACTGTCTTTTTTATTTTTTATTCACTGTCTTTTTGTTCATGACTCCCAATCCACATCCCTCCCATATCTTCATCTGAGCTGGCTGCACATCCAACCACTGCGCATCCCTATTAGGGCTGCTTCGCGGGCAGTTGTAACTGTATCCAAAGCACGTCCAGCCTCCTATTCCTCTGCCTTGGGGCTAATGACAACCCCTCCATCCGGTGGTCCACATGAGAAACAGGATTTACCCTTGACTCCTCTGAAATATCCCCAGTTCATCCACCCTCCCCCACTGTTTGTGCCCCTAGTTTAAGCACTTAACTATCTCCCTTTAGACTTGACCCACTTTAATCCATTCTCCAAAAGTGAGCTTTTTAAAATGCAAATCATGAGTCTCCTGCTTAAACTTTCCCAGAGGTTCTTTGTTGAATAATGCCCACATACCTTGCTACAGGTGCAATGCTATTCAAGGCTTTACTTGTTGCTCACCTCTCCAGCCTCCCATTTCTTCACTCTCCTCCCACCTCCTGCTCAGAACCACTTTCACTTCCTCCAAAAATTCAATATCATCTCCTAGCCTTTGCACATATCATTCCCTCTGCCTGAATTACCCTCCTCTCTTCACTCCCACCCTCTCCCTCTAGGTGTTTAGGACTCCATTTATAGAGACTTTCTCCAAGAAACCCTCCCCAGACTCCCCACCAGAGCTGGACTAGGTCTTTCTGCCTTCCCAGCACCCAGTATTGCTCCAGATTGTTTCCGTCACCATATTATCATCTGTTGCCTAGTTGACTTGCCTATCTTCCCCCACATTAGTCTTGCTCACCATTATAATCCTAGCACAAAATGTATGATCACGTATTCATTGACTACCTGTATTGTCCAGAACAGTGAGAGCCACAAGTGAGCACTAGCAATAATTGGAACAGTCCATGAGTGCATAAACGGTGATTCATTCATCTGTCTTCAAGCCTCTTCCCCAGGGGTCTAAATGTCTCTTCCTATTCCTTGTCCGCAGTGACTGACGCTTCTGCTGAGGACTGTTTTTCAATTGGTTTTACTCTTTGGGAACCTTGGCTTTTCTTTGTGTGTGTAGACAAGATCGTGTGTCTGAAACCTAACTGGCATAAGATGAGAAGAAATGAGCTTTGTCCCAGACCCCTCTCCAAACCCCTTATCTTCATTATAAATGAGACAACATGTCCACTTTCTACAGAGAATTCCTTAGAGGGTGCTTAGCTTGATTGCTCCAGAGCTCTCCTACCCTCTCATTTTTTACAGTTAAAAGCTTAAGGGCGCTTCTAAGCCAAGCTGCATAATGGAAGGATAGTGGACTTTGGTTCACTTGTTCCTTAGTGGTTTCCTTGTTTGTAGAGAGGAAATGATGTCCACCTAAAAATTGTTGCAGGGATCATCAAATGATAATGGCTAATTATTACCTGCCTACTATGTGCTGGACACTGCTCAGAATCACACATGTTGATGTCCTCATTCCTCACAACTACCCTAAGAGGAGAGTGCTATTGTTTGAAATAATCTATGTTTAAGAACCCTACACTTAGTAGGCATTCACTAAGTTTTATTTGGATCAGAATGATATGCCCTAACCCCTCATTTCACACATGGGGACACTCAACAGTGACCTCTTCAATATCGAAGGCCATTTTTTACATTTGTGTTTTCAGTTCATCTTTGCATTAAGCTGGTCTCTGGCCTCTTTTCTGGTCTTGTTTGATCCAAATTGGCAATAGGCAAATGGCAAATAGCCATTTCTTTGCCTATCCTATATCCACACTCTGCTCTAAGTTACTGTCTTCCTCCATACTCCTAAACCATAGCAGAGAGGGTTTGTCAACAGAAGCAGTATTTCCGAACACCCACAGCCTCTACAGCAGCTGCTGTTAATGGCCATCTGTTTGCTGGGATCTGTGCAATTCCTTTGGTGCGTGCAGTGTTTTCCAAATCAAAGTTATTTATGAGTAATAAAGTTGCATCCGGGAGGTAATTGCCTTCAAGACCTTGGGCATTACACAGAGCCGGGATTTGGTAAAGAGTTGGACAGAGATAAAGAATTTCCCATTAAGTAGTATTCCCATGACCTGGTGCGAGCAGCCTCTGACTTGTGCCAGGATGTCTCCGAAGCCCTGATTCATGTTCGAAAGATTTAAGAGGTTTACAGGCATCCAAGGCTTTCTGCACATGCTAGGTATGAACTAGTTTCTCCAAAATAAGAGTGGGCAACGGGTCCCTAAGCAAGTTCCTTCCTTTGTTCCCAGATAAGCCAGGTGGGGCCCTGACCAGTTTGGCTCAGCGGATAGAACATCGGCCTTCAATTCTGGTCAAGCTCATGTACCTAGGAGGTGTGCAGGAGACAGCAGATCTATGTTTCTCTCTCATCAATGTTTCTAACTCTCTATTCTTCTCCCTTCCTCTTTGTAAAATCAATTAAATATATTTATTTATTTTAAAGCCAGGTGTGGGTATTCACTAACACCTCACTGCTAGCACCCAGTCTCCTCTGAGCAGCTCTCAAGCATGTATGACACGTGGCTGGCACCCAATTTGTTGTTTTCCAATGGTTTCCTATGTGTAGGAGTTTCCTTTTTTAGCCAGTCTACAAATATAAGCTTCTTAACCGCAAGCTCCAAAGTATCCCCCAAAGAACCTGCCGGAATGTTTGATAACGCCTGCTGGCTTGAAATTAAATAATTGCTTTATCTTGGGGAGTCTGGTGATGCCCTTGATCCATGGCACTTATATGTTTGTTTATTGTCTGTCTCCCCCTATTAGCATGTGAGAGCTACATGGGAACAAGGGGGGTTATTTTTAATGACTGCTGTATTCCTAGTGCCTAGAGCAGCAGTTCCTGGCTCATTGTAGGCATTCAGTTAAGTGTTAGATGAATGATGGAAGGATGGACAGATGGGTGGATGGACAGAGGATAGCGGCAAACAATCATTTAGCTCCTGTGTGCTAAGCACTCTGTTCACCGCTTTATTCACATTGCCATTCTTAATCCTCACAATTCTATTGCCCGGTACATATTATCTTCATTTTATAGAAAGGGCTTAGGAAGGATAAGTGTACATATTTACCCAGGTCATGCTGACTATAAAACCTGTTTCTTTTTTTATTTTGCTTATGTTTATATTTTAGCTACTATGGAAATGATTCAGCAGATCTGGAGACCAACTCAGAAATCCATCAAGTTTAGCCAGCATTCAGATGATTCTGATACAGATGATCCAGAGACCACACTGTCCTATGTAAAGCTGCCTCTAGAAGACGAGTCCCCTGGCTGTTTACTAGTAGATGGGGTGTGGACACAGAGATAAGGAGGACCCCAGGACCCCAAAGCATAGCCATCAGCAAAAGCCCTCCTTAGAGGAAGGATGTCTCACTACCAATAGAGTATGAATATACCTGAGACAAAATGTATTTCCAAGGAGAGGTCCCCAGAAATGAAAAGGATGTCAGAAAGTGGAACTGCTGTTCAGCTGTGGCCCCTAGGACAGGTCTATGTAGTACATGTGATACATGGCCAGGCCTCCTGGTTTTCCTACCTTCAGGCTCTCCTACTCCCCATGGCAATTGCAATTCACCATCAAAAAGGACTTAGGGCCGAGACCGGTTTGGCTCAGTGGATAGAGCGTCGGACTGCGGACTGAAGGGTCCCGGGTTCGATTCCGGTCAAGGGCATGTACCTTGGCTACGGGCACATCCCCAGGAGGGGACGTGCAAGAGGCAGCTGTTCGATGTCTCTCTCATCGATGTTTCTGACTTTCTATCCCTCTCCCTTCTGCTCTGTAAAAAATCAATAAAATATATTAAAAAAAAAAAAAAAAAAAGGACTTAGGGCCCTGGCTGGTGTGGCTCAGTTAGTTGAGTGGTGCCCCAGGCACTGAAAGGTCTCCGGTTTGATTCCCATTCAAGGCACATGCAGAGGTAAAATCCCCGGTGGGGATCGTTGCAGGAGGCAGCTGATCGATGTTTCTCTCCCCCTCTCCCTCTCTCTCTAAAAATAAATAATTTTTAAAATATATTTTTATTGATTTCAGAGAGAAAAGGAGATGGGGAGAGAGAGAGGGAGAGACAGAGAGAGAAACATTAATGATGAGAGAGGATCATTGATGGGCTGCCTCATGCACTTCCCCTACTGAGGATTGAGCCCACAACCCATGAATGTGCCATTGACCGGAATCAAACTTGGGACCCTTCAATCCACAGGCCAATGTTCTATCCACTGAGCCAAAAAGCAAGGGCCATCAATAATTTTTTTTAAAAGGACTCGGGGGGGGTGTCTAACTCTGGCAATAGCCTATTTTATGAGCTGCTTCTTGCTCTCTTTCCCAGAGCCCTGGGGTAGGCCTACTGAAGAGCCTGCAGGGGCAGCCAGGATGCACCACTTACTCTGAGGATTGCCCCACTCTGGCCCCCAACCTGAGACTTGTGGCTTGCAGTGGCTCAGGGTGATTGATACCATCACATTACCCGAACACACAATGCCAGTGAGTGGATGCCATGCAGTCAGGCCTGTCCCACCGCAGGCTCAAGATGGGCGCCTCAGCCTCTAGAAAGCGCTGAAAGGGGAACTGTGTTCACTTCCCCCAGTAGCACCTCAGCCATCAGCAAGCAGAAGGCGAGAGGACTATGGCTCCCGGGTCAAGCGAGGGCAGCCGGGCCAGAATTCCCATCAGCAGACAAAGCACCTGCTGGAGCCAACATAGCAGAGGCTCAGGAAAAAAATAATTTCATTTTTCTTAATATAATTTGATCAACATATATTTGTAATTTTAATGGTATTTATGGGGAAAATAGGCTTCCTTACATGTATTTGGTGGTTTAGAAATGTATTTCTTTTTAATGCAGTCAAGGAGTCAATAACAGTCCAAATCCAGCCACTAACAGAGCTGCTCAGTCTGTGCTCAGTCCCTCTTACCACCAGTTCAAGACAAAGGCACGGTCTGGCAGTGGAGTTGATGCTAATGAAAAATATGGACAACCATTGCATCTCAGGAGAAAGCCAATGGGACCAGAGCAAACTGGGAAATCAAATCTATAGATAACTAGACTTAGCTCATACATCTATACCACGTTAGAGAAGATCTAAGAAAAGCTCATTCCTCCATTTATTCACCTGTTCCCTAGAAAACTTCAATGATGCTTTAGCCCTGCCACCATTTGCATTTCTTCTGGTAAATTATGTCTGTACTTTCATTTCTCCCTGAGGGAACCGATGACCTCCTAGCTCAGCCCAGAATGGAGTTACTATACTCTGTCCCAAGGCCACCGTGATTGGTTCTAGGAAGAGCACTCGGCCCAAGTCAGGCCAATCAGAGGCAATGGGACCCAATTCTGGGACATTGGTTCTAGCTACTGAGAACCACTCTCTCTTCCACTTCTGCCGTGGCCTCAAGCTGATCCTCCACCACGTGAAGCCTGAATGTGGCTCCAACCCATAAGAACCCGAGCTGTAGGCAGATACAAATGGCATCCTGTGAGCCCCAACTCCAGCTGTGCCTCTGCCTCCAGACTGTGAAGTTCCAGGAGCAATAAGTTCTCTTCTTTGCTTAATTAAAACGCAAGCAGCATAGAATTGGATTTGATACCAAAAGAGTACTTCAAGAGGAGCCGTTGTAGAGGGTTGTATGGGCTGAACTGTGTCCCCTCAAAATTCACATGTTGACGTCCTAACCTCCAGTACCTCAGAGTATGACTGATCTGTAATAGTTAAGTTAAAATTAAGTCATATGGGTGGCATGAAAGAGGGGAGTCAGGGTGAGAAAATCATTGCAGTCATCTACCAGGGAAATGAGGCTTGAGCTAAGGAGGAGGAGGAAGCAATGAAGAGAATAAGAGGAACATGGATTGAGAGACATTTTAGGCCAAATTGACCCAACTTAGTTATGATGCTATCTGATTGAAAGGAGGGATATCAAGCTTCAGACTGGGCGCTGATGGTGCCGTGTCCATCCAAGTCCACTAGGGGAGAGAGCAAAGTCAGAGGCATCAAGGGATGGTTGTGGACTGTACCTGTTTGTCCTTTCTGCACCCTGTGCCTCTTCCCACTCAGGGTTATTAGCTCCTGAAGCTAAACCTGGTCAACTCACATTTATATCTCCTCCACTCCCATAGCCTGGAGCGCAGGTTCTCAGGGTGGGGCCACTATCCCTGGGAACAAGGCATTTCACACACTGGTGGGGTATTTTGGGTTTCCACAATGACTGGGGAACTCAACTGGCATTCCAGGTGGGAGACTGGCTGGGACAAGGGCGGTGTTGGTCTCAGTCAGAACTTTACCTAGAGATGATCATCACTTTGAGCCACTCAGTTGCCACCACTGCAAACCTGCACCAGGCTCAGCAACTGACTAAGGCCACGTGCATGCACCAGACTTCTTTTTATGTCTCCTGGGTAGTTAGCCAACTACTTACGGAAATATATGTTATTTTGTAACAAGTTGCTTTCCTTTTATTTCTATTACTGTTAGGGCATTATGTGATTCTTTCTAAAATTATGTGGTTGAGTAGGCTATATTATCTGGAAACTTCATTTTATGATAGAAGATATTATAAAACATGTCATTAAAGGGGGAGTCTGGGAAGATAGAGACTCAGCATCCAGGGTGGCCAGGCAGCCTCACTAGACAGCCCCTCTGAGGCCTCCCTGCTGGTTCCCCCAGCAGGCCAGGCCTTGGCTGTTGGCCACCTCTACCCTATAAGGCCATGTGAGGGCTGAGCAGGCAGAGAAAATGAATGGGTTCCCCTCACTGGCGCCTGCAGCTCTTGTGGTTTCCCTGAGGGCAGTGGGTGGAGCTTTGGAGGGCTGGGAGCCAAGCAGCTGTCTAAGAGAGGGTTTGGGCTTGACTGTGCCCCAAGCTCCTGAGGGGTCCCTGATCAGATCAAGAGCAGGTCAGACTTTCAAGTGCAAGAAAGGGACATTGCCTGTCCACAACCCATTACTGCTCTCTAGACACATGTATACACATTTCTATAGTACAGAGGTTCTAGAAAATGTAAGTCAGGACAGACTAGAGCTCTGAGGGCTCCTGACACCAGGATGAAGGGGTGGGAAGGGAGAACTGTCCCTTGTTTCGGCCTTTTCCCCAGATCTATGTTCTGGTTTTGACGCTTCTGGTGGAGATGGCAAAAGGCCTGGCTGGGTGGTTGTGTGGCCACAGGTGGCCTGCTCTGAGCCCTGGCCTTCCAGACCCAGACAGCTGAGACACAGGCTTTGGTGTCCAGACCAAGACGTGGACACTTTGGGGGCAGGGTCATCACAGTGCACCACTATCCAGGGGCACCCCTGGATGTAGCAGTGAGTCATTCAGCACCCCTACCTTCCCGGAGGGCCAGGTCCAGCTTCCTGATGCTCCCGGAACCCCGCCCTGGGCTCTGCCTCGTGGACACATCACTGGATGCTCAGTCCTCTCAAACCAGAGTGCTCAGCACAGGAAGTGCTGCTCAGCAGACATGTGGCTCATCCAGACAGATGTCAGCTGCTTCTCCCCCTCAGGCTCCAGCAACCAGGTCCTCTCTCTTGTTTTTCACCCTGTGCCCATCTATAAAGAGAACTCAGCTCTCCCTTCAAGGGCCCTCATCCAAGAACCCTCCCACAGAAAAATGTGCAGATGGCACGAGCGGTTCTGAGGGGCCATAATAGTGTGAGTTAGATGGGATCACAGGTCTCTGGACAACCAAAGCGATAGCAGCTTAAATAAGACAGATAGATGTTTGTTTCCCTCTGTTCAGCCAAGCTTTGGTAGTTAGTGTAGGGCTGGCCTGGTGCCTCGTGTCAGGATCCATGCTCCTTCTATCTTCTTGTTTTCCTGGACCCGTTTTCCCTGGACCTTCTCAAAGCAGGGCTGCAAATCCTCAGGGGAAGGGGTGACAACTTTATCTACCAGAAACATCTGAGCCAGGGCAAGAGTTGCTACAGGGAACGCTGTTCCCACATCTCTGCCTGCTTCAGCACCTCCCCCAGGTCTTGGCAGGCCCTCCTGCGACTGGTCCAGGCATGGAGTCACGGGAGAAGGAGGCCACTGCCTTGACTCCAAGCGGGAGATAGGAGGGGGCACATGTCCGTGTCCCTCCACCTCTCCTCTTCTCTGGGATGGAACCTGCTCTGCCCCCAAGAAGCCGGTGGAGACCAGACTCCTGATTACTTGGTCAAGCAAGTAATCAGCTTGAACACACTCAGCAAGGGAGACTTTACCTCCTACACGCAGAGGTGTTTTAACAAGCCAAGGCCAGCGTGCAGCCTACTCCGGAAGCACTGGAATCAGACATGGGGTCCCCAGACTCCAGGGAGAACCCTCCCAGGGGGCTTAGCTCTGTGCAGGCCACCCACTGCTCCGGGCTCACATGGTACAGGCCAAGCCACAGGGAGGATGATTTTCAGGCTCAGACCCATGCAGAGTCCAGAGAAGAGAGAGAGCAGAGGTTCCATTGCGGTGTCCCACCTGCAGCTCTGTCTGACTCAGGCCGGCTCCACCTCTGGCTTTCCTGCGATGTGCACCAACAAAGCCCCTTTGAGTTTAAGCTGTGTGGAGACCGGTTTCTGTGCTGGCTGCGGGGGAGTCCTGGCCTGACTTTGTGGGAGTTGAGGCGGGAGGGAAGGAAAGGGCAGGGGCCCCAGAAAGGGAAGGCGGAGGGCAGCTTCGTGCTTTTCCGCCTTTCTTCCTCCCCTGGGTTGGAGCTGGGGCGCGGAGGCAGTGTGTGGGGGTGGGGAGAGGAAAAAGGGGGGCGGTGTTGCCTGGGATCCAGTGATGGGAGGAACACAGAGATGCCCCGGCCTCCAGGCGGGGACGGGCTGCGCTCCAGAGGCGTGTGATTTCTGGGAACCTGTCGGCTTTGACCGTAGGTTGGCACCTCCAAACGCTGGGTTCCTGGAAGCGAACCCGGGGGGCGGGGCGGGCGCGGGCGCCTAGGGCCAAGCCGAAGCCAAATTTCCCGGGGCGGGCCCAGGTCCGGTTGGGATGGCTGCTGCCCTAAGACCGCACCCAAGACCCCGGCTGGTCCCGTTCTTCCCGGGATGGAGCTCCTGTTGTGAGTTCCGCGCCCCAAACTCAGGTCCCTGGGCGGGAGCTCCGAGGCTTCTAATTCGCTCCCCTCCTAGGGGAGCGGCCGCGGCTGCACCGGCCCCGAGCCAGCTGGCGCGTCGGGCGGCTCCGCGGAGAGATTTATTCCCCGCGGGGCGCCAGGCTGGGGAGGCTCCCCCGCGCCCGCCTGGGGCCCGGTCTGCCCCGGGGGCTGGCTGTGGGCCCCAGGCTCCTGGCGCTCTCCCCAGACCTGCAGCCCCGCGGGTCCCCAGCGCCCAGCTCGCTGCCCGCACGCCCGCACCTCCAGACCTTCTGATGGGGCGGGTCTGGCAATGGCAGGTCTAAGGTCCCAGGTGACTGCAGCCGCTTGGGACACACTTGGAAAGGCAGAAGTGACCTGTTTTTAAATGTACTTTATTGATTTTTACAGAAGGGAGAGAGATAGAAAGTTAGAAACGTCGATCAGCCGCCTCTACTGCACACCTCCTACTGGGGATGTGCCGCAACCAAGGTACATGTCCTTGATCGGAACCCGGGACCCTTCAGTCCGCAGGGCGACGCTCTATCCACTGAGCTAAACCGGTCTCGGCCTGGTGTATCCTTTAGTGAGAGGCTTCATCCCGGGGTGACTGGGGCTTCACATCTTAGCTTTGGTCTCGGGTTCGGTGGAGCCCCTGGGGCTTTCATTACTGGTGGGGAGAGGGGTAAAAAGGGAGCGTTAATGGAACTATGTGCACTGTTATCATCATGAATTACTCGTTTCATTAAGACGAATCCGCTATTTATTTGTTAACCCAGCAGGGTGTGCTCTCCTTCCAAGAAATCAAGCGGCTTGGGAGACACACCAACACTCGGGTCCTCCACCTCTTCTGTAGACTCTGGGCCAGGAAGAAAGGTGGATCTGCATCCCTCCCACATCATGAATTTTGGGCAAAACACAACTTTCCTGGAAGGGATCCCCTCCCCCCCCCCCCCCCAGCCCAAGCAGTGCCTTACAGTAGTAGTTCATCTTCAGCTTGGTGCCTGCATTTCAGTAGGCTGCTTGTTCAACCTGCTGATTAAATCCAGATTCTCGCTTGCTCAGAGACATGTTCTTGTTCTGGGCGCCCCCTGCAGTAGCTCCAAGACAAGTTCAGTCCAGCTGGCTGCCAGGTTTGTTGGAGCTGGTCAACCTCAGCTTCACCCCCTCATCCAACTCAGGGGTTACTGTTCACCAGCTCTCCCCTCGTTGGGGATTTGTACCCTCTTCCTCTGCTTTTGTCTCAGCTCTTTGCCCATCGATAGAGACAGCCGCCAGATATTTAGTTGCTTACTACAGCTGCAAAGATGACTTCATTCAAGAGCTGTGTAGCGTGCTTCGGGGATACATGGCTTCCCACCCTTAAGGAGTTCAAAGACCTGGGCCCACAGCGGGCTGTGGGCTGCAGGAGACTCAGATGTGTCCTTTTTGAATGCAGAGCTCAGTCGTTGCTTTGGTGTCCAGTGCAAGGCTGGTCAGCTCCCCTGGAGTGTTGTGCATATCCCAAGAATTGAATTTGGTATAAAATCTTTCCCAACAGCAAAATCTTGATAATTCTAGAATTTGGGAGATGGATTTATATGGATTCATTAAATAATTCTACCTTTGCCTGTGTTCGAAATTTTAATAATTAAACTAAGTAGAAAGTCACCACTGGCAGCTTGGGAAAACTGGAGTGGTCGAACAAGAACAGCCCATTTAGGGCCAATGGGATGCTTGGCGAGTCTTAAGAATTGGGAAGGTTAGGCAGCGGGTTCAGTGTACTGCTCCGAACTCACGGAACAGACAGACAGAGCTCCCTGGGCAGTGCCAGGTGAAGCTTCAGTCCTAAGCTATGTTGCCTTTGTGACAAAAGTATTCTTTGTACTCACACCAGGTTAAATTCGTTAAGTCTTACACTCCATGGGCAGTGAGCCTCATCCAAGTCACATAAGGAAAGGTAGTTCTTTTTGGTAAACCGCTTCCCAGAACCAAAGGGGTAGAGGGAGGTTTTTAGCCTTTACTGTTTACATGAGCACAGGTAAAGTACAACGCTTAATCTGTGGAACTGTGAGAACATTATCCACATTACATATGGATGTGGTGTGAGAATTAAAATAATCTGTCCTGGCCAGGTAGTTCAGTTAGTGTGTGTGGATACACCAAGGTTGCAAGTTGGATCCCTGGGACAGGGCATAATCAACCAATGAATGCACAAGTGGTACAATAGGTGGATGGTTTTCTCTCTCTCTCTAAAATCAATTTAAAAATTTTATCTGTGTAATTCACTTAGCATAATGCTTGGCACACACAGAGTTACCATATTTCGCTAATATAATGACCTGTATAGGCAATAATAACTATAATACTAAATACTTATTTGAAATTAAAATTTAACTGGGTGTCCTGTGTTTTGTCTGACAACCCCAGGCACACAGTGAGTTGACAACTTAATTTTTATTACTATGAACAGGAAGATTATTTTCAATACATATTACCTGAAGATGATGTCATTTCCTGCTAAATACAGCTTTTCTTTGAAGACAATCTCAAAAGAGCACAGGGAAATGGAGGCTGGGGAGACTGGTGGCTGGGCAGATGGTGGCCACAGATATCTTAGGGCTTCTCCTGAAAGAACAAAGCAGAACTGGCTATCCTCCATCTTGCGGAGCTGGTCAGCCTGACCCCCTCCTCCCCTGATGGCAGTGACCACAGGAGCACCAGGAATGTCCTCACTCCCCCAACCACTGCCCGAGTGGACCGATGAAGCTCCAGGGACGAGGCTTAGGTCCTAATAAGGTCATATCACAAGGTGCTCCCTATGCGTCGCTACTGACCATTCAGGGGGCAGTAGGGGACGGCTCTGATCTTAGAATATGAAACCCTAACCAAAGTGACCAATCTCCGTAACCCACGCCACTCTCCTAGGCCCACCCAAATGACCAGTCCTTATAACCTCTGTCTCCCCAGGCTCTCGCTCTCTCTGGTCCCACCGCTGCGCCGGTAAAGGGGCTGTGAGAGCCGAGCCCGAGCTTGAATAAAGACTCTGCTTTTGCATCGGATAACGGTTCCCTGGTGGTCTCTGGGGATCTTGAAATCTGGGCACAACACTCCAAAGGCAGGCGCCCCTACCTTCACCATGCCCTCTGCCCTGTCTCGACCCTCTTGGAGGCACCATCACAGCCTCAGTGTCTGGAAGAGGATTTCTCCATCTCTAGCCACCTCCCAGCCTCCAGGCAGAGGCGGGCAACTTCAGTTCAAGAGCACCATTACAAGGAGAGATAGGATTTGCATTCCAGTTTATTATATATATATATTTCTCCTCACCAGAGGATATGTTTATTGACTTTAGAGGGTGTGGGGAAGGAACATCAATGTTAGAGAGAAACGTGGATTGGTTGCTTCTCTTACAGACCATGGAACCTGCAACCTTCTGGGGTACAGGACAATACTCCAACCAACTGAGCCACCCGGCCAGGGCTCCAGTTTGATTTCTAAAAAAACAAATTTCGTGTGGATGTGGGGTGGGGAAGTTTTTTTTTCCCCCAAATCACTGCAAACTGCTGAAGTGGAGTGGAACCCTCGTGCCTGGAGCTTTAAGCAGATTTTGGGCGACATGCTCTAGGGTGGTCCTGGGTCACTCCAGTAAAATGAAGAATAACGAGTCCCATCTTTTTCCGCGAACACTGTACAGTGAATCTTCTCTTGCGGGTTTTTTTGTTCCTGTGATACAACTAGCCCCCGAAGCTGGAGCTTGAGCCTGCTGGGGCTCCTCCCCAGAGCTGGGAACAAAGCCGGGGCCGCTGTGGAAATAAACGAACAGCCGTGGTGGAGGGCAGAACCCGAGACACGGACACGCCGCGGGAGACCCCCAGCGGGCAAGGTCGCTTTACTTCCGCCCCAGGAAAGTTTGCCCCCGGAATTCCCAAAGCTCCCGCTTTCCCTCCCAGTATGCTTCGCGCCCACCGTGCCCGTGATTGGCTGCGCCTCCCCACGTGACGCTGAGCAGGCGGCGGCGGTTGCCGGGGCGACGCCTGGAGAGTTGGCAGCTGGGCGGGGTGGGCGCGGGTCCCCGCGGCAGAGCCCCAGGTAAGCACGTCCCGGATGGGGCCGGGCCTCCCACGAGCCCGCCGCCCCGGGAGGGAGGAGCAGCGGTGGGACCCGAGGGCCGCGCTGCTGGGGCGCCCTCGCCCCAGAGAGAAATCCCGACGAGCCTGCCCGGCAGCCGCTGTAGCTGCCTCCGCTTCCCTCTGCGGTCCGGGGCTCGCACTGCGGCGTGGGCCGAGCACAGGCCCAGCTGCTCCCCGCCAGTTGTCCCTGATCTTGGCTGCACTGGGGCCACCCTTGGTGGTCGTCTCTTCAGATCGTTAGTGGCGGTGCGAGCGGGTGGCCTGTGACTTCTAGATTCACCCCCTCCGTTATCTCCATCATCTAACCACCCTTCCCAGGCACCCGGTGAAGTCCAGATTTCATTCACCCTAAGCAAAAACAGGATGCTTGCTGTGCAAATTCTTCTTCCAGACACCCCCCACAGTCTTACCCTTAGCCACAAACCCTGTTTATTATGTAGGAATTCAGACGCTGCCACTGCCACCCTCACAAGTGAAGAAGTTTTCTCTAGTTTCTGCATGAAGTAGAGCAGTGGTTCCCAAGCTTGAATGTGCATGAAGATCACCCGGAGAGCTTGTTTAAAACAGTTTGGGGCATCCTGCCTGCCGTGGTGGTCAGTGAGATCAGGGTGGTGCTAGGAACCTCCATTTGCACAAGCATCCCAGGTAATTCGGATGCAGGTGGTGCAAACCTTGGGTAATGCTGTGCAGTGGTTAATGTTGGTCTGGATTTAAATCCCCACTTTCCCACTTACTAGCTGAGTTATTGGGAGCACTGCAACCTCCCTGAGTTTCTGTTGCCTCACGTGTAAAAGGAGAATATAAATCATATTGCCCTGTCAGGTGTATTGTGAAAATTAAATGTAACACTTTTTGCACATTGTCCGGCATACATTAAATCCTCAATAAATGAACCTATTGTGATATAAAGGTTTAGAGGAAAATTCTGTAGTTCCTAAGGATGTCAGAGTAATAGAATATCCAATAGTGAGTGGCTCACTGCCACTGATAGAAAATCACAACGGAATGCTATTTAAATGATGCTCACAAATTGCTTCTCTGAGGACGGGTTTATTGCTTATTACGTATTTATTAAGTAGAGAGGTTTGCCAGGTGAAGCAGAAGATGGGGCAAGTGTTAGCAGGCAGGGAGAACAATATGTGCGAATGCCCCAAGGGAGGAAGGAACTTGAGTTCTCAAAAAATAACAAAGTTTTCTTGTTCTGGGGTCTTCAAAAATGCTGTTCCCTCTGCTTGGGCTTCATTTATTCGTCAAACATCTTGGGTGCCTATCATACCCATGAGGCACTCTGCTAGGTTCTGGAGATACAAAAATTAAATACAGCTTTCTGCCTTGGTAAACAGGGTGATAAGTATAACCATAGAAATAGATGTAGGGTACTGAGGCACCCCAGAGGAGAGAGTCTTGATGGGGAAGGAAGGGGAGGGGTTCATGGAAGACTTCCTAAAGGAGGTCAAGTTTGTTTGAAGTTAGTGTGATGAGTTGAGTTTGCCTGTGAGGTGGGGCGAGTTCATCTGTCAAAGGGCTTAGGAAGTGCATGCTGTATGCGACAGTGACTGGGAGGTCACTGTTGGCCGGGCCTGACGGGGCAGTGGTAGAAGGGAGTTGGGAAAAGGATGAGTCCAGAGAAAGGCTGGACGGGTGGGGTGGGTGGTTCTCAAACAGGAGCTGTCTTTCTCCTCACACTTTATGGATCTGGCAGGCCTGGAGAGAAAGGAGAGATTTACGTGAGAAACAGTGATCACTTGTCTCCGGTAGGTACCCTCAGGGGTCAAACCTGCACCCTAGGTATGTGCCCTGACTAGGAATCGAAACTGCAACCTTTTGGTGTACTGACAGTGCACCAACCAGCTAGCCACCTGGCCAGGGAATATCTCCCTACTTTATTTTACTTATTTTTTAAAGTATATTTTAATGATTTTTTTTACAGAGAAGAAGGGAGAGGGAGAGAGAGAGAGAGTTAGAAACATCAATCAGCTGCCTCCTGCACACCCCCTCCTGGGGATGTGCCCGAAACCAAGGTACATGTCCTTGACCAGAATTGAACCTAGGACCCTTGAATCTGCAGGCTGATACTCTATCCACTGAGCCAAACCGGCCAGGGCTACTCTCCCTATTTTAAGGTTATGTTTGGCAACCTTAATGTCATTGGAAGCCTTACTTTCCTTTACCCTCTAATATGACATATTGACAGCTTCCTGGGATAAAGATGTGGACATCTTTGGGGACTATTATCCTGCACACAACAGCCACCTTTTTGTGATTTCAAAGATGATTAGAATGAAAGCTTTTGTTTAATGTTTTTGCCTTGTAGAGTTTTTGGCTGTGAGAATTAACAGTAACCTTTCAATATGGGGGATATCCTGGCTCATGAATCCGAATTGCTTGGACTAGTGAAAGAGGTAGGTATGTTATACTATGGAGAAAGCCCGCGAAAACTTGTAAAGCTTGCATTTACAACGCGGCCGGTTCTACAGTGTCTTGCCCTGTCTCTTCCGTCATTACATCCCAGTTATCTATTTTCCATGACACAATTTTCCCTGTGTTTACATTTTGTTTTCATAATGAACTAAACTGAAATCTTAAAGCTGCTTTTCAGAATTCTTTTAAAGAAAATTATAAAAGCAACACATAGTTATGGTAACAGATTCAAACAGCATGAAAGTATAAACATCGAATTTCTCTGCTCCACTCCTGCAGTGACCATGGTTAATGATTTAGAGTAATATCTTTCCAGACTTTTTTCTATGAATATTCAAAATATATTCACAAGCCTGTAATTTGTTTCACCAAATGGGATGGTCTCATACACATTGTTCACGTAGCTGGTCATTAGTCCGTCAGCAGTGACATAGCCTGCACATCTCCCTGTGGTCCGCACCCTTTTTAACGCTGTGGAGCATTTCACCGAGTGGCTGCATCATTACTCCTTACCTGGTGCCTATTGATGGATATTTCAATGTCCCACGCGGATAGCTTGGGACATGTGCTTTCTGGTGTCCTCTGCTGCTTTTAGTGTGGGGCTGGCACATAGTTGCTGTTAAAGAAATGGTCATTACTGCTTTCCTGTGTGATCCAACTGTCCACTAGGCACCAGGGACAAGGTGTCCATCTGGAGACGCAGCTTTGGGATTTGTTGGCATGATTATGAATAAATTCTTTTTTTTAAGTATCTGTAGATACTTTTATAATAAAACTATTTCAACATAAAAAAATTCAGAGCTTACAAAGTCATATATGTGAACGGCAAGCTATCTAAATGCATGCTTGTTTAAAAAAGAAAGAAGCAGCAGGACAAAAACTGTCTATACTCAAATCAACATGAGAAGTCATCCTTCATTTGAGCTTTTTTTTTCTTCTAAATATATATATATATTTATTTATTTTTACAGAGAGGAAGGGAGAAGGATAGAGAGTTAGAAACATCAATGAGAGAGAAACATCGATCAGCTGCCTCCTGCACACCCCCTACTGGGGATGTGCCTGCAGCCAAGGTACATGCTCTTGACCGGAATCAAACCTGGGACCCTTGAGTCCACAGGCTGACGCTTTGTTCACTGAGTCAAGCTGGTCAGGGCCATTTGAGCTTTTTAAGAAAAGAAAAATAGGTTCTTAAAGTCATCAATGCATGAATAAATTCTTAACACAGCAGAGGGCTGTGGTCAGGCCTGGGGACAAAGTCACAGTTAGGAGAGGTGGAAACAAAGGTGTGACTGACAAAGTGGGAGGCGGGCGGAGTGTCACGAGCAGCAGTGGAGCCTTGGTGCAGGATGTCAATGTCTGTCTGTCTGTCTGTCTGTCTCTCTCTCTCTTTTTCTCTCAAGTAACAAATCCCCAGAGACCTGCCTGACTCAGAGCCATCAAGCCATCTGCCCATCACTTTTTCTGACGGCTGCAAACATGATTTATTTCCTATTAATAATTATAATGAATCATGGAGTCACATTTTCCTCCTGAAAGCCAACTTATTTTCTGTAAAGAAGCATTTTCTATGTTACCGTCTTGGTAGGCTTTTAGTGTATATATGGATAAGTAAATTCTAAACTGGATCCCAAATTCTCCCAAAAATGACAGTCCCTTAACCCCATTAGAAATTGGTGATCATATTGAACTGGTGCAGTTACATCAAAGGCGGTTACGTTGTTGATGTTAAAACAGAGAACTATATGTACATTTGTGGTCTCTTTTATAGTATTTAGATTTTGCTGAATTTGAAGACACCTTGAAAACATTTTCAAAAGAATGCAAAATGAAGGGGAAAACATTACCTAAAACAGCAGGTAGCTCTTTAAGGGACTCCAAATCATCGCTAATCCAGGTAACATTTTACTTTTTTAAAATTTCTGTTGATAATCAAAATGCTCCCAATTTGTAAAGAATGCTGCTGTTTGAGTGACTTTCAGACTTCTCAGGAGTCAGTGGATGAGTTAGTAGTGTCGTCGTCACGTCCCTGTACCCTTCCTGGGAAGTGGGTGGTGACATAAGACCTTTCACATACATTTCTTGGGAAGAATAAAAGAGGAAACCTTGCAATGCTTAGAAACGGAGACAAATGACGTTCATCCTGAGGAGCCTGAGGTTGTTAATTCCAGGTTCCAGGAACACAGTGGTGAAGAAAACAAAGCAAAACCCTTGCCCTCACGGTGCTTGTGCTGTAGCTTGGGGAGGCTGGAGGAGGGAGCAGGGCACACGGACAGGGCAGCGTCCTGTCCAGGAAGGCGGGAGCCAGTCTGTGAATGTGAGTGGGCTGCGAAGGGCAGACCTGAGAGGCAGAAAGAACCTTACAGTCCCTTCTTTTAGCCATTACTTGATGTCTCCATACCATTCATAACTTTCTAGGCAAGTTCACCTTGACTACATCCAGGGGTGAGAATATACTGCTTCCTGAGCAGCATATTTCAGCTTCGTATGATTTTATTATTTCAATTGATTAATTTGTTTCAATGCACCCACTTCCAAGAAAATTTGAGACTTGTTTTGAGAGGCCCACTGAGTAGCTGGAAGTTAGGCCACAGCCACTGCCTACTGCCTGTCTGCTCCTGTCCCTGGCTCTCCATGGCCTGGCATGGGGCATGGTCGAAGAGGCCTACGGAGTTCCAGGTGGGGCTGTGCCCTCTGCCCAGTGCCCCTCTGGGCCTCAGGCACCTGGCCACTGAGCTGTTGCCGTACTGACTGGGACTGTTAGGAAGGTCTTTCGGTTCTGCCTTGCACCTAACTCCGAAAGCCTGTGCAGCATGTATTTGTGGTCATTCCTCTTGTGAGGCAGGTGATGTGCTAATCGCCACCTCCTTTCTCCTTGGGTGGTGAGTTGGGAAGCTGTCTGTACCCTGCCTAGTTAGGCTCCAGCTCTGAGGTTGGAATGGGACCAGCCTGGCTCCTTCCTCCATCTCCAGCCTGAGTCTGTACCTGGAATGCCCAGTTTCTATGTGGGTGACTGCTTCCCGCTGTGCCACACGCTTCTAGCAACAGGGCAAATAGCAGTGCCGCCTCCAGGCTGGATTCGACGGGGTCAGTGTGTGAGCCCCTGTGCCCCGGGAGTTGGCACTGTGCTGCCAGCAAGCTCCGGATGCAGGAGCCTGGGCGCTCAGTCTGGCCTCTGTTCATCTGTTGGGCAACTTCACTGTATTTATGTGCCTGTGAGTTCTCTGGCCACAAGTCTTTGGCCTCTGTCTGAATCCTTCCATCTCAGACGCCTTAAATGTCAGGTCGGGTTCTTATAAAGCCCAGATTGGATACTGCAAAGGCTTGGGAAACCAGAGTGGGTCTGCAGGAATCTCAACTACAGAGCCTGAAGCCCCTGGGTCTCAGCTTTCTGCCCCTTAACCTTTGAAAAGGAGACTTGCTTTCCTCATACTGAATCCTGGAGTCCTGGGGTGCCTGAGGTATTGGGAGGGCTGCTAGAATTTTGGGTGTTGGAAGAAAGGACACCCTATGATTGGGCTTCAGTCTGATGTCTTCTCTACAGAAGGACCTCATTGCTGCGTTTGACAACGGAGCCCAGAAAGTATTCTTCGATTTGTGGGAAGAGCACATTCCCAGCTCTATCCGAGATGGTGACTCCTTTGCCCAGAAGTTGGAATTCTACCTTCACATCCATTTTGCCATCTATCTTCTGAAACACTCCGTGCGGAGACCTGTATGTTCCCCTTGTGATGCAGCTGGTCTGAATAGTGTGTTAAGGGAGAATGATAGCTGTTATGTCTCCTAATGAGCATTAATTTAGTTTTATGGCCGCTTTATCATAGTGCTGAAGAGTAGGTGTCTTGTATCTTGATGAATAATTTTCTACCTCATTCCCAGCAGTTTCTTCCCTCCTCCTCCTCCTCCTCCTCCTCCTCCTCCTCTTCCTCCTCCTCCTCCTCCTCCTCTTCCTCCTCCTTTTTTTAAAAAATATATTTTATTGATTTTTTTACAGAGAGGAAGGGAGAAGGATAGAAAGTCAGAAACATCGATGAGAGAGAAATATCGATCAGCTGCCTCTTGCACGCCCTCTACTGGGGATGTGCCCGCAGCCAAGGTACATGCCCTTGACCGGAATCAAACCCGGGACCCTTCAGTCCACAGTCCAACGCTCTATCCACTGAGCCAAACCGATTTCGGCCCTTCTCCTCCTCCTCCTCTTCCTCCTCCTCCCCCTCCTCCTCCTCCCCCCTCCTCCTACTCTTCCCCCTCTTCCTCCTCCCCCCTCCTCCTACTCTTCCTCCTCCTCCTCCCCCTCTTCCTCCTCCCCCCTCCTCCTACTCTTCCTCCTCCTCCTCCCCCTCTTCCTCTTCCCCCTCCTCCTCCTCCCCCTCTTCCTCCTCCCCCCTCCTCCTCCCCCCTCCTCCTCCCCCCTCCTCCTACTCTCCTCCTCCTCCTCCTCCTACTCTCCTCCTCCTCCTCCCCCTCTTCCTCCTCCCCCCTCCCCCTCCCCCCTCCTCCTCCCCTCCTCCTCCTCTTCCTCCTTCCCCCTCCCCTTCCTCCCCCTCCTCCTCCTCCTCTTCCTCCTTCCCCTCCTCCTCCTCCTCCTCCTCCTCCTCCTCCTCCTCCTCCTCCTCTTCCTCCTCCTTCTTCTTGGTTAATCCTTACCAGAGGGTTTTTTTAAAGTGTTTTATCTATCTATTTATTTATTTATTTATTTATTTTAATTGATTTTTTACAGAGAGGAAGGGAGAGGGATAGAAAGTCAGAAACATCAGTGAGAGAGAAACATCGATCAGCTGCCTCCTGCACACCAATATAGAAGAGAAATTTAAGCATTAACAGTAGAAAAATGGTCTGCCTGTGCATTCGTTGAGTTTAGCTTTTGAAATCTTTCTCAGGTGGGACTGGAGACCTGCAGAGAGGACAGGGCTTCGAGGCTGCCGGGCGGGTGAGCCTCCCAGTGCAGAGCCAAGGCCAGGGAGCAGGGCCGCGCTGACACTGGACCACGTGCACTTGGTTAGAGGCTTGTCCACACACTACCTGCCGCCCTGAGGACCTGGGTTAAATTATTGGCCTGTCAGAGGGGCCAATGGAGGGGTCAATGATGGAGGGAGCAGCCCTACAGAACACTGTAGTAGCCATTCTTTTTTTCTTTCTTCAAAATATATTTTTATTGATTTTTTACAGAGCAGAAGGGAGAGGGATAGAAAGTCAGAAACATCGATGAGAGAGAGACATCGATCAGCTGCCTCTTGCACGCCCCCCACTGGGGATGTGCCCACAGCCAAGGTACATGCCCTTGACCGGAATCGAACCCGGGACCCTTCAGTCCGCAGTCCGACGCTCTATCCACTGAGCCAAACCGGTCTCAGCCATTGTAGTAGCCATTCTTGGAAGGCTGTCCTCAAGATAGCGCTCATGTGGGTACCATCATGGGAGATTCTCATTTTCTTTGTATTTATTTCTGTTTTCTAATTTTCCCACTGATATGAGATAAAAAAAATAAATAAACGTGATATATTTTTGCCTCTGGTTGTTACAAGGTGATTACAATGTAGGTGCAGTGAGATGCTTTGATGGGAACAGCCTGTGAGGGGGGTAACTGGTGAGGCCAGGGTGTCTTGGAAGGAAAATGCCAAATTCAAGGCTGGAAGCGCAGGAGGAGATGGAGACCCTGGGAAGGACTTGCCTTGGATTTCGTGAGGAATTAGTGCGGCAAGCAAGATCAATGCTCAGTTACCGTAATGAAGGAAAGAAGCGTGATGTGGAAACTTGTTTCAAAAAACTACCCACCTTTTGAAATCTCTCCTAAGGGAATCATGGAAATGCACACAAATATTTCTGATCTCGGGAATGTGGAAACTGTGTACATTTCTAATGGGAATTGGTTAAATTGTGACAGACCCACAAGATGAGGTTTTGTCCTGCCATTAAAACGATGTTTATGATGAATCATAAGGATGTGAGAAAGTGGTAATAAAGTAAAAGGCGGTATATTGAACATATGTCTGTCCTCTGGTATTCCCGACAGTTTCATGAAGGGGTGAAATTGTGGGCGCTGTCAGAATGGCAGGACACAGCACACTTGCCAGGCAGCTGGGAGGCTGCCGGCGCCGAGGCTGGAGAGAGAGATTGGGGTGGACGGTGGGCTGGGCGGGCTGGCGTCAAGCAGGGGACCTCAAGCAAGCATCTTCCTTTCCTCGTAGGACAAAGAGGAATTGGATGACAGGATTTCTTATTTCAAAACCTACCTGGAGAGCAAAGGGGCATCGCTGAGCCAGTCCACAGAGTTCCTCCCTTTCTATGCGCTGCCGTTCGTCCCGAACCCTATGGTGCACCCGTCCTTTAAAGAGCTCTTCCAGGTGAGTGACAGCCTCTGCGCTCAGCCCTGGCAGCACGTGGCTTCACCTGTTCACGCAGGCGGCTTCTGAAAGGTGCTGTAAAAGCTCGTGTTTACTCAGTTAATGTGCTTTACAAAATTTCCTGTGCTAGAAAGTGTGATTTTTTTGGTTGCACCATGATTTGTTAATATAGACCAACATAAATATTTTTACTATACTGATCTCTTAAATCATTCTGTGTATACTTTTTCAGTATTGGATGGATAATTCAATTATATTGACAGTAGCCTGAAAAAGAACTAGAGTACTTTACATAATTGCTGGTCATATATAGATTTTTAATTGATTTTAGAGAGAGAAAAAAAACAAAAAACATCAATTTGTTGGTCCACGTATTATATGCATTCATTGGTTGCTCCTTGTATGTGCCCTGACCAGGAATCAAACCTGCAACCTTGGCGTTTTGGGATGATGCTGAAATGAACTGAGCTACTGGGCCAGTGCTTGGTTGTGTGTGTGTGTGTGTGTGTGTGTGTGTGTGTGTGTGTGTGTGTGTATTTTAATATATGTTATTGATTATTTTTTACAGAGAGGAAGGGAGAGGGATAGAAAGTCAGAAACATCGAGAAACATCAATCAGCTGCCTCTTACACACCCCCTACTGGGGATGTGCCCGCACCAAGGTACGTGCCCTTGACGGGAATCGAACCTGGGACCTTTCAGTCCGTAGGCTGATGCTCTCTCCACTGAGCCAAACCGGTTTTGGCTGGTTATGTATATTTTAATTTGTAATAAAATTCTCGCTTATTTGGTGTATATTTTGGTTACCTGATTTGTACTATTATTTCCATCAGACTATTTACCTATAGGTCTTTAAAACATTTTTTTAATTGATTGATTTGAGAGAGAGAGAAAGAGAGAGATGTTGTTCCACTTACTTGTGCATTCATTGATTGCTTTTTTTAAATCTTTATTGTTCAGTTTATTAATTACATTGTTCCCTTTTTTTTCCCCTATAGCTCCCCTCCACCTGGTACCCATCCCACCCTCCGCCCTCACCCCTCTCCACTGTCCTCTCCCATAGTTGCATGATTTTTGTCCAGTCTCTTGCTGCACTTCCCACACCCCATTTCTCCCCAAGAATTGTCAGTCCATTCCCTCTCTATGTCCGTGATTCTGTTACATTCACCAGTTTATCCTGTTCATCAGCTTATTAATTCACTTGATTTTTAGATTCATTTGTTGATAGATGTGTATTTGTTGTTCCTAATTTACACTTTTATCTTTTTCTTCTTCCTCTTCTTAAAGAATATCTTTCAGCATTTCATATAATATTGGTTTGGTGGTGATGAACTCCATTAGCTTTTTCTTGTCTGCAAAGCACTTTATCTGACCTTCAATTCTGAATGACAGCTTTGCTGGATAGAGCAATCTTGGTTGTAGATTCTTGCTGTTCATCACCTTGAATATTTCTTGCCATTCCCGTCTGGCCTGCATCGTTTCTGTTGAGAAATCCGCTGACAATCGTATGGGTGCTCCCTTATAGGTAACCATCTGTTTTTCTCTTGCTGCTTTTAATATTCTTTGTCTTTTGCTCTTGGCATTTTAATTATGATGTGCCTTGGTGTGGTCCTCTTAGGGTTCCTATATATTGGGGTTCGGTGTGCTTCTTGGACTCCTAAGTCAATTTCTTTCACCAGGTGTGGGAAGTTTTCAGTCACTATTTCTTCAAATAGGTTTTCATTGTCTTGCTCTCTCTCTTTTTCTGGCACTCCTATAATTCGGATGTTGGTATGCTTGAGGTTGTCCCAGAGGCCCCTTACACTATCTTCAATTTTTTGGATTCTTTTGGTTTCTTGCTTTTTCAGCTGAGTGGATTTTACCTCTTTGTATTTCAAATCTTTAACTTGGTTCTTGGGGTGCTCCAGAGCACTTTTAGGTCTTTGTTTAATATTTTTTATTTCAGTCAGTGTATGCTTAATTTCTGGTTGGTCCTTTTTCATATCCTTGAGAGTCTCCTTCATATCCTTGAGGGTCTCATTCATTTCCTTGTAAGACTCATTCATTTCCACGTTGGTCTTGATCACTTCCTTGCAGGTCTCATTCATATCCTTAAGGATCTCGTTCATTTCCTTGTAGGACTCATTCATTTCCTTGTCAATCTTGCTTATTTCCTTATAGGTCTCGACCTTTTGTAGGAGCCTCTTGAGAAGCCCTATAACCGTGGTTTTGAATTCCATGTCCAGTCGTTTTTTTTTCCTCCATTTCTTTCACATCTGATTTCTTTACATGTCTCTGCATGGTGGCTGCTTCCCTGAGTTGGTCAATTAGCTTTTTGTGGTAGATGTCCTACAAGGGACAGTGGCTCAGCCTCCCCAATTACCTGAGGTGGATATGGGTTGCACAGTCTTGCTGAAGTTAAGCTCAGGTTAATTGTTGTTAGCACTTGGAGGGGTTGACCTCCAGGCCAATTGTCTGTGAAGCTCAGCTGTGCTCAGGTTGGATGGGCAGAGTCTCCAGGGCCATGCAGACAGCGTTAGCTCCGCCCTATGCGGCCCCAGGGACTCTGTGCTGGGGGCAATGGCCGCCAGCACCTCTGAGAGAGAGCTGCTGTGGAGATCCACCGGCTGCCGGGGAATTCATACTCTCCCCAAATGAGTCTGCACACCCAATATCTCACCCAGGGTCGTAAAACAAAATAGTCTGACGGTTTTCCGAATGAGAGAGCAAGTTGTGAGCGCTCTCTACTAGGTCAGGCAGCTGCGCTGTTCTCAAGGTCACGCGCAAGCTTGCCTTCTCCACAAGCCAGCAGACCCCTGCAACACCCGAGCTTCGGCGTGCCCTCCCACTGTCCAGTTTTCACCCTGTATGATAGTGGGTTCCCTGGACTTTGCCCAGAGCTGGAGAATCAGTCCAGTCGGACGTCTTCGTCTCCCCGTTCGAGAAAACTGGCTGGTTTGCAGCCGCCCGCCCTATCCGCTGGCGCGCGCTCCAAACCTCTCTCCGTGTGAATCTTCAATGCTGTCCACCGCCGCTCCTCCGAGTCACAGTGTCTTATCTTCACTTTTGTTTGTGGAATTTTCACTCGGCCAGCTTTCTGGTGATTCTGGACGGTGTTTGTTCTTTCGTTAAGTTGTAGTTTTAAAATTGCTGTGTATGACGGCAAAATAGGTGTTTTACCTATGCCGCCATCTTGGTTCTCCCCCATTGATTGCTTTTTGTATGTGCCCTGATCCAGGACCCAACTCACAACCTTGGAGTATATGGGGTCGACACTCTAAACAATTGAGCTACCTAGCCAGGGCCTGCCTATTGCTCTTTTAATTTTTGGTGGGGTGAGGCCAGGCATGGGGTGGGCCAGAAGGCGGGGCCTGTGAGGCAGAGGCGGGGCAATGCAGGAGGCAGGGCAGAGGGTGATCTTTTAATTGTTATACTTTATTTTTTAAATATACATTTTTATTGACTTCAAAGAGAAAGGGAGAGGGAAATATAGAAACATCAATGATCAGAGAGAATCATTGATTGGCTGCCTCCTATACGCCCCACAATGGGGATCGAGCCCACTGCTGGGCATGTGTCCTTGGCCGGAATCAAACCCGGGACCCTTCAGTCCAAAAGTCGATGCTCTACCCACTGAGCAAAACTGGCTAGGCCTGTTATGCTTTATTTTAGTTAAAATTTCAGCATAATATTTATTAAATAAGATTTACCTATTGTAATTTTTGTTGACTTACTAAAATGAATATGTCCCACAGAATTTTATTGAAATACTAGAGGCCTGGTGCACGAAATTCGTGCATGGGGGGCGGGGGATGTCCCTGCACCCTCTCCAATCTGGGACCCCTCGAGGGATGTCTGACTGCCTGGATCAGGCCTAAACGGGCAGTCAGACATCCTTCTCACAATCCAGGACTTCTGGCTCCAAACTGCTCACATGCCTGCCCATGTCCCCTTCCCCTGGCCAGGCTGGCTGGACCCCACCCATGCACGAATTCATGCACCAGGCCTCTAATATGTATATGTATATGTACACACACACACACACACAGAGTGGCCAGGTTATTATGCACTCAGTGTGTATTGAGCAGAGACGGCCTAACATTGTGTTAGTTTCCTGCGGCTGCCCTAACAGAGGACCATGGATGAGGTGTCTTAAAACAACAGAAACTTACTGCCTCACAATGTAGGAGGCCAGAGGCCTGAAATCCAGGCGTCTGTGGCAGAGCTGAACTCCCCGAGAGGCCTCCAGTATAGGGTCTCTCCTTGCCTCTCCAACTTCTGGAAGGTTCAAGTGTTGGTTGGTTCACGGCAGCATAATTCCAGCCTCTCATCTGCCCTTACATGCCATCTTCTCTCTGTGTCTGTCTGAAATTTCCTTTTTCTTAGAAGTCACCATTCATGTTGGATTAGGAGCCCACCCTCTCCAATACAACCTCATCCTAACTAATTACGTCTGCAGCCACCCCGTGCCCAGTGACCTCACATTCTGAGATTGGGACATAGTTCATCCCATACCACACACACGTTATACATAGTTATGCTGTGTCAGGGAATTATAAAGTATTTTAAAAATGCAAGACTTTTCTTCTTATCTGCTTACTTTTTGAAAGTCAGGTAACACACCGGATGACTGACTGGGTGGGGCAGGAGGCGTAGGTGAGGATACAGAGCTGGAGGAGAGCAAGTGGGGAGGGCGGGAAGGTCTGTGGGCGCTGGGCGGGAGCTCGGATCAGTAGATTGGAAATTTTGGTGATACGGCTTCATTTTGGTGGAACTTCTTAGTTTGGGTGGTAGATATTTTTATATAAAGATTATGAGGAAAATTGCCCTGAGAAAGATTGTTGCTTATGACACCTTTTTCTTTCACTACTTATTTTTTTCTTCTCAATGAGCATTACTTGAGAGAATTACTTTATTTTTAAGAAACAAATGAAACTAAAAATATGTCGTAACCCCTGACACGATGGAGTACCTGAGGTACTGTCTTTCTTCCTTATCTACGTGAGGTTTATGGAAGCGAGCACCGTTCTCCGGGAGGCCTCAGGTAACGTGGTGGTCGGTGTGTGTGCCTGCCAGTGCCACGTGTGCCTAAACTACTGAATTCTTTTGGGTAATCCACCTAATAAGGTTACTTGTCATGCTTGTGTTTAAATCACATGAAATATTCAAATCATGTACAGGGTTATTTTTCCCCTGTTTATGAAAGAACTCTGTTTTTCCTTCCTGCTGTGGGTACTTGAATCTGCTATAAATGAATTGGTCAGTTGTCCTAACATTTGTGTGTTAAGCACCACGCCACTGCCAAAACATCTAGCTGATTTAACCCTGAAGGCCACAACTTGAGGATGCTGTTGGCATTTAGTGACCTAGCTTTTATTTTGTTTTCCTTGTTTTTGTTTTTTTTTCCTTTAGGATTCTTGGAGTCCAGAATTGAAGTTGAAGTTGGAAAAGTTTCTAGCTTTAATTTTTAAAGCCAGTAACACGCCAAAGCTTTTAACATTATATGTATCCTTTCAAAGCCGGTGGAGACCGCCGTGGTGTTAGAGGGCCTCGCTGGCTTAGACTGCCTCCCAACCAGGGATAGTTAGTGAGGCCCGGTCACTGCACCGGGCGAGTGAATCAGTGATGGGAGGGTGTGCCGCGGCCCATAAAGGGTTGGCTTCTGTGGCAGTGGGTCTCTGAGACTGGGTAGGGTCTTTTTTATTTATTTTTTAAGAGAGATTGGAAGAGAGAGGGAAAGACAGAGAAAAACATCGATGTGAGAGAAACGCATCGATTGGTTGCCTCCTGCACGTGGAGGACCCTGCAGCTGAGGTACGTGCCCTTGACTGGAATTGAACCCAGAACCCTTCAGTACATAGGCCGACACTCTTATCCACTGAGCCAAACTGGCTAGGGCTTTAAAATAAATAAACAAACAAATAAATATATATATTTTATTGATTTCAGAGAGGGAGAGACAGAAATATCAATGATGGGAATCATTGATCAGTTGCCTCCTGCACGCCCCCTACTGGGGATCGAGCCCACAACCCAGGCCTGTGCCTTGGCCAGAATCTAACCTGGGAACCTTCAGTCCTCAGACTGACACTCTATCTACTGAGCCAAACCAGCTAGAGCTAGGGTCTTATTTTTATGTCATGTGCTAGAAGCTGTATTAGTAAGAGGAAAATATCTTTTTGGAAAAGTATTTCTTGGAACAACTGTCCCTTTCTAGAAGACTGTCAGCCATTTTTAAGGCCTTGAAGCCCTGGTTCATGGGTTATATGACCATATAACTTGTTATTCAAATTGGGACTTTTAAAAAAAAATTTATTTCAGAGAGGAAGGGAGAGGGAGAGAGAGAGATGAAACATCAATGATGAGAAAGAATCATTGATTGGCTGCCTTCCGCATCACCCACCCTGGGGACTGAGTCCACAACCTGGGGATATGCCCTGACCAGGAATTGAGCTGTGACCTCCTGGCTAATTGATCGACACTCAACCCCTGAGCAACACCAGCTGTGCTGTTTTCACCCCAATCCCCATTTCCCTAGGATAAAGCTTTAGCACTCAAGTTACAGTTAAAGGTATGAATTCAGATTTGCAGGTTTAGTAGAACGTTCTGGTAGCAGTGGGGAAGGTGTTATGAAGGGGGTAAGGAGGCCAGTTAGGAGGCTGTTGAAATAGTGTAAGACTTGGATGTACCGGGAGGCAAATGACATGGAGAGAAGAGGTTTATTTGGGAGCGAGTCGCCCAGGTGATGAGAAGCCAGTAACCGTCGTAGCTATCTGTAGCAGCATCAGGTAGGACGGGGCCTTCGCCGTGCTGAGAATCCTCTTCCGCCATGCTGGGGTGGGGTACCCCGAGCACTGCATCCTGAGTGCCCATTTTCCTGAGCTGCTTCTCATTCCAGAAGGAGAATGGACAAAGTCACAAAGGTAAACCATGATGCCATGTAGATTAACAAGTTTTAAATAACAGCCTTGCCAACTCAAGTTTTAAGTAGGGAGATGGAGAGAATTCCAAAGACTTGGAGAATGAGGGTTTTAAAAGTCTAAATATTTATAAAGTGCTTTGCAGTTATTTGTATCTGAGATTCCTTGAGGCCCACTTTTCAGGAAGGCTGGTGTTTTAGCTTCGGCTTGCATGTCAGGTAACTAAGACTTGGAGAAATGAAGCAAATCCAAGCGCTGTGCCGGGGTCACTGCAGCCACGCTGTTAGAAGATAGCCCGGAGAGGCGGGGGAGGAATCGTTCTAGTGTCTTCCACTTTCTCCTTGAATTAGACTAGTAGCAGTATGGAGTACCCATTCTTTATTTTTAAAATATATTTTATCAATTTTTTAGAGGGAGAGGGAGAGTCAGAAACATCAGTGGGAGAGAAACATCGATCAGCTTCCTCTTGCACACCCCCCACTGGGGATGTGCCGGCAACCAAGGTACATGCCCTTGACCGGAATCAAACCTGGGACCCTTCAGTTCGCAGGCCAACACTCTATCCACTGAGCCAAACCGGTCAGGGCTGGAGTACCCATTCTTATAAACATTTCCATTTTTTACCTTCAAGGTAGGAATTCCAGTCTTAATTTTTTAGTGTTAAAATGATGGTTTTCCATGATTAATCATTTTTATTGGAACTGTCACTTTTCAGGAAGGTGAGAAAAACTGTAGTTATCATGAAATTGGCCAGAGTTGGGGTTCTTTGCCCGAGTTTGTCTTTGATACTACATTGTAAAACCACTTAAATGTCTGCTGAAAGGATGTGATGTGCTTCAGGCCTTGGGTAAGGACAGGCGCCATCATCCTCAGTGCCAGCAGGTGGAGTCTGACCACATGGAGCAGCACATTTCCCTCCTCACCACTGAGTAATGTTAGTGAGGATTTCAGAACTTCCTGCCATTGTTCTTCCTGTCTCTCTTTAGAAAGTTGACGTTTTCTAAAGAGAGGAAACATTGATCAGTGAGTTAGCTCTTTGCTTTCCGGGGAGTGGACAAGGGAGTGATGCTTTAGTGGCTTCAGATGAGAAGAGTTTAGATGGTGTTTTTGTGCCTCGTAGCCGTGCAGGTCCCCAGCCCAGCAGTTCTGAATTCTGGTTCTGCCAGCTGTGCTGCCCCTCTTAGACCCCACCGACCTTTCGTGGAGGAGCCGCAGTCCTGTGCCTGAGCACGGAGGAGCAGGGTACAGATGTGGCCGCCTGGGGTCCACATGGAATGGTCCCAGGTTGCCAGGCTGCAGCCTTAAGCTTCTCAAGATGTTATGGCCCCAGCACGGTTATGTCTGAGGCAAGCCCCTCCAGCCCCTCTCTCAGCTGCTCGGGCCCGCTCCCCACAGTGCTGGCGCATTTCCCGGGCCCTGGCTGGGTGGCTCCGTGCAGCTTTCTCACATCACAACTGGCATCGGAAATTGGGCTGGACACTCGGGTCTTGCCCTGCAATGCCTGGAAACATTTCTTTGCTCTGCTGTTTTTACTGCTGTTGCCGCTCACATACCACCTCTCACCTCCTGATGAGAAGGAGAGTCAAAGACTTTGCAGTCATATTCGAAAGCCACCACCCCACCTCCCGGGTCCCAGAGAACTGCCCCGGCCCTGCACTCAGGCTGCTCAGTCCCTGCTCAGATTAATTCTTTGGATGCCCTGGCACTAGGGGAAGGAGGTGGTGAGAAACTGCTTCCAGATTCCTGATTTTCTCCAGCCCCTGATACCCCAGCACACCCTGCAGCAATGGAGGCTAGCTTTCTGCTGGAACAGTTATGTCTCTGAAAAGTGGCCTAATTTTGCAGGCAAAATAAACATGGGAGGGGAGTGCAAATAGAGGAACCTGTATTTTTCCACAGATCTTTCATTCGAAATTTCAGCAAGGAGACCAGGGTTTTTGAGCCTTCTTTAATTTTGTTTTAATTGAGTCTTCTTAGGAGAGCCAAGCAAAATTGAGTCTGGCAGGCACAGTGTGTTTCTGTGGCTGAATACATCCCCAAATGCAGGATTGCCATGCAGGTTTGACATTAGCTCTTCAGAGCACTTGCACCAGGGGGCAAGCCCAGTGTCAAGACAGCCAGTGGTCACCTCTTTGTCCCCTCCTCCCAAAATTATAGTTGCATTGACCATAAGGCACAGACATGCCTCTAATTTAATTTAATTCTAGACTTAGGGTGGTGGGGTTGTGTGTGTGTGTGTGTGTGTGTGTGTGTGTGTGTGTTATGTGTTGTTGTTTTTAATCCTCATCCAAGGAGCGAGAGTATTTTTAGAGAAAGTAGAAGGGAGGGGGGCAGACAGAGAGAGAGAAACATATTGATTGGTTGGTCCCCACTCAGCCCAACCAGCTAGGGATTGGACCTGCAACTGAAGTACATGCCCTTGCCTGGGAATCGAACCTTCCATCCTTTGGTCCACAGGCTGACATTCTAACCACTGAGCAAACCGGTCAGGGCAACAGTTCCATATTTTAAAATTACCATTTTGTCTTGAACAGCTAAGGCAGTGGTTGGCAAACTCATTAGTCAACAGAGCCAAATATCAACAGTACAACGATAGAAATTTCTTTTGAGAGCCAAATTTGTTAAACTTAAACTTCTAACACCACTTTTCCAAAATAGATTCGCCCAGGCCGTGGTATTTTGTGGAAAAGCCACACTCAAGGAGCCAAAGAGCCTCATGTGGCTCGCAAGCCGCAGTTTGCCGATCACGGAGTTAAGGGATCTCTAAAATGAAATCTCATCTACTCTTTTAAAAATTAAAAAAGCAATGCCCTTAAATGAAGGAGGAATGTTAGCAAGGGGAGGCTCAATGACTTTGGGGAAGATCACCACTACTTTTCTGTTTCATTGCTCAGGAACAACAGAAAACTTTCTGTGCCCTTAACTGGCGCTCTTTCAGCATGCTCAGCACTTGTTTAAAATTCAGAATGCAGTTCTTCAGACTTTGGAAATACAAAGAATCTCAATAAATTTCACTAGCATGAGTAGGCCAGTTTCATTAAAATAACATGGAATAAAACAGCTCCATTAAAAGTTGAGCTCTCACAAAATGCAAGGCGTCCTGGCTTAGATTTCCTTGTCTCATAAAATGTTTGACAGGATAAAAGAGTCAATTCTGTTTAATGCTCAGAAGTAAAGTTGGTGTTGTGTGCTGAGACTCAGACAGCTTACAGTAATGTTCAGGTCCTGTTGTCAGCAGCGAAGGTGTCTGCAAGGTGATGGCTCTGGATAGCGGGCTGTTTTGCTAAATGGTGTATTTGAAATGCTCATAAATGTGTCAGCCCAACTGCCTTCTCTCCTTCCTGCAGGCTTCGGGCGTTAGATCTCTTTTCCATCAGTGTACCATACTTTGAAGTTGTCACAAATTCCAATTCTGGGTTTCTAAGGCAAAAGGTCCATAAATAGTCTCTTACATTTACATTCATTGTATGGTGAGTGTCGAGGGGAAGAGTTCCTTAGTGCGTCCCCTTTATAGAGGGACTATTGGATGACATTGATGTTTGGGAAGTCATTTGACCCAGCTAATGGGTTTCGGTACTTCATTCAGTATCTGCCACTTGCTATGTGATGAGAGAGTTCACACAGATATTCTCTAAACTTATTACTATGAAATGGGATTATCAGTATCCTGTAAAATTTTCATTGTTGGAAGTTCCAGTTTATGTAATTTAGAATTTTATACATATAAAAAAGCTTTCCTAGTACTCAATGTAGGGATAAGGTAGTGACTCCCTCTCCCTAATAATATTTAGGGAGAAGCTTGATAAATGACCTCCAGGGATGTCCTCCAGAAGTTCAAGTACTGAACATAAGTTTGTGCTAGGTGGCCTTTCAAAGTTATCTTTCACTACTTAGATTTGATGGGTGCTAAATAATTATAGCAATAACTAGAGGCCCGATGCATGAAATTCATGCAAGGGGCTTGGCCCTCATAGCCCCAGTGCCTGGCTTCTTCCGGACTGTCGTTCTGCTGTTCGCCCATCAGGTCTAATTAGCATATTAAGCTTTATTATTATAAATTGTTCATTATTATGTGACTAGAGGCCCTGTGCCCAAGTTTGTGCATGGGTGGGGTCCCTCGGCCTGGACGGAGATCAAGGCTGATCGGGGCGGCCAGTAGGGGAGAAAGAGGGAGGGACTGTGGGAGATTGGCCAGCCGCAGGAGGTTGGCTGTGGGAGTGTACTGACCACCAGGGGGCAGCTCCTGAATTGAGCGCCTGCCTTCTGGTGGTCAGTTTGACCGGTCATTCGGTCGACTGGTGTAATGGTCGCTTAGGCTTTTATATATATAGATATTTTGGGTTTTAAGAGTTAAAATATTTTACTTCTGCACGTCAATAAAAAATAAAAGCTTTTGAAATACAGTTTGAATATGGGTGATCCTCATAGCTATTTAAGACACAAATTAAGAGGAACAGATAACAGGACAGTGGCTCTGGAATGTTAGCATATGTCAGAGCCATTGGGGGACTGTATAGATACTCAGCCCCCACCCAGGAGCCACAAAATCAGTCTCTGGAGGTGAGGCTTGATCATCTTTATTTCTGGATGATTCTGATGTACTTTAAGTTTGCAGACCACTGCTGTTGGATATAACCTTTTGCCACTTTTCAAAGTTATGGAAATACATTTAGAAAATATTTATCCCTTTCCCGTTAAAGGAAATAATAATAACAGTTACCATTTATTGATTATGTGCTATAGGCTAATATTGGGCTAGGCACTTTGAATGTATTTTTTCATTAATCCTCATAATAACCTTTTGAGATGATTATCATTTCCCCCATTTTACAGCTTAAGAAATGAGATCAGAGAACTTAAATATCTTGCCTCAGTTTATCCAGCAAGAAAGTGATAGAGTAGGGATTTGAGCACTGGTCTTTATAATTTTAAAATCTCTCTGTATACATGAACTGTATAAATACCTTTAAATATTACACAGAGGCTGGATTGGGACAATAGTGAGTTAACTTGGGCTTTTCCATCCAAAATGTAGCATTCCAGGGAAGAGGAGAAGTGTGGTGGGTCAAAGGAGTGTGGGCACTGCAAAGAGTCGCTTGTCCCAGATGTGCCCAGGGTGGCGTGGCCAGCAAGTGCTGCCCGTGAGAGGACTCGGGGCGATTCTAAGAAGGAAGCCTAGGACCTTCCAAGTCTGCCTGTTCTTAGTGGATGGTTTGTGCTTTAAGAAACTGGCACAATGAGCCCTGATTGGTGTTGGTTGGAGCATTGTCCTGTACACTGAAAAAGTTTGAGGGTTCAATTCCCGGTCAGGGGACATATCTAGGTTTCGAGTTCGATTCCTGGTCAGTGTGCATGTGTGAGGTAGTCAGTCAGTGTTTCTCTCTTACATAGTTGTTTCTCTCTCCCTCTCCCTCTCCTTTCTCTCTCTCAAGATTCAATAAAACCATATACTCAGATGAGGGTTAAAAAACAGAACAAAAAAGTGGCAGAATGAGCACCTGGAATCTTCTAGATTCTAGTTTTTCTCCAACATCAGCCAAGCAGCCCTAACCTTTACTTAAAATGAAGAACTGCCTCGCGGTTATGAATTGTCTCCCAAACAACCTTACAGAGAAGAAAAAACAAGTTTGGTTCAACCATTTTGCGAGCTGACTATAGAATGAAATGTTGAATTTGTTTCTTGTATATAAAGAGAAGAACTAAAAGAAATTGTGTGGGGTTTGGTCCAGGAGAAAGATTTTATTATGAAAACTAGAGATGATTTAGTTGAACTACCAGAGACAAAAAATAAAAAATCAGTGATTGCAAAGCACTTTGTAACTAAATGTGGCATGAAATAGAAGCAAGTGTTAGACACAAATAGTGTCAAGTTCATTGTTATAGCAAAATATGATAATAGGCATGATAAATCATTGAGAGGAATGTTTTTTTATTTTTTTGTTTTATTTTGTTTTAATATAAATGTAAATATCTTCCTAGAAATGTTGCAGCAGCTCCACCAGCAGCTGCTAGAAGCTGAGCGTAGGTCAATGACATACCTGAAACGGTACAATAAGATCCAGGCGGACTACCACAACCTCATCGGAGTCACGGCAGAGCTGGTGGATTCTCTGGAGGCCACAGTCAGTGGCAAGATGGTAAGGAAGATCCCCAGCGAGTCATGTCTTTTCAACATAAAGAGGTACGGGCACGAACCATGTTGATACGTGATTCCTGGCCACTCCCAGATACGACTTTGCCTCTCTGTTTCACAAAGCCAGAGTGCACACAGGAGACCAGGCTGACGTGCTATGCTGTTTATCATGCTGCTTACAGCATTTTATACATTTTTCTTGACATGCTATTGCCCATGTCTTTATTTCTCTACCTGATTCTTAATATCAGTAAAGAATAAATTGGCAACAGAAAAGACTATGTAGTGGCATAAAAATAAGAGGACAGTGCCCTTCTAGAAGATAGGAAAGCTATAGATTTTCACATGTTGATTTTGGATCCAGTTACCTTTCTGAACTCTGTTAATCTGATAGATTTTTTAAAATTGATTCTTCTGTGTTCTAGGTTAGTAGTCATATCATCTTCAAATAATAGTTTTATTTTGCTTTTTTCATTATATATCTTTTTTCCTTCTTAGCATATTGTGGCTAATACTGTGGGACATTTTTTAAAAGCCAGATTGTGGATATCTTTGTCTATTCCTGATTTTAATGGAAGTGACTCTAGTGTTGTACTTAATAAAAATTAGTATAATGAAATCTCTTTGTGGAAATAAAAAAATTTTTAATGGATGTAATTGGAGGTTCACATGCAATTTTAAGAAACAATACAGAGAGAGTCCTTGTACAGTTCCTCCAGTTTCCCCAATTGTAACATTTTGCAAAAGTATAGCATAATGTCTCAACTAGGGTATTAGCACTGATACAGTCCATTGCTCTTATTCTGATTGCCCTAGTTTACTTGCACATGCACGAGTGTTTGTGTCTATGTGTATTAAGCTTTATATAGTTTTTTATTTTTAAATATATTTTATTGATTTTTTACAGAGAGGAAGGAAGAGGGATAGAGAGCTAGAAACATTGATGAGAGAGACACATCGATCAGCTGCCTCCTGCACACCTCCCACTAGGGATGTGCCAGCAACCAAAGTACATGACTTTGACCAGAATCGAACCTAAGACCCTTCAGTCCGCAGGCCAACACTCTTATCCACTGAGCCAAACCAGTTAGGGTGCTTTATATAGTTTTTATCACTAATGTAAGTTTGTGTATTAAAATTGTTTTTAACAACTTAAAATATGATTACAAAATATATATTGTAAAAGTTTCAAAAATATAGAACTTTGCAAAATTAAAATTACCTATAATTGTGTCATTTAATAATAACACTTGTTAACAGCCCATGCTTTTTTCAATACTTATATACATGTTTTATAAAAATGGACTCTAGTTCACATAGTTTTCTAATTCATATTAATATTCAGTCATGTGTTTATGACATCATAAAATATTCTTCACATTACCTCACCTCTAGTGGCTAAGCTGTTAAACATTTAGGTTGTTTCCAGGTTTTTACTTTTAAAAATTATAAGTATAGTGGGAGATCTTGAGAATGAGCCTGCCTCACATTTTATAAGTTGATTTACTAGATTGAAACCTATGCTAAGGTCCTTCAAGGAGGCCGTGCTAATCTGATTCCACTGAGACAGTTCGTTCTCTTATACCCTTGACAACCATGGGCATTATCAGTAAAATTTTTATATTTTGTAAATTTGATCAATGAGAAATAACATCTCAGGATTTAAATATGCATTACATTGACGACACATAAAATTAAACATTTTTACATATTTTTAAAAAATATACTTTTCTCACCCTAGCTGGCTTGGCTCAGTGTCCGTCTGCCGTCTGAAGGGTCCCGTGCTCGATTCTGGTCAAAGGCACAAGCCTGGGTTTCGGGCTCAGCCCCCAGTAGGGGGCGTGCAGGAGGTAGCCAATTGATGTTTCTATCTCGTAGATGTTTCTATCTCCTTCTCCCTCTCCCTCCCTCTCTCTGAAGCCAATAAAAACGTATTTTTTTAAAAAGCAGGAAACAGTATGAGGAGTTATGGGTTGATCCAAAGTCTCTAAGCCACAGAAAACTCTAGAAAACTAGAACTGAAAAGCATGCAATGTTTTTGACATTTAAAAGGACATTGGTGGTGCTTTAACTACTGAGAGCTCCTGAGTTAAAGCAAAATTTCCTCTCTGGCCCTTAAAGAAGCCGCTAGAGACAGCTGCGACTGCCAGGCCGCCCCCGCTGTCCCTGGGTGGGTCTCATCCTTTCCTGCCAAACTCATCTCTTTGCAGATCACTCCTGAGTACCTGCAGAGCGTCTGCATCCGCCTCTTCAGTAACCAGATGCGGCAGAGCCTGGCGCACAGCGTGGACTTCACGAGGCCTGGGACGGTGAGGCTCTGTGCCCCTGATCTGCCCGCCCCCCTAAAATATTGTAACTAGCCCCACCAGCGTGACTTCGAGGTTGAGCATCAGCCTATGAACCAGGAGGTCATTGTTCGATTCCCGGTCAGGGCATATGCCCAGATTGCAGGCTTGATCCTTAGTGGGGGGTGTGCAGGAGGCAGCTGATCAATGATTCTCTCTCATCATTTCTAAAAATATATATTTTATTGATTTTTTACAGAGAGGAAGGGAGAGGGATAGAGAGTTAAAAACATAGACTAGAGAGAAGCATCGATCAGCTGCCTCCTGCCCACTCCCCACTGGGGATGTGCCGGCAACCAAGGTACATGCCCTTGACTGGGAATCGAACCTGGGACCCTTTAGTCCGCAGGCCAACGGTCTGTCCCCTGATTTCTCTCATCATTGATGTTTCTATTTCTCTCTCCCTTTTTCTTCCTCTCTAAAATCAATAAAAAAATATATTAAAAAGATAATGTAATTAAAAAACTGAAAGAGCAAGAGAAAAATAACATTCAGAGGCTGCACCTCAGCTGACGTTGGGGTCTGTAAATTCCCAGGAGGAGGAGAAGGCGGTTTTAAAGGAGTGAGCAGTTGGAAGACGGTCCCCTGGGGAGAGGCGTGTTCTGCTCTGCCCAGTGGCGCTGTTGTGGGTGCCAATTGCTGGTACCAACGAGGGGAAAATATTGAAAGTTGTATGGCCTACAGCAGGAATATTCTTTTTAACTTTTTACTTGGAATAATTGCCAACACAGAAAAGTTGCAAAAAGTGCACAAAGGACACTTTGTGTAGCCTTCACCCAGATTCAGCTGCTGGCAGTTTATCCATTGGTTCCTTTACTTTCTGTCTCTACACAACCTGTTTTCTGAACCATTTGAGGGCTTGTACCATGGCCCTTTATTCCTGAATTCTTCAGTGCAGAGTATATTTCTTAATAGAAATACTGTCCTGAATAATATGTGGTTATCAACTCAGTAAATATTGATTCAGTATTCTTCTCTAATCGGTGCGTTTTCCGGCAGTGTGAGCTGAGCCCTCATATCCTTTACAGCCTGCTGCTGATCGGAAGGCCAGGGCCATGCATTGCTGTCACATCTCTTAGCCTTCTTTACTCTTGAACGTTTTCGTGGTCTTTTTTGACTTTCATGAAATTGAGATTTTAGGAGAATATAGTCCTTTCCCCTTTCTAAAAATAGAACCTTTCTCCTTTCGTGTTTGATGTTTCCTCGTGATTAGGTTTGGGTTTGCATCCCATGCCAAATACTACATAGGTGCCATTGTGTCCTTCTTAGACGGGCTCATGTGGAGGCCTGCGCTGTTGGGTGTCTCCGGTGAAGTTTTCAAAGTTCATGAACCCAGGTCCCTGGAGCTCACACCACCCTGCTACCTGGTAAGGGGCTGAGTGGGTGCAGCCAGGTACATTGAATTAGGAAGGAGGTGCCAGGGGATCCTGAGGCACCCCCATGGGTCAGAGCCATGACTTTCAATTAAGGGTTTGCCCATTAATATTGGGGTCTTTATAAACATACTAGAGCCAGAGAAACCAAGATGGTGGCATAAGGTATACACCTGTAAGTACTGCCTCTCACAGCCTCACCAAAACTACAACTAAAAGACAAAACGTCTATCACCCAGAACCATAGGAAAGCTGGCTGAGTAGAAGTTCTACAACTAGAAGGAAAGAGAAAAGAGAATTGAGACTGGGTGGGACATGCATAAGCATGGAAAAGCAGAGGTATGGAGGCGTGCGAATCAAGCTGGTGGCTGGTGACTGGGTGCGCTTTTTTTTCAATCCAAAGGGAGACACAAGCTCCTGACTGCTCTGAACTCCAGTTCCCAGCAAGACTTTGAGGATCCAGATTCCTACGGGGAGAAGCAGGACTGTCTGCCATCGGGTCAGAAAGTGAGGGTAGTTTTCTTGCAGAGGTGCGTGCAGGAATTATTGTTTACTGCACTGGGGCACCGGACATGGGGTTGTAGAAATGTGGAGATGCAGAGAGGGCTGACTGGCAGCCATTGCTCTTTGCTCTGCCCTAGTGATTCCCTGAGATCCCACCCCACCCAATTTACAAAACCACCCAAACTGTGCACAGCGGCTTTTGCATGTGAATAGCTTACCCTATCCCAGCTTAACCTAACAAACTGCAGCTCCAGTCAGACAGCTCCAAAACTTCCAAACAGAGAGGAGAAATCTGTAAATCTCGCTGTAGCCCCTGCTGGGTGGCCTCAGACCTGCACCCCATTTGAGATCCAGGAGCCAGTGTACCTAGTGGTCAGTGTGAGACTACATCAGATTTCAACTCCTCACATCTATAAGTGACACATCCAAGAGGCAGACTCAGGGAGCACCAAAGCCCCACTGAAGCAAGTCCTGCCCCATAAGGGTGTTTCCAGCACAGCAGTTATTCCATTATAGACACAGTGGGTCCTCACAGCCAATTGGCCTGGAGGTCAATTCCTCTCAATGATACCAACAATAATCAAGGCTAACTACAGTAAGGCTGTGCACTCAGCATACAAAGGGGTGCACCAAGAGTGTCCACCTCAGGTGATTGGTGAGGCTGAGCCACTGGGCCTTATAGGTCACCTACCAGAGAAAACCACTCCATCAACACAGGGAAGCAGCCAAAATACAGAGACAACGAAATATGTCACAAATGAAAGAAATGGAGGAAAGCAAACTACTGGACATAGGGTTCAAAACCACAGTTATAAGGTTACTCAAGAATCTCCTAGAAATCTCTGAGGAACTTAGTGGGACCTTTAAGGATCTTAATGAGAATGCAAAAAAAAAAGGGGGGGGGGAATGGACAGTCAAAAATTAAGCATACACTGTCTGAAATAAAGAATATATAGAAATTCAACAGTAGATGAAAGGACCCCAAGAATCAAACCAAAGATTTGAAATATGAAGATACACACACACACAAAACACCGAACCAGAAAAACAAAAAGAAAAAAAATAATCCAAAAATATGAAGATAATGTAAGGAGCCTCTGGGACAACTTCAAGTGTACCAACATCCAAATTATGGGGATGCCAGAAGAAGAGAGAGAGCAAAATATTGACAACCTATTACAAGAAATAATGACAGAAAAGTTTCCCTATTTGGTGAAAGAAATAGACTTATAAGTCCAGGAAGCGCACAGAACCCCAAACAAGAGGAATCCACACCAAGACACATTAAAATGCCAAGGGCAAAAGACAAAGAGAGAATCTTAAAAGCAGCAACAGAAAAACAATTAGTTACCTACAAGGGAGTACCCATACAACTGTCAGCTGATTTCTTAACAGAAACGATGCAGGCCAGAAGGGCGTCGCAAGAAATATTCAAAGTGATGATTAGCAAGAACCTACAATCAAGATTACTCTACCCAGCAAAGCTATTATTCAGAATTGAAGTCAGATAAAGAGCTTCACAGATAAGAAAAAGCTAAAGGAGTTCATCACCACCAAACCAGTATATGAAATGCTGAATATGTTAGCCTTGATTATTGTTGGTATCATTGAGAGCCATGGCAGCACTGGGGACCTCGGGGGTCGCAATTTTCTTTAAGAAGAAGAGGAAGAAGAAGAAAAAGGTAAAGATAAAAATTATGACAATAAATACATTCCTATCAACAAGTGAATCTGAAAGTCAAGTGAATAAAAATCTGATGAACAGAATAAACGTGAATATAATAGAATCAGGGGCATAAAAAGGGAGTGGACTGACAGTTCTGTGGGGGAAGAGGATGTGAGGGGTGCCGGAAGAGATTGGACAAAAATCTTACACCTGTGGATGAAGATGTGGCAGGGAGTAAGGGTAGAGGGGGGAATCAGGTGGAGGGGAGCTATGGGGAAGAGGAACATCTGTAATCTGAGCAATAAAGATTTATTTAAAAAATAATAATTAGAAACCCAGGACAAAACATTAAAAAAAATTCAGTTACCATTAAAAAAAAACATACTAGGTTCTTTTGTAGTATTAAACAAATAATTTATTCCTACCTTGGCTGGTGGCACAATGGTTATAGTATCAGCCCACGGAACAAAGGGTAACAGGCTCAATTACCAGCCCTGGTCCAGTTACATGTGGGAGGCAACCAATCAATGTCTCTCTCTCTCTCACATGAATGTTTCTCTCCCTCTATCCTTCTCTTCCACTCTCTAAAAAGCAATGGAAAATATCCCCAGGTGAGGATTAATAACAGAAATAATAATAATCATATCTAATAAAAGAGTAACATGCAAATATGAGCATACCTTGGCTCCTGATTGGCTATGCTACCAGCCAATCAGGAGCGGAGGTGGGGCCAAGTGGCACAAGTGGGCCCTGGGGGTGGAGATGGGTGGAGATGAAATGGTGGTAGTGGTGGTGGCGGTGAGCGCCCGGGGAAGTGGCAACAGTGGTGATGGCGGCGGCGGCAGGGAGCCCCTGGGCGCTGTGAGGGGAAGTGGCGGTGAGCGCCCAGCCCCCAGGGCCGGGTGATCGCAGGCAGCCGGGACTGAGCTGAGCAGGGCGATGGCTGGGTGCCAGAGGCTTTAGGCCTTGGGCAGGCTGGGGGTGAGCCATCAGTTGGACATCCCGTGAGGGCTCCCAGTATGTGAGAGGGGGCAGGTTGGGTTGAGGGACCACCCACCCCCAGTGCAATGGTGGCGCTGGAGGCCATGGGGGTAGCGATCGCAGCACAAGCCCGATCATGGCGGCACTGGGGACTGCGGGGGTAGTGATGGCAGCCACAAACCAGCCCCAAGCCCAGCCAACGTTATGCGGGGGCCGCAATCACAGTCAAAAACCCGGCCCCAAGCCCGGCAATGGCTGCGCTGGGGGCTGCAGGGGTGGCGATCGCAGCCACAAACCCGGCCCCAAGCCCAGCCATGGCAGCACTGGGGACCTCGGGGGTCGCAATTTTTATATATGAGGATGTTTATTCAAATGTATATAGACTCTTGCTCTTTTTCTACTTTCTGGCTATTATGAATAAAGTCCCTATGAACATGTATCCTTACTAATAAAAGCCTAAGTGGTGGTCATGCTGTGATGCCCTCACACCCTCACAAGATGGCTGCGCACACAGCAGGCACATGCAGGTGGCAGGGCTTGGCTTGATGCTGTGTGCATAACATGGAGCCTGCATGGTAGTCCCGCCTCGTCTTGGCTATGTGGAGCTTGGAGGAGGTGGGTCCCCTGGCTCTAAGAGCGAGGCCTGCTTGGGGATCCAGTGAGGCCTGCCTGGGGGTCCCCTGGCTCTACAAGCAAGGCCTGCCTGGGAGTCCCCTGGCTCTACATGGCAAGGCCTGCCTGAGGGAGTCCCTCAGCTCTGCATGAAGAGGCTTGCCTGGGGGTCCTAGGTATTCTGCCTCCCAGATCCATGTGGTGCAGAGCAGAATCCTTGGCTCTGGCCTACCTTTTTGGGGCAATTCATCAAGGAGTCCCAGAGGGATGGGTGGGGCTCCTGCATTGTGACAGGGTACAGGCCAGGCTGGGGGACTCGTCCCCCCACCGAGTGCACAGCAACCGGGCCTTAGTAATAAATGATTCTCGGAAAGAAGGTGGGGGAAGATCGGTGGGTGGGAACTAATCAACCAAAGAACTTGTATGCATATATGCAAAACCTATGGATAGAGACAGTAGGGTAGTGAAGGCTTGGGGGTAGGGGACAGGGGTGGGCTGGAAGGGATCAATGGGGGAAAATGGGGACATAGGTAATACTTTCAACATTAAAGATTTAGCCCTAGTCGCTTTGGCTCAGTGAATAGAGCATTGGCCTGCAGACTAAAAAGTGCTGGGTTCCATTCCGGTCAAGGGCACATGCCCAGGTTGTGGGCTCAATCCCCAGTAGTGCAGGAGACAGTTGATCAAAGGTTCTCGCTTTTCTATCTCCCCATCCCTTCCTCTGAAATCAATAAAAATATATTAAAAAAACAAAAAACCATAAAGATTAAAAATAAATAAACTTAAAAAAACAAAGATAAAAAAGGAAGACATATGTAATACTTTCAACAAAAAATAATAATATTCAAATATATATGTATAGTGTCAGATGGATATAAGATTCATTGGGATAATCACTTAGTGAGTTATATAATTACTGGAGTGTACATCTGAAACCGCATTCTCAAGTAGGTTTGAAACAGCTTATTATTATAACATTAAAAAACAAATATGAGACATGAAAAATAAAAAAATAAAAGTAAAGAAGTTGTGGTTAAAACTCATAGGAACAGAAAGTAGACTGGTGATTTTCTGGAGCTGAGGGATGGGGAAAATTGGAAATGTTGGTCAAAGGGTAAAACCTTTGGTTATAAGATGAATAAGCCCTGGGGTTCTAACATACAGCATAGTGACTATAGTTAGCAATACTGTATTGTATACTTGAAAGTTGCTAACAGAGTAGATCTTAAATGTTCTCACCACAGAAATAGAAGGTACCTGTTGAGGTTATGGATATGTTAACTAGCCTTATGGTAGTAATCATTTCACAGGGTATATATGTATCAGATCATCACACTGTGCACCTGAAACTTACAGTGTTATACGTTGGTATCTCAATAATGCTGGGGAAAATAAATTGTGGTTAAAGGAGAATAAAGGTAGGAATAATAAAAGTAAGCCAGGGCTAAGCTAGTACAAAAATACATGTCATAAGTTACTGACATCTGGAGAGAGGCATATTTGGCTCTTAGGGCTTGTGCAAAACGGGACAGGTGAGCTGAAGAGAAAATCTACTCTAGTATTTATTATCCACTGTTTGCTGAATCTAAGCAGCCTAGAAAGCACAATAGTAATGTGAATGCCCCCACAAGTTCCCAAAATAGACCATGTCAGCATCACTGAAGTTCCTAGGTGCCCTGCAGACCGTGAACTTTTTCCAAGTAGGTGTGTTACTATTGTAATTTAAAAACATTTTAAGAAGAAGATAAAAGGTGGAACAAGTGGCAATTCTGGTGCTGAGACCTGAGGGTCATTTCTCTTGTAGGTCTTCATAGAAAGGATGTGGTAACGAGGTGAAGAGCAGTGTCCTTGACCATGTGCCTGGGCGTGTGGGGAAGTGGCGCCTCACATGAACACATGGTGTTCAAAGCTGCAGATCTGTGCGTCAGGATGTGGCCACGGGGATTTGTGCATGCACAAGGCTTAGAGAATGGCCAGTTTTTTCTTTTGTTTTAATCTTTATTGTTCAGATTATTACAAATGTTCCTCTTTCCCACCCCCCCCCCCTTAGCTCCCCTTCACCCTGTTCCCACCCTACTCCAGGCCTTCTCCCCCCTCCCCCCCGGCCCCACTGACCTCATCCATAGGTGTAAGATTTTTGTCCAATCTCTTCCCACACCCACCACAACCCCTTCCCCCCGAGAATTGTCAGTCTGCTCCCTTTCCATGCCCCTGATTCTATTACATTCACCAGTCTGTTCTGTTCATCAGGTTTTTTATTCATTTGATTTTTAGGTTCACTTGTTGATAGATATGTATTTGTTGTCACTTTACTGATCATAATTTTTTAAAATTATATTTTATTGATTTTTACAGAGAGGAAGGGAGAGGAATAGAGAGTTAGAAACATCAGTGAGAGAGAATAGTTGACCAGCTATCTCCTGCATACTCCCTATTTGGGGTGTGCCTGCAGCCAAGCTACATGCCATTGACCAGAATCAAACCTGGGATTCTTGAGTCCACAGGCCGACGCTCTATCCACTGAGCCAAACTGTTCATAATTTTTTATCTTTACTTTTTTCTTCTTCCTCCTCTTCTTAAAGAATACCCTTCAGCATTTCATATAATACTGCTTTGATGGTGATTAATTCCTTTAGCTTTTTCTTGTCTTTTTCTTGTGAAGCTCTTTATCTGACCTTCAATTCTGAATGACAGCTTTGCTGGGTAGAGTAACCTTGGTTGTAGGTTCTTGCTACTCATCACTTTGTATATTTCTTGCCACTCTCTTCTGGCCTGCATTGCTTCTGCTGAGAAATCAGCTGACAGTTGTATGGGTACTCCCTTGTAGTAACTAATGTTTTTCTGTTGCTGCTTTTAAGATCCTCTCTTTGTCTTTTGCCCTTGGCATTTTAATTATGATGTGTCTCGGTGTGGTACTCACTGGATTCCTCTTGTTAGGGGTTCTATGCACTTCCTGGACTTATAAGTCTATTTCTTTCACCAGGTGGGAGATGTTTTCTGTCATTATTTCTTCAAATACGTTTTCAATATCTTGCTCTCTCTCTCTTTTTCTGGCACCCCCATAATTCGGATGTTGGTTTCTTGAAGTTGTCCAAGAGGCTTCTTACACTATCTTCATATTTTGGGATTCTTTTTTTATTTTTTATTTTCTGGTTGGGTGTTTTTTTGCTTCTTTGTATTTCAAATATTTAACTTGATTCTTGGGATCCTCTAGTCTGCTGTTGAATCTCTGTATATTATTCTTTATTTCAGTCAGTGTACACATAATTTCTGATTGGTCCTTTTTTATATCCTCGAGGATCTCACTAAATTTCTGGGAGGTTTCTAGGAGATTCTTGAGTAACCTTATAACCATGGTTTTGAACTCTATATCCAGTATTTTGCTGTTATCCATTTCTTTCATTTGTGACCTGTTTCTTTGTCTCTGCATTTTGACTGCTTCCCTATTCTTGGTTCTGTGTACTGGGTAGCTGCTAAGTCTCCTTGAGGTGATAGAGTGGCCTTGTGTAGTAGGTGTCCTATATGCCCAGTGGCTCAGCCTCCCCAATCACCTGAGGTGGACACTCTTGGTGCACCCCTTTGTGGGCTGTGTGCACAGTCTTGTAGTTAAGTCTTAATTGTTGTTGGTATCACTGGAAGGAATTGACCTCCAGGCCAATTGGCTGTGATGACCAGCTATGTCTACACTGGAAGATCTGTTGCACAGGAGACACCCTAGGGGGCAGGACTTGCTTTAGTGGGGCTTTTGTGCTCACTGAGTCTGCCCCTTGAGTGTATCTCTTATGGATATGAAGAGTTGTAATCCAATATGGCCTCACTCTGACCACTGGGTGCACTGGCTCTTGGATCTCCAAGGAGGTGCAAGGTCAGACACTATTTGGGGCTGCCCAGCAGGAGCTACAGAGACATCTGCAGATTCCTCCTCTTTGTGTGGGGTTTAGAAGTGCCCAAAGCCCAGCTGTGAAGCAAAGCAGGCTGCTGCTGCTGCCAGGCCTTGGGCCTTCTTTTGGAAGCTCTGGGCTCTGATCCACCTGCAGTTTGACAGGTTTTAGGTGGAGAAAGGACAGGCCATTCATATGCAAAAGCCAATGCGCACACAGCTTGGGTGAGGTTGTAAATTGGGTGTGGTGGGGTCTCTGGGAATCACTAGGGTGGAGCAAACAACAATGGCTGCCAGTCAGCCCTGCACCAGAAAAGTCCCTCGGTCTCTGCATCCCATGCCCCCATGCAGGAACAATGATCACTGAGAGCACCTCTGAGAGAAAGCTGCCCTCGCATTCCTGTCCCAATGCCAGACAGTCCAGTTTTTCCCCGTAAGTGTCTGGGTCCCCCAGAGTCTCGTCCAGAACTGGAGTTCAGAGCAAGCGGGAGCTTGTATCTCCCTCCCCATTAAAAGAACAGCACATCCAGGTGCCAGCACGTTCTGTGCCTCCATACCTCTTACCAGTCTCAATGAGCTTTCTTCACCTCTCTAGTTCTGGAAATTCCACTCAGCCAGCTTTCCCACGTTCTGGGTGGTAGTTGCTCTGCCTTTTAGGTGTAATTTTGATGTAGTTGTGAGAGGCAGCGAGTAAAGGTGTTTACCTGTGCCGCCATCTTGGTTTTCTGAGAGTGGCCAGTTTTTAAGTGTCAGTAAAGCACACAGAGACATCCAGGTTTCAGAAAAGGGGCCCTCCAGGTCACAGGGCTTCAAGCTCATCCCCGAGGCCTGGCTGCCAAGGCCTGGCCGCCAAGGTGGACTTCTGTGCACACATACGGAGAAGTCAGTGTGGAGCAGCGGATTTATCAAAAGGGATGGCTGCTTAGCAATCATGAGCCTAGCAGGTCTGTGTCTAACAGGACACTCCTTTCTTCCCTGCCTTCCATTTATTCATTAATTTCAGGTTTGTGGTATAGAATCCCATCCTTTCTCGCTTACGCAGGAATGCCTGTATTTCCATTTTCTGCTGGTGGAGTGATACACCAGCTTGTTTAAAACTGCTGTCATGTTAATAAGGAGCAGCTAAAGGGAGAGGGGCTCAACATAGCAGTCGCTTTATCCCGTTAGAAGCTAACACCATGTGTCTGGACCTAGTCCTGCCCTCCTTCCTGTTAGGAGCCAGGAAGGCACAGAACCACAGCCTGCGAAGCCAGGGGGGAGAGGAAGAGCTCTGTTTACCTAGGCTCATACCGTTTTCATTTTACTGAGCCACTCAGGAACAGACAATAAAAGCTGCAAACAATCTTTTATTGTTCCAATAAATTTATCTACAAGATGATAAAAAGTGGATCTGAGTCATGGTAAACATACCAGAGAACATAGTAGTTGATTAGGCGTGGCTAATGTTGTCACACATCAGATTTATAATGTGTGAAGAGGAACTTAGGGTACAGTTTAGATGGGACGTCTAGTGACTGAAATGAAAGGATTTAGAATGGAAGGATAAGGTTATTTTTCATTTTTTTTAAGGGAATAAATTCTACTCTAGGTCCAAATAGTTTCATTAATTTCAAGACCAGGAGGCAGGCACAGATCAGCCTCTTTTATACCATGTCTTGGTCAGCATCTCCTTGGGTGCTGGGGGCGGGGGGGGGGGGGGGGGGGGTTTGACCCTGAGTGTTCCGCTTCATTGCACTCTGAAAAGGGACTCGGCTGGGACCCCTCAGAAAACTGCTATGCTCTATCAAGCTCAGTGCACTTGGTACCAGCTTCTGAATCTGGCTGTTAAAAATCTGGCCTCTGCAACCTCATTCACTGCTGAAAATTCACAAGGGCTCAGAAAATAGCACCTTCCCCACTGAGTTCTGCACCAATTGAAAAATAGGACAAAGAATAAGGAGAAAGTGGCCGAAAATATCTTGTCAATACTTATAAAACTTATATTGGAGAATATGGATTTTATTTGTAGGCAGGTAGGTTTTTTTTTCTTTAAAAATATATTTTTTTATTGATTTCAGAGAAGAAGGGAGAGGAAGAGAGAAAGAAACATCACTGATGTGAGAGAATCATCAATTGGCTACCTCCTGCACATGCCCACTGGGCATGGAGCCCGTCACCTACGCGTGTGCCCCTAACCGGAATCGAACCTGGGACCCTTCAGTGTGCCGGCCGACACTCTATCCACTGAGCCAAACCGTCCAGGGCTCCCTTTTTTTTTTTTTAAGTTAAAAATTATGACGTTTTATTCAAGGGTCTTAGGATTTGCAAAATGAAAACACAGCATGTTCCAAAGAAGAAAGAAAAGTTGAGAATATTAAAAAGCACACATTTGAGAAAAGTCAGTCCTGCATTCTTAGCCCTGGATTAGTTATCTTAAGAGACACAGCACACAAACATTCTTTATAAAATTCTTCAGAGGTTTATCTATGGAATTTAGGTAAATCCAGGAAACTGATGCTTTCCTACTTTTGAACTCTGGAATTAAAGAAATGTACCCACCCAGTCATGCTCAGCTCTGGCCAAGCCTCTTACTACCGTCACCACTGGGAGCAGAGCTGCCTGTGCTGTCTGCGCAGGCTCATTGCCTGGAGTGAGAAGGTCTGGAGGGAAGGGTGAGGATCTGCCTGGTGGAGGAAATGAGTGAGTGGGAAGAAATGTGTTTCCATTCTGCCTAGTTCATGCCCGGTTAACTGTGTTCGGAAGTCTGCTCTCGGTATCAGAGCAGGTATTCAGCTCCAGGTGTCCCCAGAAGGACTGATAAGAATGGGATTGATTATTTTGAGACCAGAACTCTCCCAGGTGGCCTCTTCCAGTGTGATTGCCTGTCACTACCTTGACCTCAGGCTTGTCATTTGGTCATCCTTACCAATCATCTGAGATCAGCCAGTGAAAGGAGTAAGAGGGAAACTTCTTCCTCAGGACACAGTCTCAACTTTCTAAGATTCTACAAGTGATACCTGAATATGTGTCCACTGGAAAATATCACAATGTAGTAGTAAATGGAGCAAAACACAAATCGCTTCCCTTCCTCACCTCACTCCATCTCATCTTCCTCCCTCAGTAACCTGTTGACTATGTTTCATATGCATCCTTCCAGACCTTTAGAAATTATGTTTAAGGTTTTATTGCACATAGCATTCTGTAGCTGTCTCTTAACGGTGCCTTTTAAATCTTCCATATCCTCTTAGCATGTTTGTATTTCCCTTGCCTCCTAGAGTTTTAATTGGGAACAGTATAGCACATTTAACCATTACTCTAGCAGACGTTTAGGCTGTTTCTAGTCTTGCAACATGCATCTTTGTATGCTGCAAAAAGCGTCTGAGAGCATCTTGCTCTGTCTTTCTCTTACCAGCCCCCAATTTGCTCCGGGCAAGCATGAATTCAGAAACAGTCTGAAGGTGAAAATCTGAGTGTAGCGCCCTGTGTGAATTCCAAATCCCACCAAATGGCACCTCTGGGTTTGTGGATTCATTAGATGAGGGAGTTTCCATTTTAATGCATCCAGGGAAAAGGGCTCATTTGAGAATTAACTCTTCTTTTCTTCAACAACTCCAGGTAGACCTCAGGTGTGATAGCATTAAAGACATTAAAGGTCCACAGTGCATGTGAATCTTAGAAGGCATCGCCTCCGCAATCAGCCACCTTGGTTAGCAATAACCCCAGCAGGCGCTGGAGGAGGTGGGGCGGCCCTTTTCCAGAACAGCCTGGTACAGTTATTCAGGATTCTTTCTGAAGCTTCCGTTGTGGGGACCAGGACTTTGGCTTGAAGGCCAACATCTCCAGGCCTTGGGTTCTCCCCTATGTGGCTTTCTTAAGTCTTACCAAGGTGCCTGCCCTCTGCCCACATCACCACTGCATTTCGTGGCAGTCTTTCTGGACCCGAGCTCTGTATGTCAGCGAGGGGATGCACAGCTGGCTCCCTGTCCCTGCTACGCCTCATATACCATGCTGTCCCGTACCCGTACTAACCTGGGTGACCTGAGGACTTGAACAACTTTGAGCTCAACCAGTTGGTAGGGTGTAATTGGCAGAGTGTGACTGTGCCATTAGCTCAGCCCTTTCCCCGATCCCCAGGCCCAGACTCCGTGCCTTCCTGTGAATGTCTGACAGGCACATCACATTGTCTTTGTCTAAATCTTTTTCTTTAAACAAGTGGTCTCTCCCCACTGTGTTTCCTGACTAGTGAATGATACTCTGGCAACCCCTGGGAATCATTCAAGGCCCTTCCCATCAAGTCCAAAACGCTCAGCATGGAGTCCGTGGCTTTCCCTGATCTGATGCTCATCTGGCCCTCCAGGCTCAGCTCAGGTCCAGAAACCCCATAAGCTCCAGCACCCCAGCTCCCAGCACTTCCCCGTGTGTGGGTGTTGCTGCATCTTGCTCTGTCTTTCTCTTATTAGCCCCCTATTTGCACCTGGCCCGCAGGTCGCTGAAGCAGGTGCCCTTGATGACTTGGGGAGCCAGAGAGGCTCCTGCCCGAGAAGCTTCTGTGGAGCTTGAGAGCTCATTCTCCACCTACTTAGCTCCATTTCCAAATCTCATTTGCAGTTTTCCGTGCCAGCCACCCCCTCCTGCGTGCACAACCCTGCATTTCATGTGCGAATCCCTCTTCTCATTACACTGTTGGCCATAGCAACCTCCCTTCCCCACAGGGTGGGATGTTCCTCTGGTTCTCCACTTCCTTCAGTTTCTCTTCAGTGGCTAAGGCACATTTCCTCCTGTGTCCCACTGTGATCTTTAACCTCCCCTGAGTAAACATTCCCCTTGCGGGCGCTTGCCAGGTGACTCCCCTTGAGGGCGCTTGCCAGGTGACCTGGCTTTGCTATTCCCCTGCTGTCTTTTTAATTAAAAAAAAAAAAATCAAGAGTTAAAAAAATTTAAAACATATATAATCATGAGCCACTGAAAAGCAGGGTGTGGTGACTCCCTGGTGGGTACCTGCCTGCTGTGTAAATCCTTCGGCGAAGCAACAGATAAACCAGTCCAGGGTTCTAAGTGCCCTCTTCATTCACTCACACGGCACATGTCGGTGAGTGCCTGATTGTTCAAGCACTGCTCCTGGAGCTGGGGACACGGGGGTGCTGAACCTCCAGACGCTGTGGGACCAGTGTCTGCTGAAAGAGAGACACAGAAGTGATGGCAAGATAATCACAGATCACCGGGAGACGCGTGGATGATGACCATTTGACATCAGGGGCTCCACCGATGGCTGAGATTTCCTCTCTTTGCCTCTACTTCATTTTTTTCCTCTGGAGTTCTTTAAAACCTATCACAAACATATCATTTTACCTGCAGTGAAGTCAGTATCTCTAACATAGAAGGGCTTTGAAAAACAAACCAGATTATAACCACAATGCCTAATACATAAGCACCAGTCCCCTAGCATTATGTTATACCAGTGCCGTCTGTGGTCCATTTTCTCAAAATATCGTTTTGAATTTGGTTTGAGTCGGTTCATACAAGTGCCACCCAAAGCATCGGGTTACTTCTATTTTAGTATATGTTTAATATAGCATTGCCTGCAGTGGCCGAAAGGGAGGGGAAACACGCAGTGTGAGTACCCATAAAGTGGACAGTGCTTTGGATTACAGAGGAGTGGGGTGGGAGGGGATTATTTATCTTTTTCTGCAAACACCTCTGTATTTCTATAAACACTTTTGTAGTGTTTGACTTAGTACAAAGTGCAATGTGTTCTTTTTATACTCAAAGATAAAATTTTACTAAAGAAAAAACCAAGGTGATTAAATGATTTTTATGACTTCGTCCTCTCTTCTGTCTTTGACCTGGCAGCTTTAGTACCTCTGGGAGTTTGGTCAGGAGAACCCACCTGGTATTTTTATAGATTGTTCCTGGGAGTGGAGTAGCCCCAAACCAAGGGGTGGATGGCTTGGGCAATGCATTAGCAGTGTATTGATTAACTTGGACTTGGGCTGTTTTTTAAAACATATGATTACGTTTGGAGAATCCTGGTAGACCGGAAACTTTGCAGATCTGTAGATTTTGTGCTGTTACAGTAATTTAGGGTCAATGCACAGCCATAAACGAGTGACACGGTCTGTTCTTTTCTGTTCCCTCGCCCCCACCCTCCCAGGCTTCAACCATGTTAAGAGCTTCCCTGGCACCCATGTGAGTAATTGCTCTTAGAAATTGTTACTGGGGAACCGCTGTGGGTAAACTGGAATTCAAAGTAACTTTAATAAATGCTCATCTGAACAGCTCAGCTCCATGTGGATAGTAAAGGATATACCAATAATTATAAGTAATAGTGTTAAGCCAGAAGTGTCTTTCAGTCTTAATTGTAATTATTTTGGTGAGGTAACCTCAAATACAAAAGCTTGTTGAATAGTTTCTATTATTCCCTAGAAATCGATTTAATTTACTGTCACCAGGCAGTCAGCAGAGAGTTACAGTGTCTAAATTTCCTGTTCTCTGTCGAGGAGCCACAGGGTAGCATTGTGTGAACCTGAGCATTTCTATCAGATCTGTTGTGTCGTCACTGTGGGGGTGTCTGATGCACGGGAACTTCATCAGGCATGTGTTCTGAACATCCCCTTTGGCCTCTTCTTTCTCTTTGAACTTGGTGTTGCTGAGTAGGAAACTGAAGGATGTCCCACTGCTGCCCTCCTTGGATTATGAGAAACTGAAGAGGGATTTGATTTTGGGGAGCGACCGCTTGAAAGCTTTCTTGCTGCAGGCTCTGCGCTGGGTACGTACCTTTCCTGCACAGCTGAGAACAAGACTGCTGGTTTATTGGGCTGCTACCTTGCTCACATCCTTTAACCCGTCTGCTGAAGACCCTCCTTCCTGCTGCCGGCTGGCGCCTGAGCTAAGGTGAAAACGGCTCCTGAAGAAAGCCTGGCCTCTCTAAAAACTCCTACATTGGCCTCACTGTGGCCATTGCCTTCCTGAGGCCGTTTCACACAAGCAGTTTTAGGCCCAGGGGACTTCCTGTCGGCCAGCCCTTTCCTGGCCTAGTCACACTGAGATGAGAGCTGGTGGGGTAGGCGTGTCCGAGCACCTCCTGGCTCTCACAAAGCCCCCAGTGTGCACCAGCCATGCGAGCAGGCCTCGGGGGAAAACTGCTACCATTCCTATAAGGGAAAATAGAGTCTAGCTTGTTGCTTCTCTCCTGCCTCTTCATGTCGATGGGTAAGTCAGTGATCCTCAAGCTCTCTGCTCTCAGACCCCTTTACTCACTCAGAAATTACTCAGGACCCCAAAGAGCTTTAGTTTACGTGAATTTTGTTTACCAATATTTACAGTGTTAGAAATTAAAACTAAGAAATTATAGAATGTACACTTACCAATTCATTTAAGATGAACAATGACAAACCCAGGATATAGCAACCTATTTAAAAATATATATAATCTTCCAAAGCAAAAAAAAATTAGAAGAGCAGCATTGTTTTATATTTTGCGGATTTCTTTTATGTCTGGCTTTGTGGAGGACAGCTGGATTCTCATTTGCTCCTGTATTTGATTTGTCACAGTAATACTTCACATAGCCTTTGAGAGACTGTGGGGGAAAACAACATTATGCTTAGTAGTACTATGAAAAAGTGGTGGCCATGTAGAATCCCCAAAAGGGCTTTGGAACCCTGGGTTCCCCAGACTACACTTTGAGAACTGTAGATCTAAACTAACACTGGTTAGCTGCTGAACTGGACAACGCATTCTAACTCACCCTGGAATAGTGTCAAACTCCTTCACGGACCTCCAAATTTCAGGCTGCCTTGGCATCAGTGTGCCTTTGAGGAGTTTCCCCATCTGGATAGAAAAAGATCTCCTCTCTCGCACTCCCGAGGCCCACGTGCTTCCTGCGACAAGGCCGGGAGTGCTCCGAGGAGGCAGCGGGAGCAGCAGGAGTCCTGTGTCAGTCGCGATGTCTGCTCACCTGCTGTCTCTTCGGGAGCTGACCAGATGGACGTGGCATCACGACTCATCTCTGGTGGCCGTCCCTGCCCGATGTTTGCCTCTCCGCTCAGGCGAGCAAACTCATCTTGTCTTTGGCTCTTCCGGCCAGTCGGTGCTCCTGAGCCTCTTGGTGAGATGGGATGTTCCAGAAAAAATAAACAGGTGTCTTGCAGTTTTGTCTGTGCCCCCTCCACCATCTCCACTCCAGCCCCGTGCCCCTCACCCAACCCAGTGCCCCAGGCCTGGCCTCAGTGAACTGGACAGAAGGGCAGCACCCACACGTGGGGCACGCCTGGCACCACCTCCTTTAATCTAGTCCTCTCCCCCAGTTGGACCTCCCTCCTTGGCTATGTTGGCCATTCTGTCAGTGACACCAGCCTCCGCCTTTCAGTTCTGGGGCTCTGCGGCTCTTTTTGACCTCTTCCCCCACCCCTTGTCCTTTACATGGCAGCTTGTCCTCGGCCAGAGCAGGGCCCGCAGTCTCAGGGTCTTCATCTAGTAAGATTTTCCTGCAAAAGTAAGGACATTTGCTCACGTTAGTCATGTGTTTTCTTATACACTAAACTCATGCCGGTCCACAAGCACACACCATTTCCCATGCTCCCCGTGCTCCATTTTCCTTCTAGCACTACGGGCAGTAAGGAAATTCTAACTTAAAACAGCACAACTTAGACTTTGTAGAATCTACAAAATTCTACCTAGCCACCCCTACACACACACACACACACACACACACACACACACACACAGTATTGCTGTGTTAATCCTAAGAAGTTAAAATCTACTTTGTTGGCATGGCGTTCATTTTGAGCCCTCTACAACTTTTCCTATGCCCATCCCTGTACTTCCTCACCGCCCTGAGCTGGCCCACACTCCCCGCCACACTCACATCCCCTGTGCTGGCTGACAGTCTGCTCACCCTTCAGATGCCAATTCTTGAGACCCTTCCTGCAAAACAATAACAACAACAAAATCCTCTCCAGGCATTGGTGAGTGCTCCCTTATCTATGCGTGCACAATCCAGACATTTTTCCACTTCCCTGAAGATGTCATATGTATAGGTTAACTCCTGCATCTCCCATATCATTCACTTAAAAGTACATTATAATTTCTTACTAGTGGATAGGTTGGCTGCTTACCTCGCTCCGCAGGATGTTACTTATTCTGTTTAGTTAAATGTTTGGTTACTGGGACTGCGTTTAAAACATACCCACTCTGCAGACATTTGCCTCCACAGTCAGACTTGTTGCTTTTGCTTCTCTTTGTTCCAGCGTTTGACCACATCCCATCCGGGAGAGCAGAGGGAGACTGTGCTGCAAGCCTACATCAGCAACGACCTCTTGGACTGCCATGGCCGCAGCCAGGTCGGTGAGCGATGGGTTGGGGGTCGGGGCCCACCCGAGCCTTCGTTCCTCGGGAATGGTCCTAGCAGTTGGGGAGACATCCATTTCTGCATGTTTCAACCTGGTGACTGTATGTCAGCCTGAGCTCCTCAGCTCTGCTCTTCACCCTGGAGGTCAGTCAGCCCAGTCTCCACGTCTGATAAAGCGTCCTAACAAGTTAGAACTGCTGGATACAACTCTGGAGCTCTGTTCTGCCATTTTTCCTCTTCTCAGATTCCCATCTTTTCCTCACCCTAGTTTATCTTGAGCCCTGAAAACTCAGCATGACTTATGATCTGCAAGGTAGGTAAGCAAATTCAGTGCTTCTTCTTTCTTTCTTTTTTATTGATTTTTACACAGAGAGTGGAAGGCTGAGGGAGAGAGAAAAACATAATATGAGAGAGAAACATAATATGAGAGAGAAACATGGACTGGTTGCCTTGCGTAAGTGCCCCAACCAGGGATTGAACCTGCTACCTAGGTATGTGCCCTGACCGGGAATCAAACTCACACCATTTGGTGTATGGGATAACGCCCCAACTAAGTGAGCCACCAGCCAGGATGCAAATTCAGTGTTTTTTCACCTGGGCCTGCCTTACAATGTGTCCAACACCGTATTTGTATATAGCTCTGGGCCAGCTTGTTCTAGCGGGAAAATGTAGGATTTGGAGTGAGGTGCACCAGTTCCAGACCTCTGCCCTCCCTCAGGACATGCCTTTCCTGCGCTGTACTTGGGTTCACTGGGGCACTTGTGAGCCCTTTCAGTCTGACAGCTTTAGTTCTGGGAACTTGCCTCAGTTATTTTGTAGGTGAGTCCCTCGATTTTCTCTGTCTCTCTCTGAGTGTCGGTCCTCCTCTTGAACTGGTTCTCTCATTTTCTTATCTTCTGTCTCATATCCCCCCCCCCTTTTTTTAAACCCTCTTTCTGGGAGATTTTTTTTCTTCTCTATTTTCCAACCACTCTGTTGAGTTTTTCATTTTCGCTTTTATAGCATTCTGTTGTTTTGTAGATAAAATTAACTTCTGATATCATTAGGTATTATTAGTGACATCCTTTTGTTTATATTTAGTTTTCTTTTCCCTGCCTAGTCTCATTTCTTCTAAGTTTGTTCTACTAACCCCCTCCCCCTGTTTATCTTGGCCCTATTTTCCATGTTAGAAACTTGGGCTTCTGGTAGACCTTGGTTATTTCCTAATGTTTAGAGTGGAGGACTGAAAAGCCTATTGGAAATTCTGAGTATGAGGGTAGGGACTGTAGACAGACCCCCATTGAGTCAGATGGGCCATGTGTCAGAGGCCCTGATTTCAGGACCTGTAGTTCTTTCTTTTGGACCAGGCATTTTTCTCCAAGAAGAGTTTTCTGATCTTCCTGCTAAAAGGTAAGGGTCTGGCTACCAGTGTTCTGGGAGCCAGGTAGGGGGAGAGGAGTGGGGGTTGCTCTTTAGACCCCCTATCCCTGCTCACCTGGGCCTGGTGTCCCCCATCCAGAGACCCAAGAGAGCACCCCGACCTCTGATGGGAGGGGGACAGTAGTGGAGGAGCAGCATGAGCTGCTTGTTTAACAGCTTTCATTCATTCATAATTATTTTTCTCATGTCTTGAGCCTTTGAGGATTAAGTGATATAAGTGGGGTTACCTTCTTATTACCCACATGGCATTCTTGAGCTAAGTCTTTCCATCTGTATTCCCACTTCCAAAATTGTATTGTTATAATTTCTTTTGCTGTTCTCTCTGATCTTGAGAATTTGTGTCATTCTTTAAAATCCATTTAAAGAATAGTTTTATTGTGGCTTCAAGGAGCCAAATTAGAAGTGTGTGTTCGATCTGTCATCCTAACCTGGAAAAACATCAAAATAAGAGAAAACCGTATTGCTGCCTTTGTATCAATCATTTTTAAAATAAGTTTTTTTCATTTTTCAATTACAGTTGACATACAGTATTATATTAGTTTCAGGTGTACAACATAGTGATTAGACATTTATATAACTTTGGAAGTGATCACCCAGATAAGTCGAGTACCCATCATATAATTCTTTTAATTCAAAAGTTTAAATGACTGATATTAATCAGATCTCAGGAAAAATCAGTTGGCCATCAAGATTGCTGGACGGACTCTTTAGCTTTAGTCTGTTTATCTCACTTGTAATGAATTTGTGCTGAGGAAGACAACAGGAGCCAGGTTTGTCTCCCGGGTCTTTGACTCCTTTGTCCCTGCCTCTCTGCTGCCCCCCAGAGGAGCGTGCTGCAGCTGCTGCAGGGGAGGAGCGAAGTGGTGCGCCAGTACATGGCCCGGCTCATCAACGCCATCGCGTCCCTGGCAGAAGGTGAGACACCAGCTTTTCTTCAAAGAGAAGAGCTAGGCCTTGTGATGCATTTTTTCCCTTTAAAAATGGACGTTCTTCTCCATCTTTCTTAGAGCTGATGTATGTTTCCTCAATTTATGCCTGTTTAATGCATCTAAGGTTTTTTTGTGAAAATTGGATGTTGTCATATTGCTGAACTTTATGCCAGAGAAAATTTTGACGGTTTTGGAGTTTCTTTTGTAAGCCTTCTGGCTTTACTTTATAAGCTTTCTGGTTTTATAACTACTTTTTGGAATGTCTTTAGCTATATAATAGATAATACATTTTCTATAATTTTCTATGTCAGCACATTAAGGCTGGTGACACAATTAAAGCTGATCCCAATAATTGCATCATGTCCTACAAAAGACTAGCAGATTTAAAAGCTCCAAAGATTGCATGCCAATGTGACTGAATTCAAATGATTTTACAAAGTGTCGTTATCTTCCAAGTTTAATTTGAGCTCTCTTTAGAGTGAATAAAGGGAATTTCAAATTATGACTATATGATACTCCAAAAATGTGTCCCTTCATTTATTTATACAATTTTTATTTGTTCAGTAAACAGTTATCATAAGCCAGCGTATGTGCCAGGGACCATTTATATAATACTGTTGAAATTTATGTCCAATATTAGCATTTGTATCAAGCCACAAGCCCACAACAGGCTAGTGATAATCCAAGCCCTACTCTGGGCTCCCAGGTCTGGTCCACAGCCTCTCTGGGCCATGGGCACGTCCAGAAGGAGCAAGGGGTGTGGCCAGAAAGCACTGCTAATGGATTCATGACCCACAGGTTTCCCTCCCCGTTCTTCTCCTCGATGTGACTTTCAGGTTCAAGATTTCAGGTGAATAAAGGACAGTGCTCCCCACAAGAACACAGTGGTAAATTAGGTTTAGATTACAAGAAGAGGTTTTCTATTACCTGATAGTTGATTGACTAAAACCAATTTTGCAGAAGAAATATGTGTTAACTAGAGGCCCAATGCACAAAATTCATGCAAGAGTAGGCCTTCCCTTTGGCACCTGGGACCCGGCTTCCCTCATAGCCCCAGCTTTGTCCAGAAGGTTGTCCCGAAGAACATCCGGTCTAATTAGCATATTACACTTTTATTTTTATAGATAAGTTTTTTAGAATCTAAAATTATACAAGCTCTGCACGTGCTAAATGCAAAGGTTTCATAGAAAGTAGTTTTGGAGCATGAACTTAACACTAGAGCAGTCTTCCCTCTTTTACCCGTTCATCTCTGGTTGTGTCACCAGGTCGCCTCTACCTTGCCCAGAGCACGAAGGTGCTGCGGATGCTGGAGGAGAGGCTGAAGGAGGAGGACAAGGACGTCGTCACCCGGGAGAATGTGCTCGGGGCCTTGCAGAAGTTCAGCCTCAGGTGCTGATCGTGCAGCAGATCACAGCAGCTTCTGCAAAATCAAAGTGGGATTTTCAGAAGCCGCTGTTTTGTGTTTATTTAGCCCGATGACACCCCAAAGGCAGAAGACATTTTTCAGCTAACACTGAGGGTTTGGTGACTTTCTAAAATAGAGCTGGAAAGCTCACCTCGAATGTGATGGAGGAAGATGATTTAAAAGCGCTAGTGTAGCCTCCTAGTGAGCATGATTGTATCTCAGCCTCACAGAGCCTCGCCCTTCCGAGGGTGACAGTCCCGTGTCCCACATGAACAGGCACAGCAGGTGGGCGGGCGGCTCCAGGACCCTGTTCACGTGTCCCAGAAACACACTCTGGAGTCTCAGCCCTGACCCCGTCGTGACTTGGAACTGCTCCGCATTAGAAATGTAAAGTCAGGAAAACATATGTACTACTATTAAATATAAGTTATATTGTAAATAAAATTTAAAAAAAAAAGAAATGTAAAGTCAGACACCCCTTCTTTAAGCAGGTCTGGTGTCCTTTCTATTTTAATCCCTAGTTTTATTGAGGTGTGCTTTACATACCACCAAATTCACCCATTTTAAGTGTACAGTCCAGTGATTTTTAGTATGTTGCAGAGTTATATAGCCGTCACCACAGCCTAATTTTAGAACATTCCCATCACCACAGAAGGAGCTTAATGCCTGTTTACAGTCACTCTTCAGTCCAACCCCGAGCCCAAGTGCCCACGACTCTACTCCCAATAGACTTCCCTGTCCTGGATGTTTGATTAACTGGAATCAGATAAGGTGGCTTCTTCCACTTAGCACAGTGTTTTTGAGGTCCATCCATGTGTATGTAGCATGTGTCAGTGCTTTGTTTTTTTGTGTTGCTGAATGGCACTTTATGTGGAGAGACCACACTCCTGTTAGTGGATATTTGGGTTCTTTCCACTTTTGGCTATTATGCATGATGCCCCTGTGAACTTTGCATACAGGTCTTTTTATATATGCTTGGTTTTTTTGTTTTTTTAAATTGATTTAAGAGAGGAAGAGAGAGGGAGAGAGAGAAACATCAATGATGAGAGAGAATCATTGATTAGCTGCCTCCTGCACACCCCCTACTGGGGATTGAGCCCACAACCTGGACATGTGCCCTTGACCAGAATCGAACTCAGGACCCTTCAGTCCACAGGCCGACGCTCTATCCACTGAGCAAACCAGCTAGGGCCCTTACAGGTTTTTGTGTGGCCATTTCTCCTGGGAAGATATCTAGGAGTGGAATTGCTGGATCCTAAACTGATTCTTCCAGCATCCACAGTCCCTCATGACCACATTGCTTTCTCTTTGACTTTATTAAAAATTATTGTACCTTGAGACCTCAACCTTTCCTGACGCTCAGCACTCTTCTGAACACACTTCCTTCCCATCGGTGTGGGTGACCTGCCAGTCTGCCAAGTGACAATCTACGTGTGCGTGTGTGCTTGGTGGGAAAAAGTGGCATGTAGCCAGCTCTTGCTTTTGCCAGGTTCCTGCCAATGAAAATTTCTTATCCTAACTCTATGAATTGAAAAGAACTGTGAATAATCTTCAGAGTTATTACTTCCTCAAATCATATAAACACTTCATTTCTGTTTGTTTAAAAAGAGAATAGCTGACTGGAAAATTTTTAGAAATTCAATAGCTTAGTTAAATAACAGCTAAGATAAGGTGAAGAAATACTTCCGCCTGGCAATGCAAATATTTACTGCCAATTTTTCCTTTTCCTCAAAACAGTCATTTAAGCCTTTTGTCCTGGAAACATGATAATGTTTTTCAGGGTCTCTACAATGAAGGTAGAAAGTAGTTAGGCTTACCAGGGGTGTTCGTCCTCACTGTATGCTACTAACGGTCACCGGTGGGTGCGAAGACCAGCACCATGACCTGTCCCTCAGGAGGGGCACAGCATTGCTTTGATTTTCAGAGAATTCAGACGACTTCTCATGGTGGTATCAGGCTCAGTGTTATCAGCTCTTAAGGCCTGCGTGCTGACAGGCACCATGGCACGTTTCAACGAAGCACTGCATTGTGACACCTGTACTTTGGGGGGAATACAGTTCTGTGTGAATTGTCTTATCCAGGTCACTAAGTCATCCTTACTCTGCAGAGATCTGAATCCAAATGGTATTGAGCTAGTTTTTTGCTCTTCTCTTATGTTTTCTTTATTTTTTTCACATAACAAAATGCAAAGCTAGATGACAATAGACTAGAGTTCAGTAAATATTTGTCAGTAAACTATTTCTATGGCTTTTCTTCATGGGTTAAGTAGACCAAAAGCTATCAATAAATATTTTAAATATTGGAAAGGAAATGTTCAAAGTAGGAGGCCTTCTTACTGCCTTATCTTTCTTTAAATTCTTATTGATACCCATGAAAGGTAAAGCATTTGTCGTTTCAGTTGTATGGGTCTGACAGTGAAATATTCCCCGGCATCAGTATCTCGTGCACTTGGTCTTCTCTGACATGCCCTGCTGGTGCTGTGTCCTCCTGTGTGAAGTTTCTCACCAGCATGAATTGACCTGTGGGCTGTTTCCTCCCAGGCGCCCGCTGCAGACAGCCATGATTCAGGATGGCCTCATCTTCTGGCTGATCGACATTCTGAAGGAGCCCGATTGCCTGTCCGACTACACGCTGGAGTACTCAGTGGCCCTGCTCATGAACCTCTGCCTCCGGAGTGCAGGTCTCCCAGCCTCCCAGCCTGGGCCCCGGCTCCGGGCTCCAGCGTGCCGGGGCGGGGGGCGGTGGGGGGCGGGGGGGGGGAGGTCCTGACCCTCGAATCTGATGACCCATGAGCCTGGCACGGCTTCCTCTAGTCTCCCTCGTAGGAAACCGGAGACAGGAGGAGTGTAAAGCATTTCCAACTGGGTCTCAAGCTGTGAATCCCTGAAGCCAAAATAACAGTCTGGCCTTGGAAAGAATGTTTTATATATATAACCACCTATATGCAATATATGTATGTAGTATCTGCATTAAGAGTGAATTAAATTAGTTCATGTTTTTCTTCATCTTTATTGCATGACTCAAAGATAGGAGGTTAAGAATTAGAATCTCTTCTGTCTGCAGGCAGAGAAGTATGTCCTCAAGATTGTACAGGATTAAATTGGTGGCAGAGCCTGCTGCCTGCCCTTAATCACAAGTCATTCACGTACTTGATCAAATAAAGATAGACATCGTTACACTTAAGCTATGTGTTCCCTGTGGTGAAAGAAGCTTCCTTAGAACAGGTGCCAAGGCCAGCCTGTCCCCAAGCTCAGCTGAGTGGCCCAGTGTTGGCAGGTTGCATGGATACGTGGCTCAGGGCTGTTTGTTAGCAGCTCCTGCACCCTCGGGTGCTGTGTGATCTGAAGCACGGTGTTGCTGACTGAGTAAACGGCTACTGCAGTCTCCTGTTTTACAGCTAGCCCGTGCACAAAGTCATAGCTTTAAACCATTACTAGTTTATAGTCAGCTTTCTTTATTATCATTAGTTTATTTGCAATGAGTGTTTTTGATGACCTGTGTGATTTTGATGGTGATGGTCTATGTGAGGCAGAATTTCACTGAGATGAAGAGCTTGTGCTCTGCCTGAAAGAAAATAACCCCATTTGCTGAGCACAGGAGTTGCCAGCCTATTCCTGTACTTCGTTCACATCACCCTTTGAGGTAGATATGAATGATCTGTGGACCCCAGAGGAAGAAACTGGGGCCCAGGTTGGCTAAGTGACTCACCTAAGGTCACACAGCTCATACGCAGAGGAGCTGAGATTTGTTTTCAACTCTGACTGACCTAGAACTCTGCTTCTGAGTTTAGACACATCATGTTTGTTTTGTTTTGTTTTCTTAAGGGAAGAACATGTGTGCCTCAGTGGCAGGCGTTGTGCTGAGAGTTCTTTCGGATCTGCTGGGCCATGAAAACCACGAGGTACTCAGCCACGAGGGTGTGGGGAGGGCCGGCCGGGGACAGTTACCACACTCTCCCTTCTGCGAGTATTTGTATAAGCTACTTCAGAGCTTTCATAATTTCAGAATTCTAGACTCAGGAGCAGGAAGTCTTCCCTTATTGGCACACCACCTGCCCCGGCCTGTGCTGGCTGCCTCCTAAGAGTTATTTTTCTACTTGTCTTCCACGGTGCTTCGTTCCCCCAGGTTGATATTCCTCTATTGTGATTAACATGTGTCTGCGGACATGTAGGTAGTCTGAAAATACATTAATATTATGTGATTTATTTTATATGAATAGTGTTACAGTCTAGATCATATTACTTTTCTTACATCTTCCCTGTGTTGCTCTGTACACATCGCGAATGAATAGCTCTCACTACTGCATTCTCAGCCCTCCCACTTTCCCTGCCTGCTCCCCGAGGCTGCCTTCTCCCCAGGGCTGCCTTCTCCCCAGGGCTGCCTTCTCCCCAGGGCTGCCTTCTCCCCAGGGCTGCCTTCTCCCCAGGGCTGCCTTCTCCCCAGGGCTGCCCGCTCCCCAGGGCTGCCTTCTCCCCAGGGCTGCCTTCTCCCCAGGGCTGCCTTCTCCCCAGGGCTGCCTGCTTGGTTGCCTCCAACTCGATGCCACCGGTGAAGTGCACCTCTGAGTAAAATGGGTGAAACAAGTATAAATCTCAACTACACTGGCCTCAGCCCGGTGGTGGAGGCACGTGAGGGGCAGAGCAGAGCCTCCACCCGGAGCTCAGGAAGTGCTCCCTCTGACATGTCTGAGCTGGTGTGAGAGGAGGAGTCATAGCTCTTCAGTGGGGGGTGCACCCAGCACAGTGGACTGTCAGAACCGGGGCTCAGGCACAAGGCATGTCCCAGCGTGGTGCGGGTGTCCCCTACACAGTGCGGACTCTGCAGTGTGCATTTCATGCGGCAGGGAGGGAGTGATAGAGGCCAAGCCCCAAAGGGCCCGGCGTGCTGCATGAAGACGGTGAGACGGCGGTCGGCCCAGTAGACGGTGGCCGGTGGCCGAGGTAGGGAGAGCGGGGATTTGGGCAGTGGTGTACTCGACGGTTGGATTAAAGGGTGCGAATCAAAGGTAGAGACTCATTTGGAGTTTCATGTAGCCTAGGTCATGGACACGTTGTCTGAACAAGGACAGTAGCATGCGGATGGGAAAGGGGTTCCTATCAAAGACAGTGTGAGGATTCCACAGAGAAGAGTGAAAGACAGGAATTGGTGATGATTCCTGAGTTGCTAGCCCGGATGACCGATGACCGGTTCTGACTCTGATACAGCTGTCACCAGGACATGCAAATGGAGAACGTCTGTCATTTGGAGACACTCACCGTCCTCATCAGCCAGAGTGTCTCAAGTGTGCTGTTCGATCATTGCCTTGTATAGTATGTGAGAACTTGCAAATGACTGGTTTTTTCTCCCCTTATAGATACAGCCGTATGTGAATGGAGCGCTGTACAGCATCCTCTCTATCCCATCAGTTCGTGAGGAAGCGAGAGCGATGGTAAGAAACACTGAGACCTGTCCGCTTCTGTCAGTGCCACTGTCACTGTGAGAGCAAGGTGGCCCCATGGAGGGCTCTCAGATAGTTTATGAACTCCCAGAATTGTACACTAGATACATCAGGATGTCCCCCAAAATGTACACACAGTTTAACAGCCGATGGTTCAATTTTGAAAATGAAATGTATTTGAATAAACACAGCCTTTATCATTACTCAGAGTGTGTGTATACATTTTTCTGGGACACCCTATATTTGCAATTTTTTTTAATGAGAGTCTGTAGCTTTTATCAGACTCTCAAGGAATCCCTTCAATGATTAAGAACCACAGTGTTAGAAAGTTTCCAGCAGGTTTATTTTTGGAAAGTTCTCAACATTCTTTTTTTTTTTTTAAATGGCTCATGTAAATTTGGGGCTTGGGTTATGTGTATGGATTTTGTAGTAGCAGAAGCTTAGCAGGGAAATGTGAGGTGGAGAAACCATCACTCAGATTCACCTGCAGGACTCCCGAGGAGTCATGGCGGCCTGAGAATTGGTACATTCAAAACTCTCTGAATCTACAGACATTCTAGAGCAACCTAATGGTACAGAAAGGCTGGGGAAGATGACATACAGCCCTGACTTGGCTTGTTTGCTAAACAGTGTTTGCTAATCAATATTTAATGTGTCTACGTTAGTGATTGTATTTGAACTATAAAATAAGCCACAGGTGGTTTGTGTCATGTCTGGCAATGACAGATGTATCTAGATCTGATCCCCCAAACCCTGGAGTTTTGTCCTTGGGATGGGATAGAGAGGATGTGAAACCCCGTTAGTGTACATATTAAATGCTGTGATAGCCCACCTGGCATGTTCAGTGGTTGAGCATCGACCTGTCAGCTGTGAGGTCGTGGTTCGATTCCCTGTCAGGGCACATACCCGGGTTGCAGACTCTGTCCCCAGTGTGGGGCCAACAAGACATAGCCTGCCACTTTGTTTTTTGTTTGTTTGTTTGTTTTGTTTTGTTTTGTTTTTATTTGTTGGTAGCATTTTATTTTATTTTTTTCCTCATTTTTTATTTTTTTAATCTTTATTGTTCAGTTTATTAATTACATTGTTCTCTTTTTTTCTCCCTATAGCTCCCCTCCACCTGGTACCATTCCCACCCTCTGCCCTCACCCCCCTACTGTCCTCTCCCATAGTTGCATGATTTTTGTCCAGTCTCTTGCTGCACTTCCCACACACCTTTTCTCCCCAAGAATTGTCAGTCTATTCCCTATGTCCGTGATTCTGTTAAATTCACCAGTTTATCCTGTTCATCAGCTTATTAATTCACTTGATTTTTAGATTCATTTGTTGATAGATGTGTATTTGTTGTTCCTAATTTACACTTTTATCTTTTTCTTCTTCCTCTTCTTAAAGAATATCTTTCAGCATTTCATATAGTATTGGTTTGGTGGTGATGAAGTCCTTTAGCTTTTTCTTATCTGCGAAGCACTTTATCTGACCTTCAATTCTGAATGATAGCTTTGCTGGATAGAGTAATCTTGGTTGTAGATTCTTGCTGTTCATCACTTTGAATATTTCTTGCCACTCCCGTCTGGCCTGCATCGTTTCTATTGAGAAATCCGCTGACAATCGTATGGGTGCTCCCTTATAGGTAACCATCTGTTTTTCTCTTGCTGCTTTTAATATTCTCTCTTTATCTTTTGCTCTTGGCATTTTAATTATGATGTGCCTTGATGGGGTCCTCTTAGGGTTCCTATATATTGGGGTTCAGTGCACTTCTTGGACTCCTAAGTCAATTTCTTTCACCAGGTGTGGGAAGTTTTCGGCCACTATTTCTTCAAATAGGTTTTCATTGTCTTGCCCTCTCTCTTTTTCTGGCACCCCTATAATTCGGATGTTGGTATGCTTGAGGTTGTCCCAGAGGCCCCTTACACTATCTTCAATTTTTTGGATTCTTTTGGTTTCTTGCTTTTTCAGCTGAGTGGATTTTCCCTCTTTGTATTTTAAATCTTTAATTTGGTTCTTGGGTGCTCCAGAGCACTTTTAGGTCTTTGTATAATATTTTTTATTTCAGTCAGTGTATGCTTAATTTCTGGTTGGTCCTTTTTCATATCCTTGAGGGTCTCGTTCATGTCCTTGAGCGTCTCGTTCATTTCCTTGTCGGTCTTGCTTATTTCTTTATAGGTCTCGACCTTTTTAGGAGCCTCTTGAGAAGCCCTATAACTGTGGTTTTGAATTCCATGTCAAGTCGTTTTTTCCCTCCATTTCTTTCACATCTGATTTCTTTCCATGTCTCTGCATGGTGGCTGCTTCCCTGAGTTGGTCAATTAGCTTTGTGTGGTAGATGTCCTACAAGTGACAGTGGCTCAGCCTCCCCAGTTACCTGAGGTGGATATGGGCTGCACAGTCTTGCTGAAGTTAAGCTCAGGTTAATTGTTGTTAGCACTTGGAGGGGTTGACCTCCAGGCCAATTGTCTGTGAAGTTCAGCTGTGCTCAGGTTGGATGGGCAGAGTCTCCGGGCCAAGCAGACAGCGTTAGCTCCGCCCTATGTGGCCCCAGGGACTCTGTGCCGAGGGCAATGGCCGCCAGCACCTCTGAGAGAGAGCCGCTGCCAAGCTCCACAGGCTGCCGGAGAATTCAGACTCTACCCAAATGAGTCTGCACACCCAGCGTCTCACCCAGGGTCGCAAAACAATGCAGTCTGACGGTTTCCCAAATGAAAGAGCAAGTCACGAGCGCTCTCTGCGCGGTCAGGCAGCTGCGCTGTTCCCAAGTTCACACGCACTCCACACAAGCTCACCTTCTCCACAAGCCCGCAGACCCCTGCAGCACCCGAGCTTCAGTGTGCCCTCCCACTGTCCAGTTTTTACCCCATATGATGGTGGGTTCCCTGGACTTCGCCCAGAACTGGAGAATCAGTCCAGTGAAACGTCTTTGTCTTTCCCATTTGAGAAAACTGGCCGGTTTTCAGCCGCCCGCCCTAACCGCTGGCACGCGCTCCAAACCTCTCTCAGCACGAATATTTCAACGCTGTCCTCAGCTGCTCCTCCGAGTCACACTGTCTTATCTTCACTTTTATTTGTGGAATTTTCACTCGGCCAACTTTCTGGTGATTCTGGATGGTGTTTGTTCTTTCGTTAAGTTGTAGTTTTAAAACTGTTGTGTATGGCGGCAGGATAGGTGATTTACCTATGCCGCCATCTTGGTTCTCTCTCTGTTTTGCTTACTTAGAAGAATTATTCAATCTTCTGGTTGGTCATCTAAATTACATCATCAGTTACACCAGAGATAACAACTCATTTAACTGTTCTGTGTGGTCCCAGGCAACGATGGGCCTTAATTGCCTACTGCTTTTAAATTAAAAACTTGTTTTCTCAATACAGAACAGGGGAGAATAAACGTGATTAAATTGTGCATTATGGTCATTCAGGTGGAAGAGAGGAATTGTCAGCCAACCAGGGCACCAGGATCAAAACGTGGGCTGCAGAGAAAGAAAGAATGGAGGTGACATGGAATTCAAGGGTGAAAGGCAGTGTGGAGGAAAGACCTACAGGGTGGGGAAGGAGAAGGGGATGGCAGTGAAGGGACGGGGACCAAGTGGGGAGGGGAGACACGAGGTTGTAAGACATTAGAGAGGGTGACCCCTAGAGGTCATCATGGTCAGGGGTACCGGGAGGAGAAGGAGAGGGAAAGAGCTCAGACTGTGACCATGTCCAGAGGTCTCAACGGGAGTCCCAGCAGGAGAAAGAGAGCAATAACGGGACAGAAAAAAGGTTGATAAACAAGGTATCTAGGAAATCCCCAAATGTTTGGAAATTAAAGTGTTGCTACTTGTAAGAGTTATCTATTGCTGTGTAACAAATTACCCCAAAGCTCAGTGGCTTAGAAACATTTTTAGCCCTCTTCGTTTCTGTGGGACAAAGTTCAGGAGCAGGTTAGTGGGATGGTCCCGGCTGAGAGTCTGGTTATTTTAGCCAGGACTTCAGCCCAGGCAGCCAAGGCTTTAGTTCTAGTTGAATCCGTTCAGATTTCAGACATGTGTTTCAAACATGCATTTCTAGACAGCCTCTGAATTACTGTCTCAGGGACTTGAAGAAGGAAACCCAGACCACTGGGGAAAGTTGTAAGCAGCATAGCTCCCTCTGGCATTTTAACAGGCGTTGAAGTCAAGGTCGGGAGGAGCCCGGCAGCCTGAGCGGGGAAGCTTCTGGACACAGTGCCTGAGTGGTTGCCTACTTAACTGTTCATAAGAGAGGCCTCTAAGGGGGATTGTGGCCAAACTCTCAAAACCCTGAGATGTCCCACAGTTCACTCTTAACCCTGAGGAAGTTTTTCAGTTGATGAAGGAATTACATTCTTTTTGCATGTGACTAGAATAAAGCTAACCAGGCAATGAGGGGGAACGCCATACTCTCACCACCTTCCTCGGCTTGTGATGTGCTGGGGGCGGAGGCAGCACCGCCTTCTCAGGCTGTGGTGTTCTCGGCTCGCACAGCCTTTAGGAAGGCAGGTGGCCGTCTCTGTGAGAAACCACTGAAACCTTCACCTCAGTCTCATTTATTTCCTCTGCTCATCGACGCAGAAAAGGAGCTTTACCAGAACATGCACATTTCAACATGTTTTGTTTGTGGGGAGTGCACCCAGCAAAGTGAACTGTTAGAGCGTGGCTCGGGGGTTGAGCATCATACTATGAACCAGGAGGTCACAGTTGGATTCCTGGTCAGGACACATGCCTGGATTTCGGGCCTGATCTCCAGGGGGGGCATGCAGGAGGCAGCCATCAATGATTCTCTCTCATTGATGTTTCTATCTCTCTTTCCCCTCTCCCTTCTTCATTGAAATCAATTTTTTAAATGTATATTATTGAAAGTATCACAGGTGTCCCCTTTCTCCCACTATTGCCCCCCTCTACACCCCTTCCCCAGGCCTTCACCGAACTATCAACATGCTTATAATAGTGAGAACTGGAAGCAGCACGAGTGCCTGGTAACAAAGAAATTGCTAATGAAATTATGGTCCTTTTGCTCCCAGTACTAATAACCATTGACGATGATAACTAGGAAAGGCAGTGTGGAAAAATGTTATTGAATAGTGAGAGATAAAAGCAGACTATGACAGTATAACAACTCTGATTTTGCAACTGTAAAACATCTGTGTACTTGTGGGAAATGACCAAGACTACATAATAATGTATTAGTGCCAAATGCTATTACGTGGTTTTAAATAATAAGGAGAAAAAGATAAACGAGTGCCCTGAAGCCCGTGTGAACTCTGAGAGACTGCATGGTCTGGGCCGGAGAGTAGAGCAGGGCAGTGGGGCTGCCATCGATCACCGCTCCGCTGCCTGCGTCCGGGCGGGAACAGCTGGGCCGGGGCCCTCCCCAGGGAGGCAAGCCTGCCAAACGGTCTGCCCGACTGGCACAGACCAGGTGCCGGTCAGGAGCTGGGTTAGCAGCCGCAGGGCCAGGAGGATGCCACGTGCTCCATAGGCTGCTCCAGTAACAGCTGGACCACGGCAGCTTTACCATGACCCCGGTCCCGTGGCCCATGCCTGTGAAGCCAAAAAAAACTGCCTCTGCTGTCCCTGAAGGACTGGATGCCGCTGCTTCCCACCTGTCACTTCACCCACTGCCAAATCAGTCTCACTCGGGTACATAGATTGGCAGAATCTGGGTCATGTCCCCGGGGAATTGTTTATTAAGAAATCTTCCCTCAAATGATCCTTGTAATTACAGAGAAGGAAGTTGTGATTTTCTTTTTCTTTTTTTAACTCCTAAGTAACAACTGAGCTAGAGCTACTAGTACATGCAAGAGAACAAGTGGGGGGGGGGGGGGAAGATTTTTCAATATATGAGCAGATGGTTGTTTGCAAAAGTAACGTCTGGGAAGGAAAAGACAGAGGAGAGCCTGAGTGAACATCTCACTCCACTGGTGAAAATGTTAAAGACATTGACCTTGACTGGAGCCTGGCCACCCGCGTCTTTGGCCTTTTAGGGCTTATACGGCTTTCGCTTCATCTGCTCTTCCTCCTCTGGCCCTCACCTTGGGTGGCGGTGGCGGTGGAGGTGGAGAATGGAGAGACCAGTTTAGCAGTTGGAGAGGCCTAAACTCAGCTTTCCTGCCAGTGAAGAGCCTGTGTTTGGTCAGACAAGCCCAGGCATCTGGTCCCGCAGGAGCCCTCAGCACTGCTGACCACGGCCGCTTTGAATTGCTCATCTTGACTTACGGGCTTTCCAGAGCTCTTTCCTCCCACCCTCCTCCAGGTTCTCCTGAGCACTCACCGATCTCTGCCTGCTAGCTAAGTGCTTCTGTTCCCTACGGCCCCGTCCTCACCCTCTTCTCATTCTGCTGTCGTTGGGAACCTCCTGTATCCCTTGGCTTTAGCTGCCAGCTCTCTCCTGAGCCACAAGCCCCACAACATGCACAGCCTCACCCCTTGATTGAGCATCTGCTGTGTGCCCGCCATTGGACTAGACACTAGTTTTAGGCTTAATTTACAATGAAATGCACAGGCCCTACATGTGCATTTGACAAATATAATCACCTACAAAACCAACACCTGACTATATACTTTATTCTTAAAACTCTCATGTTAGTTCAGGTTGCTATCCTCACTTTGTAGTTGAGAGAGGTTAAGTAGTGTGACCAAGGTCACACAATTAACTCGGGGGGAGCTAGGATGACAATCCAGATTTAACCCCTCTAGAAGATGACGATGCTCTGCTTTATTTTTTATTTTATTTATTGATTTAGAGAAAGAGAGAGAGAGGATCGGGGAAAGAGAGAGAAACATCGATTTGTTGTCACACTTATGTGTTCATTGGTTGCTTCTTGTATGTACCTTGACCAGGACCAACCCCACCACCTTGGCGTACCGGGACAATGTTCTAACCAACTGAGATACCCAGCCAGGACTGGTGCTCTGCTTTACATGATAATCCCCATGTTTAAAGCTACTCTTGGCACTTGTTTAATTCAGTTCTAGAGCTATGGACTCCAACCTGGCCTGCATGTGAAGGGAACTTGTTAGCAAGTAACTGGACAGTCCAGGCATAAGTTTCAGGCACAGGTTGACCAGGGCCCACACGTTACTAGATCCATTTCTTTGCCTGCACCTCTGGACTCTGCTTCCTCTTTTGAGTTCATTATTAGGTACTCATTTCCCTTGGGGTGGTGAGAAGGCTTCATCAGGCCCAGCCATGCATATTCATTCAAATCATGCCAGGAAAGAGAAGGGGGAAATAGACACTTACCTCTGCATGTCCCTGAAATCCTGTTAGTATTGAAAGTTATGATGTCAGCATTTTGTAATAAGTAAATAATACATAATGTAGTGACTTTATAATTCTTTTGAATAATAAAATATTTACTGCTTTTTAAAAGGTCCTATTTATTCCTCTGAGCATAGATTTTACTTTTCAAAGACCAAATTTGGTCCTAAAATCTAGAAGGCAGTATATAAATTTCAGGAAAACACAGGAAAGACCCTCCTCCCCCCAAAAAACAACATATTGCCAAATTAAAGGAAATATTTATGCAGTAAAATTGTGTGCTAGGTGTTTTTTTTTACTAAATGTGTTATAATTGGGTCAGAATATCAACCAAAAAGGAAATAATTTCACTGTTCAGTATAAAAAAAACAAAAATAATTTTTAATACTGAGCTCAGGAATTTTCTTTGTGCCAATGGAAGTGTTTGGGGGGATTAGCTGAAACTACGACATGTTAACAGTTGCTCTTTCCAATGCCTTAGGGAATGGAAGACATCCTTCGCTGCTTCATGAAAGAAGGCAATGCTGAAATGATCCGCCAGATCGAATTCATCATTAAACAGCTTAATTCAGGTCTGTTTGATGCAAGAATCTATAATCTATCTTTTGAATCTTTCACAGAATCTTGCCAGAAAGATATGAGGTCATATCTTGGAGCTTATTCAAGAGCCCAAGTGAACCCAGAAACAAAAGTTCAACCAGGTAGTGAAGGTCACCTTGTCCCCAAATCAACAATCACTTATCACACTTTAGGCTGATAGTCCACAAAACCCTTCTCTAACTGTAAGTTCCCTTTATGTGGGTCTCTCCTGATTCTTTCCCCCACCTCCAGAGAGTGGCTTCCCGAGTCCTCGGGTAAAAATAAAGACAGGTGCCGATCTTCCTAGCGCCACCATAGAAAATGTGATCCTCCTTTCACTCATTCATTCCAGGAAAAGTTATGTTGCCATTAAGATCATGGGAGGATGTGATTTTTCTATCCAGCTTCCTCATCACCATGACAACCCACATCCCATAATGAGCAGAAAGGCTGGTGAGGGATGCCTTTAATGGGACTGGGGTGGTGGGGAAACGCTTAGTGCTTTGTGTGGATTCCCGACACCCTCATCCCGACTTGTACATGTGCCAGGGGCACCTGGCATGGCCAGCATCTAGAGGCCAAACATGTCACTTATGTCTCTCTACCTGTCCTTCCTTGACACCCAGCAGTCCACATCACTGAGAGTCCAAGTGCACAGATCTGCTCAGCACACCAACAAGTAGAAAAGGAATCTCTCCATCTCTGCTCTGACCTCAAGTCACAGTTTGGCCGAGGCCGGGCAGAGAGATGCCAGATGCCCTTCTCTGGAAGAAGCCTGCAGGTGGCAGCCCCTACCCCAATTAAACCAGAACCTCTGGGGCCCACCTGGAGTGGTGTTTAAAGCTTCCAGGTGATTCCAAATGCAGCCAAAGTAGCAAATCCCTGTCTTGGCAACGGGGGAGGCATAGGAGGGCCTCACTGGGCTCCTGATGGACAGGAGGCAGCGGGACAGCAGCCTGAGCGCTCGGCTCCCTTCAGGCCGGGCCCATTTCCACCTGAACGTCTTCCTCTAGTTTTCGTGGAGCACCTATAATCCATCCCAAAATCAGGCGGACAGGAATAGGACTTTATTTTCTGCAACAACTTTGATTCTGACTCTGAGCCTCCATTCTGCTGGGTGGACATAATAAAAAAAACGAAGTGAAAGAAAACCTTACCCTCAGTCCCGGCTGAGGCTACTCCCTAACCTTCTGTGGGTAGCAGCCCCAGCTCGGGAAGGTGGCGAATGGCCGGGGAAAGTTGTCCCCTGTCTTCTCCAGGGTCACCCTCCCGGGCCAGGGCTCCTCTGCAGCCGCAGGGTCCTGCCGTTCGGGGCTCTGCTCAGGGCCGACTGTGACAGTTTACCGACTCTCACCACCTCCGTCTCCTGGTCAGCCTCCCACCTCCTGGCAGCCAAGGAGCAGGGGGCCCCTCGCTCTCCATCTCTGGCTAGAAAACACCTCTTTTCCTGCCATCAAATGGGCACTGGGACCAATTTGCCGAAGAATGTGAGCAGGGAGGGGTCAGTATACGTGTCTGTCCAGGATGTGCTTTGGCAAGAAGTCATCTGGGCAGAGCTGGGCTGTGTAACCTGGTGTGTTCGGGGAAAGCTTGGGAAATACCTGTTTAACCCAGTAAGTCCCAGTTTAAATGAAGACTGTCTGAGTTATTCTGTATCCAGAGAACAATGCAGAGCCCAGAGACGATTCCCCAGGAGTCTGCTACTCTGACACAACGTTAGAAAGTCGAACATTTGGATGGAGGGCCAGACTTACGAGCACAAATACCCTAACAAGTGAACCACCAGCAGCGTGATGGACCTGGAGGAGGGGGCGCTGGAGAACTGTCCAGTCCTCTTCCTCCTCGAGGGCAAACTAACAGCAGAGTGGGAGACAGCAGCGGTTCATAGTGTAAGCTCCATAAAATCGCGTTGCCTTGTTTGGGTTGAGTGAACATAAAAAACTGCGATTGGGTTTTCATGCTTTCAAGTCCCTCTCAGTCCTCCGGCGCTGTTTTCCCAACAGAGTTTGAAGACCTTTAAGTGCAGAGATTGCAGTACATTTTGGAACCTAACCCACAGGGGGGAAGACTACTTTGTTGAGGCCTAAATGGTAACCCCGGCCTCAGCTAGGGGAGCAGATACTGGCGGGTCCCTGAAGAGAGGACAGGAAGGCCTGACCGGCCACGGCAAAGCCGGAGCCGGCCTCACCGCCGGGCTCTCAGGGGAGGAAAGGGACTGGCAGCTGCTGAGGCACGCCCTGGTAGTCACTGGGGAGCCACAACCAGGAACAGTGTGGGGCAGGGCTCATGCCCCCTCCCCCAGAGAGGAAAGCCGAGGTCTCTAAGCACTTCAGTCCCCAGGACTGGGTTGTTCTGAGTTAGGATGAGTCTGAACCAATAGGCTCAGGGATGGGAATATGGCTTTTTTTAAAGGCATTTCCCTATTTGAAAAGAAAGGTTTGTCATTGATGAACATCGCAGCACCTCCATTTTGAAAGCCTTTGCTTGCAGGCCTTCGGGGAAGTGGACTTCGGTCATGCTGTCCAGGGGCCGGTGGGAATAGTCAGCTAATTACGCGTCAGTGACAACAGCCTCCTGTCCGCAGAGTGGCTTTTTGACTAAACAGATTCCATGACGACAGCTCGGCCCAAGAGAGGCATGGAGGCATGCAGGCCCCACAGGTGTGCCCTGCTGCCGCGGGGCACCTGCGTCAGGAGGCCTCCCAGGGCTCACGGGGGGCCTCCCGGGCTCCTGACGGACAGGAGGCCGGGGGACAGCAGCCAGGAGTCTGAGACTCGGCTCCCGTCAGGCCGGGGCGCATTTCCATGAGAACCAGAGGAAGATGTTCAGGTGGGAGTGGGCCTTCCCTTTAGGGTGAGGGCTGTTTCAGGGGCCGTACGATTCATTTTGGATCTCAACTCTACGGCTGTCCCAACGTTTCTGCCTGTTCCCTTCTAGGAAATGGCTTGGGCTTGATTAGTTAGGGTGTATCCGCCACCAGTCTCTTCAAGAATAACAGCCTTTGATTCCTTCTTTCCTCCTACTTCCTGTTCGACTTCCTTTCCTATTTCAGGCATTCTTTACTTCCCTGTCATCTGTTCAAGAGAAGAGTGATAATGAGGAAGGTGCAGAAGGGATACAGAAATGAGGAAGTCAGGGGGGCATCCCCAGGGACTCACTGTCCAGTACAGTGGGTGAAGAAGATACCCAGACAAGTCAGTAGCCGTCACTAGTAAACATGGATTGTCCAAAAGTGGTGATAAGTCCAGGCTATAGACAAATGCCGAGTGTGTTCAGGGGAGACGCTGGCGACTGCTCAGTGAGGGGTGGAGGAGGCTTCACGGAGGGAAGGTAACCAGGTTCTATCTAATGCCTGCTGTGGACCTGGCCTGGGCCAGGTGCTTTACTTCTGGCGTGTTGGAAGACCTCCCGCCAACCCAGGAAACAGGTGATCTCATACCCATTTTACAGACAAAGAAATAGAGGCTCATTCTTTCTGTGACTCCACTATGCTACTAATGTATTCCTCCTTTGTAAACTCTTTTTAAAAATATATATTTCACTGATTTTTTACAGAGAGGAAGGGAGAGGGATAGAAAATCAGAAACATCGATGAGAGAGAAACATCGATCAGCTGCCTCCTGCACACCTCCTACTAGGGATGTGCCCCCAGCCAAGTACATGCCCCCCAACCGGAATCGAACCCGGGACCCTTCAGTCCATAGGCTGACGCTCTCTATCCACTGAGCCAAATCAGTTAAGGCTGTAAACTCTTTTAAGATCTAGCAGTGAACCTCGGGAGCCTTCAGGAACCCTACCTGCCATGACACTCCCCCTGGATTGGCCTTGTGGCCTCATGAAATGTCTACGATTCTCTCTTTTTTTAAGGCTTTTCCATATTTGAAAAGAAAGGTTTGTTGTTGATGAACATCACAGCACCATTTTGAAAGCCACTTGCTTGCAGGCCCCTTGCAGGAGGTGGAAAAATCATGGGGTTTAAAAATCAGAATCATTTTGGATCTCAGCTCTGTGACTTACTGGGAATGTGGCCATAAGTCCCTTATCCTCTCTGTGTCTCCATTTGCTATAAAATGGGGATAAGAGGCAACAAAATCTTTGTTAGGATTGAGTGAAATAACATGTGTGGCAGTATCTAGCACAAGACTAGCAATAATACTAGCTTACTTTAAAATTCCTCTGAAATTGTATGTTGGCTTTTAATTTTTCTCATGCAACTACTAGTGTGTTCAGATAAAAGAAAAATGGAGAGATGTATTTAAAATCAAACTATGGCTGAAATGGTACCAGGAGCATGATTACTTTGATGTAACTTATTCTCACGAGGGTGTTTACAGGTCTCTGCAGAGCCCCAGGGATTTTGCTGACCAAGGCTCCCAACTGTGTTCACAGTCACTCATGGACTTTTTTCTTTACAGAAGAGTTCCCGGATGGTGCTCTTGAATCTGATGATGATGAAGATGAAGATGATGAAGTAAGTTGGAGGCTCTTGACACCCATAGGAAACTTATGTCAGACTATTCTGAGTCCCTTCCTTGCCTTGAAAAGTTAGTCCGGAAGAGGAGATTTTTCTCCCTGCTTCATTTCTCACAGTTTTCTGTAGGTTGGCTGGAGTTCAGCTGCAGGGTTTTCTGCTGGTCTTGCTCAGGGTAGAATGTGGCTGCTGCTTTCTGTGTCCAAGCTGGCCCTCTCCATGGGGCCTCTGATCACTCCGGGCTCCAGCCTAAACTTCCTTATCAATTGGCCTCTGGTCTCCAAGAGGAAAGAAGTGATGGCTTCTGATCCTCCTCTGGGTTCGGCAGTCTCAGAACAACTCGTCTGCGGCCTCTGCTCAGGGTGCACCCCAGGACCAGCCCGGGGTGTGGGCTGGCAGTGAGACTCCACCAGCAGGAGGTGCAGGGGGAACGGGTGGGGCCATGCCTAAAGTCGTCTGTCATGTGGCAGATGTGCGTCCTGCTACCAGCACGAGGATGCCACAACCTCTGGCACTTGGGATTTCTGGGAGGTCAAAAGATAATTCTTTAACAGGAATGTTTTGCTTTGAAGGGGCCTCCACCTGCCTTAAATGGTGAGGATGTTGAGCATGAGGCTCATGGTGAGAATTTGTAGCGTGCACGTACAGGGTGTGGTTCAGAGCTGGCAGTACTAACCAGTTTACTTGGAACTTTTGCATTCTTTTGGATTCGGGTTTCCTCAGCTGTGAAAAATCTGCTTGCGTGTTGTTTTAGAGCGTGAAGGTTCGGAAGCAATGTGGGTGTGTCTCGTGACGTGGTGTAGAGGACGGTGGCTGGAGAGGGGTTTTCAGATGACATGCCTTCTCACTGTTTTCCCGTCAGACCTAGAAAGGACATGTCCGTGCCCTCCGTAGTTCTCTGTGGCACTAAATGACTTGTGTTCTTTCTGTTCTGTGGGAGTGTAGGCTGGGAGATGCCTTTTTATTTGGAGTTGCGTCTTTCCGTTTAAAAGGTGTGTAAAAGCCACGTTTTTGTCCATTGATGTCATCGTTGGGAGACAGTTCATTGAAGAGCCCTCATCAGGGAGGCCGGCTGTGCCGAGTGAGACCTACAAGTGATGGTCCCTCCTCAGGCCGTTGTCTTCACGGGCTGCAGGTGGCACCAGTGAGTGCTCTGGCTCACTTGGCTTGGGGGCAGGCACAGTTCTGGACCTCAGCCCGCATCCAGGCCAGCAACTCCTCCAGGCCCTTCCTCCGAAAAGGGGGGCTGAGGGGGGAGCGTGCCAGCTGCAGGTCACCAGAGAGTTAATGGCAGTAAAATCTGGTTTAGAACGAGGATCAGCACACTTTTTCTGTAAAGAGGGAGATAGTGAATATTTTAGGCTTTGCAGGCCACAAGGTCTGTTCAACCACTCAAAGTAGCAATCAGCAATACATAATTGGATGACTGTGGCTGTGTTCCCATAAAACTTTATTTGTAGATAGTAAAATTTAAATTTTGTATGACTTTTATGTATCACTAAATTTTTTTTTCAAATATTTAAAAATGTAAGAATCCATCCTAGCCTGCTAACCTTCCAAAAACAGGCCTGGTGGCCCGAGGGCCACCTTTGCGAAGCCAGCTCCCTGACCCAGGCTCTCAGGACTGGGATAAGACAAGATAAGACACCACCTTTGTGTCTGGGGCCCTTCAGTGCTGTTTTAAATTATATTTTGAGTTAATATCTTATTTAATTTCAATAATTTTTTGTCATCATGTCCCACAGTTTCTCTCAGGATCTGTTTTTCCCTTCCTGTATTACCTTTTTTTTATTTTGTGTGTGTGTGTGTGTGTGTGTGTGTTTTCTGTTTTGTTGCTATTAATACCTTTATTTTTGTATTGCAAGGGAAAATTCATTTGGTTCAGCTGTTCTAATGGATGACAGAAATTCAACTTATGGAAATTTCCCTGTGAAAGCAATTATAGTCTACTATAAATGAAGGAATATAGAGATCTTTTAATTTTCTGGGCTTTCTGCAACATTGCAGATTTTTATTGAAAGAGGATAGTGTTTGAAAATACTTGTGATAACTAAAGTTTTCAGAAGGTTCCTAGAAGGAATTTATTTTTTATTTTTTAAAATATATTTTTTATTGATATCAGAGAGAAAGGGAGAGGGAGAGAGAGATAAAATTATCAATGATAAGGGAGACTCATTGATTGGCTGCTTCCTGCACGCTCGCCTCTGGGGATGTGCGCTTGACTGGAATTGAACCCAGGACCCTTCAGTCCGCAGTTCGACGCTCTATCCACTGAGCCAAACTGGTTTCGGCGGCAGGCGTTACTTTAAAAACTGCCTTTAAAATTTAGAAAATGAGAGATGCTTAAACTAAAGAAAATTTTCCAAAAATCATTTGAGCAAGTGGCACTGTTGTTGGAATGTGGCTGTCATTCCCAAGGTGACAACTTTGCAGGAGACAGCAAAGTGACTTCAGAGCCTGAGAGTCAAAAGTCATCTTGCTCAGAAATGTAAAATATCCTTTAATGTAATATTTAGACCCAAAACACAGATAGATAGTGGAGCCAATGTTCTCAGTTGGCTGCTTTGTGCCCTTGAAGATACAGCGGCTCTGTGACCGGGGCCTTCACCTCACTGTGAGCTGAAATCGCTGCACCTACAACTTTGGCAGGCGTCCTGCTCCACCGGACCCCCAGGTGCAAAATCTAATGTTTTCTGTCTAATTTATAAATTCTGTCTAATTTATGGGCAAATGGAACAACTTGTTCCGATTGTTAACACTTACTTAGTAGTTATGACTGGTATACATGTGCCAGAATTTTAAAAAATTTAAAGGTGGGTCTAGAAATGTTTTTTATGCCTTGTAGACTATCCAATATATAATGTCAGGTGGAAAAAGGAAATTGCAAAGTAATGTGCATAGTGTGATTCTATTTCAGAAAAAAATAAACATATAAAACACACATCCTTCTGAATTCTATATGAGTTTCTATGTCCATGTAGCGGAAAGTTGTGGGAGTTCTGCCCTCTTTGTTGACCCCTAGGGCGGGAGGGAGGAGGAAGTGTGGGTAAGAGGTGGAGAGAGGCCTGACAGTGGAAGTGGGAAGTGAGAAGGGCTCGAGGGATCAGTGGATCAGAGGTCTTTTGTGGCGCAGACGATGGGGCAAAGGCCAAACTGAGTGGTTGAGGAGCACGAGGAGGGGAGAGCTTGGAACTGATAAGTACATACAGCTCTTTCCACAGACCTGACTGTGAGCCAGAGGAGAGTGGATTGTAGCTAAACAGGACATTTTTGGTTTGTTTTCATTTTTGGGAGCCCTGAGCATGTTACAGTACGGATGGGAAGGGTCCAGTAGAGAGGGCAGGGGGAGGCTGAACATTGACGGCAGGAGGAGAGAGACATGGCATCAGGGCAAATGTTTCCATTATTTCCCACGTTGCTTCTTACACTCTCTCAGCCCACAAGCTCCAGACCCTTCTTCAGAGAAACGAAACCATCATTAGATTAGCTTGGACAGGACACGCAAGGTCATGGACAGAAGACAAGTACAATTCAAGGGTCAAGCACATCTCATCTAGTGCTTTGAAGAAATGTATTATTTAATACAATTTATTAGTCTTTAGGTATTGGGAAGCTATCAAGCTCACAGTCGCAGATACAAGTTTGTTTGTTTTTTTATTTTCTCTTGACATTTCAAATTTTATTATTGATAATAGATACCATCCGTTGTTCTCCTTGAAGTGGCAGGCTCCCCTCATTAATTTTTGAGGAAATGTCTGCCAAATACCCAAGTCTGAAGAACCAGTTTGTCTGTCATTTTTCCAAGCAAAAATGGTGTTCCTTGAAAAAATTTCCTCATTCAGCTGGCAGCTCTGATAATCCCACAAATGCTTCTCCTCTGCAAAACCATCCTGTGCATGCCACTGCTACACAGATGGGCCATAAGAGCCGGGATTCATCAACATTAATTCCAGCTGTTTCAGCAAGGACATTGCTAAATGAAACTCTGCCTGTCATCTTCCAATCATCTACCTGTCATCTTGTCTGTCACTTGTCTACCTGCCTGGTGGCAGTGGAGAATACAGTGAATACACAGGGTTTGGTAGCGTTGCCTAATCGATGCTCACACACCAGTGGTTTTACCTTCGGTGCTTTTGCACCATCCGTGCAGACGTCAAGGAAGCTGTTCCAGGATAAATGGGGAAATTAAATAAAAGTGTTCAATACATTAAGTATTTCAGCCAACACTAGTTGTGTGTTGTTGCCAAGTATTTCCATAAAAGATCCTTGATGAGGAGTTACTGTTGACACTGGATGAATGCAATGCAAATAGGAAGTCCAGGCATGATTCTGCAAATGAGATATTAATTCACCATTATGTTTGCAGCTTAATCTTTACTCAACAAGCTACTGTATTATTGGAAAGGAACATGCTGTAATTCTTTTCCAGTTTCTGGTCCAGCAGGCATCAGCAACATCAGCTGTACAAGGCCCTGGTGCATGTTTCTCCAACAAAGACAGTGCAATAACTTACCCTTCCAGCTCTTCTGTGGCTTTGCTTTTTAGATATTTTTTGTGAGAGGACAAAACTTAGTTGTGTAGAAAAAAATAATGAGAGAGTTCCTATGTACCCATCATGCGGTTTCAGTGGCTTTTAAATCTAGCTTGAAAAGTTTATGACATTTTCAGTTTTTACTTTTAAAGAAAACACATCTATAATTTGTATAATTATAATAAATATATATGTCTCTTTAAAATATCCAAATTCTTTTTCTTTAAACTTTTACTAATTGGTCTCAAAATCATACCTCGGCTCCTCTGGCATGTAAAACTATTCTGTGTTCTCTTGCATAAGACACAATAAGGTAAATTATTGACCTCTATAAAACAGGGAAAGATGGTGCCCATCATATTTCTGTTTGAAATTTGCAGTTTTACCCTTGGAATAGCCTCCTCCCTCTGTAAGTCTCAGGACTTTCTGATGAGTCAGTTTCACTTTCTCAGCATCTTTCCATCACTGGTGCAGCTTTAGGTTAAGAAAGCAAGTCCTCTTCTCTCCCTTTTATAAGCCAGTGATCCATCCTTTAAACCATAGGAAAAACCATTATGAACAAATGTTCTTGTCTTTTATCTTTTATTTTAGAATTAATGAGTCTTGATTTTTTTTTTTAATCCTCACCTGAGGATATGTTTTTCATTGATTCTAGAGAGAAAGGAAAGAAGAGGGAGGGCGGGAGGAAGGAAAAGAGGAAGGAAGGGAGGGAGGGAGGGGGAGAGAGAGAAGGAGAGGGAGAGAGAGAAAGAAACATCAATGTGAGAGAGAAGCATCAATCAGGGCATCGAACCTGCAACCTGGGTATGTGCGCACTGGCCACCTTGGCCCTATCCCCCCCCTCCCGGGCCTGGCTGCCTCAGCCCTGCCCCCAGCCCGCCCCAAGGCCAGAAAAAGCCTGTTGGTGAGGCTTCTTCCGGCCTTGGGAACCTAGCGATCGCCCTGCCATGGGGCCAATCGCTGATGGCTAGCTGGCTGGCTCTGCCCCAGCCCCGGCCTACCCAAGGCCATCTTGGTTGGGTGTTAATTTGCATATCATTCCTGATTGGCTGGTGGGTGTGGTTTGTGGGTGTGGCTTATTGGGTGTAGTGAAGGTATGGTCAATTTGAATATTACTCTTTTATTAGATAGGATTATAATAATACATACACTATTGTATATGATATCCTATATAATAAAGAGGTAATATGCAAATTGACCATCACTCCAACACACAAGATGGCCACCCACATGTGGACACAAGATGGCCAGCAGGGGAGGGCAGTTGTGGGTGACCGAGCCAGCAGGGAGGGCAGTTGGGAGGGACCAGGCCTGTAGGGGAAGGCAGTTAGGGGTGACTGGCCAGCAAGGGAGGGCAGTTAGGGATGACCGGGCCAGCAGGGGAGGGCAGTTAGGGGCAATTGGGCTGGCAGGGAAGCAGTTAGGTATCGATCAAGCTGGCAGGGTTGTGGATACAGGGTGATTAGGCTGGCAGGCAGAAGCAGTTCGGGGCAATCAGGCAGGCAGGCAGGCGAGTGGTTGTTACAGGGGCAGTAATTGGTGGAACTGAGATTCAGCAGTCCTGGATTGGATATGTGCAGCCACACCCACAAACCACGCCCACCAGCCAGTCAGGAGTGAGGGACACACATACTCCCCTGTGCACAAATTTCATGCACCAGGCCTCTAGTCTATATATATAAAAGCCTAAGTGACCATTATGACCAGTTAACTGTCACTATGATGGGCAGCTGCCTCCTAGTGGTCAGTGCACTCCCATAGCCAACGTCCCACAACCTGCCAATCTCCCGCAGTCCCTCCCCCATGAATTGGGCGAAATAGCCCCAATTGACCCCGATTGCTGGCCAGGCCGAGGAACCCCACCCATGCACAAATTTGTGCACCAGGCCTCTAGTATAATAATAATATACTATTGTGAACATAGTTTAGACTCTATAGACCCCTGAGCAGTTCTTGAAACCTCCAAAGTTTCCCCAAACCACACTTAGAGAACCATTGGTTTACAGTTTTGTTGTATAGAATGTTTATGAGTTTGGGCATTATAAGTTTCTCTTCATGTTCTGGCTGGTGTTGCTTAGTGGATAGACCATCAGCCTGCAACTGAAGGATCCCAGGTTCGATTCCAGTCAAGGGCACATGCCTGAGTTGTGAGCTCCATTCCCAGTGGGGGAGGGAGTAGTGCAAGAGGCAGCCGATTCATGATTCTCTTTCATCATTGATGTTTCTCTCAATCTCTCTCTCTCTCTTCTCTCTCTCTTCTCTCTCTCTTCTCTCTCTCTTCTCTCTCTCTTCTCTCTCTCTCTCTCTCTCTCTCTCTCTCTCTCTCTCTCCTCCTCTCCTCTCTTCTCCTCTTCTCCCTTCCTCTCTGAAATCAATAAAAAAATATTTTTTTAAAAAAGTTTCTCTTCATAAAATAGATGTGGTTTTTCATCTTTTCCTAGGAGCTGGAATATTTTTTGTCTTATCAGTTCTTCTGCCTCCCCGCCTTCCACCTGGCCCAGTGGCCTATGTACAAACTCTGAGGAGAGGCAGCTGGTCAGGTGCCAGGAGGATGAGGATGCTGGTGGGTGGGTCTGCCACTGACCCCCCAGGTGACTGTGGTAAACTCAGACCCAGTGACCTTCCCGTATGGTTGACTGTGACACAGGAAGGCTAGACCTTTTCTTGCCTTCCTCTTAACCATACATCCTAAAACATCAGTGTAGAAAGCAGAAAATTCGGTCTTGTTCCTTTTTCTCTTTTTAAATTCTCACCAAGGATATGTTTTTATTGATTTTTTTTTTTTTTAGAGAGAGAGAGAGAAAAAAACATCGGTGTGAGTGAAACATCGATTGATTTCATTCCATATGCTCCCCAAAGGTTCACACTCACAACCTATGTACCCCAATGGGGAATTGAACCCCCAACTCTGTGTGCGTGCGTGTGTGTGTGTGTGTGTGTGTGTGTGTGTACAGGATGAAGCTCCAACCAGCTGAGCCACCTGACCAGGGCTGGGTCCTGTTCCTTTAAAAAATATTCCATGTCACTACTTTTCAAGGTAAAACTTAATATGATGCTCTTTTTAGATACATTTACCAATACCTCAGTATCCAAAGAAAAGGCAGCCTCGGGCAGTAGAACTGAATCTGGCTTCTCTGAGGATAATTAACATCAAAGCACTTGGCATGGTTCCTGGGCCATTGTAAGCCCTTAGTGAATGTTAGCTCCCATTATTGCTGTCACGGTGATTATATCATCATTGTCCATACATTGGCGCTGTGCCGGCTTTAGGTTCTCACGCCTGGCTACAGAGAACCACGCTAAATACCAGTGTCCTGCACCTGGCATCCCATTGTGCTCTGGCTCTGGTTGGAGCATGGGTGCCAGAGAGAAACACTCGATAAGCATGTAGCCTTCAGCATTGTAAAGCAGTGTATTAGTAGAAAATCAGAGGTTCGGTAAGGCTAACAGGTCAGAAGACCATTGGCTCTGAAGAGCTAGTTTGTTACAGCCCCTGGAAGCTGGGGTGTGCCATGCCCTGGGGGCTGCACGCAGAGCACCAGGCAATGTGGCCAGCGGCCTTTATGTGGTTTCTGTGGGAAGAAATGGGCGAGACAGGGGAGCTGGATTAGGACTGACTAGTTTGAATGGTTTCAGTGGGCTCTGGCAAGAAGGCTGACTCTGGTTATCTGGTCCCTGGTCTGGGGGGATGAGGGCAGGTAGATAATGGCCCAGAGTGTGAGTGTGGGGTTGGGTGTGGGCTCTGGATTGGTTGGTTTGCATTTGCTCCCAAGTGAGTGGTTTACTATCTCCAGGCATTGGCTAGCCCTAGGGGAGGTGGTCCTTCCAGGATCAGAAAGACTCCAGATGTCAGAGCATTAGAATAGAGAAAATAAAAGACACAGTTAACCCAAGAGGCTATGAGACCTTGTGTGATCTCAGACCTTCCTTTGATTTTCCTGCTTCCTCCATTCCACCGTTGCCGCTGTTGGGGTCCAGGCAAAGACAATTACTGCCATACTCATATCTGGTCATCTGGGTCATTGATCCCCTTCCTACTCACCCCAACTGATAAAGGCCAAAGCCTTTCAAAAGGAACTTTTATTTAAAAACAGCAGCCCTGCCGAGACCGGTTTGGCACAGTGGATAGAGCGTCGGACTGCGGACTGCGGGGTCCCGGGTTCGATTCCAGCAAGGGCATGTACCTTGGCTGCGGGCACATCCCCAGTAGGGGGCATGCAAGAGGCAGCTGGTCGATGTCTCTCTCTCATCGATGTTTCTGACTTTCTGTCCCTCTCCCTTCCGCTCTGTAAAAAATCAATAAAATATATTTTAAAAAAATAAAATAAAAAAATAAAAATAAAAACAGCAGCCCTGCCTGGCCAGTGTTGCTCAGTAGTTGAGTGGCAACCTGTGAACTAGGAGTTCATGATTCAATTCCTGGTCAGGGCACATGCCCAGATTGCAGGTTCAGTCCCCCAGTAGGAGGTGTTCAGGAATCAACCAATCAATAATTTTCTCTCATCATTGATGTTTCTTTCTCTCTCTGCCTCTCCCATCCTGTCTGAAATCAATAAAAAATATATTAAAAATAAATAAGAACACTTCATTAAAAACAAAAAACCCACAAAACAGCAGCCCTGGCCAGTTGGATGGAGTATCATCCTATACACCAAAAGATGGTGGGTTTAATTCCCTGTCAGGGCACATACCCAGGTTGTGGTTCCATCCCCGGTCAGGGCATATACGAGAGGCAACTTATCAGTGTTTTTCTCTTACATTGATGCTTCTCTCTCTCTCTCTCCCTCTCTCTCTAAAATAAGTCAACATATTCTTGGGTGAGAATTAAACAAAAATGCACATAGCACATAAGAGAGGGTGGGCATCCCAGCCAAGGAATGTCATAAGGTAGGAGCATGGGCCTGACACCAACCAAGGATGGTTCACCTTGGCCTCAGCCTGGGGCACAAGGGTGGCAGACAAGGCTAGAATGGTAATCTGGACCAGGCTGCAAAAAATGGAGAACCACTGAGGAATTGTGAGCCCAGGAGGGCTGCAAACAGAACTGTGCCTTAGGAAGGTTCATCTGGTGTCAGTGTTCAACTTAACTGTAGACCCAGGAAGCCAAGGAATGTTTAGCTTGTATGTGCAGGCTGGGGCCAGGAGCTTAATGAGTGAGTGAGCTTCCTTTCATTTATTCCACATGCCCCTCTGCCCAGTGGGTTCTGTTTTTGGCCCTATTTTATGGACAAGAAACCAAAGTTTAGGGAGGTTCAGAAACTTGTTACAGGGGCAATAATTGGTGGAATTGAGATTCAAACCCTGGCAGGTGTACAAGCCTGTGTGCCTGCACTCCCTTCTTCGCATGCTCAGTGGGAGTGAGGTTAGCCTTGACTGAGGGCTCCTGGAGGGCAAAACTGGCAGGAATGGGTAGCTGACAAGTATATCATTAGGCCCGAGGCTGGGAACTTGGGCCCTAGATAGATGGGATGGTGGTGATGCCTTTAAAAACGTGGGAAACATGAGCGTGGGGTGGGGTACATGAGGTACATAGGATGAACTGGATTTTATGAACTAGAAGCACATGCCGTTATCTGGCTAAAACAGAAGATGGTGGGACCTAGAACCAGCTGGTTTCTGAACAGGCTTCTCTCAAGTGCCCTTGCCATTGTGAAGTGCTTGGGCCATGCCTCCTTTCTCCCCGGCCACCTTCCTACATAACCTGTTGGATGGCTGACCCACCTGACGCTGCTCAGGTACATGTTCAAGAGCCAGTGGCAAGCTGTTCTCCATGAACTGCTCTGATGGGCCCCACAGTGGTCAGCTTGCTAAGCCCGGTGCAGATACACTTTTAATTCCATTACCTAATTGGCAAAGAACCGTCTGTCTTATGTCTGCATTACTTACAGGGCATTTCCATTATTTAACCAAGTCCATAAAAAAAAGTGTTCCCAATTAAAGCTTTTGCCTTTTTTCTCACTCTAAATTCATTTATTTCCATAACACGGCTCCTGAGCTGTCAGACCTTGGCTGGAATAAACTGCCCAACAGGCTGACTCATGTCCACTTTCCTCATTTCCACTGGTTTCTATGGGAATAGATGTCCCAGGGCTCACAACAAGGTGAGGCTCAGAGACATTTGATGATTCTCAGGCATTTACATACCTTCTTGAAATTATTGACCAGTGCTCTACAGTAAAACTTTTCTTTTCTAATCCTATTATGTAAAAACTCAGCCCTGGCTGGTTTGGCTCAGTGGATAGAGTGTGGGCCTGAAGGCTGAAGGGTCCCAGGTTTGATCCTGGTCAAGGGTATGTACCTGGATTGCAGGTTTGATCCCCAGCCCCAGTCGGTTGCAGGCAACTGATCAATGATTCTCTCTCATAATTGATGTTTCTATCTCTCTCTTCCTCTCTGAAATCAATAAAAATATATTTTTGAAAAACCAGGGTCCGTGAGGGAGAACTAAGATGGCGGCAAAGGCAAAACACCTATCTTGCCGTCATAGTCAGCAATTTTAATACTACAGCTTAACGAAAGAACAAACACCTTCCAGAATCACCAGAAAGCTCGCCGAGTGAAAATTCCACAAATAAAAGTGAAGATAAGACACTGTGACCCGGAGGAGCGGCGGCGGACGTTGTTGAAAGATTCGCCCAGAGAGAGGTTTGGAGCGCACGCCGCGGAGAGGGCAGGCAGCTGAAAACCGGCCAGTTTTCTCGAACGGGGAGACAAAGGCGTCCCACTGACTGATTATCCAGCTCTGGGCGAAGTCCAGAGAACCCACTATCACACGGGGTGAAAACTGGACAGTGGGAGGGCACGCCGAAGCTCGGGGGCTGCCGGGTCTCCCAGCTTGTGGAAAGGCAGCTCGCGCCAACACCTCGGCTGCTGATGGCGCAGAGAGCACACCGCGACTTGCCTCTCATTCGGAAAACCATCAGACTGCTTTGTTTTACGACCCTGGGTGAGACATTGTGCATGCAAAGTCATTTGGGAAAGTCTGAATTCCCCAGCAACCGGCAGCCGGTGGAGCTCCGTAGCGGCTCTCTCTCAGAGGTGCTGGCGGCCATTGCCCCGGCACAGAGTCCCTGGGGCCGCATAGGGCGTAGCTAACGCTGTCTGCTTGGCCCGGAGACTCCGCCCACCCAACCTGAGAACAGCTGAGCTTCACAGACAATTGGCCTGGAGGTCAACCCTCCAAGTGCTAGCAACGATTAACTGAGCTTAACTTCAGCAAGACTGTGCAACCCATATCCACCTCAGGTAACTGGGGAGGCTGAGCCACTGTCCCTTGTAGCACATCTACCACACAAAGCTAATTGACCAACTCAGGGAAGTAGCCACCATGCAGCAACATGGAAAGAAATCAGATGTGAAAGAAATGGAGGAAAAAAAACGACTAGACATGGAATTCAGAACCACGGTTATAGGGTTTTTTAAGAGGTTCCAACAAAAGATCGAGGCCTATAAGGAAATAAGCAAGACCACAAAGGAAATGAATGAGTCCTACAAGAAAATGAACAACACCCTCCAGGATATAAACGAGAGCTGCAAAGAAATGATCAAGACCAACGTGGAAATGATCAAGATCAACGTGGAAATGAATGAGTCCTACAAGGAAATGAAAGAAACCCTCAAGGATATAAAGCAAACTCTCAAGGATATGAAAAAGGACCAACCAGAAATTAAGCATACATTGACTGAAACAAAAAATATTATACAAAGTCCTGAAAGTGCCCTGGAGCACCCCAAGAACCAAGTTAAAGATTTGAAATACAAAGAGGTAAAATCCACTCAGCTGAAAAAGCAAGAAACCAAAAGAATCCAAAAAATTGAAGATAGTGTAAGGGTCCTCTGGGACAACCTCAAGCATACCAACATCCGAATTATAGGGGTGCCAGAAAAAGCGAGAGGCCAAGACAATGAAAACCTATTTGAAGAAATAGTGACTGAAAACTTCCCACACCTGGTGAAAGAAATTGACTTAGGATTCCAAGAAGTGCACCGAACCCCAATTTATAGGAACCCTAAGAGGACCACACCAAGGCACATCATAATTAAAACGCCAAGAGCAAAAGACAAAGAGAGAATATTAAAAGCAGCAAGAGAGAAACAGTTGGTTACCTATAAGGGAGCACCCATACGACTGTCAGCGGATTTCTCAATAGAAACGATGCAGGCCAGACGGGAGTGGCAAGAAATATTCAAAGTGATGAACAGCAAGAATCTACAACCAAGGTTACTCTATCCAGCAAAGCTATCATGCAGAATTGAAGGTCAGATGAAGTGCTTCGCAGATAAGAAAAAGCTAAAGGAGTTCATCACCACCAAACCAACATTATATGAAATGCTGAAAGATATTCTTTAAGAAGAGGAAGAAGAAAAAGGTAAAAGTGCAAACTAGCAACAACAAATACACATCTATCAACAAATGAACATAAAAATCAAGTGAATTGATAGGCTGTTGAACAGGATAGACTGGTGAATATAACAGAGACATGGACATAGAGAGGGAATGGACTGACAATTCTTGGGGAGAAAAGGGTTGTGGGAAGTGCAGCAAGAGACTGGACAAAAATCTAGCAACAATGGGAGAGGACAGTGGGGAGGGAGAGGTGAGGGTGGAGGGTGGGATAGGTACAGGGTGGAGGGAAGCTATAGGGGGATAAAAAGGGGAAACAATGTAATTAAGAAACTGAACAATAAATATTAAAAAAAAAAAAAAAAAAAACCAGGGTCCGTAATGTCCAAAATGACCGAAGGCTTGACCAAACACCAGAATTCATTCCTGCAGTCAGTGCTGGGTTGCCATTGCAACCCAGCACTGACTGCCCAGGGGGCTGCATATCAGGCCCAGGGAGAGAGGCAGGGTCTGATCTGCAGTCTTCATAGCAGCTATTGATCAGCCATTGCCTCTCTCTTTCTCTCTGGGCTTCACCAGCAGTCGAGCCTCTGTTTCTCTCCAGGCCTTTGCGGGGGCTGCTGATCAGCCCCGCCTCTCTGATCAGGTCCAGAGATAGGCCAGAGATGCTGACTAGCATAGAAGCTCATCATTCAGAACCAAATCTGGGTGAACTGTGAGGAGTCCATGTGAGATCAGGCCAGCAGGGGAGAGCAGTTAGGGGTGATCAGGCAGGCAGGCAGAGGGGTTAAGGGGCAATCAGGCAGGCAGTCAGGTGAGTGGTTAGGAGCCAGCAGTTCCAGAATGCGAGAGGGATGTCCCCCAAGAGGTCCCCAATTGGAGAGGGTACAGGCTGGGCTGAGGGAACCCCCCTCTGTGCACAAATTTTGTGCACTGGACCACTAGTTTTTTATAAATATCAAAGCAGTTCATGGCTTTTCCCTAGTATCACAGATTTTTGGAATAATATACCTTTTTGTAGTGAAGCATGTAGATTTCTAGTTTTGACCTATTTGATAAATCCTTATACTTAAGTGCATTCTACCTTAGCTCAACCCAGAGTTTATCAGCTTGGGCACTGTTGCCGTTTTGGCCAGATAATTCTTGGGGCTAGGGCTGCCCTGTGCATTGTGGGATGTTTAATAGCATCCCTGGCCTCCACCCAGTAGACACCTGTGTTATCCACCCCCCTCCAAAGCTGTGATAACCAGAAGTGTTTCCCGACATTGCTGAATGTCCCCTGGGAGGCAAAAGCATACCCAGTTGATAGCCACTGGCCTAAATCAACTTTGCAGAGACTTGCTCTATGCTTCTCGCTAAGAGTTTTTTAGAGTTAGCTCTTAATTTAGATCTAGGATCATTTTTAGTTAATGTTTGTGTATGATGTGAGATAAAGATCTAACGTTTAGTGTAATGTTTAGTTAATGTATGATGTGAGATAAAGATCTAACGTTCAGTGTAATGTTTAATCTTGCTATTATTTGCTGCTTAATTTCTGTTTATCACGTGTTTGTTCCTCTATTCTTCCTGCCTTCTTTTATGTTAAATTTTTTTAAAGTCCTCCCCAGGATATTTCTCAATTTGATTCTGGTCAAGGGTATGTATGTGGATTGCAGGTTTGATCCCCAGCCCCAGTCAGGTGCAGGCAGGAAGCAACCAATTGTCTCTCTCACAATGTGTCTTTCTCTCTCTCCCCTCCCTCCCTCCCTCCCTTCCTCCTTCCCTCCCACTGACTGAAATATCAATGGGAAAAATATCCTTGGGTGAGGATTAACAAAACAAAACAAACAAACAAAAATCTGGAACTGTCTCTATTTCACCTTTATTTTTGAAGAATATTTTCACTGACGTTAGACCCTTGGTCAACAGGTTTTTCTCTAACACTTTGAATATGTCATTCTATCCATTGTTTCTGATGAGAATCCAGCTATTATTTGTCATTTATCATTGTTTCTCTGTATGTGATGAATTGTTTTTCTCTTGTTACTTAAGATTTTCTCCTTACCTTTGGCTCCCAGCAATCTGATGTGCCTAGGTGTGGTTTTCTTTATCCTTTTTAGGGTTCATTTAGTTTTTTTAATCTAAAAGTTACAGTTTTTCACCAAATTTTGGAAGTGTTTACCATTATTTACTCAAGTATTTTTTGTGTTTCTTTCTCTCTTCCTTAAAACCCAATTACACACATATTAAAATACTCAATATTGTCTAACAACTCTCAGAAGCGTTCTTCCTTTTTCTTCATTGTTTCTTCTCTCTGTTCTTTGAGCCATTGATCTGTCTTCCGATTAACTGATGCTTCTGGCATCTGCTCTCCACCACTTAGCAAAATCCACCGAAGCTTCATTTCCGTTATTGTACTTTCAGCTCTGAAATCCCCATTTGGTTCCCTTTTAGAGTGTCCATTTCCCCACTGAGATTTCCTATTTTTCCTCATTTTTAGTATATTTTTCATTAACTCTTGAGCACATTTATCTTTAATTCTTTAAATATTTTGATAATAGGTGCTTTGAAGTGCTTGTCTGAGCCCACTCAAAACTAGTTCTACTTGCTGCTTTATTTTTTCTGCTATTGGTCACACTTTTCTGTTTCTCGACCATGTCTAGTGATGCCTTCGTTTGAGAAGCAGGCATAGTAGCTGGTGTAGTGATGCTGGGTTATGTTGTGTTCTGCTGAGGTGGTGCTGTTTTGTTCAGCATGCAGTTAGTTTGCCTGGTCTCTGTGAAATTCTCCCCACTGTGGTATGCAGCTGGGGTATCTGCTTATTATCTCCCTGCCCGTCTGGTCTCTCCACATAGTTTCACTGTGGAGAGATAGATGTGAGCAGAGATTGGATTTACATACCTCAAGCCAGTAAGGTTTCCACCTCTGCCACTTGAACTGTGTGAAGGTTGAGGAACACGATGAAAATCACAGAAACTTTGTAAGTTTCCCCAAGCTTTTTATTTCTCAGGGCTCCCTGGAGTTCTCTGCACTTTAGCAGCCTGCCAGGGGTATAGGGTGTTTTATCATCTCAGTCCTGGCTCTTGTTTTCAGAGACACCCCCCAATCCCATTTCTAGTTGCTCTGCTGCTTGTCCTCTACCAAGTCCACACCTTCAACCAGTACCCCTGTGTGTTTTCCTTTCTGAGATCGTGAGAACTCGCCTAGGCACAGGGACCGTGAATGCACCATTCTTGCCTAATTTTAATAGCTCTTCCCCGGTGAGCACACACTTCTCAAGCTGTTCTCTGTCATTGGTCATCTTCCATTGCCCTGAAAGGATGGTTTTTAATGAATCTGTGACTCTTGATTTCTGCCTGACTTGACTGACTCCCCATGTTTCCATTGCCAGAAGCTGTCAGGCACTATCCTAGGCATGACACTCTATCTAGGGATATAGCAATAAGCAACATAGATACTCTGTCAGGAGAAAGCAGATCTCACACAAATAAGCCAATAGGAATAATGTCAAATGGTGGCATGTGCCCTAAAGAGCAGTAAACGGGAGGGCATGAGGGAGTGGGCTGCATGGTGGACAATGGGAATAGCACAAGTCAAGGCCATGAGGTAAAAGCATTTTGGGGGGATTCTAGGAACAGCAAGAAGTGGGAATAGGATATGGAATCAGAGAAGGTCACTAAGATCAGATCACCTGGAGCCCTGGGAAGGACAGGGCCTTATTCTGAGAGAGGAGAAGCACTGTTAGAAGGTATTAACTGACAAGTGACGTAAGGTATCACTCAGAGAACTGATTTTCACAATGAAAAATAAAACTGCCACGTGAATTCAGAAAGTCACGGGCGGCCCTTGTCACTCCTGTACGTGAACTGAGCTTTGAGGCACTGGGAAAAGGTGGCCTGTGGACCTCATGATGTCTAGGCTGTCAGAGTTGTTTGAATCAGGGTCCTAGTTGGGTCCTGACTCTGCCATGTACAAGCCTCAGTTTCCCTAAATGGGCCAACTCCTAACTACCATGAACTAGAGCAGCGCTTAGGTCATTCTAACACCCCTGATACATGTTCAACAAACAGATGTAAATCTCATGTGGGCGTGAACCAACACTGATATTAGTCAACTGCCAGTCATCCCAGGCTCGCATCTGTAAACTATTAAGTGATCTGTGATTGTTTCTTCTCCCTCATACTGTCATCTTCCAGACTCTGGCTCATCATTCCGAGGGTCACTTTCCTCTTCCTCTTCATTTCCTTTTCCACTCCACCTGCTGGCTTCTGCCTCGTCTCCCCTCTGCTGATTGCCTAGCCTCGGTCTCTTCTCTTCCCAGCTTGTCCTGCATGTGGCCACGAGGTCCTCTCCCCTAAGCTCAAGTCATGCAGGGACATGAACACTTCATTTCTAAATTGGGAGAACATTTCAACATTCCAGAAAGTAATAGAAGAGGTGGGGACCTGTTCCTTCTTCCTTCTGCCATCCTCCCTTTCCCAGAATTAACTGCTATCCTGAAGTTGTTGTAAATTCTACAGGCGATTCTGTGCTTTTATAATATCTTTGTTTTTATAAACAATATACACTTTGTTTCGTGGTTTTTTAATTTTACACAGATGGCACAATACTGTGCAATTTACTTATCAACTTGCTTTCTTCATTCAGCATTACATGTTAGAGATTTATTCGTACCAATACATGTTGCCGAGTTCATCCCTCAAGTGCTGTGTGGCGTTCCATTGTAAGACAGAACCACTGCGCTTGCCCGTTCCTTTCTGAGGGACAGAGGCTCCCCATCCCTGTTTCCTCGTACACATGTTGAGTGCTTCTCTGAGGTTCATAGCTAGACCTTGAATTGCTGGGTCAGGGAGCACAAGATACTGCCAGATTGCTCCCTATATTAGCTGACCCATTTATATACTTTCACATGATCCTGTTAAAAGACATTTCTATGCCCCTCGTCACCTAATAAAATTAAGTTGCTGCCTGGCCGGTGTGGCTCAGTGGCTGAGTGCTGACCTATGAACCAGGAAGTCGTGGTTTGATTCCCAGTCAGGGCACATGCCAGAGTTGCAGGCTCCATTCCCAGTTGGGAGCATGCAGGAGGCAGCTGATCACTGATTCTCTCTCATCATTAATGTTTCTGTCTCTCTTTCCCTCTCACTTCCTCTCTGAAATCAATGAGAACATTTAAAAAACATTTTTTTTGAAGTTGCTAAAGGCAACATCCAAAGCCCCACTCGGTGAAACCCCAGCTACCTTTGTATTTTCTTTCACGTTACTAATTCTGTTTCTTCATCTATAAAAATAAATACACATTACGGAATTGCGAAATCAGTGAGTTAATCTGTGCAAATAATGGACAACAAGAAATGATAGTTTCCTTTCCTTCCCTTCTGGCCACGTAGTAGTTCTCTCACCAGGACCCGGGCTGGGCTAACACCGAGGCTGGACACTGTCTCAATCCCCGAGAGACGTCGCCGTGGCAGGGCAGCTTACCAAAGCCGCAGGGTCTCGTCTCGTGTTGCGTCTGCAGTTGATCATGTGTGCTGTGCCCTCCCTCCAAGTCCAAGGTGGCAGGGAAGAGAAAGGGCAGCACAGGAGCCTCTCTGTACCCCCTTCATCGGGTGATTGTGATGACACAGACTCAGTGTGTGTTAGCCTTGAGTTTTAACATCATCATCACAACATGGGCGGTCTGGACGGATGCAGGCCAAGGTCTGCTGGAGTGAGGCCCCACACTCCAGCCTGGCTGGAGCTGGAGCCGAGGCCGCTGGTGGGGGGGTGGAGCTGGAGGTGGAGGTGGGAAGCAGGGAGAAGAGAGGTCGAACACCTTCTGCGGGTAAGAAGGCGGGCAGGAGGCTGTTCCCAGTGCAGATTTCCTTAACAGCCATCCTGTGAGGTTTTTTTCCTGAAAAACCAAATTCATATTCCCACTCTTCCCCATCACCCCCCCTACCCCCCAGGAACTTGAAAAACACTGACAAATTCTTACTTTTCAAATCTGCTTCACATAGATTCCATGAAGATGTTGAAGTTCATCTAAACCTTACTTCTGAACATAGTGGTTTATTGAATAATAGTTTTTCCTTATGACATTCTTGCTGACATTGTGTCATGGGTATGTGTGCAGTTCTGGCTGTTGGTTTCTTGTCTAGCCCCACCCCGCTACTTCACTCAGGGCTGGGCACACTTAGTCCCTGAGTCTGTTCTTCCCCTGAGCCCTCCCCAGCCCCCCATCAACTGAGCACACTCAGGACCCCTGTCTAGAAACAACTACAAGTCCTCTTGCTGGTGTGATGATGGTTGCTTCCTCTCTGTGTCCCACAAAAGCTTCCTGCTATTTTTCACTTCCGATCCTATTGAGCCTCCAAATCGGTGTATTACATATTTTATTTTATTTTTTAAATATATTTTATTGATTTTCTACAGAGAAGAAGGGAGAGGGATAGAAAGTTAGAAACATCGGTGAGAGAGAAACATTGATCAGCCGCCTCCTGCACACCCCCTACTGGGGATGTGCCCGAAACCAAGGTACATGCCCTTGACCGGAATCAAACCCGGGACCGTTCAGTTTGCAGGCTGAGGCTCTACACACTGAGCCAAACCGGTTTCGGCTGTGTGTTACATATTTTAATGTGTGGCTTTTCACAGAGCATTTTGCCGTTGTCACCATATGTCTTGCTGTTTCACTTAGATTTCAGAAAATGTCTAAGCAAACACATTGAGCAGCTAAAGCAATGGGTTAGAAGAATCAAAGAAGTCAAGACCTTGGAGTTTCCCTGGTTTCTATCATGTGGTGATTTCCTGAACGGGACTGGTGGTTAGACCAGCCATCATTACCTGGACGTGTTTTGTGGATGGGGGAGTTGCTGTCCCAAACAACTTCCAGGCATCCTGGTGTGTCCTTGAGGATTCAGAACCTGCTCCACTGCAGCCCTGACCCCCTGTCCTCCCAGGAAAAAGCAAAAAGGGAAACAAAGGGTCCATTCCACTAGGGGAAATATATTGACGACACTGCCTGCCCAGTCACCTTGTCCACCCTTTCTCTCCCATGCGGAGTGTTTTTCTCTTATTTTTACAAAGAGTGAGATTTACAATGCAGTGTTCTAAGGTGTCTCAAATTTAAACTGTTGGTAGCAGTCTTATAATTATTTCAAGTGGAAAACAGACTGGATACTTTTACTTGTCATATGTAAAACCACTTGAATACATTCTGCTCTCCTCATTATATCTGAAAGAATCTGAGTTTTCAAATGCATTTAGTGGTTAACCTTAGTTTTATTTTCGGGCCAATTGCTTAGAATCTGGTCAGTCTGGAGTATTATGTATCTAAAGCCTCCAGTTAAGCATCTTGTGTCATAAGATCACCGAGCTGCCACAGGGAAGCTTCGAATTAGAGCACCTAAATTCCTCTCACCTCAAGTGCCTTTCTTATGAGGCACTCTTAATTTCTTGAAGTAATCAGTTACCCCTAAGCTCTGCCTTCAGTAATCTGATGCCCGCTGCTAGAGCACATAAAGGCCAGTAATTTTAGTAAAATTCCTTCCAACAATGGCATTTAAAACCCCACCCTAAGGAGCCGTTTGTTCTTGAAGCATTTTCTTATCCTCACCTCCTTCCTTCTCTAAGTGGATTGCGGAATATGTTTCATTTGGCATTTCAAGAGCAGCTCAGAAAAGTTAGCCATGTGGCTGGTGCTGTTTTCACATGAGCTCTGGCCTGGGGCCTCGCCACCCTCAGCTGCCTGCACTTGATTGAGGCGGGAAGAATCCTTCCCAAGGAAACTAGGGAAGGAACTAGGGGGGGTGGGGGGGGGACGGGAAGTAGTTGCCTCTCTCCCGGATGGGATGCTCGAGCAGTAATTGTCACTGAATGTGGCCTAGGTTTGCCCATTGCAGAAAGTTCTTATGCATCCTCAGTGTTTCTAATCCTCTGGGTCAGCTCTCTGCTTACACTTCCCACCGCACCCCCTGGTTTCCTCACCTTCCCGAACCTCCCTCCCACAGTTTCCCAGAGGGGTGGGAATTAGACTGAATAGTATTAATTCAGCTCTTGCCTCTCCAGCTCCACTGGCTCAGCTCAGTTTACTGTGGCTCTATAAGACTCAGGAGCCCAATATCAGCGTTTCCTAGAGAGATGGTGACCGTGACTTGTTTATGTCTATCCAGCACATGCCCTTTTAATTTAAGTCATGATTTTAAAGGGGTCAGCAAGATGATGGGTGGGGAAACCTAGGCACTGACAGGAGCCATGGCTTCCCAGTTAGAGCTCGGTACAAAACTGTCTTAACCAAGAACTATCAACTGAGAAATGATTTTCATGTCCGTTTTCTTCCATTTATGCATTTAACATTAACAGGATATTCTTGAAAGCACCAGTGGCATTTGCCTGTGTTTTGCTAGTAGAGAGACGATGGTGAGTGGATGGCTGTGGTGCCTGGTTTCTCTCGCCCTCACACAGTAAGCTGCAACTCGAGTCAACGTCCAGGGAAGGCTTGTGTATATTAGGGACCAAGTGCAGACCTTGTCCTGTGTTTCTGGAGGTTAGGAAAGGCCTGTATCAATTACCCAAAAAACTATATGCCACTTTTAATGAAAAAAAACTTCAACTTGTTTTAACTAAAAAACAAAAATAAATATTTCGGCAAATCTCTTACTAACTAGTTTTTTGAGCAAGTTAATACATCGAGCTTTCATTGCGGTCACTAGTTTGTATGAATGTAGTTTGACCGGCAAGAGAATGTCTCACACATGTACTTGTTGTTCCAGCGTAAAGAAATACTTCACCAGTGTTGACCGAGGTTAGCTATTGACCATTTACTTTCCATTGAAATGGAATGTGGACGTTTGCTTTGTTTCTTAACGTTTCAGATTCCATCCTGGCAGGGAAGTGGCATATCACCAATGCCTCTGTGAAATCGCACTTCACATGCCCATTTCCAGCCGGTGCCTCCAAGGCTTCGTTCCCTGGAAAAGAGCTGAAATGCGACTCCACTCCCCAGAGCGCCCTGCCACTCACTCTGACCACAGCGCCCACTGCTTTTGTGCACAAGGAGCAGTCATTCTCCCGAAATAATCAAGTATTGCACACACTATTTGATCCCTGCGGTGTTGGTATTTTAGTGAACTGGACTCTGAGCCGAGGCCACGGTGTACATCTTCCCTGGCTGTCCCAGTGCTGACCCCGGGCTGGGCCTCACAGATGGCATTACCTCTGAGGGTCCCCGCGTGAAATTTCAGGATGGTGGGTAGATACACTTGGCTTTGAGCTGCCTTCTCAGGTGAAGCCGCAGCAGGAGAAGGCGCTGCCCTGGCTGTGGCGAGTGAGTCAGGACGAGGGAGGGGTTAGATCGACCCTGAACCTGGTGTCCCAAGGTGGATCGGAGCGGATTCTCTGTGATTAGACGGGCCGGGAAGAGAGCGGGATGAGACTGTGGACTCCAGAATGCTGCTGTGACCCTCTTCTTCACGCTCTCTGCCCTTGAGCTTGACCTGAACCACTGGGCACCCTCAGGCCTCAGATGACCTGGTGAGTCTGCTTGGGCCTCCTCGGAAACAGGCATCTCTGCAGGCCCCAGGCCAGGCTGTCACCATGGAGTTGTCACTGTCTCAGGCTTGTTTTCCACGTCAAACAAAATAATAATGGAAGGATTCACACAGTCGTTGCAAGAGTTAAGATGGAAGGCGCTATGGAAATGGAAAGGGTTCCTCGATGGCTCTATATGAGGGCGCCACTTAAATGCTCTCCAGTGTGTGCCACCAGTGAGACAGGCTGTCTGACAGAGAAGGCTCTGGAGCCTGCTGACTCTGCTCTGCCTTTGGGGACCACTTAGAATAAGTCAAATCCCCTTTTCTTCAGACAGCCCATCCTGGGTGACACTGTCTAGCAATGGCAGATAGTGCTGACTATTTGTGTCCTAAAATGAACCTGGAGAGACAGGCCTGCACACCCCCCATTCTCCACTCCATCCCCCCAACACCCCTCCAACCTCTCACCCCCCGACCCCCGCCAACAGCCCTACCCAGAGGCAGTCCTTCTGGGAATTTGAGCTTTCAGATTCCTTGGAAACTGACTCAGGTAAATTCACAAAAGCCTGGAGCATCCGGAACAGTTGGAAATTCATTTGAAAATAAAACAGGGCACTCATGTTTGCAGAATAGAGCTTTCTCTTCCTGTTGGCAAGTTTAGAGGAACCAAATTACAGGGTGTTGAGTGGACAAGGAATTAGAGGAAGGATTGGTTAGATGATCTCAGGAACCATGGTCACCAGGGTGTGATGACCTGGGTCACCCCCTCTACGAGCCCCTCCCCACCCCCACATTGGACTGCCAGCTTCCTCCCAGGCCCACCCATCCATCGCCCTTTCCCACTTCCACAGCAGGACAGCTCCCTGACTTCATATGGACTCCGTCCTTCCTTGGTCAGTGCCCCTGTCAGACAAAGGTCTGGTCTGTTTTGGACTGATCTTTATCATTTAACATGCAAAGGACAGTGCACCCGCCCAAGTTCGGGGGCGGGGGGGGGGGGGCGAGGACCACAGGGCCCCCGTTACTATGACTGCTGCTCAGCTGGCATTGGATTACACACAGATGCGTACCAGCTCATAAATGCTATTATTTTGTTTTTAACTCCTCTCTTTTTACAGTTGAAACTTTTATTTTGAGGTAATTGTAGATTCACATGCAATTAGAAATACTACAGGACAATCCTATGTACCTTTTACATAGTTCCATCCAATGTTATCCCAAACTATAGTATAATGCCACAACCAGGATGTTAACATTGATACATTCAGGACCATAGAGCGTCTTACTGGACCTCTTCTCCGCTGTGGTTGTGGAAGTGTCTAATAGGCACCAAGTTTCCTAAAGAGCTGGGATAGATAGCATTCTCCCGTTCATCTTCCTGGAGAGGTATGAGCAGAAGGCAGACTGCCCCTGAGGCCCTTTGAAATGCAGACCCATGCATTGCTGTGGTTGGGCTAAAGCCTTCTCATTTTGTGGCAAGTGCCCGCTGGGAACTTGGGGCAGGGGGTCCAGAGCATTCACTTCATGTCTCTTTTGAAACAGGAGGACCATGACACCATGGAAGCCGATCTGGACAAAGACGAACTGATCCAGCCCCAGCTCGGCGAACTCTCAGGCGAGAAGCTTCTGACTACGGAGTACTTGGGAGTAAGTGCCACGTGAAGGGGCTGGGGGCTCTGAGATGGAAAGGAGAGATGAACCACTGATGGCCTGAATGTTTGCCATGACCTAGGGTTTGGTCTGTTCTGCTACGATACTGTGTTTATGAGGAGTTCCATGTTAGCCAGTGTGTTTCGGGTGGCCCTAGCTGCCTGTCACAAGTAGACCTGTTGAGGAACAGAAGAGGGATTAGAATACAGCTAAAGGTCACACGCCAGGGACCTTCATAATATCTGAAGGTCTGCCCATGCTTAGTAGTAATTATCTACCTGTCCAGCTTCTTAATTTTCACATGTCTTGTTTGTTACAAGGGAAGTCTGAGTAGGAGAAAACTGCAGTATTAAGTGATTACAAATATCCTACTTCTGCAAATTTTACAAAAACATATGACCAAACAAAAACACATTCCTAGGGCCCCTTCTGGGGCCTGGAAGCTTTAATTCCATTAGCCCTGTGGTAGTTCTGCCCTGTGTGTCAGCCCTTCATCCATGTGCTTGAACTTCTTGGTCATGAGATGATGGATGCAGCTCTTGAATTAAATTAATGATAAAGTCGGGGAGAAGCCCAAACATGCAGGCCAGCCAGACCCATTCCCTCCACATGTGCTTTTCCCAAAGCTCCATCTGGTGACATCCACATACATTTTACTGGTCAGAACTGGGTCACATGGCCCCTAGTTGCAAGGGAATCTGGGAAGGTATTTGTAAAGTAAATACATTTATACTTTATACTTTATAATATGTCATAATTTCTTTAAGTGATTCATCAGTACTCAAAAGCTAATACAGGCAGTCCTTGATTTATGTTGGACTCGGCATAAGTCATTTCGTGATTATTTCGTCATCTCCCATTTATTTATAATAAAAAAACAGTTCCGTCATTTCAACATGTGTACATATTTGCTTTATGTTTTTTTATTGTTTATTTTGCCACAAGTAAAGATCAGGAATTGTTATCTTTCTTTTAAATTTTTTTACTGTTTCACTTCATTACTGCTGTGTGTGTGCTCCATGTGACTGATGTAGGTGCTTATGTAGGTGGGTCCCAACTTATGGCAAAAATCGCGTTACGTTGCGCCGTAGGAATGGATCTCTGATGTAACCCGAGGACCTACTTACTATAAATGGAAAATACATCTTTCACCTAAATTGGCATATGTTGACCATCTTTTGCTGCTGAGTAAATTGCATTCAGCTAAATCATGAGCTGCATTGTTTAAATTGTGGTTAAATTTTTTTAGCAGCAGAACTTTTAGAGGTAGATTTTGTTTTTCAAATACACTCTCTGTCTGTGACAGAGAAACTGAATTACTCTGGATAGTCAGGTGAGTGCCAGGAACCCTTTCTCTTTTCTCTCCCAGCAACCCCTGAGCATTTCTGTGGACCTCTGTGTAGACAGCAGGTTGTTGAACCAGAAACTGTTTATGATCTTCCCAGCTCAGAAAGGCTTCTTTGCAGCTGAGGGGCCCAGAAATCACATGGGCCACACCGCGGCTACCCCGGCAAGCTCAGGGTTGTAGGATAACTGGAAACAGTGGCTGCCCTGAGGCACCAGGCAAGCCACATGCAGAGGTCCTGGGCCCTGCACACTGAACCCTCTTCACCAAGGACCTTTCCTTGGGGACCTTGAAAATAAAACAGACCATTCTGTCTCACAAACCAGACTCGGTTTCCTCACCCATTGAAGGGGACAGATACCACCCACCATAAATTATTTCTTAGGTCTGTGAAATGTTAAGGACTTGGTTTGGCTGCCCGGGTTTTCCAAAGGCTGAAATATTCAAATACCAGTGATATGTTTTCTCTCCTCCAAGAAGGAAGAGGGAGGGTCAGTCTCCAAAGGACAGTGGAGTGGGAGGAGGAGGCAGAGGGCCAGCAACAGACTTGAAAGAACCCACATATTCATTGTCTCCCTTTCCCAGGAGCTTCAGACTTGGCCCCCTCAGCTCTGTGTGGAAAGACCCAAGTGTTCTGAGTGGCAAAACAGAGCGGGGAAGAGAAGGCATGAGAGGTCCCAAAGTACCGCTGAGAACTGGGCGTAAGGGGCCTGCTCTGTAGTGAGGCCGGGAGGTCACAGTGGACAGCAATATCAAGTGATTGCAGTTCAAACAGCTCTCTTGTGAATTTCACACGTGACATAAAGGGGGAAAAAACTACGTTTTAATTCTTATTTGGAAAGCTTAATTATGTTCCATTTCCTCCAAGAGGGTAGAGGCCCCCCTCCCACCTTCTCCCTTGTCTTTTTCCCCTCCCTTACCAGTGCAGGTGCCCTCTCGCGTGGCTGTCCCCACAACACGGGTGAGGCCTAGTGATGCTTCCCATCGGAAAGTGACCCTTTTCTCCTCCTTCACTCAGGTAGTTGTAGGTAAGCCCAAATAACCTGTCAGTAGGAATCAAGAAATCACAGATATTTTTCCAGTTTTTAAAAATTTTAAACTTTTTTCTTTGACATAATTGTAAATTCACAGGAAGTTGAAAAAGTCTTACAGAGCGGTCCACGCCCCTCACCCAGTTTCCCCAGCACCTTATGTAACTGCAGCCCTTATCAAACCAGGAAATTGGTGTTGGAACAGTCCACAGACTTTATTCAGATTTCACCAGTTTTTCAGTGATTTCTTTTTTGGACAACTAAATTATTAACATAATATAATCGTATTACAGAAAACTTGGAAAAATTACTCTTGGTTCTATCCCACATAGCCACTGCAATCATTTAGTATCTTTGACTAAATCCTTCCAGTCTTTTTTCATACTTTTAGCATAATCAAAAGCATCATTTATATGCAGTATTATAACTTGACTTTTATTTAATTTTTTAAATAAACATTTTCTTTATAACCTAGTATTTATCAGTATAAATGGCTAAATAATATTTCATATCAACATGTATATTTTACTTAATTATCCCCCTATTACTGGTCATTTAGATTGTTCCAATTTCACTCTATAATAATTTTGTAACAACAATTTTATTTATTTAACATTTTTCATATTTGGGATTCTTTCACTATGATTGACACCCAAGGATATGAACAGTTTTATGACTCTTGATATAAAATGCCAAACTGCTTTCCAAAAGAGTTATTCAAATTTCTAGTCACTAACATTTTGTTTTTTGTTAATCCTCACCCAATGATATTTTTTTGTTGGGTTTTTTTTAGAGAGAGTGGGAGAGGGAAAGACAGGGAGAAACATCGATGTGAGAGAAACACATCAGTTGGTTGCCTCCTGCCTGATCAGGACCAGGTGGGGGTGGGGGGACCTGCAACCAAGGTCCATGCACACGACTGGGATCGAACCTGGGACCCTTTGGACCAAATGAGTCATCCGGCCGGGGCTGAAATTGCAGTTTCTAATCAGTAGTGTTGAAAAACTCAAAAAGGAGTTTCCGGCTGGTCGGCCACCACATGTGGCTCGGCATCTCGGCTTCCCATAACAAACATATTTGCTACATTGTTAATCTACTCCTGCACATAATTATTTTTTATTTTTCTGAAGTAAACTCAATGGTTCTGGGTACAACCTTCACTATTCGCTTATATCTTTAATGCCAACATTAAAATATTTCACATTGAACTCATACTCTTATCTGAAGAACATGACATTTCCTCTTGATCTTTGCATCAGGAAAGATCAAGAGGAAATGTATAGATTTATTTTAATCAGATATAAATATGTAGATTTATTTTAATCAGATATAACGACAATTATGTGGGAACTCCCAGTCCTATGCACCCTGTGGGAGAGCGGCTGTGGCCTCTTTCAGAGCTCTGTGTTGGCTCAGCCCTGAGTGCAAGGCCGATAAAATGATGGGCTTTGAGCTGCTGGTCACCGTAGGCTGAAAGCAGCTACTGCCAACAACACCCAACCCTTACCCAGAACCAAGTTCTAGTTCAACTCCAAAGGCCAGAACTGGTGGAGCCAGCGAGAAGACTCTCAGCACCAGAGTTACAGAGATGGAATCCAAAAGGAATTCCCAGCTCCTCCTGCCCCTGATCCTTCTCGGCCTGCTCTTCTCGCAAACATGGGCCTTGTCTGCTTCAGAAAAAGAAGCGCTGAGGAATGTCAGACATGCAGATGGAGTTCCCACCAGTGACATTACTAATCTCTTTGGACCTCGTCCTCGCAAAGGGCACCTGGCCCCCCTTATTGAAAAACGAGCGAGCGATTACGTCTCAGAAGACCCGAGACCAAGCAAACGCCAGGAGGAAAGCCCATGTTCCATATGCATGGCCTCTATTGACAAGTTCCTAAAGGAGAACCTTGAACGAAAAAATGCTGAGCCATCAAAAAGATGAATCAAAGAAACTCTGGAACAAAGCCGATGACAAGATATCAGTGATTCCCCAAGAAAAATCGTTAAATGAAATAATTCTAGTTTGATCTCTTAAAAAATTCCAGAAAGCATCTTCAAATAAATAAATAAATTTAAACATAAAAAAAAAGAAAAGAAAAACTCAAAAAGAGTCAGGAGGCTTCAGCTAGAAATAAATAATAAAGATTATTCAAGGGTCTTAGGGAATGCAAACCAGAAACACAACTAGGCAATACCTAGCATTTCGAAGAATAAAGAAAAGCTGAGGTCTCTTACAGTAAAAAGTACGTTCTTGAAAAAAATCGGTTCTGCATTCTTAGCCTCTGAATGGGTCAGAGATGACCGTGGTCTGGAAACTGGATGTCAGGTGGTCTGGGTACTCACACATTCTTCTCAGTCCTTCAGAAGCGTGTCTGGGTCTGTTGTATATCCAGGCATTGACACAGGACTAGAAAGTTCCAAAGTTCAAGTTCCCAGACTAGTTAAAGCAAGAATAGAATCATTTCCTCAGCCTCAACTTACTTGATTTTAGTAATTTAGCAACTTGTCTATGGTGACTTCATTTTATTTCTTCACTTCCTCATTTGTAAGATTGATCATTTTTCTATTTTATGGTGATATTTTCTGTTTTGTGCCTTGGCTGTTTGAATTCTTTGCCCACTTATTTATAAGAGTTCCTTATCTGATGAAAATTTTAACCTTTAATCGCTTAAATTTGCTGCAAATATTTCATCTTAGTCTGTTGCTTATCTTTAATATGCTGTATATTTGGAAATGTTAAATTTGTTGTTGCTGTGGTTGCCTCCCGCACTCACCCCGACTGGAGCCAGAATCGAACCCACAACCCTTGGTGGGGACTGCACTCTAATCACTGTGGAAACATTAATTTTTCATGAAACTAAACCTTTTTTTCCCTTCTCACTTTCAAAAGTTGGTCTTCTCCATGATGTGATATTACTATATTCAACTGTTTTTGTCTCCTTTTTAAAAAAAAAAAATTTTTTTTATTGATTTCAAAGAGGAAGGGAGAGGGAGAGAGAGTTAGAAACATCAATGATAAAAGAGAACCATTGATTAGCTGCTTCCTGTACGCCCCTTACTGGGGATCAGGCCCGCAACCCGGGCCTGTGCCCTTGACCGAACTTGAATCCAGAGCCTTTCAGTCCGAAGGCCAGCGCTCTGTCCTCTGAGCCAGACCAGCTAGTGCTCGTCTCCCTTTCCTATGGTTTGATTTTTATTTTTAACTTATATTACTAAACAGTGTGATACGCAAACCCAAGGAGAAAATTTGAATAATCTGTGGCGTGATCCATCCTCTTTTATTATTTTTAATAAATATATTTTATTGATTTTCTTACAGAGAGGAAGGGAAAGGGATAGTCAGAAACATCGAGAAAGAAACTTTGATCAGCTGCCTCCTGTACCGCACCCCCCCCCCCCCCCCCACACACACACACACACACACTGGGAATGTGCCCACAACCAAGGAAATGCCCTTGACCGGAACAGAACCTGAGACCTTTCAGTTGCAGGCCAACACTCTATCCACTGAGCCAAACCGGTTAGTGGTTGGCAAACTGTGGCTCACGAGCCACATGCGACTCTTTGGCCCCTTGAGTGTGGCTCTTTCACGAAATACCACGGCCTGGCCGAGTCTATTTTGAAGAAGTGGCGTTAGAAGAAGTTTAAGTTGAAAAAATTTGGCTCTCAAAAGAAATTTCAGTCGTCATACGGTTGATATTTGGTTCTGTTGACTAATGAGTTTGCCGACCACTGGCTTATTTGCAAAGCCTCGTACTCCTATAGATTAATGTATTAACATAGTAAGTTCTACTTCTGGGTCAGCTTTCAAGATGCTTTCTCCAGCCCCTTTTTCTCTTTCCTTCCACCAGATCATGACCAACACGGGGAAGACGAGGCGGAAGGGGCTGGCCGGTGAGCAGCGGGGCGGCGGCGAGCCCCTGCGCAGGCCCGTCACCCCCAGCGGCCACAGGAACGGGCACCCAGTGTAAGTCTGGGCTACAGCATTTACTTTCTCAAACTGCAGTGCAAGATGCATGTCGGTAACATTTCACAATGAAATGTTTCCACTGAAAAGCATTTATCCTGCCCAGCCAGCATGGTTCGGTGGGTTGAGCATCGACCTATAAGCCAGGAGGTCATGATTTGATTCCTGGTCAGGGCAGATGCCCGGTGGCAGTCTGACCAAACCAGCTGAGGCTTAAGGTTTTTCTTTTTAATTAGTAATATACAAACAAACAGCATACCTTTTTCTCTTAAACCTACAACCAGTACTTTGTAGCCTACAGAAAAGTTGAGAGAATATTACAATGAAGAGCTTCTAGATGTTAACATTTTGTCACCTTTTCACCGTCAAGTTCTCTCGCTCTTGATCCTTCTGTGTGCATGCTGTACATGTATACCTTTTTTTGCTGAACTGTTTGACAAAAGGTTGCAGACTTTCAGCACGCGTTTTCTAAGAATAAGGACATCCTATACTTAACCACATTATCATACCTATGAAAAGTAACATTAATTTAATAATATGATATAGTATATCAAGATTCCCCAATTGTCCACAAAATGTCATTTCTAACTGAGGGGTTTAGTGGAGGTTTTTTGATTCAGAATATAGCCAAGTGTCAACTACTAGAAAATTCAGTTTTTAAACATATCTTTCAGAATGGAAGAAGTAAAAGGAACTAAGAAAATTCGTCTTGTTTGACATAGGAAAGAAGATGTTGATTCATCATTTTATAAAATTATTTTTAAATTACCTTTTAAAATTATTAACACCCTGGCTTCACAGAGATGCAAGAATGACATAAAAATATTTTCATCAGAGAGAAGGATAAAGGGAGTCTAATAAATACAAGATCTAACCAATGGGCACAGTTAATTCTTGAGTCAGATGTCCTACTTTGTAGAGAAAGAAGAGACATTTTCCATGCTTGGGGGCAGGTGTGGCTGTCCTGATTGGTGGGTATGATCCCTGCAAGGAATGAGCAACCTCATTTTCCCGAAACAGTGGGCCTTCCCACTGTAGCGAAACAGTTGTCCATCACCCCCCTCCATGCATGTCACTCGGTGCAGACGGTGTGCTGATTGCTGGGGGTGCACCAGTAAATGAGATGGGATTCCTGCTCTCAGCAGCGCCTAGAGGGGAGAGAGCTGGCCGGTGTGCTGTGGTTGGAGGGGATGGCGGGATGCAGGGGCGGCAGAAAGGACATTCAGGAGCTTTAAGTCAGCCTCTGTAAAAAGTGATATAACTGTCCATGCACACCAGCACCCCCGAGAAGCCAGTGCTGCCAGTAGCATAGGCAGACCGAGAATCTCAGTGACCTTGGGGCCATTGTGATACTATGCTTTGTATGCATTCGAAATACTAGTATTTTGGAGTCAGTAATCCCACTTCTAGGATTTCGTACTGAGAAGTCAGAGTTTTACAGAGATATATATACAAAAGTATTTATTGCCACATCTATAATAATAAAAGCATAATATGCTAATTAGACCAATGACCTTCTGGCTGAGGCAGCCAACGTTGCTGAGAGGGAGGGGTCCAGGCAGCCGCTGTGGCTGCCAATTCATACTCTTGCATGAATTTCATGCATTAGGCCTCTGGTTATTTATAAAATGAAAAATAATCTAAATGGCCAAAGTAGGAGGCTGATTACATAAATTATACATTCACACAAAACAGTATTGAAAAATGATGTTTTAGAAGAATATTTAATGCATGGGAAGAGCCTCATAATATATTATGAAATGATAAAGTAAATTAAAAATAGTGGATCTAGCCTACTGGCCACTCACAGTCATCCCAAGTTTTTTTTGTGTGGTTTTTTGGGGGTATGTATTTGCTTTTGTTGTTGTTAATCCTTACCTGAGGATATTTTTCTATTCATCTTTTAGAAAGAGTGAAAGAGGGAGAGAAACATCAGTGTGAGAGAAAGACATTGATTGGTTGCCTTCTGTAAGCACCTTGACCAGGGCCTGAGCAGGGAGGAGCCTGCAACCGAGGTACATGACAGATGAGACAGAGGGCTGAAAACCAGGACCACGGGCTTTGTTAGAGAAGGACCCTGCCTGGCTGTCTCACAAGGGGAAAAGAGCAACGCGTGCAGAGGGGAGGAATGGGAGGGGATGGGACTTAGGGTACTCGGCACATGCTGATTGGTGGTTCATATAAGGCACATGATTAGGCACTTAGGTACTTAGGAATCAGAGGCTTAGGGTGTTTGGCAGGTGCTGATTGATGCTTCAACGTATAATCCATATCAGGTGCCTGGTTAGGTGCTTAGGAAGGTGTAGGCCGCAGGTGCAGGTTATGTCATACTCCGTCCATCAGTTGGGGGAAGGGAGGATCTGTCAGTACATTTTCTTGCCCGGAATGGAACCTGGGCCCCTCAGTCTGCAGGCCGATGCTCTATCCACCCAGCAAACTGGCTAGGGCTGTATCTGCTTTCTTTTTTTTTTTTTAAGATGTCAAAAATGTCTAGGTATTGGGAGGACAGAACATTATAGATTCTATATATTTTCCCAATTTGTCATAATAAACACTGGTTTTATCATCGTGAAAAGAAAGGTTGAAAATAGAAGCGAATACAGTGGTCCCTGTGCAATCCGGGACCCTTCCTCGGCCCGGCATCAGATGCGTGCCTCCCCTGGGCCTGTTTTCCTCTGATCCAAGCCTCCCTCCTCCATGGATTCTAGAATTCCTTCTCCTCCCACCACGGTCTGAACTTTGCTCCATCATTTAATGCCTCTTTTGCTCCCTCTTCAAATCACCTCCTCCTGCTGCTGTCTCCCTGCCTCTCTCACCTCTCTGGTGACTTCCCTCCTCTCCCTTCACAGCCCACGTGATCTGGCTGTGACTTCAGCAAGTTATTGTGGCCTCGGTGGCCTTCGTGTTTTGACCCCACCCTCCAACCCCCCACAGAACACTGCTGACAGCCCTCCCCCTCCACCTCCACTGCCACTGTGGGCGGTCCCTCACTCTCCCCCTCTTCCTCCTAAATGCCATGGACTGCAGGCCCCACTTGTCTGGTTTCCATGCTGCTGACACCCACATCTCTAATTTCACCCCAGACTTGTCCTCGCAGCATCCCTGACTGAGGTTTCCTGGGTGAACACACAGTCCTCTGAGCCCCTTGCTTCAGGGGATGGTGTCACCACCCCAACGCGGAGCTAGATCCATCCATGGACGCAGAGCCCTCTCCTTCCCACGTGCTCCTGCTCTGGCCCTTCTCTCTGCCCTCCTGAGCACTCTCCTCCGCCCAGGAGAGCCTCCTAAGGGACCGCCCTGCTGGGTGCCCCCCTCCAGGACCATGGACATTATGCCATTCCCGTGGTTCCTATTTCCTTTAGAGATCAAATCTAGTCAAACCCTGGCGGCACGGTCCCTCTCAATTGGCGCCCACCCCTCGCCCCCAGCCCTCGAAACTCCCAGGACATCCTGTACCTGCAGCTGCCAGTCTTTATGGTGCTTAAATCTTTCTGTAACAACCCCAAGTGAGTCATTTCTTTGCCTCTTCACCTTGCTCATAGTGTTACACACACACACACACACACACACACACACACACACACACACACACACAGCGTTCCCTGCCCCCTTAGGACAGTAAAGTGTCTGCTTGTCTTTCCTATTGGAACTGACATTCAAGAACAACCATTCCATGGGGCCCACTCCTAAGACAGGTGGGTGTGTGCTTGCTCTGATGTGCCCCCACCCTCATCCTCACCCCCAGCCCTCACTGGAGCAGGTGGCTGGTGTCTCCTTGCTGAGGGGAATGAGTGCCGTGCATACAGGCTGGTCTGGGAGCACCCTGCCCTCTCCCATCTGTCATGCCTGGCGTGGGTCTGGCGCACTGAGATACCCAACACATGTCTGCTGGATGAATGAGTCTCTGCCAGCCGCCTTCGCCCACCAGGCCAGCAGAAGGCCATGCCTACACCAACGAGGCAGATTCCCGTGTTTGCCCGACTCCGGTTGTCGTGGCTGACATGACATGTCACATCTTTCCTGACGGGACCCATCCTTTCACTAATCTATTTTATTGGTTCCTTAAAATTGGTTGAAATGTCATGTCCCATGTCACTCAAAGCCAAAAGACAGAATTGTGTCTAGAAAGATACTAAGTTACATGTCACTAAATGTATAAGAGCTAACATGAGCAAGCAAGGGTACTTCCTAGTTTCTACCAATACCCCTAAAAAGGCTTAATATCTGCTAATGGCTAATTAACAAAAGAATTTCAGGTACTTCGACTTTCTGTATTTGTTTGTGATGCTGCAAGGTAGTCAGCAGTCAAATATCTCCTGGCTTTCTCCTTTGATGGCTGCTTTTGATTTTTCCTGCAGGCTGGAAGACCATCCCGTTTCCCCCCAGACATCCCGGCACGCCAGAAACTGCCGCCTCCAGTCCCCGCCCAAGGCCCACCTTCCAGTCTGCAAGGGCGGCGAGCCGGGGGCTTCGGAGCCTTGCGTTTCGACTTCATGTAATAACACGGGCAGCACATGGGGACACTTTGGGGCTGCTGATTTCTAAAAAGTATTTTTCAGATGCCAGAAAAAATATATGTGCGTTGCATCAGAGACATACAAAGTATTTTCTTTAATTTTCAAGAGGAAATTAAAAGGATATGAGCAAGCCAGATAAGACTCTAATCTCCATTCAAATAGGAAAAACAACAGAGAGGCAGGTCAGATTCCAATGTGAGGAACATCAGAACTTTTATCATCTGCTCACAATTGGATCCAGACACTTCCCAGCCCGGGTTCGGGTTCGGAGCAGCGGACGGTCCGTGCCAGAGCCAGAGGAGGCAGGCCGCCTGGGCCTGGGAGGGTCTCCTGCGGCGAGCAGTGCTAGAGGCTCTGCCAGCTTTGATCACCTGTTCTTTACATGGTTCTGTTAGAGCTTTAAACAGTAGCACACCTTCGCTAAAAGGTGATTGGCCCAATGTTTCCAAAGGCTTCTGCTCCCGGCGTGGAGGTTTTAGGCTGTGTAACAGTTTTTGCCATTATGGCCTGATGCCATTGAGTTAAAAATGATTTCAAATTCCATAGGCCTGGGCCTCCAAAAAGTTGCATCTAGGGTAACTTATTTACCAGAAACATCCTAGTTTTACTAAAATGACCACCCGGGTGGCCCTCTGTCGTGCACTGATTGCCAGTATGGTCCCGTCTTTTGGACCCATGCTGTTACCTGCCGGGCGGCATTGGAGGTTATCACAGACAGAGAGGGCTGAGTGGCAGCTGCTGTTGTTGGCAATGTTGACATTGTTGTTATTTTGAAGAACAATTACTATTAGCCCTGACAAAGTGAAGACCCTGGCAAATTCTGCTTCCTCAGGAGAGGACAGTGGGCACCCACAGGGCCTCAGCTTTGGCAATCACCTGTCGTCCCCAGTGCCTCTCCCTGGGGAGGCAGCAGCTGCTCAGCAGCCCCTCCAGATGGGGGGCCTAGAGTAGGAGCAGCTGTGAGTCCTAAGTCACACTTTGGGTGCATCTGTCAGCCTGCTCTGAATGCTGAGACCATAGTCCGAGTCTCCCATCTCCACCTGCTCGTGTTTTCTCAGACTCCCCCTCTGCCCATCAACCTCCTCCCACCTTGGTGGACTCCAGAACACTCACCTGTGTGCCCTCCACCTGCCAGAGACTAGGCCTACCAACCTCTGCTCACCTGCTCTGCCAGGCTGCTCTCAGCCTCAGGCCAGCACCTTTAGCTCCCCTTGAAATTCCTTTTACTCACCCCAGTTCTTCTCTGGGAGAAGCCAAGCCTAGGGTAACAGCTTTCTCTAGTCCAGTGGTCGGCAAACTGTGGCTCACGAGCCAAATGCAGCTCTTTGGCCCCTTGAGTGTGGCTCTTCCACAAAATACCACAGCCTGGGCTAGTCTATTTTGAAGAATTGGTGTTAGAAGAAGTTTAAGTTGAAAAAAATTTGGCTCTCAAAAGAAATTTCAATCATTGCACTGTTGATATTTGGCTCTATTGACTAATGAGTTTGCCTATCACTGCCCTCGTCCCTTAGTGAGCACCTACTCTGTTTCTTGTCTAGATTCTGTTCCTCCCTCTACCCTCTTTCAGGCTTGCCCAGCCACAGCCACCCCGGGACTGATGTCCCTAGGCCAGTGTCAGCTTCCAAGCTGGTCTCACCACAGGCATCTCTTCCTCTTGTCACCCAGCCTCTATGTGAGGAGGGGTGACAAACAGTCTTGGCTTCCATGCTTGGGATGCTATGTTGAGACTGGCTGTGAGCTGGGCTGGGCTCTACCAATACAAGTGCCGTGTTGATGAGCAAGGAGAGAAGGAGGCCGAGGACTGGTGGCCACCATGATTCCTTCGCTGGTCTGACTCCTCCTGGCCCTCCCCCTGAGTCCTGCTGCTCCAGTCCTTTCTGCCTCCTCTGTGCTCTTCCTCACCTTGTCTCCCGTCCCATCCTGGTCTCGCCCAGCCACTCCCCACACATGACTTGCTGCTGAGTCTGGCCTCCTGGCCTTCACAGGCTGGGAATTAATGCCCCACCCGGGACCCAGTGGGGACTCACCAGCATGACCAGCAGGCCATTTTCTCAGGAAGCCCCCTTCAGACCGATGCGTCAGTCAACACAAAGGTAAAACTCATGAGAAGAAACCTGTGGAACCCTCAAACTGCTTGATCAGCTGAATGCCAAAATATTTTTTATTGATTTCAGAGAGGAAGGGAGAGAGAGAGAGAAACATGGATGAAGAGAGAGAACCATTGATTGGCTGCCTCCTGCACACACCCTACTGGGGGGTGGAGCCCACAACCCAGGCATATGCCCTGATCAGGACTCAAACCGTGACCTCGGGTTCATTGGTGGACACTCAACCACTGAGCCACACCAGCTGGGGGGAAGTACAATCTTTTTAAGCAAAGAACTCATCCCAGGTGCTGGAAGGAAATGATTCCCCAAGAGTAAAGCCGAGAATATGGCCTGAGGAAAGTTATCCTCATTTCCCCAGTGACCAAGACTATCTTGAATATCAACATCACATGCCTTGTCAGTGGGCCCTGTCTGAAATGGAGGAACAGAGAGGAAACCAGTGCTCTGTCCCAGGAAGCCTCGGGGCACACAGGCAGGTGCCCTTCCCCCCACGGCTCCCGGCGCTCACTGGCGGAGAGACCCGGAGGCCTCCACAGCGTGGCGCACGGTGCAGGGAGGGCTGCCTGCTTCCTGGTGACTGAACCCAAACCACAGAGGGTCTAGAAGCCCATTGAGCAGAGAGCACAGACAAGCCGGCCATTGAAGAATGGGTCAGAGGCGGTGAAATTCTAGTTCCGGACCCAGTTCTTGGTGGAGACTGTCCAGCAGATAAAGCCACCCGTTGGGTTCCATGCCAGAGCGGATTCCTGATTTGGAAGTCGGAGACATGCCCTTGCTGCGGGCTGAGGAGTCCTGCCAGAAAAAGACTTTTTACATTGAAGATAAAGCAGCGGCCATATCACAGAGGCACCACAGAGATTTTTAAGAGAAATGAAAAACTGGAAGCTGCGAATCCAGACTCTGTCACGGCAGAGCTCTGACACGACGTGGACCCCTTGGGCTGTAGAGAGAGGAGAGGAAGTGGGGCCAGACAAGAAGGGGTCCAGGTCCCTTCCCAGGCTCCGAGGAGAGCTCCTGGGCAGTCCTCCGGGCCTTCTCGTCACTTCCCACAAAGGTCTACAGGACCTCTGCGGGGCCTGGTCCTCCACAGAGGGGCAGCTCAAGGCTGCAGCTGGGAATTAGGGCACTTCCTGCTTCGGGGTGTGGGGGGCTGAGGCATTTAGGACTAAAGGCATCTGGGGCAGCTCAAAGTAGAGAAAACCCCACCTCTGGGACTGCCAAACCCACCAAGTAAAAATAAGGACACCAAGTTGAATTTGAATTCCAGAAAAAAACACAAATCATGTTTCAGTATGTCTCTGTGCTCCTGATGGAATTCCCTGAGAGGCAGAGGGGACCCTGTGGAGGCCACAGGACCGATGGGCCCCCACTTCCCTGTGTGTGTGTGTTTGGCCAGAGCGCACTGCTGCACCCCAGGTTACAAGTACTGTACATCAGGGGGGCTGTCTAGAAAGTTCCCGGCTGCACAAATAAACAAGTCCCTGTCCGTAACTGCCAGGGACCGGCAGGGGCTGGCCCAGGTCTGTGCTTTTTTGGCTTTGCCGCCCAGCCCAGTAACAAGCATCCTCAAGAGGTTCCAGAACAGAAGTCCACTGAGCTCTCTCTCCTCCCCAGCCTCCAGAGACGCCAAGCCAGAGGAGTGGCCACCAGGAGGACATCAGGGAGAGCCTCGCCTGCCCCCCTCCGTGGCCCCCAGCCAACCAAGGGAGGTGCCCTGGGCCCCGTGCAGCAGAGAAACCACCAGGTAGGAAAGGGAGGTGACCTTTGAGGCCCAGGCTCTGAAGGAGGAAGGAGCACTTCTCTGGGGCCTGAGGCGAGGCGCTGAGATGCCCCGGAATGCAGCCACCTGCCTAATCACCTCAGAGCAGAGGGGCCCTGTGGCCTGAAAGCTGTCTGTTGTCAGCCTAGGAGGAGAAGAAACTCATAAGTGCGCCCCAGGGGCTCATTGGGAGAACTGTAAGGTGAACACATCTCTGGGGGTGGGGGTGACTCAGGGCAGCTTGAGGGCAGTGTCAGCACTTTGCTGGGAGGAGGGTGGGATGGAGGGGAGAAAACGGAGAAGGAAGGTAGTGACATGGTTTGGCTCAGATGTCAGCTTCCTAACAGAAGTCAAAGCCACCCAGGCAGAAGAAAGGGCGTTTCTTCCTCTGCACCCAAGGAGCACAGACTGGCCCTGTGGGTGCCTCGGGTCCTTAGGATCTAGAGAGGGCTTTCAGGACTCACAGACACCTTCTCTCAGACCCAAGGAGACCTCAGGGAGAGGAGCCACAGACCCAGCTGCCCCCCTCTTCCTCCTGGCCCCGGGGCCGGCAGGCTGGGTAGCCTACTACACTAACACACTGGCCTCGCTATGTGTTCAACGCAGCTACACCTGGAGCCTATGAATTAGGGCATAGTGCCCTGCTGACTGGTGCCCACATTATAGGCGAGGCAAGTATTCCACGAACGTGCCCTCGGTGAGCAGGCCCCTCAGGAGTGGGCCCTTGGGAGCTGGTAAGACCGTGGTAGGATGGCATCCCAGGCCTGAGGCCACCCATCATCCCCTGCAGGTGGTCCTCCTCACAATGTAGAGGGGTCACCTGCTGGTCCGCCCCTTATTCGGGCCTTCCCACTGATGGCAACCCCACAGAAACAGTTCTGCTGAATTCTAGAGGCCGGGGGAGCACCTGGAGCTCCCACTGCCGCAGAGAATAGGCAGAGGCCTACAGAATGGCACCCATGGTGGAGAAAAAGAAGGGGGAGGGGAGGGGAGGGTGGGGAGGGCTCAAGCCCCTTCCCTCTACAGTAGATCTGGGAGGGCTAAGCAGGAAGGACTTTGGGGCCTGGACTACAATCCTGGATATCAGAGGGTGCAACAGGTGGCAGGATGACCCAAATAGGGGCCCGTGGGGCCGGGCACCTGGTCTCCTCCAGCCCAACACTTCATGGGCTGGGGACCTCAGCATGCACCCCCCTACCTGGGCCTCCTCCCCTCTCGATGGCTGAAGGTGAGCTTTGGGACTGGACCCAGCTGGTCAGATTTCTCCAGCTCTGGGTACCCTCTAGAAGTAGGGGGCTCAAAATGAGAGACCCCAGCAGGTGAGCCAGGGCCGACGAATGGCTCCTGCTGCCCTGACCTCCTGGCTTCCAGGCCAGCGGCTCAGCCAGGCCAAACCTGCACTTCTGTTGCTAGGGCCAGTTCCTTTTCTTTTCCATAAATGCTGAATTCATGCCTGAGGCTTTTCACTAGGGAGCCTCTCTCCCCAGAAGGCTCTTTTCATAGAGACACCCTCTTGTTACACACAGTGGGGTTACCCAGAAACTTCTGTTGGGCACAAATGTCCCTTGGTGGTAAGCCCATGGGTGCTTCTCCTTAATGTCCATCACTTGAATTCAACTCTCATTGGGGGGGAGGGGGGGGCAGGGCTCTGTCTGAGAAAGAGGAAGATAGAAAGAGGGAGAAATGTCTGTTGTTTCACTCTCCCCTCCCCCCACTGGCCATCTCTCCTGCCTGGAATATTCTCTCCCTGCTCCCAACCCCCTCTTCACTGGGGATGCTCCAGGTATAGCTAAGTATTCCTTCCTCGTCTCTGACCCCAGCTCTAGTCACTCCACCACATTCCAGGGCCACAGAGCCCACCAGCTCCCACGTCTTCAAAGACAAGCTACGTGTAGGGTGTTTGTCCTAATGTTTCCTCTCCTGGCCTACAACAGGCTCTTAACGTATTTTTTGGATGAATCAGGAGGAAGGGTGGATAGTGGCTCTCTACAAGGCTCAGTGTCCCCCATCTCTTTCTCTGCCTTTAGGGTGAGGACAAGCCCTGCCCCAAAAGAGGGGTTGGTGGTGGGTGCTGTTAACTGCTCAGAGCTGGGGTGTGGGCAAATGGTAAATGGGAGGCTTGCTCTCATTCCTTAGCCCGATGTTGAGGTGGTTTTTAATGTTTGCGGCCCAGCCCCATGCGGCGGCTTCCAGCGCAGGTCTCTGTGGGACAGCCTCCCCGGAGGCCGAGAGTGAAGGTGCAGCTCCCACACCACCGCCTGCTCCTCCCTGCTGTGGCCACAGTTCCCTTTTTCTTTTTCTTTCTGTTCTGCCTCTCAGACTCCTTAGCACTGACCAGCTGGGGAAGGAACAGTACTGTGAACCAGGCTTTAAAATACTTTTCTTTTTTGCGGTGTTGATCCTGAGAGCCACGGTGCCGCACGGGAAGTCTGTCAGCCCCGACCGGGAGCGTGCAGGGCGTGCTTTCCCGCTGCCCCCCGGGAAGGTGGAGGGCCGTACTGCCCTGGTGGGCACGGGTCCTGCCCAACCCCCATCAGCCCTCCTGCTGCCTCCTGAGGTGCCGCTCAGCGAGGCATGGCACACGGACTGGAGCCCAGCTGGGCAGGAAGGGCATTTGTCTGAGGACGGGCAAGGGATGGGCTCCTCGAATGAATCAGACAGAGGTCCTGTCCTGCCACAGACAGGGAATGACTCTTCCGCAAGTATCTTGTCATTTAAAAAGAAGGCAGAAAGGTCTTTTTTCATCTGTCTACTGTTACAGTTTAAAAAAAAAATCAAATCTGCAAAGAATTTTGTGAGTTTGAGGCAAACTGTTTACAGTTGCTGGAAAGCAGAATCTCAACAGATTGGGATAATGCTCCTGAGAATGGCAAGTTCATATCTTGTTTTTATAAATTACCATCAAAAGGAAAAGACCTAAGTGGGTTACATGAAATCTATTGGTGATAGATTAGGGAGGTGGGAGAAAGCAAAGCAGGGAAAGCTCTGGGGTTGAATAAAAAGTGAAATGATGGAGATATGCTTCTTTTACAAAGATGGGTATAGGATAGCTTAACATAGTTAACAGTTGGAGATTAACTTGATGACAGTAACAATGAGGGAAAGCCCTGGTGCCATTTGTTGTGCCCTGAGGGGTCCAGAAAAAGAGAATCTACAAGTTACCCAGACATTTCACACATAAGTTATTTTAGATGCAAAAAAGGCAAAAGGCTAAGTAAAATCTTTGTCAGGGAAAATACTGGCCTAGGGCATGACTACCCACTATAAACTGCTTTTAGTCAAATAGTTAATTTTCAGACCATCCTTTGAGTTATTTTAGGTCTTTGAGTTTGCACAACCTCCATGCAGGTCTTCCCTGAACTAGTGAGGTGAGCCTGTGGCGCGCCCCCCCCCCCTTTTTTTTCATCCATACACATATGCTTTCCCCCCTCATATTTGTCCCCAAAAGATATATGGCGGCTCACGATGACGCATACACAGTGCATCAGCCAAAAGAAACTACAAACTAGGAGGCCAGAGAAACCAGGCTGTGAGGTTTTCCTGCGTCCTGGTGAGTGCCCTCCCCAGCCCCACACATTTCTGGGCTTTGTTACAGCTCCCCCACCCACCCCAGGAAATACTGGAAGCAATGACCCACAGCTGCTAATGAACCCCACGAGCAGAGTCCACTTAGGGCGCCCCTGAGTATCATCTTAATGCAAAGGGTAGTTCTGGAGAAGTGCAGGGACTCAGGATCCTCTCTCTGCGTAGGGATTATGACTCAGCAGCATTCCAAACACAGGTAGATTAAGTATCTCCAGGGGCCTTTTATTGCTCTTCCTTCCAGCACAATGTTCCTATTGATAAGCAGAGACCATATAAGGGGGCTGGGCCTCTCAGCAAATAGTTACCTGTCTTTCAGGCCCCTCCCAATTTACAGATAGTGCAGCACCCAGCACCATGTGTTCATGTGGCAAATTACTTTTTCTAAGTCATAGGTGACAGCTGTCCTGCACTTCCTTTCCATGTGCTTTTTCTGCTCTGCCCTAATCTGGCCTCATCTCCCGCCAAACCATCACTATTTCCTGGCTGCCAGGCTGCTTGAGCTCACCATTCTGCAGGGAATGAGGAGTCCAGAGGTCACTGGGGGCCAGGCTGATCCTTACCAACAACTGTCAGCCCCTATGTCCTCCCCAGCTGGCCCTGCCGCCATCGCCCTTGCAGAGTTCAGTGACAGTGGCCAGCATCCTTAGTCAACCTTGCCCCTCCTACAGCAGCCCCGGGTGGTTTGAAGAACCTCAAGGGGGACGGGCTCTGCCAAGCCAAGGGGGGAGCTCTCTGGCTCTGCCAAAGGCCACCTTCTCCAATGCTAGTGGGAGAGGCCAGCCAGAGGGAGCCCTGTCTGAGGGTGCTCTTTCCCCAGTCAGAGGGAGCCCTGTCTGGGGGTGCTCTTTCCCCAGCCAGAGGGAGCCCTGTCTGGGGTGCTCTTTCCCCAGCCAGAGGGAGCCCTGTCTGGGGGTGCTCTTTCCCCAGCCGGAGGGAGCCCTGTCTGGGGTGCTCTTTCCCCAGCCGGAGGGAGCCCTGTCTGGGGGTGCTCTTTCCCCAGCCAGAGGGAGCCCTGTCTGGGGGTGCTCTTTCCCCAGCCAGAGGGAGCCCTGTCTGAGGGTGCTCTTTCCAAAGTATCACTGCCCCGGCCAAACAAAGCTTATGTTCTGGGTCAAAGAGGAGGCTGGCTTTTGTTGTATTTGTTTGTTTATTCGTTTTTTAAATATATTTTTAACATGTCAAATCCAATGAAGCAAAAACTTCTTAGAAAATTGTTTTTTTCATTTAAATTCTTATTTATTTATTTATTTTAAAATATATTTTGTTGATTTTTCACAGAGAGGAAGGGAGAGGGATAGAAAGTCAGAAACATCGATGGGAGAGAAACATCGATCAGCTGCCTCTTGCAAACCTCCAACTGGGGATGTGCCCGCAGCCAAGGTACATGCCCTTGACCGGAATCGAACCTGGGACCTTTCAGTCCACAGGCCGACACTCTATCCACTGAGCTAAACCAGTTCGGCTCATTTAAATTCTTTATTGTTGAAAGTATTACATGTCTCCCCCCGCCCCCCATTGACCTCTTCCCAGCCATTCCCACCCCCAGCACCTCACCCCCTACTGTCTGTGTCCATTGGCTGTGCTTATTTGCATGCATACAAGTCCTTGGTTGATCTCTTTTTTTTAAATATATTTTTATTGATTTTTTTACCTAGAGTAAGAGAGAGGGATAGAGAGTTAGAAACATAAGAGTTAGAAACAGCTGCCTACTGCTTGCCCCCTACTGGGAATCGAGCCCACAACCAAGGTACATGCCCTTGACCAGAATCAAACCCAGGACTCTTCAGGCAGTGGGCCAATGCTCTATTCACTGAGCCAAATCAGTTAGGGCAGTTGATGTCTTACTCCTCTCCCCCCGCCACCCCCTTCCTTTTTCCCCAGCCTTCCCTCCAAAATTAAATATGTTTTTATTGATTTTTTAGAGAGAGGGGAAGGGAGGAGAGAAAGAAACACTGATGAGAGAAACATCAATCAGTTGAGGGGTCTGTCTTTTAAGGTGTATTAGTCAGGGTTCTCCAGAGAAATAGAATCAACAGGATATGTGTGGATGGATATATATATATATCTATATATATATCTATATATATATAGATATATATATATATACACACACACACACAGAGAGGCGGGGGGGGGGGCTTTACTTTAAGGCATTGGGTCACATGATTTACTTTAAAGAACTGTGGAGTCTTGACAAGTCCAAAATTTGCGGGATGGGTCAGCAGGCTGGAGACTTGGGGAAGAGCTGAAATGCAAGTCTAAAGGCCATCTGATGACAGAATTCCTTCCTGATCAGGGGAGGTCAGTTTTTTTCCTACTCAGGCCTTCAGCTGATTGAATGAGGCCCACCCATATTATGGAAGGCAATCTACTTTATAAAGTCCACTTATTTAAACTTTAATCTCATCCAAAAACACCATCACAGAAACATTCAGCATAACATTTGAATGGCTCAGCCAGGTTGACATGTGACATTAGCCCAAACTAAAGGGTTTTGACACACATTACCAAATTGATCAGCTAAAGGCCAGGACCCTTTTCTGGTTGCCCTGGGATGGGGAGATTATAGAGTCCTGAGCTCTGCTGCTCAGATCTTTCTCTCCCTTTGCTTCTTGCCAGCTCACTGTAGCTGCCCCCAACCCTGCAAACCTGACATTACTGCCCATCAGCTTCAAGGCCCCATTTGGCGAAGCTGGCCAGCCATCCTGAGTCTGCACTGCTGGCTCCTTCGACCCTCAGTGAGCCTCCCTGGCCTGTGACCATGTGATGGGACATCCCCAGGCAATCAGGCTATCCCACTGACATCCCCACTACCTGGAATAGCTTTGTGTTTACCTGGTTGTTTTTAATAGTTTCTCTCAGTTGTTTCTTCTTAAAATGTAGTAGAACTACATTTAAAAATGGTGATGATGGTTATCACCACAACTTAAAAATAATTAACTGCTAAAACAATGATAAAAAATATTGAGATTAAAATATTTAAATGGGAAATAAATTCATTTGAATAAAATAACAGTGGGTAAGAAAGCATCAGTGATGAGGCTGGTCGCCTGTCTTACAGTCTTTGCTCACAGATCAAACAGGCTCCGTGAACTCCCAGGAGCTGGAATCAGGTCTGCACCCAGCACAGCTCTCAGCACACACGAATCAGCAACAAATGAAAGAAAAGCAGACCATCAGGGCAGAGGTTTAATGAATTACAGCACATCAATCAGATGAAAAGGCTCACAACTATTCATCTATATAAAAGGCTAATATGCTAAGTGTCCCTGCCACTGTCCGACTGGTCACTATGACGCACACTGACCACCAGGGGGCAGACACTCAGCGCAGGAGCTGCTGTGATGCGCAGAGAAATGTCACCCTGGACCCGGTGCCCACAAAGCAACACTTGGCTTCCCCCAAGTGGGACACAGGCCCTGCCGCCACCCCAGAGCAACAGCCCATCCAATCGCAGCCAATGCTGCAGAGACCTCATGGCTCACTGCCCAGCCCAGAAACAGTGACTGTGGTGTCAGGTAATGACATCATATAGCAATACCCAGCTTCCTCGTCCTAGCAACAGGCCATCTATATATATAAAAGGCTAATATGCTAAGTGTCCGTCTAGGTAATGATGTCACATAGGAATTCTCATCTTCCTCTTCCTAGTGACGACTAGCCTCCTTGCAGTTTCTTCAGCCCAGGGACATGACTTGCTTTACAGATAGGTGGAAACATTTCACACTGTAACCAAATGTCTGTGAAGCGTTTTCCCGTGCCTCATCTCACTTGATCCTCACAGAAGTCCTAGAGTAGGTAGATAGGAGATTTGGTGGAATCCTATTTTCTTTTCATTAGCTGGAAAACGGAGATTTAGAAAGTTTAGAAACTTGACCCGACTGAAAAAAAGTAAGAAGTGGTGGACCTTGAAAATAATTACGAAAATAATTCTGATAGAGGCTACTCGGACCCATGGAGAGGGAATGGAATAAGGCTCCAAAATGGAGAGATACTGAATAGCATAGCAGTGTGACTGCCAACAGGCACTGGTGGGAAAGGTACACTGTGGGAAGTATTCAGGGGATAACATGAAGGATGATATAAGAGTAAATTTTGTTTTGAAAGAAAAAATTATCTTAAAGTCTAAAAAACGGATCTAAATTGCCCCTCTCCTCTTCAGCCTGGTGTGGAAGATTTCTTGCCTGAGCTATGAGCAGTCTTTATGCCAATCTTTTCCTAAATTTGAATTTGGAGACTTTGAGATGATTAAGTTTTCTTTTCCTAATTTTAAAGTAATATATTCTCAATGTAAAAAGAAAAAGGGAGGCATGTAGAAATATAGAAACGACTGAAATAGAAAATTCCACAGTTTCCCCCCAAGTCCCACTCCCCAGAGCCATAACCCCCATTTGTGGGGCATGGGCCAGAACCGGGTGCCTGGAACAACCTCGCTGGATTGTCACAGCTGTCTTACAGACATGGGACAGGTGGGGAAACTGAGGCTCCCAAAATGTCAGTGGACTTGCTCATGATGAGTTTACCAGCAACAGGGCAGGATTGAGTCCCAGCCCTCCAGTAAGCCAGGCACCCTAACTGGCCACTGGACCTTCCACTCCCACAGGCTTCCAGGAGCACAACCACATGCATGCATGCTCCCCACCATCCCCTGGACAGCCCTGCAGCCTGTCATCATCTCCCTCTTCTAGCCTGGGGACCCTCACCTGCCAAGCTCCACAGCTGCCTCCTCTGTGCCAACTGTGTGCAGCCCCCAGACTGAGGTGTCCACGTAGAGTAGGAAAAATGGACCTGCAGTTCCTGAGCATCTGTTGCATGCTGGGAGCTGCTTATTCAGCACTGGCAACAGCCCTGGGTGACAGCCAGGGACTCTAGTCTTCGGAGTTATAGTCAGGAAAATGGGCCGCAGAAGTCAAGGTGGGAGCAAGAGGTGAGCGTATTTTAGGTCAATGACAGCCAAAGAGCAAAGGGCTGGGCGGGGAAATCACATCCCAACCCCAGTCGTGTAGCTGGGAGGTCACAGAGTCAAGATCCCACTCCCAAGACTTCTTCTCTAACAGCAGGGAGTGATGGTGGCTGTGAGCTGGAGGGAAGGAAGACACCACTCCAAGACTGGCCAACAGTCTGCACAGCCAGTCCATCAGGCTGGGACCCAGGGGGCGTCTGGAGAACATCTGGGTCTGAGGCCCCACTGGGTTCAGATCTTGGCCTCCAGATCTTGACCCTGGAGCCTCAGTTGCTACATCTGAAAAAGGGGGTAGTAATGCCTGCCTTGCAGGGTCGTTAAATCTCACCTTCTCAGAGAGGCCTTCCCTGATCATCCTGTTTAATATTTGCCTTCTACTGTTCCCATAACAAATTGCCACAAATGCAGTGACCTGAACACCACACGCTTATTATCTTAAATGTGTGGGCTAGAAGCCTGACCCAGATAGCTCTCACTGGGCTGCAGTAAAGATGTCCACAGACACATTCCTTTTTGAGTTCTCGGGGAGATTCTCTTCTGCCTGTTCTGGCTCCTGGAGATGACCTGCCCACTCCGGCTCTCAGCCCCTCCTCCACATTCAGTGCTGCATCTCCGTCCCGTTCTCCATGGTCACACCTGTTTCTCTGACTCCTCTTCTCTCTCTCCCACTTGTATGTACCCCTGTGGTTTTTGGCCCACCCCCAAATCCAGGGTAATCTCCCTGTTTTAAAGTCAGCAGATTAGCAGCCTCAGTTCCCATTTGTCATGTGACATCCCAGGGATTAGGCCTGGACATCTTTGCTATCATTTTTCTACCAACCACACTTTCCCTAACACCTCATCCTCTCCCGAGCTCCCTGTTCTCCTTCCCTGCTTATCTCCTCCTGAGCACGCGTTTCTTTTTAGTGTCTCCTCCCCTAGAAGACGAGCTCCAAGGGAACAGGGACGTAAGCTCTGGGTGCCCTGCTCTACCCACCCCATACCCAGGGCACTGCCGCCTGGCGTCTATTCTACCATGCAGTAACTTTGACTCTAGCTTGCACATTTCATTCTAGGGAATTTGCATCAGCCTTTGCCTGCAAGCCCCGGACCCCCTGTACCCCGGAGATCCTGGACCTGAACTCACCCAAGGCCAAGGCGTCAGCCCTGGCCCCTCAGTTCTCGTGTGGCCCCCAGCAGGCCAGCCGCCCTGGCTACACTGTGTCCTCCACTGCGTCCTCCACATCCTCCATGAGAGGCCTGCAGAGTAAGTCTTCCCTGTGGCTCTCCTTTCCCATGGGGAGGGGCCCTGCCCGCAGGACCTGTTTTCCATTGGTCTCTCCGGTTAAGAAACTGCCTTTGGCCTTAGGGGCTCATGCACAAGCTAATGGAGCGAGACCCTCCAGGCCATGCCTCTCAGAGGTCAGAACCCCTCTCTGCAGGGCTTCCTGTGCTCAGCCCTGAAACCAGCCTCCTGGAAGGCAGGCCTGTGGAGGGCCTGAGGGACTGTCCCTGGGGTCTCCCCCCCCCCCCCCCCCCCCCCGTCCTTGCTCTGTGCTCGCTGTAAAGACCACTTTGCCATCTCTCTGCTCCCTCCCAGCCTTGGCCAGTTGTCTGCCCCAACTCCCCAAGGGAGCCTGGACCTTTTCTAAAGAGCTTTACTGAAAATAGGGGAAGACAAAAGAGGAGCAGAACAAAAGAATGTCAGGCACACTCAGGATAGCTCATTCCTGTGACTGCACTGCCCCAGGCCTCCCTCCCCGCAGCCTTCCTGACTGGCCCTCGGCCCTCTGACCATCTGGGGACCAGCAGGGCTGGAACTGTGGTTCAGGGGCCACGGCCGGGAAGCCTGTCTGCTGGAAACACACAGCAAAGCCCAGCCCCTCTCCCCACCAAGAGGCAGGTCAGGCTGCTTCCTCACAGAGGAAGCGCCCCCAGTGCTGGGAAGCCCGGCCAGAGAGGCAGGCAGGCCTCTAACCGCCCAGCCACTAGCCAGGAGCCCTGCGAACGGTACGGAGAACAACATGTAGCTGATGGGCTGGCCAGGGGCACATCATGGCCCTGGCCGGTGTGGGGAGCTCAGTGAGCCGTGAGATTTATGACTTGTGACCTCAGCCAACACATGAGCGTTTGCCAACAAAACTCACTGAGCCCCCACACCAAGCGGCCTGCAGCCTGCTTCCTGGGAGGGAAGATGTGGCCAAACAAGTCATGTCCTGGCCGCAGAGCAGGTGAGCGGGAGGAAGGCCTTTTTGTTTGCGCAGAGCCAGCTGAAAGAGGGACTGTCTGGCACAGGGGCTCTGTGCACACTGCCCCGGTGCCGGCAGCTGCTCTGGCTTTTCTCCTCCAGGCAGCCAGTCTCACAGGAAGTGAGGATGGTTTCTTCCCAGCTCACCGTGCCTCTGCAGGACCAGCCAGCTTCCTGCGCTCGCCCGCCAGCAGCTGCAGGTGACAGATGTGAAGAGACAGTGGTCTATGGCCCTGGGGGGCGGACAGCTCTCCAGACGGCCCAAAAGCAGGCCTCCCACAGCCCCGTGACTCAGGCTCCTCTTCAGCTCCTGGCTCAGCCAGAGGAGGAGGGCGGGGGAGAGCCTGCCGTTGTCCTTCCCTGGCCGTCGTGCACACGCCGGGGAGAGGGCTTCGCAGACACAGCGCTGGGAGACAGCGAGAGCCAGGTCAGCGAGCAGGCCCGTCTCGGGTTTGTGTGGAGGCGCCTGGGTCCCAGGTGGAGCCAGGCCTCGGCTGGGCAGAAACTGGCTCACCTCACCCAGACCAACTACAAAGAGACAGCAGTGATTTAGACTCAGAGAAACTCATTCTCCAGCCATATGCCTGACCAGGAGACTTGATATTCTCCTCCTCTTTAAGAATCTGGTGAGAATAGGTTTGTTCCCGTCCGTGACTCGGTATGTGGCTGATCCCGAGCAGCCCTGCGCTTCTGCACACCTCGTTCGAAGGCTCCGAGGGTTGGCCAGTCGGCCCGAATCCTTACCTCTGAGACCAGAACCACTAACCGTTCCACTAGCAAAGTGACAGGTGCCTGCTGGGCTGGCCTGTGACAGCAGGGCCCACATCCTAGGACAGAGGAAGGAAATTCCCTTGCAAAGCCAGCCAGGCCCGGTATGGGAAATGGTACCCAAGCTAAGAGCAGGGTCTGACCTCTCCCAAAATAGGAATATTGAAATAAATTTGTCAGTATTCAGATGGTGTGTGTGAGTGTGTGTGTGAATACAACCACATGTTCCCCCAGGCTCTCCATCCGCCCTGGCCAGGCCCTTTAGTGGGGACATTGTCTCACTGGACGTAAGTAAAGGATAAGCAGTGCATTTTTCAGTGGCCTTCAGACTCCTCAGCGAGAGGCCCAGTGTCCCATGAAGTGACTATAAACTTGTCAGCAGTCGGGACCCTGGGTTAATCTCGTGAGTTCTTGGCAGTGGCACTGGCGGGGCATGACAGAACCTCGCGATTGTGTGACTGGCCCCGCGGCCACATCTTGAGTCTCGGGAAATGTGTGAGCCCCTCTTCTTCCCGGGGAAGAAGCCCTGGAGAACACTCCTGCCTTCTTGGGAATGTCAAGGCATTCTCTGGATTCCTAACTTGATCTGAGGTAGAAAGAGAAAATACAAATGCTTATCTCCAGTGTTGCCGGTACAGGCAGACAGGAAAAGCCCAGACTGAGTCCTGGAAGTGCTGAACCGTTGTGCGCAATGGAAAACATCTTTCCTGTTCTCCCCAGTAAACCCACCCGCTCAGATTCCTGGGATGCCACCGACTGGCACGGCCTTTCCCTGCCTTCCAGTGGGAGCTGCCAACGCCGGCAACCCCGAGGGCGTGGAGACATCCTTTCCGCCCAGTGTCTCCCTGGGGTGAAGGCCGTTTCTCCCTCCCGCCTTCGGATGAGCTAAAGTCTGGTTTGTAAATGTCTGGGCATTTTGAGGAAAGAATCGATTGTCTTTTAGAGATGAGGGGAGTCTCTTACTCAGGTCAAACTGCACTGAGCTCATCAGGTGTGGCGGGCTGTCCTCTGGGGAAGTAAGTAGTGCCCAGCCGATGAGCCACCCCCAGAGAGCCCTCCTGCAGACACACACCTCGTCCGAGGCTGACAGCCAGAGGAGACTTTGTAAATTTCAGCAACATACTGGCCAGCGTTCTGGCCGGCTGCTGGCCTCACGGCGTTTGCTGGGACTGGATTCGAGCAGATCCAGGGGGCGGGGCCATCAAAGGCAGGTTTCCCCGCTATTCCAAAGTAGAGCTTTCTGTGAAACCTTTTGTAAGCCAACGTGAACAGTTACCGTTAATTATATGGAAAAGCTTTTGAGCATTCTCAGACCCAAAATTCAACACCCACATGATGTCTTTATTTCATTCACCACAATCAAAAAACACTTAATTGCATCCAGTTTTACACCAAGGGTAACACCCTTAAATTCTCCTAGGTTTGTCGGATGCCTTGGGAATGTGCTTGCTAACAGATGCACCGAATAAACCGCCACAAAGCCCAGGAGCTCACCGGCGGGTCAAGCGGTGGCAGCCGGGTGCCCAGATGCTGAGTGTGGTTCCTGGGGCGGAGCTGGTTGGGGCCTCTCTGCTGCTGGGGTGCAGCTGCTCCTACAAGGACTCCTGCCAGGCAGTGAACCCTGTTCTCCCTGCTCTCCTCTTTTTCCTTTTAACAGTGAAAATCCTCTTTGGATTTCTGTCAGTTAGTGAAAACAGGACTGGCAGAGACTTCCTTAAAATCAGACTTTGGAAAAGCAGGGGATACCTGCACAAGAATAAACCAAAGGCTTCCCAGGTTATCTGGAGGGAGACCTTATCCGGCTCCTAGGATCGGCCCCATGAACGCTCCCGGGAGGAGTCTGGGGCTTTTGAGAAATTGTGGGCCTGCAGGAAGGCCGGCAGCTGGCCCTGAATTCCTCCTGAGCAGGCACTGATCTCATTTGCTTCATTCAGAGCAGATGGAAATGTCTGGAAATAGCTTCTATTACAGTCCTGGGTGAGACTAACAGGTAGAGGTTTGAGACCCAGTCAGGTTCCAGGGGTCACTCAGCAAATTGGAAGGATTTAGTCCAAATCAAAATAGCTAAATAAAAAACAAATGCACAAATAAATAAGAATGATGCAAAAAAATCCATGACAAAACATTAAACTTCTTAATAAAAACAAGATCTGACCCTGTATGTCCCTACCTCACTTTGCCAACCTCTAATCCTAGCCCAAATTCCAACAAAACTTTATTTTTTTTATTTTTTAAATATATCTTATTAATTTTTTACAGAGAGAAAGGGAGAGGGATTGAGTTAGAAACATCGATGAGAGAGAAACATCAATCAGCTGCCTCCTGCACACTCCCCACTGGCTATGTGCCTGCAACCAAGGTACATGCCCTTGACCAGAATTGAACCTGGGACCCTTGAGTCTGCAGGCCGACGCTCTATCCACTGAGCCAAACCGGTTAGGGCCCAACAAAACTTTTATTATAAAACAGGCAGCCAGGCCCCGACAGGTTTAGCTCAGCGGATAGAGCATCGGCCTGCAGACTGAGGGATCCTGGATTCGATTCCGGTCAGGGGCATGTGCCTTGATTGCGGGCATATCCCCAGTGGTTGAGGGTGTACAGGAGGCAGCTTCTCAATGTTTCTAACTCTCTATCCCTCTCCCTTCCTCTCAGTAAAAAAGTCAATAAAATATATTTAAAAAAAAAAAAAAAAAAGGCAGCCAGCCCATGGCCAGTTGACTGGTTTGATTTTTTAAAATAGTGCATTAAAATATTTAACTGGACTACTGAGTTTGCAGGAACCCCCTTTCATTTCATGTGCAAGGTGAATGCTCCCCACGCCTCCTACCGCCGCCCCCCCCCCCCGCCCCCGGCTCTGGGGGCTCCTCCTGTTCCCTCTTCAGACAGCGTCGAAGAAAGCCAGTTACTACCCCTTCCCTGGCAGAAGGAGTGTGCACGAGCAGGAGTGTGTCAGGAGGTGCTTTCTGAGGCAGAAGGCTGGGTAGACCAGGGACCGTGTTGGGAATGGTGTGGGCCCTCCGGTGGCATGGGCAGCGGACCGTCAGCTACTCTGCAGCCTCTGCCCACATGTTTCTACATGTCCGCAGATCTCCGGCGTTGGCCTACGTGCCGGCAGCATTTCGCTTCCACGCTGTCACCGTACAGGAACTGAGTTGCAGTCTTTCTCCCTGGGCTGAGTGATAACGGAGGACCAGGTGGTTAACAGTCTTCCTGGACACCTTCCCACTTGGCTCGCTGCTGCTCACACGTCTCTCTCTGTGTGTGGCCCCACGGGCTGACGGGTGTGGCACTGCTCCCTGCTGCCGTCACAGCTCTTGCCAGTGACCTACAGGTCCAGAGTGATGACCTGGGTTCGGCGAGAGAAAGGGAGAGGGATTGATTAGAAACTCAAGAAGACCGGGCTGCTAGAGCCTGGATACAGTGCCTGAGCCAAAGGCAAGAAGAGGAGACAGAGGGGGCTGGCCTCACCTGAAACGAATATAAAATTGTAATCCACTGCACTGTCTTTATAAGGTGCCAGGGCGTGGAGTGGGGACCCTATCACCATTCCCAGGTCGGGAAACTAAAATGCTGGCCGCCAGTGGCCGCTCCCGGTCTGCAGGAAGAGAGGCAGGGATGGTGGCCACGCAGTCTCTGGTGGGATCGATGGTGATGCCACAGTGCCCGGTCACGGTCTCCTGGGGAACCAGACCCACTCCACAGCCTCAGTGGTGGGGGTCAAAGTCCATGGGAGGATTCTAAGGTCACCATAAGGCAGGAGCAGCAGCAGGCCAGGCAAACAGAACCAAAAAGTTCCACGTCATAGTTGCCATTAAATACAACTTCTCCGAGACTCGGTCTGGCCCAGGGCTGAAATGCAAGAAAGCTCACTGCCAGAATGTGAGGCCCAGGTCTGTGGCCTGGGAGGGGGCGGCAGGCTTGAAATGCCCCGTCTGTCTTTGTGCCCACCTAGGTCCACTCCAGCCTGTCCCCTCTATTCCCTGGGGAGAGTATGGAGCCATGGGCTCTGGGGCAGAGGGGGCATGAGCCAGGAGGCCCCCTCCTCCTGCCTGCTTTGGCCCCTGGGTGAGTCCCTGGTGCCCCCCCTTTATCTCCAAGCTGTCTTCCGGCTGGGGCAGGGGCTGGACCTCTCACACACACCCTGGTTGTCTTCCGTGTTACAGCATCAAATCCAAACTGGGTGTTTTCTCTCCTTGGATGAATCTTCAGCATCTTTAATCAGAGGCTTCCACATGGCAGTGGCCTCCCATGTCCAGGAGAGAGATCCTGGGTCCTACTCTCTAGAGTTCTGGGTCCCCTGGCTCTGAAAAAGCCTCCCTGTCCCTTCCTGCCCCTCATCTCATCCCCACACTGACCCGCTTCTGTCCAGCCCCCCCCCCCCCATCTGTGGTAGCTGCTGCCAATGTTCCCGTCACCAGAGAGTCGAGTAGACAGCAGGGAGAGGGCCTCCTGGCCCGGCTCCTCTCTCTATCCTGGTACCTCCGGCTCCACGAGCTCTCAGAAGCGAGATGGCATCCTGGGTGTAAGGCCAGCCTCAAGCTAAGGCCAAGCTGTGACTCAGAACTGTTGTCCACAAACGCCAGCTCCCAGGAGACCTTTCCTGCCTCTCCCGGTCACTGCACAGGCAAGTGAGCTCCCCACAGGGTCCTGTCCAGGGGGACACGCGCTCACACCTAAATGTGCAGGAGTCAGCTGGGCAGGGAAGGGGCCTGGGACCTGCATTTTTCTCTTTAAAAATCCTCATTCGAGGAAATATTTTCCATTGATCTTTAGAGAGAGAGTAGAAGGGAGGAAGAAGTGGAAAGAGACAGAGAGAGAGAGGGAGGGAGGGAGAGAGAGGAGAGAGAGAGAGAGGAGAGAGAGAGAGAGAGAGAGAGAGAGAGAGAGAGAGAGAGAGAGAGAGAAATATTGATGTGAGAGAGATACATTGCCTGGTTGCCTCGCGCGCACACACCCAACCGAGGCCACAGATCAAACCTGAAACTGAGGTACATGCCCTTGGGTGGAAATTGAACCTGAGACCCTTCAGTCTGTGGGCAGACACTCTAACCACTGAACAAAACTGGCCAGGGCTGGAAACTGCATTTCTATGAGTGGCCCCACCACATCCTGAGCCCCAGGGCTTTGGGTCTCAATTCAGGGCTCCGTCCTGAGCTCCCCACACTCTGGAGTGCCTCCTGGCTGTGCCTTCCCCACAAAGTCCCTCAGAGAGCCTGTGTCAGTCATCCTCCTGTTCTTTTTAACAGCTTAAGTGAGGCACCATGACATTCAGGGTCTCAGTGTCCACGGTGGCATATGCAGGTACCCATGAAAACATCACCACTAACCACACAGGGAACAGACCCATCACCCCTCCATCTGGGACTGGAACCCCCATGTCCTTTGACCCTGCCAACCTTCACAAGCTTTGACCAAGCCACCACAGGACCTTCTCAGGACAAGCTGCTTCTCCCTGACCCCCAGGCAATGGCTCTCTCCCCAGTGACCTCAACTCTGCTTGGGGGAACGGAGGGGTCCAGTTTGGTGAGGCAGTGCCCCTGAGCCTTCTGGAAGAACTGCTTCAAACTTTCCAAAGGCTCAGGTCCTAGAGGGCCTGTCCCTCTGTCACCAATTGCTGTCCCCCAGGCTGTTGGGTGGTGGCTACCCCAATTTCTGGGTGCCTCATCTTCTACCAGCCTAGGAGAGCAGGCTGTTTGGGAAACAATAAAGGTGTCATAAAAATAATGCGTCAGTGAGGAGTCTTTCGTTATGGGTGACAAAACCACCAACAAAAAACTATTGGTGCCTGTAACCAAATCAAGGGAAGCAGGGTGGCCCCGTTTCTCAGGGCCGATGTTGTCTTTCTAGTGTTGCTGTGACCAGTTACCACAAACTTAGCAGCTGAAAAAACTCAGATTTATTCTCTCAGACTTCTCTGTCGGTCAGACACCCGAGTTGGCTCATCCAGTTTCTCTGCTCAGAATTTTACAAGGCTCAACTCAGATGTTGGCCAGCTGCATTCTCATGGGGTGGCCCCGGAAGACTCTGCTTCTACGCTTCGGACTGTGGGCAGAATCCAGTTCCTTATGACTGTGGGACGGAGGTCCATGTCCTCACTGTCTGTCAGCTGGAGGGTGCCCTTCGCCCCCAGAGGCCTCCGTCTGGTCTCTGGGCCATGAGAGGACCCCTCTATTTAGAGCCCGTAAAGGCTCACCAAGCCTTCCAGGCCTGGAATCTCTCCAACTTTCCCTTTTGCTGCATCTTGGTTGCTTCCAGCCACAAAGGACTCTGCTTTCAAGGGCTCTTGTGATTAGATTGGGGCCCTGGACAATCAGGCTCATCACCCCAGTTTAAGGTCTGTAACCTTAATTACATCTGCACCCCTTTTAGCCACAACCTCACCCAGCCACAGTTCCTGGGGGTGAGGCCGTGGACATGCTTTGGAGACGGGCCCTATTTGGCCAATCACAGGGCCTCTAAGCCACGCTCCTGCCCTTCCCGTTTCTGTTCTGCTCTGTTTTGTTCTCTCACCGCTCCCACTCATCTAAATGTGGCCAAGGTCAGACAGAGGGGTGCATGTGACGCCATGTTTCCCCAGCATATTCAGTCGCACCCTCATAAGCCCTGTGAGCAAAGGAGTGTCCCTCTCTCTCAGTTCCTCTTTGAAACTCCCCAGGGCAGAGCCCACCCCTTGATCGGGATAAGGCACCGTGACGGGCCCAGCCTGAGACTAGAGAGGAGGGTACAGGGTACAAACCCAGAGTTTAGAGAAGGGAAGGGTCCTGTGACCATCGTCATAGAGTGCCCACTTGTGGGCCCGTATCCAGGGCACCTGCTCAGCCACCTCATCAAGCTCCCTGGAATCCTGTGAAGCCCATCATCTTATTAACCTTCTCTACCAAGACCAGGACTCAGCTTCACCACTCACCAGCGGGCTGACCTTTCCCTGGGCCTCAGTGTCTCCTCCGGAAAATGGGAGTAATAAAAATTCTCTCCTGGCCAGGCTACCTAGAGCCGCTGGGGAAGCAAACAGAAAGGTGTGCTAGAAGAGGCTCTATGGGACTGAGGAGGTCCTAGACCAGAGCCTGGGAGGGACTTAGGACTCTGAGTCTCCCTGGCCCCTGTGGCTCTGTCCCCTCGGTGGTAGCAGCACCATGGCAACAGCTGTCCCTCGGCACTGGTGGAAGCGGGCTGCCCAGAATGCACCTGGCCAGCCTCCGGGCCATGAAAAGGCAGCCATTCAGGGCTGGCTTGGACAAGAGCCAGGTGACGAGAGACAGGAGGCCTGTGCGCCGCAGAGGAGGGAGGCCTCCCCGTGGGCCACGCTGCCAGGCCGGGGGCCCCGCTGGCTCACCAGGGAGGGGGAGGCCCGGGGAAGGAAGACTAAGCTAGTGTTTGAGGCCCAGGGGCTGAAAGGAGACTGTGTGTGCCCAAGCCAGCACCCGGAGGGCGGAGATGTGAGTCACTGGTGGCCTGGGGAGAGGGGACGGCCCAGCTGTCCAGCACGAGGGGGCACAATGCCCACCCTCATGTGAATGCGTCAGTGTCAGTTTGAACGCGAGTCCTGGGGGAGGGGCCGGGGCTCTGCAAATCTGTCTGGGCCGCCCAAGGCTCCCTGAGGTGGGCACACCCAGTCATCATCTGAATGTGGCCACGGCCAGACTGCCCTCCTCCCGCCAGGGTCTCCTCCCCGCAGCCAGTGCTGGGATTCACCCCTGGCTATTTAAAGACAGGCGCCGCCTCCATCCCCTGTGGCGCCAGGAACGAAGAAAGGCCTGTCTCTGCCCCCCGTTGTGCCCAGTAGAGGAGGGACAGACAGACATGATGCCAGCCAGGGGAGGGAGCACCTACTCCAGAGGTGGGGACATTGAGGTGGGTTTTGAAAGATGAGCAGGAGTTCACTCAACTTGGAAGTGGGGAGTGCACTGGAGCAGAAGGAAGCTGGGATGTTGGTGAATGGGAGAAGAAAGCCAAGATGGCTAGCATAGGGGTGGGGGCAGATGTGGGTGTGGGGAAGTGCCTGAAGCCCCTGGAAGCAGGGGTGGACACAGACTTGGACCAGGAACAGATCAAAAGAGGCCCCACATGGATGTAACAGGGGTCTGCCTGGTCCCAAGCCCATTCCCATGTTCCCAAGGGCCCACCACACAGGGTTCCACCCGTAGCAGATGAGCTGGTGGAGAAGAGCCCCTCCCCCTGGGGAAGGCCATAGGTGTGTGTGTGTCTGTGTGTGTGTGGCTGTGTGTGTGTGTGGCTGTGTGTGTGTGGCTGTGTGTGTGGCTGTCTGTGTGTGTGTGTGTGTGTGTGTGGCTGCGTGTGTGGCTGTGTGTGTGGCTGTGTGTGTGTGGCTGTGTGTATGTGTGTGTGGCTGTGTGTGTGGCTGTCTGTGTGTGTGTGGGGGGGGGGCTGCGTGTGTGGCTGTGTGTGTGGCTGTGTGTGTGTGTGTGTGTGTGTGTGTGGCTGTGTGTGTGTGTGTGTGTGTGTGGCTGTGTGTGTTAGTGTGAGTGTGTGTATGTGTGTGTGTGTGGCTGTGTGTGTGTGTGGCTGTGTGTGTGTGGCTGTGTGTGTGTGTGGCTGTGTGTGTGTGTGGCTGTGTGTGTGTGGCTGTCTGTGTGTGTGTGTGGCTGTGTGTGTGTGTGTGGCTGTCTGTGTGTGTGTGTGTGTGTGTGGCTGTGTGTGTGTGTGTGTGGCTGTGTGTGTGTGTATGGCTGTGTGTATGTGTGTGCATGTGCGTGTGTGTGGCTGTGTGTGGTGTGTGTGTGTGTGTAGCTGTTGTGTGTGTGTGTGGCTGCGTGTGTGGCTGTGTGTGTGTGTGTGTGGCTGTGTGTGTTAGTGTGAGTGTGTGTGTGTGTGTGTGTGTGGCTGTGTGTGTGTGTGGCTGTGTGTGTGTGTGTGGTTGTGTGGTTGTGTGTGTGTGTGGCTATATGTGTGTGTGCTGTGTGTGTGTGTGTGTGTGTGTGTGTATGTGTGGCTATGTGTGTGTGTGTGTGTGGCTGTGTGTCTCCTCTGTCTCTGTGTCTGTGAGAGAGTGTGTCTGTGAGTCCAGAGCAGTGCTTGGGGAGCACCCCTTCCACTCCTGCCCGGCCTCTCCTCCCAGCTTCCTCCAAGCCCACAGACATGGTTCTGAGCCTTTGGAACCCTGGCCTCTCTTATCTGCTGCTCAGCTCTAGCCCCGTCCGGCTGGCTCCCACATCTCAAAGTCCTGGGGGAATTGGCTGCCCCAGATCAGCCAGTGGGAACTTAGGCACAGAAAGGGGGCCAGATAGTCCCCCCTCCACTAGGGGCACCTCTCAGCCTGGGCTCCTTGTCAGGAAAACATGCGGAGACTTTTCCCACCACTCCTTTCTCCTTCCTTCCAGGCTCCATCTCAGAGGGTCTGTGTGGGAGGGTGATTTAAGAGTCCAAGAGGCTTGGCTGAGCAGGAGGACTGGCTGGCATCTCTTCCCTTGCTCTCTTTATTTCCAAAATGTTTTAAAATTTTAGAGAGAGAAACATCGATTTGTTGTTCCCCTTACGTATGCATTCATCAATTGATTCTTGTGTATTCCCTGACCAGAGACTGAGCCCTAAACCTTCGAGTATCACGTTGATGCTCTAACCAATTTAGCTACTGGCCAGGCTGGGCTCCCTCCCTTGCCTCCTCTGAGGAAGTTCCCTTCCAGGAAGTTCCTATGGGGCTGCTACTCCCAGGTCCTTGCCCCAATGGTTATCATTAGCTAGTTAATATTAATAAAGGCAAGAAAGCAAAGGGAGGTCAGACGTTGTAAGCACGGTCTTGGGAAACTTCACCAGGAAGCTACAGCTTCACACAGCTGTAGTTGTTCCTCCCAGGGGATCAACACCTGCCCCTCCCCCCAGGCACTGGATTATTGGGGAAAGAAGGGGGAGATAGGCAAATGTGCAGTAGAATTCAGGTGGTACAAGGGAGGTGCTTGCCTGTGAGTCCAGCCTGGAGAATAATGGGTTGGCTAGAGGGCGCACCCCATCAGAAGTGTGAAAGCTTGGAAAGGTCAGTGGTTAGTGTGAAGAAGCTCTTAGTTAAACCCCCCAAAGAACCCAGCTTCGTGGCTTAGTGGGTGAGCATCACAAGTGGTTGTGAACCAAAAAGTCACAGTACGATTACCAGTCATGGCACATGACTGGGTTGCAGACAGCCAATCAATGGCTCTCTCTAATCACTGATGTTTCTATCTCTTTTTCCCTCTCCCTTCCTCTCTGAAATCAATTTTAAAAAAATAGTTTTAATTCCCCAGTTTCCTCTCTCTTGCCCTCTCTTGCTCTGTGACCCGAACTTGCCCATTCGTGCATCCACGTGTTCTCACTCCACAGCCATGTGGCCTTAGCAGCCACATGACCCATGGCCCTGCGGACTCCATATGCAGGGTGCTGGACTAGACTGCTTTAATAGGGAGCAGAAACGACGGGCAGTGGCTTTTATTCTGGCCCTGCTGAAGACAGCTTGGACCTTTTCCATGCAGGATGGAGGGAAATGGAACACTGGAAACCCAGGAGTTTATTTCCACTGAATAAATATTATTCACTCTCCCATGCAAGTCTCAGGAAATTCTTTTCTTCACAACATTGCAAGAATTACACTTCCACTGATAACACAACCCCAGCAGGAGACACATGACTCAGGCCTGGCCAATCATACTATCCTAGACATGACCATTGGCCCAGGTCTGGGCATAAGACTAAAGCAAGACCAATAAGAGTCCTTTCCTGGAATTTTATATATGAAGGTTGGGAAGGGGAAAAAAAAACCCTCTTTCTTCTGGGGTCCTCAAGATAGAGTGATAAACACCTGAGGCCATCTGCAAGCCTGCCTTTCTCCCAGTCATCACGGAAGAAGCCTGTGGGTTCAGGAGAGAGGCAGGAGGTGGGTGAGCTGCCCTGGCTGGTGTGGCTCAGTTGGTGAGAGCATTGTCCCCTGCACCAAAAGGTGGTGGGTTCAATTTCCAGTCAGGGCACATACCCTGGTTTTGGGTTTGATCCCCAGTCAGGGCAACCAATTGATGTTTCTCTCTCACATCAATGCTTCTCTCTCTCTCCCTTTCTCTCTAAGATCAATGAAAAGAAATATC